>JANLNO010000001.1:257786-1457786 GCA_024678965.1 Bradynema listronoti | reverse complement strand
GATTTAATCTGTAAATATTATTTTAATACTAATTCTTTATTAAAATATATGCAACACACTTGAAGTTCTGGACCGAACTTTTCGAGTTTTGCGACAAAAAAATCAACGGCCTCAGATGTGTAATCACGTTGACGGCCGCCGGGTGGCATTTTCATCAGTTGATTTTTGCCATCCAACTCGCCAAAACCCTTTAACACTACTTGGTCATTTTCAATGGTAAATAGTGAGGGATGTTGACGAAGAAAATCTGTCAAGCCTTCTTGTGTCGCACCAACCGCATCACGCATTTCCTGTGAAAATCCTCTTGCACCAAACTGACAACTCAGGTCGTGAATAGTTCGGCGGCCGTTCTTCTGCATAAGATGATCCCTAGAAAATAAAGTTCATCGTTTTATTTTGAATTGATTAATACTATATATATATAGTCTTTGCTTTCCAAAAATATAATACATTTAATATAAAATGGAATTTTTTTTGATCATTACATGAAAAAGAGCAGCGCCATATTCTTTGCCTCATTCATTTTTGCTTGTTCCGTTGTCATATTTGCGTTTTCCGATTTTGTTGCTGTTTGGTTGACTCAATTCCTACGATTTAGTCGATTTGTATTGGTTTTTTTTATATCTCTTCCCTATATCTTTCTCTATGGTTTTTGCGTGTGATTACGTTTGCAAAGCGTTGAGAGTCGAAATTGCTGTTGTTATTCAAATTATTAATAACTATTAAATATTTATGTAGTTGAGTATTAGCAATGGTTTTTCTATTATTATACAATGGTTTGTTATTTAGTTCATTAATGTGAACTTTTTGGAGTTGATCATACTCGTGATTATTAACACGAAAATAAATATGGTCGGCTACTTTAATATATATTTAAACTCTTAATAAAAATTATTTTTTTATAGAAGTATTCGATTTGACACAATTTTCCAAATTTTAATCGATTTTTCAGATATTTTGTCGCAATTATGCAGAAGAGTGTTGCCTCTTCTCCGGCCCCCTTCCTTCGCCTTACCTGTAAATTAAGGTATCGTTTAGGAATTTTTAGTAATATTTAAAATAAAATTTTATCATATACACGAAATGCCATTGAGTAAGAGAAAAAATATTTACATGTGATTTAATTTCACACGATTATAAGAGGATTAACAAAATAGAAATTTTTTAAATTCAGGAAAAACTGTTTCAAAAAAAAAAATTGTAAAACTTTTCAAGAAGAAAAAATTTAAAAAAAGTCGACAAACAAAACAAAAAAATGTATCTATTTCCAGAAAATATTACTTCCATTCTAATATTTTTAGCTAAACTTCGGTTTACCAGCTAATTAAAAAGTAAAACAAAGTTTATTGGAATAAAAAAATTTTTTAGTAATTAAAAATCGTGTACCGACAATTTAATGATTTTTTCATTTTTGAAAAAATGACTAAATAGTTTAATCAGTTACAAAATTCATCGAATTTTGTAGAAAAAAAGTTACAAAATTCATCGAGTTTTGTAGAAAAAAATTGATAAATTACACATAAGAAATTACAATTAATTGTAAGTGATAAACATGATATTCAACTCAAAAAATTATTTTTGAATGTTTTTTTTGAAAAAATTTCTAACAATAAAAATGAGAAATTCGAGAATTAAAAGATTTATAAAAGTAATGAAACAGCTGGAAATTGCAATTAAAATAAAAGCAGAAATTGATTTACTTTTTTTTATGTTTCAAAAAAATACATTCCGAATAAATATATATCGACAACATCGATTTCTAAATTCAATAACGCGGAATAATATGTATTAAATTATTGTTTTAATTATTTATATTGTAATGAACTTGCAATGTGACGTTTCTTAAATTGTGTAAAAAATTAAAAATATTATATAAAAGCTTAAACTGTGAGAAAAATAAAAATGAATATATAAACAAGAAAAAAATAAAAAAACACAATACATAGCATATACATATTACCCTAATTTCGTGTGTATAAGGCCGGATATTTTAAACCAAATTTAAATTGGCGCCAATTAGTTCATTCTGTTGTATTGGATCCAAGCGAGTCCAAATTTTGTGCCCACTTTTATAAAACCGAGACAAAGGCGGGCGCAAAATTTGGACACCAACGGATC
The DNA here is from genome assembly GCA_024678965.1 of Bradynema listronoti. Taxonomy (NCBI): domain Eukaryota; kingdom Metazoa; phylum Nematoda; class Chromadorea; order Rhabditida; family Allantonematidae; genus Bradynema; species Bradynema listronoti. Next base: position 1,455,668 of record JANLNO010000001.1, on the reverse strand, counting down.
CGATACAACAGAATGAACTCATTGGCGCAAATTTAAATTTGGCTCAAAATACCCGGCTTTATACACGCGAAATTAGGGTATATATTTTTTTATAAACGACAAAAAGTAAAATATGTAGAAATTATCTGTAATTATATGTTGATAATTAATGAAAATAAATTAATAAAATAAGTAAAAAGAACGGCAGCCACAAGTGAAAAATTTTGCGAACAATTTCATAAAAATATAATAATAATACATTAGTAATTATATACACATATAGAAATGCATATGAATCATAATGAGTTATCATCTTTTATAAAAGATGATCGAACAATTAAAAATGTAAAAATAGAAAAAAAGATTGAAATTATGAGAAAATATGACGAGAAAAGAATGAAAGATAATCCGAGAAAATTTTTTTAATTGATAAGAGGAATTTCTTCTGAAACGAAAGTATTCTTTTTTGCTTTCATTAAAGTCATTCCTTCTTCAAAAATTTTCACACATTTTAAAGAGAGGGTGGAAATTGTTCCCGTAATATTTTTCAATTTTTATGTTTTTGAGTCAACAATCATGTACAATTAATTTTTAAAATATTGCTGCATAATACATTTTTAACATACATATTTTGAAGAATACAAATAATAATAATATTATAAATAATAATAATAATAAATAATAATAATAAATAATAATAATAAATAATAATAATAAATAATAATAATAAATAATAATAATAATAATAATAATAATAATAATAATAATAATAATAATAATAATAATAATAATAATAATAATAATAATAATAATAATAATAATAATAATAATAATAATAATAATAATAATAATAATAATAATAATAATAATAATAATAATAATAATAATAATAATAATAATAATAATAATAATAATAATAATAATAATAATAATAATAATAATAATAATAATAATAATAATAATAATAATAATAATAATAATAATAATAATAATAATAATAATAATAATAATAATAATAATAATAATAATAATAATAATAATAATAATAATAATAATAATAATAATAATAATAATAATAATAATAATAATAATAATAATAATAATAATAATAATAATAATAATAATAATAATAATAATAATAATAATAATAATAATAATAATAATAATAATAATAATAATAATAATAATAATAATAATAATAATAATAATAATAATAATAATAATAATAATAATAATAATAATAATAATAATAATAATAATAATAATAATAATAATAATAATAATAATAATAATAATAATAATAATAATAATAATAATAATAATAATAATAATAATAATAATAATAATAATAATAATAATAATAATAATAATAATAATAATAATAATAATAATAATAATAATAATAATAATAATAATAATAATAATAATAATAATAATAATAATAATAATAATAATAATAATAATAATAATAATAATAATAATAATAATAATAATAATAATAATAATAATAATAATAATAATAATAATAATAATAATAATAATAATAATAATAATAATAATAATAATAATAATAATAATAATAATAATAATAATAATAATAATAATAATAATAATAATAATAATAATAATAATAATAATAATAATAATAATAATAATAATAATAATAATAATAATAATAATAATAATAATAATAATAATAATAATAATAATAATAATAATAATAATAATAATAATAATAATAATAATAATAATAATAATAATAATAATAATAATAATAATAATAATAATAATAATAATAATAATAATAATAATAATAATAATAATAATAATAATAATAATAATAATAATAATAATAATAATAATAATAATAATAATAATAATAATAATAATAATAATAATAATAATAATAATAATAATAATAATAATAATAATAATAATAATAATAATAATAATAATAATAATAATAATAATAATAATAATAATAATAATAATAATAATAATAATAATAATAATAATAATAATAATAATAATAATAATAATAATAATAATAATAATAATAATAATAATAATAATAATAATAATAATAATAATAATAATAATAATAATAATAATAATAATAATAATAATAATAATAATAATAATAATAATAATAATAATAATAATAATAATAATAATAATAATAATAATAATAATAATAATAATAATAATAATAATAATAATAATAATAATAATAATAATAATAATAATAATAATAATAATAATAATAATAATAATAATAATAATAATAATAATAATAATAATAATAATAATAATAATAATAATAATTTGCGTAAATATAAAGTGTAAAAAAAAAAAATTTTTGCTATTTTTTAATTTTCAAGATTACCTAAAATTGATAATTCTTTTTCATCTTTTTTCGTTTACCTAATTTTGGGACCCTAATATTCTTTAATTTTTTAATATTTTTATTTATTCAAAAATGCGTGTTTATTTTTATATATATATATATATATATATATATATATATATATATATATATATATATATATATATATATATATATATATATATATATATATATATATATATATATATATATATATATATATATATATATATATATATATATATATATATATATATATATATATATATATATATATATATATATATATATATATGTTGCGGCCAATACTAGAAATCGGCCATTTCTAGAAATGGCCGGCCGTAACTGCAAATTGGCCGGCCATTTCTAGAAATGGCCGACATCGCGGCCATTTCTAGAAATGTCCGGCCAAAACAAAATGGCCGGCCAAACTAGAAATGGCCGGCCAAAATAATTATGATATAAAAAAAAATCCAACGTTTTCAAAGACAAAAAAAAAATGTAATAATAACTGTAATAATAAACTGTAACAATGAAAACTGTAATAATAAATGATTTGCTGTCTATTTTTCGCTAATACGCTAATTGACAATCATTTATTATTACAGTCATTATTATTACAGTTTCAGTTTTGGCCGGCCATAATTATTTTGGCCGGCCATTTCTAGTTTGGCCGGCCATTTCTAGTTTTAATGGCCATGGCCATTTCTAGTTTATTAATGGCCATTTCTAGAAATGGCCGATTTCTAATATTATAATAAATATAACATATATATATATATATATATATATATATATATATATATATATATATATATATATATATATATATATATATATATATATATATATATATATATATATATATATATATATATATATATATATATATATATATATATATATATATATATATATATATATATATATATATATATATATATATATATATATATATATATAAAATAAACACGCAATGAATAAATAAAAATATTAAAAAAATTAAAAGAATATTGAAATTAGGTAAACAAAAAAGATGAAAAAGAGAATTATCAATTTTAGGTAATCTTGAAAATTAAAAATAGCAAAAATTTTTCTTTTACACTTTATATTTACGCAAATTAAAATTCATTTTTTTAAACAAATGAATTTAAAGCAGTTTTTATTGTTACAAAATAATTTTAAATATGTAAAAATGCATCGGCTGAAAAAATCATCATAAATATTAAAGTATAGAAATCTAATTGACAAATATTGTAAATTATCATCTATTTAAAAATTGTGATCTAAAATTAGCTTCTTTTTCAGTTAAAACTGTAATCATAAAAATATATAACAATACTAAAAAATTTAAATTATCTAATTAACAAAATTATAAAAAAACAATTAAGTACAAATTTCGTGATGCGTACATATGTAATATGAATAAATGCGGAAAAAATTCGAACCAAATTTTTTTTATGTTTATATTAAAAAAAGATACAATAAAAAAACTTTAAGGAAGACAAAAAATCAGAAAAAATCATTTACCAAGTATAGAAGAGGAGAAAAGAACGGCAAGGATGCAAAAAGTGGCGAGTGTTTTCTTTCTTGATTGTGAAGAGTAATAAAAATTCGATCTCACCGGACGCATTTAACACAAGACTAAAGAGGATTTTTGTTGAGCAAAAGAAACGAGCGCAAAGAATAAAAAAATAATGAATATAAGAAAAAAACTACCGCAAAAATAAATAAATTAAACACAATTTAGTGAGATCGAAAAAGAAACGAAGAATGGACAAAGAAACTGACGAGAGAAAAAAAGAAAATCGAAGTGAAATACATAATGTACTAAAGGGATAACGTCTAAAGCAACAACGATGAATAGATTGTGCTTGGCAGGCTTATTTTCCACGCCTGCGCATACACATATGCTTTTTACGTATTAATACGTGCAAACATTAATAAGAACAAAATATATGTGAACGAACCTTTTAAATAATTGTATTATATATATATATATATATATATATATATATATATATATATATATATATATATATATATATATATATATATATATATATATATATATATATATATATATATATATATATATATATATATATATATATATATATATATATATATATATATATATATATATATATATATATATATATATATATATATATATATATATATATATATATATATATATATATATATATATATATATATATATATATATATATATATATATATATATATATATATATATATATATATATATATATATATATATATATATATATATATATATATATATATATATATATATATATATATATATATATATATATATATATATATATATATATATATATATATATATATATATATATATATATATATATATATATATATATATATATATATATATATATATATATATATATATATATATATATATATATATATATATATATATATATATATATATATATATATATATATATATATATATATATATATATATATATATATATATATATATATATATATATATATATATATATATATATATATATATATATATATATATATATATATATATATATATATATATATATATATATATATATATATATATATATATATATATATATATATATATAATACATATATATGTACATATACATTTATACATTTTATTTACTTGTAAGTGTTGTTATATAAGCACAAATTTGTTCATAATAAGCTAATAAGCTGGTAAACACTGTAGAAACATCTCGATCCTTTTATTTAGAAAGATGAAAACGTCAGCAAGAAACGTAGATAAATTTAATAAATTAGCATTAAAAATTTTGAATTACCTCCTATAATATTATAATGAAGATTTTCGTCATGTCTTATGCGTGTTAGGTAATTCGTAATTGTTAAATAATTTATATTTTGTTTATTTAGCACTATGATATCCTTTGACTGTAACAATGTGATTCATTATATTTTTATTTCATTTTGCTTTTGAAACGAAATTCCTGTAAAATTTGGTCAAAAATGCGTGTACGAACATTCAAACAAATTATTATTGTTTTTTAAATGAATTTATTCCATTTTTTTTTTGAAGGGGTCTTATTCCACTTTTAGTTGCCGATAATAGTTCTGCCAATACGACTTATTGGCATATTAATTTTGCTTATGAATCTCATCAATGTAGAAAGCTAATTTATTGTTTTGAACATTTACAATTCTTTAAATTTAAAGTTTTCTTTTTTAGAAATATGCAAAATGTGCCTTAGCCGTTTCATCATTAATCCTTCATTCCTCTTCTATTTTCTTGTTTTCTATATTTATTGTATTGCAGAGAAGGCCGATAAATGTATGGAATGTCGATTTTTAGTAGCAACTTTCAAAGAGGTTTATATTTTTTTTCTTCGTGTAATATCTTACCAAATTTTTCCTCCAAAAAGTTATGTTTGTCCTTTGAAAAAAAAGTTTGTTTTTTCAGCCCGGGGTCGAGGATTAAAAAACAAGATTCAAAAGTTTTCAAAATTTTTGTATCTCATTTCCAATTCTGAAAAATTAACTGCTTCTCTTTTCCCTATTCCTATTTGGAGTGAGCGCAAAAAATTTGAAAAAATTTTGCGCCCTTCTTCTATAGTGTATGGTTGGAATGATATTATTTTAACTATCTTAAGAAAAGTACTAAATTAATTTGTATTTTACAAATCTTTGTAACTATGGTGTTTTTTTAGCTGTTGAATAGAATTGCACAAAATTCATTCAAATCAATTTTAAAAGTTGTTTAAAGTTTTTAGGGATTGAATCGAACGAGCAAGTCACATTTTGGCGGGGGCAATACCGACTGGGAAGAACGCAAATTGAAAAAATTTGTAACAAGGCAAGTTTCCCTTTTTAATTTCTAACAAAGTTTTTAATTTCTTCTTTTTTTAGCGAGATTCGTTTTGCAGAAGTAATGGAATATGTTTGCGAAAAGGACTTCCTATCGGATTCGCATAAATTTGATTCGAAAGATCTGCAATTTAAGGTATTTTTACAAATAAACACATATTTGATATTTTTATTTTCATTTGCTTTTCCATTATTATCAGTGATTTTGGTTGATTATTCTTAATGAATAGAGTGAAAATTTAATTTTTATTTTAAAATTTAGTGCCATACTTTGGCGGAGGATGTCGAAGATCTTTTGGAGCATTGGTTCTTTAAGGAACAGTCCACTCATTCCGATCTTCAAGCACATTTGTGCATAGACATACTCAAGCATTGTTGTCTCGACGGTCATTTTGGGCCCAATTGTGCGGCATGTCCCGGCTTCATATCCGCAACCAACGACGATAGCGATGAGAACGATAATGATAAAAGGCCGAAAACGATTACATCAAAACCTCGCGAATGTTTTGGGCGTGGAACCTGTAATGTGGGCTATTTTTTATTGATATATGTATTAGATTCTAAAACCAAATATTGTTAAAATCTCAAAAGTAATTTTTCCATAGGGCCGATTAGTTTGGAATAGGTTTTGGGATCGCTTATGGAATTTAAAAAAGAGTTGTGCCTAAAACACATTGTTATTTTCTTCGAAATCCCTAATAGAGGGATTTCGCTGTATTCGTTGTAGTTGTAGAAATAAACATTGTTGAAGAACATGAATATTGGTTTATATTTGCAGGGAAGCGGTACTCGTGAAGGTACAGGAAAATGTAGCTGCGATCTCGGTTACGTGGGCAAAATGTGCAGCAATTGTGGACCGCACTATTTCCCCGTAGCACAAAACTCGATCTTTATCGACTGTGATCGTATGTCACGTATTTTTGTCAAATACTAGACAGCTTCAAACAAGCTTAATTTAAGCTGTTCTTTTTTCATTGCACCTTTGAATTTTCAGCGTGTTTTGACGGTTGTGCTAGCGGATGTACCGCCGCGGGTCCAAAGGGCTGTAGGTCGTGTCGAAGCGGATACGTAATGGATGAGCAGGAGGGATGCAAAGGTAAAAAAAAGCATTTTTTTAAATATACAAAAAATTTTTATGTTAATAATTCTTATTTGTATTTTCAGACATCGATGAATGTTTGGCAGTCGAGGGCACCGAGCCCCACTGCACGAATGAACACGAGAAGTGCGTGAACACCGCTGGTTCATTCTACTGCGAATGCGAGGAGGGCTATAAACGCGATTTGGACGGAGAAAAGTGTGAACTTGACATTGAAGGTAAATAAAAAATACCTTTTTTTTCTAATACTATTGCAATCGCTATCAATCGCTATTAGAATAGTTATCGTTTGCACGTTTGTACACACATAACGTGTGTTGACCAAGTCCTAGTGAGCCAGTGAAGAAAAATTTTTAGCAACAAAAATCCCGATATTTTTTTTAATATTGTGATAGCGCGTGGGATTCAAATTACTAGGATAAGATGTTTTAAATTCGTGAACATTTTTTTAACATTCTCACAATGATGGGTGGAATCGAGTTCACATTTGAATTTAATGCCACGAAATTTTCTCAACCATACGACTGATCGATTATTGTTGTTCCCAATCACATAATTAAATGCTTGTTTATTATCTTTATCATTTTCATGCGATTTGGATATTTTTTATAGATATATATATATTTTTCTTTCTTGTTTTTTGCTTTAAATTCGTTTCGGTTTTTTCGTTGCAGCATCTTCGCCGACCGAAAACTTCTCGCCGGACGTTCTGCTTCGTTTCTTTGCCGTTTTCGGCCTTATTGGCATCACCATCTTTGTTTTACTCTTCCATCGAACGCCGCTTTGCATCGCACTCAATATTTTGGCGATTTTGGCCGCGGTTCTTGTTGAGAATTATTACGAATTGATAGTGCCAAAGGCAGCGCGTCAATTCATCGACAAAAGCTTTCCACTCAAATTCTAAAATAATAGTTATTTTTTTGAGTGCAAAAAATAGTTTTCTTAGCTTGAAATTTCTACTTCACAATCTCTTTCGATGGCTGTTCGAAAGCTAAATTTATTGATTTGATTCGAATTCTTCATTCCAATTTATTAATTTATATATTATACGAAAGGCTTTAGAATAATAATATTATGGGTCAAATATTTATTTTGTATGTTTGCATAAATATGTTGCCGAAATAAAATTTCCGTTGCTTTTCATTTTTCACACAAACATTTCATAAGAGGATAACGAAGGTTCCACTAATTTAAATATTTTAGGGAATACAGACCATAATGGCGAAGACGAAAGTGATAATAGCGGTGAGGAGTCTGAGACAAAAAACGAAAATAAAAATGATGTCAATGAGGAAAGCGACCTTTCGAAGATGATGCCATCCGGCGACGATGCTAATGAAAGCAATGTTGATGATGATGCTGATAATGAATATGGGCAGAAGTTGATCAATAGCGCAAGGCTCGTCGATGGCGAGTCGTGTGGCAATGCCGATGATTTGAACGAACAGTGCACGCTTGACGGGGGTGACATCGCTGCACCACCGCCCGATTACAACAATGAAGCCAATCACCCGAATGACGAACCTTAGCAAGGCTATTTTATTTTCCCCATAATATTATGTCGATCTTGCAAAATCACATATTAGCTAGTATTTTGATATTTCCTTTTGATACTTGTACAATACATTTTTTTCTGACAAACCCGACTATGCTGAATATCGATAATGAACTCATAGTCAGCATAAGTGAAAGTGATGGTTCGTTTAATTTAATTTTTTTTCTTAAATTGTTTCTCAGCTAATGGAAAAATTCTGCTCACTTTTCTATCCTAATTTCGCGTGTTTTGAGGTCGGGTGTTTTGAGCCAAATTTAAATTCGCGCCAATAAGTTCATTCTGTTGTATCGGATTCAAGCGAGTCCAAATTTTGCGCCTGCCTTCGTTTCAGTTTCATAAAAGTGGGCACAAAATTTGGACCCCAACGGATCCGATACGAACAGAATTGAACCCATTGGCGCGAATTTAAATTTGACTCAACACCCGGCCCTATACATGCGAAATTAGGGTAATAGGATTCATTCTTTCATCATTTTTAAAGTTTTTTAATTTCATTCATATTGTTGTGTGCTTTATTTTTTTATTTGATTCCAGGGTTTTAACTTTCATACAAAAGCATTTTACATCTTTCAATCTTCAAAATTATATATTTGGGCAATTTCTCAAATGTGCAATATCTGTGATTTTTTAAAATTTATTTTATATATTTGTATGTTGGGCAATAAATTGTTTTTTCTTTCCAGAAAAATAGGTTAGAAAATTTTTTATTACGTTATTATAATCGTCGATTTTAGAATAATTAGAAAAGTGAATGGATCAAGATAACGTTGGCCAAAAAACAAATTGATTTTTTTTTGTGAATTATCTGCCATTCCAATTAATTGGCCTCATCGCCGCTGCTCGAACTGGAGCTAGAGTCGGACGTCATTTGTTCTACTGCACCTAATGTTTTTTTACAATTCCATTGCTTTTATATATTTCTCTAATTTTCACATGTAATAACGAACAATTTTTGAATTTAATCCTGTTATTATGTATTGAGTATACACAAAATTAAACAAACATTTTCCTTGAAATAGACATCAAGGTATAGAACAAAAATGAATAGCTCCCCGTGGCAGGAATGATGCCCAACCAAAAATTCAAAAACGGCCGCAAGTGAAATTAGGGTATTCAAGAATCAAATATTTTTATACCAGTGGCTTTTGCGTCCGTGTGTAACGCACTTCCGCCGCCGACAATTTCATTGGATTGCTGTGGTTGTTGCATTCGTTGCTGTTGCTGGATGGGCATACCCGTCATTTTTTGTTGTAGCATCGGAGACATCCCGGTTGCGGCTCGGCCGACAACGCTCAACGGCGAAGACATATTCGGCGATGTAAGCGATGGATTGCCGCTCGATGGACGATTGCGTGGCAAACCGTCATTGCTTCCGATACGCCCGCCTCGTGCGCCAACCATCGTTGAAGTGAATTGCTTGGACGGAGTTTGTTGCTGGGCGGCAGCCATTAATTGCGTTGTCATTGCTGTCGTAGCGCGCGGCATCATGGCGCCCATCGACGGATACGGCCGACGATTATCGCCGCTCTTCCAATCGTGCGGAGCAGCCACCGAATGATCCTTGCTGATGCGATACGCCAAATCGATGGCATCCTGCCACGGGAAGCGTCTGACTTCGGACTGATTAATAGAGCAAAGCTTTTGGTTGGCCTGAACGAAAAATTAGTTAAATTTTTGCATTTATTCGGATTTAAAATGTTAGTAAAAAAATTCAAGATTGAAACAATTGTAATAAAAAAAATAAGCAACAAATAATCTTATTTAACTATTACATATGTTACGAGAAAATAAACTGCACGGTCAATTACGTGATTTTTCGGCCATATTAGACTTTCTTTTTCATTTTATTTTAAAATATGTGCATCTTGTTTTTCCGTAATAACAAACTGCAAAAAACCTATGAGAATTTAGGAAAGAAAGTAAAATTTACAAAAACACATTTAAAAAACGAATTTTTTACAACAAAAAAAAAATAACAACCTGAAAGATGTTGTTTTCCAAATAGTTTCTTAAATTATTCAATTCGGTGCTCATTTGGAAAATCAAATCGTTTCGATTTTTAACGAAGCCTTCGAGTCGACGAATTTCCGCTGCGCGTGCTTGGTGTTCAGGCACTATAAAACGAAAAATATTTACATTATTACACAAGATCAGGGTTGCCAGATGTCCGCTTTTTAAAAAGATTTGTTCTTTTTTTGAGGGAGTCTGTTCTTTTTTATTTTTTTTTTTGAGATGTTTGACTATCTGATGAAGAATGACTCTCTTAGACACAGGATCAGGGGAGTTCCGAGAAGTATTAATTGTTGAGAGAATAAAGAATCTGACCCGAAAAGTTAACGAAATCGACCAATTCAGATATTTTTAGAAAAATCTTTTTTGTTGTTGTTGGAAATTATCAATAAAATATTTTTTTCGTGCCCAGCGTTCTTTTTTATTTGATTTTCATCTGGCAACCCTGCACAAGTCGTGGAATAAAAAAATGGTATTTCATATAATCTATCGCTTCTTGCCCGAATAAAAATCGTTCATTTTTTTTTAACCAAAATTTCACCAAGGCGTATAACTTTCAAAAATTTCGTGTACTGTTCGTTGAACTCAATCGCTAATTCATCGTATGTCATCGAGTTCTCCGCGTCTTTGCCCATCAGTTTGTCAAGTAACTGAACGAAAATACATATTAATTTAAAAGCAAAAAAAATTTTTTTATGATTGAAAAATTGTAAAAATATTTAGATTTTCAAAACTTTTTTAAAACTCGATTAAAAAAATACATAGTATGTAATAACAAGAAAAAAATTTATAATAATAATTTATTGGACAAACAGGTACAATAGGTACACTAACGTTGTCATAATACAGCAAAATTACAATGATAATAATGTCAATAAAGTCAATAAAACTTTTGGTTTAATTATAACAATATGGAAAGAAAAAAAGAAATACAATTATTCGAAAATCACTTCCTCGCCATAAGTCTGGGTTTTTGGGAATTCCCGCTTTCACAAGTCGTTTAGAGAATAGTTCCGAATTATTACTGAGAATTATTTCTTCCGATATTTTATTCCAAGGATTAATTATTCTAACGAAAAAATTGCGATTTTTAGCGGAGGTATTTTGATTTCGCAATAATAGTGCCCTTCTATTACTTATAATATTTTTTTGGAAGTACATCCAGGGATCAAGATGTATTGAATGGGTCAGGATTTTATATACCATAAATTTTATATACCATTCCAAGGATTAATTGTTCTTAAAGCACCAATTTTAATTTTAAAAAAGAATTTTAACCTCCTCAATAAGCGGTTCAATATTCTCGAGGCATTCCAACATGAGATCGTGCGGATCGAGTGTGTGCGATGCCATTCGAGAAATTCGACAAATCCTAACAATCGCTCGTTTTTAAACTAGATATGTGAACCGAAAAATGAAATAATATCGAAAAATATAATTGGCAGATAAAATAACATAGAAAAAAATAATAATTCAAAAATGAGTTTCAAAAAAAATATTTTATTTGACCAATTGAAAAATGTTTCAAAAAATCAAAATTATTTAAAATAATAAATTTTATTTTTCTTAAAATTTGACAAATTTCTAAATTCTCAAAATGTCTAAATTGGCTTTTACCAATTTTACTCACCGGATAAAAAGTCAATGAATAGAAGAAAGAAAAGTGTCTAATAATAATTGAATCACATAGAACAAAACGCGAGACTTTCGAGAAGATTTATATCCACAATCTCAGGCGCTCAGCCTCGCTTCGTTGGCATTGTTGATGAGGCCAGCGCAGCAAAGCTCGGAAAGCGCTGGCGCTCCTCCGACGATGGTCTCGTAGTCGTACGCCGCGTCGATACGCTTGTGCCGACGGCGCTCTTCGTCATTGTTGTTATGAGCGCCAGCCGCCGGCTGGCTGCAAATCGTCACTTTTGCCATGTCGCTATTGTCGTCGTTGGTCTTAGCATCGGCGCTATCAACGTCTGCGTTCGTCTTGGACAAGCTCGCCTCCGTCTGCGACGATGCCGTCAAAGAATGAGCATACGAATGCCATCTGAAAAATTATAAATGAAAAAGTTATTACAGGGTTGCCAGATGTCCTTTTTAAAAAGATTTGTTCTTTTTTTGAGGGGGTCTGTTCTTTTTTTCCATTTTTTGTTCTTTTTTTCCATGAAGAATGGCTCTCTTAGACACAGGATCAGGAGTTCCGAAAAATATTAATTGTTGAGAGAATAAAGAATCTGACCCGAAAAGTTGACGAAATAGACTAATTCAGATATTTTTAGAAAAATCTTTTTTGTTGTTGAAAATTATCAATAAAATATTTTTTTCGTGCCCAGCGTTCTTTTTTATTTGATTTTTCATCTGGCAATCCCGTTTTAAATCCAATTAATAAACAGAGTTTAAATCCAATTAATAAACTAGTTATTACAATTTGCTTATTGTCATAAGTAAATGCGATTATTTTTTTTTAGTTTTTTTAACGCTTTTAATTCGTCGAAAATTTGAAAAATAAAAATCTTTTTTTTTAAGAAAAAACAAAACAAATTAATTAAATTCAATTTTTTAAGGCTAAACACAACAAAACGATTGAAATATGAACAAATGAAAGCAAACAATAATACTAGCCTTGTCGAATCACTGTCGACGTTGGCAATGTTGAAAATGTCAATGCGGCGCTCATTGGAAACTCTCTCGGAATAGTAGTAGTCGGACGAAAGTGCGGACGCATTCAACGACGCCATGGACGTGACGGCGGTCGCCGAGCACGTAGGCGATAAACGATGCGCCCGGTTGGCGACGGCGGCGTTGCGAAGAATCGGCGCCGTGACAACTGTCGACTCGGTGGCGTCGCCGATCGAAGAAGCGGAGCTGACGCGACGCCGAAATCCCAAATATCCTAAGATTTGATCCTCGTCCCACTTTTTGTTAATCATCTTCGCTTCCTCTTCGCCGTTCTCGCTGTCAGTCGTCGAGGATTGCGACGTAACTGTTTAAAAGAAGTAAAAAAACCGTAAAGAAAAAATTATATTTTTAAAGCGTACGTTTATGAGGCAAACGAAACAATTAATTCATCCTAAACTTAAGAAAGGAAATAATCACTTTTTATAGGCTTGAAACTATTTCAAAAACATAAATAAATGAAATAGTAAATTGTTAACACTTTTAGGTAATAATGAAAAATTTTTAAATTTCAAATTCAAATCAAAATAAAATTAAAAGCGCATCCAAATTCCAAGTACTTTTTAGCACACAAACTAACAAACAAAATTGACACAATATGTGAAGTTACTATTAGTATTTAAAATAAATAAATACCCGTGTAAATGGACGAGTCCCAAACTATGTGTGGATTCGGCTCGTCAATGGTGTAGTCGTCAATGGGCATGAGCTTTTCGTCGGCCAACAACACGGCTGCTTGATCATTGCCGTCAGTGTTGGCAAGGCAAATACGAAGATCGACGCTATTGCTCTTAACGGTAGCCTTAATACGGCTGAAGACGTAAATAGAGCGCCAGAAACACCGCCAATGAAAAGCCAACACCGCACAGTAGGCCTTAAAGACTGCAGTTCGGGTCAAGGACGTTGCTGGGCAGATGTAGACGAGACATAGGACACGATATGTGATAAGAATAAGACGAGAAATAAACTAAAATAATCTACTCAAAAAATGTATGCTTTATAAAATTAAAAGCGATAAAAAAAAGATCAAACCCCGGCGCACTTGGTCATCCAACCTAAGGCGAATATGAAGCCCAAAAGAATGATTCGATCAATGCTCCATTGATTATTGCCAATATTCTAAATTTCTTAGCGATTATTATAAAATAATCCTGAAAAAATAATCTAATAATCTAATTCGGCGAAAGAATAATTTTTTTAGTTATTAATGAGCTAAAAGTAGATTTCAAAGATACCTTTCTGTCATGTTTCTTATTTCGCTTAAAATAAGAATCATCCGAGCGGAGACGTTTAGCTGTTTTGTCACAATCAATAGACGAGCTGCGAGAGCAGAAACGCTCTCCATCGCAAGAAGCATTACCTAAAAATAAGAAAATTCAATTTGTAACGTGCAACAAATTTTAGCATCAAATAAAGACACCAATAGCTTTACATCCACCGTCCATTATCGCATCAGTTGTTGACATTTCTCGGTATGCACGTAACTAAAAAACAAAAAAAAATATTAAAAAATGTTTTAAAGCTATATACAGTGGCGGACAATTAATTGGGGACCTTTTTCATTTTTTTTGTAGAGAATTTTAAAGGCTTTCAAATGGTATATTTAATTAAACAACTTTATAGAAACTTCATTGTACAATTCAACGAAAACTAAGAACACCTCTAAGCCATCAGGCCTTGTTAGCTTCAGGTTTAAGTCAAATCTCAAGCTAAATTGTTTTCACCATTGTTATAAATATTATAGTATACATGTATTCGACGTCCATCTCGAAATGTCGCATCATCATAAAACAAAAGTAAACATTTTGTAAAAACATTTTTATATCCATAAGTAAAAAGCCAATAGGTTTCATATAACATTTTAATTCAGCAATAAAATTCATAATAATTTGAAAATCCAATTCTTGTTTTACAAAAATTAAGTACAAAATTAAAATTGGCTTGTTCAGAAAACTAGAAACTAAAATAAATGCGTAATAAATTATATTTGCAACAAGAAAAAAAAATTCGCTTTGATTGGATAGATGGTAATTTGAATTGTAAGCAAATTTCCGCCTAATAAAAAAATTAATTTTGGCTGGAGTGCACTTTACCTCCCCCCCCCTCTAGAATTTCAGAAAATTTTTATTGTATTCGTAAGTTATTTTGAGTCCTAAGAACGAATTCGATAGTCGTTTTTAGAAAAAATCTCTATAGAGGACCACCCTTACCTTTGACCACAGAAAAAAATATATCAAAGTTTTTAATGTATGAAATAGAGTGACCATACCAAAAGAAATTTTTATTTATTTTTAAAATTTAAAAATGCCAAAAAATTTAATATTTAAAAAAAATAATTCAAGGGGGTTAATTATTGGATTACAGTGTCTATATTTTTTGCGGTTAGGCAGTCGTTTTAAGTTTAAGTGTGACCATAAAAAAACCTCAACGGCTTTTTTTCATCAATAGCAAATACATAATACTTCACGAAAACTAAAAATTGCCACTGCAGCGGTGCACGTCTCTGCCGGCGTCCACGTCTATGCAGCCGTTCACATCACTGCCACCGCCGCCCACGAGAAATTAATTGGCGAGTTGCAGTGTGCTATTGCCAAAGAAAAGGCTGCAAAGCCTCGCAAGCGGAAATTGAAGGAGCTAAACAAGCTTTCGATTTTCGGCCGTTTAAAACGCGCCGAAATTGTTGCTGAGAAAATTGCACGTTTTATAATTTTCTTACAATGCTTAGAAAATTAAATTTTTTAAAACAATCTAAAAATAAAGAAATAAATACTCAATAAAAAATCAAATATATAATTTCATTTATTCTGTTCAAATTTATTGGGTTGGGGAATAAGTTCGTAGCGTTTTTTTTACAAAGATTTATTTAAACAAAAAACAATAATTATTACAACAAATTAATCAATGATGTATTCTCCGTTACTGTTTACGACCTCCTCCCACTTCTCGACCAATTTGTTGATGCCGTTTCGCCAAAAATCGCCCGGTCTGGTATCGAAGAAGTTGTTGAGCCAGTTTTTGAGGTCCTCTTCGCCGTCGAAGGTAACACCCCTCATTTGGTTTGACAAGGAGCGGAAAAGGTGGTAATCGCTTGGCGCAAGGTCCGGAGAGTACGGTGGATGCTGAAGAACCTCCCATTCGAGCTCTTGGAGGGCGGCTTTGACGACTTGTGCAACATGGGGCCTGGCGTTGTCGTGAAGCAAGATGACTTGGCCTTGTCGATCGGGTCTTTTCAGTCGAATAGCCTCGTTTACACGGCGCAACTGGGCAATGTAGAGCTCTTTGTTGACCGTAGCGTTTCGTTCGAGCATTTCCCAGTGCACCATGCCCTCCCAGTCCCACCAAACGCAGATCATAGCCTTTTTTGGGTGGAGATCCTGCTTGATTCTCGGCTTCGGCGTGTCTCCAGGGGCCACCCATTCTTTTCTTTGTTTCATATTGACGTACAGGCACCATTTCTCATCTCCTGTGACGATTCGGTACAAAAACGCTGTTTATGACCGCGTGTTGCTCGATGGCGGGCGAGGTGTTGAGCCGCGATTTGAAGGCGATTTTCTTTGTTGATTTCGCTAAGCTCGTGAGGCAACCAAGCTCCGAATTTTTCGACAAATCCCATCGAATGAAGATGATTCAGGATCGTCTTATGATCGCAGTTCATTTTTTCGGCTAATTCACGGCTTGTTTGACGACCGTCTTCCTTCAAAAGTCCCTTCAGATGCTCTTCGTCGAATTCGACAGGTCGACCGCTGCGAGGCGTATCGTCGAGGTCAAAGTCGCCGTTTTTGAACTTTGCAAACCATTTTCTTGCTGTAGATTCGCCTATGACACTTTCTCCATACACGTTGCATACGTCCCGAGCGGCTTCGGCCGCTTTTTGCCCTCGATGAAAAGCGAAGAAGAGCAGATGTCGAAAATGCTGATTTTTGCCTCCTGGGTACTCCATTTCTAAGCATGAAAAATAATAAAAAATTAAATTTTCAGAAAAAACAAATAACACAGTTTTGTAGAGGAGAAAAAGCGCTTTCAAATACATATAAATATATTACCAAATACAGAATAAATCGTTGTAAAATAAAATAAAATTTAAAACGCTACGAACTTATTCCCCAACCTAATAATTTTGACATTGATTTCACAGGCTTCCAATGAGACTACGAAAGTTTGGAAGGCTTCTTCGATCAGGTCCGAAGATGGCTTGGTCGGCCTAAAATCAAACCCTCAACTTGGACGTGCCGTCGTAAGACTAATCGTATTCCCTTGGACTCGAAAACATTTTAATGGTAAACCTTGGACGCTTCAACAAGACTAGGCACCAGCTCATTCCGCGCGTTCGACAATGAATTTTTTCCAAGAAAATGGAATTCGCGTTTGGGATAAAAATTTATGGCCATCCAACTCGCCGGATCTTAATCCTATGGATTTCTCAATTTGGTCAATTTTGGAGCAAAAAGCATGCTCTATCCAACACAAAACGATAGAATCTTTGAAAGATCTCTCCAACGAACATGGGATCAAATTTCAAACGAAACACTATCGGCCATCGTCAAAAATTTTAGGAAGCGTCTCGAAGCTTGTGTGGCATCAGAAGGCGGAAATTTTGAAAATAGTTTAAAATGAAAGTTGTAGAGAATTTCGTTTGCTTTTTAATTTATTTTTTGTTGTTATATTTTTTTGCTTAATAAAAAAGTTATTGTTAAAAATATGTGTGTGGGAATTTTTGTGTCACCCTGTATATTATTCACGATGATGATTAAACTTTAAAAAATTAATTTTAAAAATTTTACCAAAAAAATTAGTTAAATTAGTAAGCCAAAATATAAGTCCAAAGGATTTTATTCATTCATTCTTAATAGATATCTGCATACATAGTTACGTATACATAGTTTATTAAGGTACTTATAAAACTTGTTAAACAAAAAATCAATTAAAAACTATCTAATCAATTAAAAACTATCTATCTAATTAGATATAAAATACTTTACATATTATTTTTCATTTTCATTGTTTGTTTGTTTATGACTTTTCACTAATTGATTTTCACTCAAATTAGCTCAATCACTTGTTGGAACGTTTTTTGCACTCAATTGTAAACGATCCCCCCGATGAGGCGTGCATTATCAGATTTTTCGATCCATTTGAGACCCCGTGACCGTCTGATCATTCTCAAAAATTATCATACTGAGGTTTTCAAGGGTGCTGATCCTGAATATGATAATTACTTTTAATCCTAATTTTGAAGTTTATAAACTCTTTTTAAGTTGCAATGAGATTTAACTCGAAATATTTGAAGGACAGTCTAAAATCCTCGTTTTAATATTTTTTATATAATTTTAATATTTTTTATATATTAAAAACTTTTAAAAAAGCAGTAAAAAGAATTTTTATGTTTATTAATATAGAATTGAAACGTCTATAATCAATTATGATTATTTTACGATAATCAGCTGTCATGATATTTGATTTTGTATGAAAATGCTGGTAAAGAAAATAATTATGTGATTTAAAATATTTCTATGTGCTTTGTTTTCTCATCCTAGTCGTGAAGTAAATTAAATGCTAATTTCTTCATATTTTAATTTCTTCTCTGACGATTTCTTCGTTCCAACAAGTGATTGAAAAGCTGGTACAGGAATATATTATGCTAAAAAGTTTATTTTTTAGTTATCCACTCTGATGAATCCGGCTATGAAAAAAAATGGAAAAGCATGAAAGGAGGACGATTTTTTGCCTCTATTATAACAGATTCTTTAATTTAAGTGGAAAATTATTTCCCTAATTCGACAGAGAAACGCAGAAGACATAAGAATAATGTATGTATACGAAGATACAAATATACATATAAGAACAAGTTCAAAATAACTTTCATTCGGCCGGTTTTATGCGGTTTTGAAAACATTTTTGATACTATTCAATATTCAATATGCTTTTGCGGCCATTAATGATATTAGAAAAATAGATAAATTTCAATATAATGTAAACATCGGTTAATTTGCAATTGTTTAAATTATCATCATAAACATTGATCCTTTTTTATTTATTTGAGATCCGATTTTTAAGAAAATATATATTATTGATCGAAAATAAAATATTTACTAATCGCTAAAAATTATACATTTGTTTATTTTTTATATCAAAATTTAATACCAATTGAAACTTTTTAATAATACAAGACTATCCTATTTCGTGTTTCGTCATCGATTTTGTTTTTGTTGGTCAATAAAAAATAATTCTAATAAGCTTATATGCATATATTTTATACTTACTATATACATAATATCTATTACTCAAATAAGTATAACAAATTGTTTAAAAAATGGGACAATAATTATGCATCAATTCAATATATTTTCTTAAAAATTGATTTTGATTTAGTTGATGGGATTTGTACGATTTTTAATTTCTATTAATCATCTTCTAGTCGTGTTCGGTATGACAAATTAATAAAATTGATTATAAAGAATAATTACCTAGTATCACGATTTCAGTATTAACTGCAAATGCTCAGCAAGATGCATTAAATGTTGGCGCATCTTCGTCGCCAGTTTCACGCTCAAGTGATGTCGCTGCGAGCACAGCATGTGTCGATTCCGACACAAAATGTCCATTATGGGCGGGTCAAGGAGAATGTCAGACCAACGCTGTTTGGTTTGCAGAATATTTATATCAATCTTAATATATGCATAAAATGAATCATATCGAATATATTTTCCGAAATTTTTGTGTAGGATGATGGCTAACTGTCGACGCTCATGTCAAAGTTGTCAGGGAGGCGATCGTGCCTGGCAATTACGTAATCAGCTTGCCAAAAACTATGATAATTCTTCCGCTACATTCAATTCTACTGTGCGGATAGTTCGTATCGAAAGTGTTCGAATTAATCACATCGAAGTGGTATATTAATTTTTAGTTGCAACTTGCAGCTTGAGTATTTTTGGAAGCAAAACGCAAAAACAAAAATTTTGTCCAAAATTAAATAATTGTAACTTGATTTTAAGGATGAAAGCACTCAACTCGTTCGCATCTTCGGCCGCATGGTAATGAGCTGGAATGATTCGAAGGTAATTATTATTTTATCGGCATTATAAACATTCGTACATAATATTTGTTAGTTTTAGGTAGCATGGAATAAGAACGAGTGGGGCATTTCTTGGCTCAATTTTTACTGGATACAAGTATGGACACCACAACTTGTGCAAATCAACGCGTGAGTAAGCGATGCACGTTAAGAACAAGCTTTTTGAAAAATATGCGTTAATTATAAAGTTAGTATTTCATTTTTTAAATTTTTTAGACCAAGTGCCATACCTGCAATTGTGACCGGTAAGGTGCTGGCAGCCAATCATACTGGTCAAGTTTATTTATGGCTTGACTTCAATTTTGTTGCTCCATACAATTTTGTTTATCATGCCTATCCGAATGACGAACAACGCATTTGCTATAAGTTCGATGATAAACGGTACTTTAGCGTACGTTTTATGGTAGCCGACGAAGTGGCGTCACGCCGTCGCGAAGCAATTGCCGAAACACACGTCAGCGGATGGACCGTTGTTAACATGGAAGTGCATGTAAGCGCAGCTATTTCGAGCATTTTTGCCAAACATAAATAATTTAAAAAGGCAATGGAAATGGGTTTTAGCAAAGCAAATACGTAATCCAAGTGCTTGGCGATTGGAAGCAAAATCCCTTTGACGTGCAAACAAATAATTGTGAGTTATGTATAACATTACGTCGTAATGCCGTCTATTACTTTGCCGAAATGCTATCTCCAGCATTGGCCACGTCTGCCTTGACGCTATCCGGCGTCATGTTCGCACTCAGCCGTACGCAGTTGATGTTGTTAGCATTTAGTATTAGCACACAGTTGTTGGCCATGTTACTTCTCAACAGTCGGCTTCCCTACTTCTCCGACACGACCCCAGCAATTTGTAAGAGTTGTTTACGTATAACATGTATAGATGAAAGAATTATTCTTTCACGTCGTCATTTTCCACTTACATTATCTTCCTATTGTTTATGCATTTACAGTACGCTATGCGGGTTTCAATTTCGCGAGCACGGCGCTTTTGTTCGTGCTGAGTTTGGCTCTACGTCGACTCGCCACGAGCAAGTCGAATATTCCGCTGCCGAGACACATTAGCGCGTTCGTCGTGCTAGCCGACCGATGGCTGCCGTTCGGCGGTGACGAGTCATCGTCGACATCATCAGATGGTAAAAACGCCGGCGGTGGCATAATCGACGACGCACCGGCAGCCAGCGCCTTGTCGGGCGCTTACTCCGACGTCGCATTAACGCTCAATCGCGTGATCTTTGCCTTCTTCACGCTTATTTATGTGCTAAATATTATTAGCACTTTTTTGTTCGCTTAACAAAACGTAAATCATGTGCGTTTTTTTAAAGCGCACAAAAGTATGTTTAAATTATGCCTTATATATGTTTAAATTATGCCTTATGCCCTTATTCGAGCATTCATTTTAATATTTGAATGTATATTTTAAAATTTTTTCAAAATGAAATCTTTCACAAATTCCGTTCAAAATAAGTATTTATTTAAAATTTGTTATTTTCATAGCTGAAATTAAATTAATTAAACATACAGAAAAGTCACATATATCATATATTATGACCTTAACCAGTGATGGGTAAGTGGCTCACCGACAAGCGTCTGGACTCTTTTCTTTTTGCACGCTATTTTTCAATAAAAAATTTTTTTTTTCGACGAGATAGCATTTTTTTACAGTTTCTTTTCGGTTCGTGAAGTCTATAACTTAATCATTTTTTAATAAAATTACTCCAAAATAAATATGAATATCGAGCTTTTCGTTGAAATAAAAAGTTTTTTTCAAAATTTAATTTTTGTACCGATCTATTGGAATACCGTATGCGTAAACAAATTACCCTAATTTCGCGTGTGGTCGGGTGTTTTGAGCCAAATTTAAATTGGCGCCAATGAATTCATTCTGTTGTATTGGATTTAAGCGAGTCCAAATTGTGTGCCCACTTTTATGAAACTAAAACGAAGGCTGGTACAAAATTTGGACCCCAACGGATCCGATACGAACAGAATGAACTCATTTCCGCCAATTTAAATTTGGTTCAAAACACCCGGCCTCAAAACACGCGAAATTAGGATACGTACATACATACATATTTATTCGATTTATAATTTTTTATTTGTCAGATTGTCAATACCTATATATAGAGAATTTTATACACAAAAAAGCAATAACAAAGAGCGAAACAACAATTTACATATACCTTTTGAAAAATTGACCTCATTTGCCACGCAGTGCATATAGAAACTGCGACCACGTCTCTTCGGTGGCCAATCGATTGTCGACAAAGTCGGGTATGACAATATACTGGTTGACGTATTTGGTGACCGACAAGCGGCGTTTCGTTGGCGACGCGTCGTGTGGCCAAAACTCATACGCCGCTACCGAATCGCTGCAAAAAAAAATGTGATATGCCAGCGTTTATATTATATTTTACAACAATCACTTGTGAGAAGAAAAGTTTATCACAACTCTTCAAACAAACTCCAGTTGATATTAAATATATATAACATCATCAAAACTGTGCATGTTTCCTTTTTTTTTGCAAAATTAATCAAGCATACCATCCGAAAGGCAAAATCTTTAGCATAAGCTCCAATTCCGATGCGATTGCGACCAGATCACTCGAATGACTCATGTCGTTTAACGAAAAGAAGGAGTTGTTCTCTTTGTTTACTAGGTCGCCTTCCGAATATCAAATTTCTTTTTATGACTTTAGTTATTTATTTTGAACACAATTATTGGATTTTTAAAAAATGTCTCATTACAAATGTATTTTTATAATGTTTGATGGTTAAATAAAAAAAATTGCAAGACAGTCAAAAATGAAGGTCAACAAGGTTATTTTAACGAACTAAAAAACGATCTGCTTAATTAAAAACGGTTTTCTACATTCAAAAGTAAAGAAAATTTGTCATTGAATATGGTATTTTGTTTTACAAATAAACTCTTTTCGTTATAGCCCATAAAACATTTTTCACAAAAAATTACAAGACTTTTGTTCATGACTGTAGTTTAATAACTTTGTTAAAAATAATTGAAAGCTTGATTTCTAAATTGTAAATTAATAATTTATTATATAACTCAAACTAAAAAAAAATTGACGAATTTGAATAAAAACCAATTGAATTTGAAACCAATAATTCAAACATAAAAACCAAAAAAAAAATACAAAAAAATAATATGGAGCAAAATAAACATAAATTTAAAAAAAAATAAGAAATAAATAAATTGTAAACTTTGGCCGTAACATATATAAGGAAGGCCAAATCCATTTAAAAAATCATTTTTTTAAAAAAGATGGTGATTTTAAAATCGACTTTTAAAATAAGACGAATTTTATTGTCATTTTATAAAAAATGTTTGAAAAATAACAAAATTTTTTGTTCTTTTATTATCTTAATAATTTTGTAAAAATTTTCTAGATTCTAGAGTATAACAAATAAATAAACTTTTTTTGCGAATCTCTTTTATAAAAATCATAAAAAAGGCATGCAAAAATGTAAAAAATCGTGCCCTAAAAATGTTGATAAGTTAAAAACTGGGACAGCTAAAATTAAAGAAGCTTTAGTTTATTGATAATAATGTAAGCGATTGTGTAAATCGAAAAAAATTGTCACTATTCTTTAATATTTTGCTTTCGCTTTCTCATAAGAAAAATATTATATAAATTCATTAAGAATAGAATATTATTATCAACAAAAAAGTGATGTGTTACTGGATTAGTTTTCTTTCTTCCCGCATTACGCATTTTTGGATATTTATATTGGCGTTGAGCTGCGGCGTAACTCTTCGCCGGTGTATAATCAAAATTCGCGGTGAAATAAACGGAACTGGTTGTATCAACGGAGAGATTGCTCATCGAAGTATTCATTTCCATTTTGTTCTCGCTAAAAGAACTACTATTATCGAATTATTTTTTTACGAGCATTATTTTTAAAAATTGATTTAAATAATTGAATATGGGAAAAGGAGTGAAGCAGGTTGCATTTGCAGGTTATTATTTGATTAAAAAACACTTTTGGGTTCTTGTGGATTATCTGCCCCCCAAAAAATTTTTTTTCGTTTTGCAGTAGAAATTTGTATTCCTTGGTTTTTCAACATACTGAATTCGAATTCGACATTTATTTTTCATCAAAATGTCCTAAAATAAGATCAGAGTCTCAAATTTTTTTTTTGCGTTTTTTGCTGTTTTTTAGCATTTTTTGTTGTTTTTTGTGCAATTTTCGATATTTTCAAGGCATAATTTTATAAAACACCAAAAAACGCAAAAAAATTTTGAGACTATGACAATCAGCAAATAAAACAACAATAAATAATTAACAATTAGACGGCTATTTCAAGGGAAACTTTTGAATCTTCCAACCAGTCGAATACTCGAACCTCTGTAAGTATAAACATTGCAACGATGCATCACGTAAATACGTAAACATTCGACCTCATGAAATAAAATTAACCTATATCAACATGACAAACACGCTTGCGACACTTCCATCGAAAACACAACGCCATTTGATGTCCATTCTGGCATATCATTTCGCAAAAAAAAGATATCATTCGGCAAAACATGGTATCTTTGAAAGAATCGCACTGCTTTTTCTTCACTGTTCACGCGGCGTATTAAAATTCATGCTAATACGTTAGCAAACTAAAAACGAGACAACATGTAAAGTTAGAAAATGTCGAAAACTGCACAAAAACAAAAGAAAAGAAGCATTCTTAAATTCGAATTCCCCGTGCTGAAAAACATCAAAAAATGGAAAAAAAATTTTAAGGCCCCGGTCCTATTTTAGGACCCATAGGAAAATAAATGTCATATTCGAATTCAGTATGTTAAAAACCCAGGAATACAAATTTTTACAGCAAAACGAAAAAAAAATTTGTGTGGCAGATAACCCACAAGAACTAACTTTTGTCATGTATGTTTTGGCGAAGGTTGAACCTTGCCAAGATAATGAGTTTCCTTAATGTTCTTTAATTACCTTCGATATGCAATTTGCCAATTCAAATCTTGCCACAAGAATGCACCACGCTGTACTTATTTTTGAACAATTTAAATATTGAGATTACATATTCTATCTTGGTCACAACACATACAAATTTAAAAAGAATTTTAATAACAAAAAAAGGGATCAGTGCATTTTACTTCCTTCCTCCATTTTGGTTCAAAAATTTTTAAATCGATTATAACTCGATAAGAAAGCAAAATTAGACCTATACTTTTCTTGACCAGCTTGACTTTTGAATGAGCTATCACATGTCCAAATTTGTTTTAAAATTTTTTTTTGTTGTTAGGGGGTCGTCCTAGGTGGTCATAGGAGACATTTGCGACAAAAATGACCCGCGGATATACTGGATACGAGCGGATATACTGGATGCCGTAAAATCCAGAACCTCAAAATACACCAAACCTTTGCTGTTCCACCAAACACAAAGCATAACCTTTTTGCCGTGTATGTTCGGTTTTGGAGTCGGTTTTGGCGCCTCACCGGGGTCCAGCCACTGCCGCTTTCTTGTGGCGTTGTCGTATTGGATCCATGGAAAAAACCGCTGTTCTTAGCGCGGCGGAGGAGAATTCCGGCCATTGCCACTCTGCTTGCTTTGTTTGCATCACTCAGCTGATGCGGCACCCACTTTCCGGACCCGTTCGTCTTGCCTATTGCGTGCAAGTGGTCGGCAATGGTCATTTGACCGCAACCAAACCGTTCTGCCAGCTCTCGAATTGTTTGGCACGGATCCGACTCTATTGCTTCCTTCAACAGGTCATTGTCGACGACTTCAGGTCGATGTCCATGTTCATGATCCTCCAAGCTTTCGTCGCCACTTCTGAATCGTTTAAACCACTCCTGGCATTGACGTTCAGACAGGGCTTCCTCGCCAAATACTTCAAATAGCGCACGATGAGATTCAGCAGCCGATTTGCCGTGCTTAAAGTCGTACCACATGCAAGCTCGCATTCGAAATTTTTGATCAGACATTTTCTAAAAACTTTTTTAGTAAAAAATTAAAGTATACATAGACAAGTTATATATCAAGCGATGCGCAAAAAAACGCTCTATCTGATAGATAAAACCAATTTACAAAATCTTTTATTATATGAGAAAAATAAATAAACAAATCCAACCGCGGTTTCTTTCCGAAAACCCTAATATTTTTCAAAATCAGAAACCAAAATTATATGTGCATATTTTATTATAGATAATAAACACGCTTAAAACAATAAAACAATTATTTTCTTTTTTTATGTCTTCATCGCAATTTTTAAATTAACTTTGATTCAGAATTTAATTCCATATCGAATACTTTTTAATAAATCAAAAGTAGGTAATTTGAAAAAAAGTTATGGTAAAAAAGTAAAGCCAATATTTATTTTTTGAAATTTGAATTATAATATATATTTTAATACTTATTTCATTGAAATTCATTTTATTTTTACTTTTTTTAAATTTTTAAATTTTTAATTAAAGACGTAAAATTAGAGACAAGAATCGTATTTTAAATTTAATCAATATAAAATGACAGAAATAAACAAATTCATATATACACATAGTGTAAAATTCTCTATAAGAGGCATATTTCACAACTTTTATACATACCGTAATATAGGTTGTTTGCAATAATTTTATCATTAAATCATATAATAAATTAAACAAATCATTATTACAAATTATCTGCTAAATATAAAACGAAAAATATGAAAGTAAACGGTATGAAAAAATATTATTTACAATTAATTAGTTCAATAATATCTTTCCATTTCTTCTCGTTCAGCATCCTGGATTTGTTGCGGTAAAAGAGCGCCGAGACAGAGCGCATAAAAGTCCGGTACCATGTCTTCACGTTCATTCAATCGATTCTCGACGATGTCATCGACTTGATGGCAACCGGAAAGGACAAGCATAGTCCTAAGACCGTGATCTTTTCCAAATTTCACGTCCGTATTCGTCCGATCGCCAATCATCATTGTTCGATTTGTGTCAATCTTCCACCGTCGGCAGATGTACTCAAATGCGGGCGTATTCGGTTTACCGACTACGAGAGGCTCCCGACCGGCGGCTACCTTTACGGCCGCGACCAATGGACCAGCATCAGGAATGATTGTGTTCGGATTCGGTCCAGGGCAAGTCTCGTCCTCATTAGTCGCCATAAACATGCAATCTTCGCTCTATAAATGGGAATTATAAATTTTAAATGCATTTTATAACGATTTTGAAATAATAAATTATGAAAAAATAAAGCAAAATTGTTATCCTGTACCTGAAGATAGTTTGCCGCTTTCATAAGCTTGCAGTAATTGAAATATTTTTCATAGCCAACGACTACAGCTCCGACATTATCCTGCTTTTCTTCAAGATCAATATTGTAGAGAAAAGCAGCACCCTTCGAAGATGACTGATTATCGATGGGATCGATTCCATCACCGAAATATTTGATGTCAAGCTCCTTCAGCTCATCTTTTATTCCTTGTCCACCGATAAGGTAGACCTTTTTATCCGTATCTTGTATGCCGGTTTGATGAAGCGTGTCAGCGACTACCGCCGCTGGGTTGACGATATTTTCCTAAAAATAAATTTTATTTTTTTAAGTAACTTATATTTATATAATTTGTTATTGGGTTAATTTACGTAAATCTTTTAAATTACCTTGCTGAGACGTCGATTATAGCCGAGTTTTTCGAACTTTTTAGCGTAAGTCTCACGAGATTTTGTGGCATTATTTGTAAGGACAATGACTTGCTTATTTTGCGCAATAAGATAATCAATAAAAGCTGGTGAACCAGCGATGGCACTTTCGCCAAGCCACAAGACGCCTACAATTTACTTGTTGATTTACTTTGTATAATAAAAATTAAACTACAAATTGTTTTAAAATGGTAATGCAAGTATTCATTTAAATTAAAATGTACCATCTGCGTCAAAAATGAATGTATCAATATCATTCAAAATCGCTTGGAAGATTTCGTTGTTGAGTAGTTGCGGAACAGAGTAAACCTTTCCGCTCTTACAGACGGCAAAGCTTTCAGCGATCGGTTGCGCCACATCAACGAAATCCACGGTATCGGCTGGCATGATTAGTTTGTTGACTTCTGATTCCTTGATATGGTTGCAGTTGATTGCAGACTACTAAGTTATATGACAGCACTTGCAATTATAGTATTGACGCTGAATAAAAGGAATCGAGAATAACTAATGAAGGTTTGTCTTTCTAGTAGAAAACCGAAACGTGGAAGTATTGTAAAGACAAAGCTTATTGTAGAGACTTAAGAGTCATAAATTGATGCCCGTTGCTTCACGACCTTGACTTTTATAGAAAGCACTTTTTGGGTGGAGCACAAAATAGGTCGAAAGCAGGGGCGGAGACAAAGCCGTCCGACTATTATTTTTGTCCCGTTTTTTTGTCGATAATTGAATAAAGTTCACGCGTTCTCTCGTATTTATTATATTTATGTCTATCTCATACTTTTTTTGTATTTTTGTTTGTCTGTTTTCTGTTAAAATATTTTTTTAAAAAACAATAACTCAAATTGTTTTCTTCTACGCATATTTTCATCTATAATTTATTTTCTTTGATTATTGCATCTCTAGTTTTTTATCTGTGCAGATTGATCTCTTTAAAAATAATATTTCTATTTTTCTTGCTCATTATTTTTTTTTCGCAAAAAACGATCTTTGAAAAATGTGTTTATTGTCACCATCTTCGCAGTATATTTTGCTCTTTTCTCTTCCAATGAGAAAAGAAAAAATAAGAATGATTTGATTAATTTGTTATTTTTTCCGTAAAGAGCAAAATATTTTTTGCTCGTCTGCTTCTTTTTTTCTTTTTGATATTTAATTCATAAAAATATGATACGGTATAGCAAAAGTAAAAAAGAAAACCGAAAAATAGACAGAAAAAAAAGAAAATCATGCGATTTAAAGAAATAAACAAAGATAATAGAATATATTGATGTTTTGCGATTACGGCGACAAAAAATCATAATAATGCAACGGAAAAACTGTGGTAAAGATAAGGCGGAAATGATATGTTTCTTTGAAAATCAAAAAGAAGTTTAAAAAAGTTATTTTTAGAAGGAAAAACTACGCGCGGCCAACCCAATCGAAGTCGCACAGCCATATGGATATTTTATATCAAACAATAATTTCTTGATAAAAATGAGTCAATTTAATCAGCTAAACGTTAATTGCTACCACCGCCACTTACGTTGTTCATATGAATAGCTTCCGTAAAAACGAATGTTCACTAGAATTGATATAATATTCATATATTTTTGCACAATCTCTGCATAAAATTGAATGTACACGCTCATAAATATATGCACATTTTTAAAATTGACAAGTGTTTTTTTCTTTTTGAAATAAAAATAAAAAATTGCTTGGACTTTGATATGTTTTCATGTTTGTCAAAATTAAGTCCTAGCTTTACGAAAAAGATCTTAGAATTTTACAAATTTGATAATATTTTAGTTTAGATAGGTATGTAATTAAAAAATAGAATAAAATGAAAATTTATATTCTCAATAAGCTTATCAAGAAAATTGAAATAAAATTGAAATTGCTAAGAATTTGGATAATTGCAGCACAAAAACCGAAATTTGAATTACGTAATTAATCTTAATTTACACTAAGTTCGAGTAAATAAGACACGGCTTTTTGTGCTCTACAAAATCTATAATAGTATTCAGGATTTACAAATTGTTACTAATCCTGAAATATATGAATTGTGATCGATTGCTAAAAATTTTAAATCTAATTTGTATTGCCGCCGAAGGAGGTCACATAGAAAACCGGCTGAGTATTTTATTTCTTTTTTCAAGTGGCTGTAACTTCAAAAGGGCCTAGTGTAAGAGTAGTTTTTTCTTAACTTTTTACTAGCTATACAATGACACCACTTTCGTTCGAAAATAAATTTTTGAATTTTTTTCGATTTTGAAAAAATGACCTTACTATAGTCCATGGTTTTTTTCAAAATGGACTTTGTGAGCTACAGCCACATGAATATACTCATTCGATAGCCCTTGAAGAGCTTATTTTTAAAGATAAAAAATGGACAAAAATTGAGTTTAAAAAATTTCCAAAAAATATTGGAATATTGGAAAATATTGGAAAAAATATTAGAAATTGGATCTTTTATGAATCACTGAAAAAATATCATTGGAGTGTCTGACTTCTCTGACCGATTGGCGAAGCCCATCGCCGCTTTTCGGCGAATGTACATCGGGTTATATAAGCGAAAAATTGAA
The DNA here is from genome assembly GCA_024678965.1 of Bradynema listronoti. NCBI lineage: Eukaryota > Metazoa > Nematoda > Chromadorea > Rhabditida > Allantonematidae > Bradynema > Bradynema listronoti. Next base: position 1,424,789 of record JANLNO010000001.1, on the reverse strand, counting down.
TCCCATCCCCAAGAATGAATCAATCTTGTTGTATTCACCGATTGCATGATTTCGATTCCGGTTTGACTCGGCCAAGCTAGAGTTAAGTCAATACCAGTGTTTGTGGTTCACTGGACCCTCTGGGCACCATTCCCAGTGACCTCTTCGGAGGTTCGGTACGTCCCACAGCTAACTGAGTCAGCCGGATGAGAAGGTATTGTGATGGTGCACAACTAGATTCCACATGACACAACGAACCCGCAATTACGCCGGTGTGCGGAACGCGCATAGTTGGCTTGCTTGGCCGGATCCGCTCTCTTTCGATTGAGGTCCAGATGTGCCCGGAAGAACGTGCGCATTGTAGTCTCGAAGGATTGAGCAATGATCCCGGCCGCACCAACCTTTTGCCATTTTTACAAAGAAATTCAAATGTTCTTTTTTTGGGCGTACAATGTAATAATTCATAAGGATTTAGTTATTTTTTTTCATTTTTGATTCAGTTTGATTCAGTTGATTCAGTTTAATTGACAATTCGGAATTTTCAAGTGGTTGTAACTTTTCGCCCATGCGTCAAAAGGGTAAGAGTAGTTTTTTCTTAACTTTTTACCAGCTATCCAATGACACCATTTTCTTTCGAAAATAATTTTTTGAAATTTTTTCGATTTTGAAAAAATGACTTTACTATAGTCCATGGTTTTTTTCAAAATGGACTTTGTGAGCTACAGCCACGTGGATATACTCTTTCGATAGCCCTTGAAGTGCTGATTTCAAATATATATGGGTCTCTTAATCAATTTTTTGATTTTCGGGCACTTTTGGCCAGTTGAAAATCTTTGACTATCAAAATTGGGACAAATTCGGAATTTTCAAGTGGCTGTATCTATGATAATTTTATTGGACCAACAATTAGGCCTATTTTTCAATTTTAATTTAACAACTTTATTTCATATTTTATAGTTATTTATACATATAATTTTAATATCATAAATTTTTTTATAGATATTTTTTGATTCTTAACAAAAAAAATTCATTTTAACGCATTATTTTCACGTGAATTTTTCAAGTTAATTAGTGTAGGAAATAATCATTAAAGAGCAAAAGCAAACTTTTGAAAATCAACCACAGAAAAATAGCGGCGGAAATAAATCCAAAAATTTCATTAAAACTATCTTCATTATTTTTATGTTACAATTCCCTTTCATGTTTAATTCGTTATATATTAAAAAATTTCATTTTTAACGCGTTCTTATTATTTTCACATGAATTTTTCAAGTTAATTAGTATAGAAAATAATCATTTGTGAACTGAAAAGATAACGACTAAAAAATAATGATTTATTATTCTTATGATCATCATCGTATCAAAAAAATTACCGTATCTTTTTTCTAACAAGCAAAAATATTTTTTTAAATAAATTATACAAAATAAAATTACTCTAATTTCACGTGTATAGGCCGCGGGTGTTTTGAACCAAATTTGAATTGGCGCCAATGAGTTCATTCTGTTCGTATCGGATCCAAGCGAGTCCAAATTTTGTGCCCACTTTTATGAAACCAAGACAAAGACAGGCACAAAATTTGGACTCCAACGGATCCGATACAAAAAATAAACTCATTGGCGCGAATTTAAATTTGGCTCAAAAAAAAATTTTTAATTTCATAATTAAATTAAAATTTATAGTTTAATTCGATTCTACAATTACCCTAAGTTCAGGCCGTTCGACGAATTTTTGAATGTTGACTTGATCTTCATTCTGTTATAAGCGAAATTGGGATCATAATTTTTAATCTGCAATTTGGGCCTGCTTTAATGAAGGTGTTTATTAAATTTCATGCTTCACAAACACGAAAAAACAGAATGAGGGCCAAGTCAATATTCAAAAATTCTTCGAATATTTACCCGAGCTCAGGGTATAATTATATACAAACAAAATATAATACAAATAACATAATATAATACAAATAAAATTTTCCAAGTTTTACAAGAAAACACTGTCTTAGATGGGTGATCGAAAAAGTTTATTTTTTAATTAGTTAATGATCGATATTTTTATCGAGAAATTCATGCGAATTCCAGCACTTTTACTTTTAAAAATTGACTTCCAATAATTTATTGGACAAACGTTTTGTCGAGACGTTATAGCGTTTTGTCGAGACGTTAATTTTTAAAAAGTTTATCAGTTTGCAACTTTAGTTGATAACATGATAAAAACGATAAAGTTGAATGAAAAGGTGAACAATCATAATGCGTATTCAAATTAAAAGGAATGTAGAGAAAATGCCGAAATTTCAAAATTAATTAATTTACAAAAGAAATTCTATAAAAATTATAAAACTGAGTAATACAAAGATCACAAAACAAAACCAAAAATGTGCAAAATTTCTTTTATTTAGATAAAAATACAAAGTAAAAAAAATCAAATAGCTACTGGTCAGAAAAACGTACAACAGTTGGTGAAAAAAGGAAAAGAAAGTGCGAGCGAGCAAACGAAAAGAAAAAAAAAGAGGGCGAAAAACTGATTTCTTATTTTTTGTTTTCGCATTTTCTTTTCTGCAAATGAGCAGTTGGGCAAAGAATAATTTTTTCTATATTTTGTATATGCGCTAATTTTGTTGTGTCTACACATATATATATATATATATATATATATATATATATATATATATATATATATATATATATATATATATATATATATATATATATATATATATATATATATATATATATATATATATATATATATATATATATATATATATATATATATATATATATATATATATATATATATATATATATATATATATATATATATATATATATATATATATATATATATATATATATATATATATATATATATATATATATATATATATATATATATATATATATATATATATATATATATATATATATATATATATATATATATATATATATATATATATATATATATATATATATATATATATATATATATATATATATATATATATATATATATATATATATATATATATATATATATATATATATATATATATATATATATATATATATATATATATATATATATATGTGCAGATACAACATGTATGCATAGTCACATAGGCATACCGAATGTAATTCACATGCACATTTACTAAAGGCATGTGCATTTTTCCGACTCCGCCCTTTTTTTCTTTTTTTTCGTTTGTATTATGGGAAGTTAGCCGTTTGCTTATGATGATAAATTGAATTTGTGCCCATGGTAAAATCTAATTTCTCCACCCCATTTTCGTCCCTCAAGAAAAAACAACTGTGTATGTCGAGAACACGTTCATATAAAAGGCTCCGTTGGTTTACGCAAATTTCAATTATTTGCTTCAACAAACTTGAAATATCACTTTTTGATTCATCAACCATCTACTATTATCTGTATACATAAATAATAGTAATCATTCTTCAGTCATCAATACAAAATATGCCCGCTGATAACATTGGTATGATCGATTCGGAAGGAACTATCGAAAACGTTGTAGCACAGAAAGATCGTGCATACGGTAATCCCGCAATTGTTGACCCCGTCGACGTTTCAGAACATTCTCAAGAACATCGACTCGTTCATTTTTGACGCCGATGGTATATTGTGACTATTTACGAAATTACATATTGGATTATGATAAATATTTAAAAAATTTGACACAGAAAGGAACCTTATTTCTTTAGGTGTTTTGTGGTTAGGTGAAGAAGCCATTCCCGGCTCACCTGAATTTCTCGATTATCTCATCAGCCTCGGCAAACAAGTTATCGTTCTCACGAATAATGCCACAAAATCAAGAGCCGTCTACGCGAAAAAATTTGCCAAACTTGGCTATAATTCGAAAATTAACAAGGCAATATTTAACAGAAAAAATTTTTAATTTTTCGAAAAATAAGGCAATTTATGAATTAAATCTAAAAAATAAAACACTCTTCATTTTGGTATTTAAGAATTTTTCTAATATTGAATTTCAAAATTTCAGAATACAATTGTCAATCCGGCTGCTGTTGTGGCGGATACATTGGCGCAAGCAGGTCTAGATCACTCCGGCAAAAAAGTCTATCTCATCGGCGCTCAAGGCATTCGTGACGAGCTCGAGGAGCGGGGAATCGAGTACTTTGGAATTGGAATAGATCCCATCGATAAGCAACCCGCTTCAAAAGGTGCCGCCTTTCTCTATGATATTGACCTGGAGGAGCCGAGGGAAAACGTCGGTGCAGTGGTCGTGGGCTATGAGAAATATTTCAACTATTGTAAGCTCATGAAAGCGGCCAATTACCTTCAGGTACATATTCAATGAATTTATATACTTGGATCTGATGGAAATAGAAAAATTTGATAATTAATTTTTTGATTAAAGCTTTTAAATTTTTTATATTTCCGATATAATGATTTTGGTTGGACAATTTCAGAACGAGGACTGCGTATTCGTCGGCACCAACGAGGACGAGACTTGCCCTGGACCGAATCCGAATACAATCATTCCTGATGCTGGTCCATTGGTCGCGGCCGTAAAGGTAGCCGCCGGTCGGGAACCACTCATCGTCGGTAAGCCGAATACGCCTGCATTCGAATACATCTGTCGGCGGTGGAAGATTGACACAAATCGAACAATGATGATTGGCGATCGGACGAATACGGACGTGAAATTTGGAAAAGATCACGGCCTTAGGACTATGCTTGTCCTTTCGGGCTGTCATCATCTGGACGACATTGTTGAGAACCGGCTGAATAAACGCGAGGACATGGTACCGGACTTTTATGCGTCCTGCCTTGGCGCTCTTCTATCCAATATCTCTTCCGTCAAAGAGAAAGCCGTTGTTGAGAATAATGATAGTGCCATAAAAGTAAAGGCAAGCACGTAGTAATCTAGGAAAAACTTCCTTTTTGTTTTTCATTCCCATTTGTTGTGATGACATATTTCCTCATGTTCAAAAAACTTGTTTTCTTTTATTTTTGCTCAATTTACTTATTTAATGGTATTTTTTCCTAGATGATATATTTTTTGTAATTTCTTAAATTTTCATGTAGCATTTTCTCTCTGATAATTTTTTTTTGAAAGCCTTCACTTTCATTTTTATTATGTTAATCTTTATCAGTCATCACCTGAGTTTCATTTTTCTTTCATGTTTTTACGATTTTTTTCCATCCATTAATTATCTGTACAAATCGATTCGATTTCTAGTTTGTCTTTCAATCTTCATTTTTATGTTTTTGTATATTTTTATATTTATTTTGGCTCATTTAATGAGTTGCGCATCGATATCCGCGATGTTCGCGTTAATGAAAATTTTAAAACTCAAATTTTTTATACAAAAAAAACATCTTTACATCTTTTTCAAAAGTTCATAAAATGAAATAATATTTAAAACAGAAAAAAACAAAATAAAAATTAAATTATGGGTCGAAGTTTTTTTAATTTGACCTTTGTTTGTTTTTGAGCGAATTTGGCAGACAAAAATATGAATTTTTGTATAATGTCTCTTTTATTCAAAGATAAAAAAGAGTAATTAAAAAAACCATAAATATTAAGAAAATTAATGAAATAATAATTTTCACAATGAATTTTCTTTTTAAAGGAGGTTAGTTTATGATAAAAGTGATAAAAGTGAAAAGGCACGTAAAAATATATTTATATTAAAAAAATAAAAACAAAGTATAAAAACATTTGTCGACTTCCTTCTACCCGTATGTTTTTGAAAAAAAACATGTGCTCAAAGCAAAAAAACCCTATGTCTAATTCGTAAATATTAGGCTGGTAAGAAAGTTTTTTAACAAAATTTTTTTTATTTAATCATAATTTTATAAAAACAAATTAATGATCAACAATATATTCGCCATAGATGTTAATAACCTTCTCCCATCTGTTCGGCAAATCAGTGATTCCATTTGCCCAGAATCCATCAGACTCGAAGTTGTTGTCGACTAATCCATTTTCGAATATTACCAAAATCACGCCAACGGGGTTTGTATACTCATATAATGAAAGGTTCCAGAATGTTCTACAGGATTTTCGCACCCACAAATCTTTCGATTTTTTTTTCCAGAAAAATCTGAAGTTTTCAAAATTTTATTCAAAGACTTTCTTACCAGCCTAATATATGATAAAACGGTTATTTTCAAAGGATAGTCAGACATCATGTAAACGCATAATCAATCCGGAAGAAAAAAAACGAGTTGTTTAATAAAACGAGTATTAATTTTATTGTTATTTTTGTACCTAATATTTTTGCCTTCTTAAACTAAACTTATTGAATGTGTACGATTTTTTGAACAATTAATCAAAAGATTATTTATTTATTCTGGTAAATATATATGTATATATAAATAAATATTAATCGTAATATTTTTCCAATTTTAGGTGCAAATTTCACATTACTTTTTTACACATCCATAATGCACGTGAATGCCAAACCGCACAGAGGGCTGAACGGAACACAACGCTTCCTTGGTGTATTGTATTGTGGAAGTGGGTTAACACCGTAGCCACAAGGTAGAATAGGTGTACCTTCCTTAAACCAAAAATTCTCTACGGGTGGTTCTCTTGTAGCTGTCGTTGGAACGGATGGAGCTGATGGAGCAGGTGCCGCTGGCGGTTGCACGTTAGCTGGGTGCGGAGGCGGCGCGTAATTCACTGAGGCGCTTGGAGATAAAGTTACCGAGTTTGACTGAAGAGCTTCTTGATGGAAATATCCTAGAATAAAGTCTCTTTAGACTTTTGTGGTATTACAATTTATATTGCCTGGTGGATATTGAGTAGGTAAAGATATAAGTGGTGGCAGTGTTGATGGCTGAAGTGGAGCCAAACGATCTGTATCAAAAGCGACTGGCGGAAGTGGTTCCGCACGTGCTACTCCGAATGCTACAGGGCCTTGAGGAGAGTTCGAAGATGGTAATGACGCTTGACTAAATACACGTAGATATATTAAATGTTTCTCTCGAAAATGCTTATCTAAATAAAACAAATAAATTCCGTATTTCCTCTAATTGAAGCCCCCCTCCAATATAAGCCCCCCTCTAATATAAGCCCCCCTTGGAGGTTGAGTAAAATATATAAGCCCCCTCTATTATAAGCCCCCCTAGAGGACCATTTTCTCTACACCGTTTTTTGTTTTTGTAATATCACTACAGTCGAAGCTCCCAATAGTGGCAACTCCCAATAGTGGAAAACTCTATATAGTGTCACTTTTTTTTTGATTTGGTTGGTCATCACGATTTGGACCCAACCTTATAAAAAAACTCTACATAGTGTCAATATTCAAAAAATTTATAAAATTTTTTGTCCCGCCATGAAATTTATTGTCCCGCCATGAATTATTTTTTGTTATTTTTTGAATTGTGTCAAAAAATGGATCTTGTTCAAGCGTATGACAGCGATGATTACAACGAAGAGGAACATATAAATATTTCCGTGATATTTTTACTTTATTTCCGTAATATTGTTAGTTATTTCCGTCATATTGTTAAATTTGTTGAATAAAATGGTTATGAGTTTTATATTTTGATGAAATTTTGTGAAAAATATTGCCTTTTTTCCAAATTTTTCGTCGCGCCTTCGGCGCGACGACATTAAAATATACAAGCCCTCTCTCCAATATAAGCCCCCTCTAATATAAGCCCCCTAGAGGGTGATCGAAATATATAAGCCCCGGGGCTTCAATTAGAGGAAATACGGTATAAATTTATTAACCTTCCTTGATAATTAAAGCTGCTTTGTTGAGGCACTACTCGTTGTGGTTGTGGTTGTTGCAGTTGTGCTTGAAATTGTGGTTGTTGCAGTTGTGCTTGAAATTGGGGTTGCGCTTGTTGAATAGGCTGTAGTTGTTGTTGCTGCAATGGTTGGAAAAATTGCTGTGAAGGGGCTGCATATGCCTGTGCTAAACGATTAGTTCCGTCAAAATTTGGCAATAGCCATGATGAAAGCTGCTGGATTATTTCTGGATGAGATACGACTTTATTTGCCAACATGAGCGATATTAATAACGAGTAGATTGTTTTATACGTCATTGCCGTTTATTATACTTAACTACAGTTATCAATTAAAAATTAAATTCAATTAGCAAAAAATGCATAAAAAATAATCTTTTAAAAAGAAATTAAATAAATCATTTATAATAAAAATAGGAGAAATTAATTGGTAATCAAATAAAAATATTTGATCCAATTATGGTCCATAAAATAATTTAAATTCCATGAAAAATTGTGTTAAGATTTATATATGAAATATTTGCGTACATATATAGTAATACTAACAATTAGGGAACGTAAAAACTCAAATATCAATAAACAGCTAAATTTTCATAAACAATATCTATAAACACCATTTGCAATGCAATGATAGCGAGTCATCGGAAATAATTTATTTCAAAAAGTAGATGAGACCATTCAAAAATCTTAACGAGAATAAAAATGATTATTTCAGCGAAGCTGGTTTTTTACGCTCTTCTTCAAAACATGAATTAGAAATAACTGGAAGAAAAGATTCTTGATCAAGCACAAGGATAGGGTTAGAGAAAGAATATCAAAAGCCCAGATTACTGAAAAAATAAAAATAAAATTGCAGAAATCCAAAAGTAAAAAAGAATTTTTTCGTCTTTTCAGAAATAATTTTATAGGATTATATTTTTCAAGAAAGCGTTTGTGAGTTTCAGGGCCCATAAATAGCAAAAACACATAGCAAATAGAATATTTTTGAATGAATGAAACACATGGAAACATAAAAATAAATTTAATTCAAGAACTCTTGAATTTGCAAGAATAAATAAATGTAGAATGATATGCAATGATATTTTCCTTTTTCTTCTACATGCATTATTATACTATATAAATCAAACCTGTTTAATTGGGTACCCCTGTAATGGGCACTCTCTCTAATTGGGCACCTCCGAGAGGTGTCCAATTAGAAAGGTTTTATTGTATACAACATTTAAAAAAGTAAATTAATTTCTACATACAGTTTAATTTCTTACCTGACTAGATGATTTTGATTTTTTTATCCAAAAATTTCAACAACAATATCCGGCATTTTTTTGTTTTGATAAAAGAAGATTAGTCTTGTTTGTTTTACATTAAAATATCAATCCACCCCAAGATTCCGAGAAGCACACTTGAATAAAAATTCTTTTTCTCAACAAAGGTGATATAGTTTTACGTTATCATTTTGTTCTATGCTTAGCTAACTCCTAATTGATATTATTTTTGGCTGATTAATGTCATATCAATCTTAACATAATTACTTAAATAGTCCTGATATTATGTTGTTAGCTTTTGAGTAATATACCTTTTGCATGAGATTTACATATGATTTGAAATATATGTTACGTCCAAAATAGAAATTAGGTTATTTTTTAAATTAATTTTAGCCAATTTAAAATTTGGCCGACAAAAACCGGCCAAGTTCTAATTCTTCCTGTTAAATTGAATCTTTTTCATAAATTTTGAAAAAATTACACTCTATATGATGCCTAAAAATGAAACCTGCTAATTTTTAAAAAAATTTGAAAATTCGTTTGTATACTTCGTTTTTTGCCTCGAGGTATATTTACTTAAATCATTTGTTATTTATGTAAGTACAAACAAATTCCATTGTTTTTAAAATTGATTTAACTTTATGTTGTTTATTTACTTAATTAGTGTTAATAAATTACGTTAATTGTGATTATTTTCAATGAATCTATTACATATAATTTATTTAAAAATTTGCTTTACTTTAATTAAGACGCTAGATTTAATAATCTTTCAAACATCCATAATACATGTAAATGTAATTCCACAAAGTGGATGCCATGGAATGCACTTTTTGTGCGGTGTATCGTATTGCGGAATGGGGAGTCCGTAGCCACAAAATAAAATTGGAGTGCCAGGCGCAAAGCCAAAACTTTCCATCTGTTCTTCATTTGGTCTTTGTTGATTTTGCTGTTGTCGGAAATCGTGCGGTGAATTTTGATAATTAAGTGCTGAAAAAATCCATAATGTATATTAGATTAAATGTAAATGTTTTTTTAATATTTTTGTGTTAACTCGCAGTGCAATGCATCTCTAACAATAGTAAAAATGTTTTTTTCTTCATTTTTTCGAACATTTTACATAGTCCAAAAGATTAAATAAACTAATAAGTTTTTTGTTTGTTGTATTAATATTTTTTCCAAATGGTTTTTTTTCAAAAGAATGTTTTAAAACAAACGTTTAAAGATGATACTTTATATTTATATTTTAAACATTTCAAAAAAGACTACGTATGTATAAACTTTTATTATTTACGCTATTGAAGTTTCAAACTACCTTTTTTAAATATTTTTTTAAACGTATTTTATTAAGAAAGCTACCTTTTGTAAAGATTTGATCAAAATCTACATGTGCTTGCGTGGGTCGATAAGCATGCGGATAGGGAGGCGATGGGATTATACCATCGCCGCCCGTTGCAACTGGTCCATTATCATTTTGGAAAAAATTTCGTTGTTGTTGTTCTGCCTGCTGCAGTTGTTGCTGCAATGGCTGTTGTCGATCAAAAGAACGCGATTGCGAATTAATTGACCCTTGTTGTTCCTGTACATTTACAATATTCTGTTGACGGTGTTGTGTAACGCCGTGTGCTAATGGCGATCTTTGCTCATAAGGAACAAAATTTTCGTGATTATTATGAGTAAGGCTAAACTTTTATAAATTATAATTTATAAATGCGTTTACTGCTGTACAAAAATATAAGAAACTTCTATTTTTGTATTTTATTTTTTAAGCTCAATTTTTATCCAATTTTACACCGAGTGCAATAAATCCGGTCGAATTTGTTTTATTTTTTTACTTCTGCACTACTAAAGAATAAAAAAATAACTTTGAAAATTGTTTGGGAAATAAAAAAACCCGGCGTTTCGTCCCACTTCTTACATTGCACACGAGGTCTGTTAACATATGCATATGTACTTAATATCCAATATTTTGCTTAGCTTGCATTATTTTAATTTTTTCGATAATCTAATCTTTCTCTCTCTCATCCATCATGCCATTTTGCTAAAAAAAAGAAAACTTCTACTCGTTTTCATAGACGTGATTTTTTTGATTTGCATTATTATAAATTTGTTGTTGTTGTTGAAGCTGTTGTTGTTGTTGTTGCAGTTGCTCTTGTTGTGATTGTCGCTGTTGATGATGATATTGTGGGTTAAAGTTGTTGTCCGCTTGAAACTGGCCCATGGGGAATTGCATATGGTTGTGGTAAGAATTCTGGAAAGGCATTTGAAACAATTGCATAAACAACTCCGGATGCGCTAATGCATAATCGTTAATCCAACCAAGAAATATAATGATTTTTACGGTATTAACCAAATTCATTTTAGATCTTTCAACATATACAAATCTAAAAAAAGTGATTATCCTAATTTCGCGTGCATAAAGCCGGGTGTTTTGAGCCAAATTTAAATTCCCGCCAATAAATTCATTCTGTTCGTATCGGATCCGTTGGGGTCCAAACTTTGTGCCCGCCTTTGTTTCGGTTTCATAAAAGTGGGCATAAAATTTGGACTCGCTTGGATCCAATACTCATTGGCGCCAATTTAAATTTGGTTCAAAACACCCGGCCTTATACATGCGGAATTAGGATAATAAATTTTTCAAAAAGTCAATATACATTAAAAAAAATCCATAGTGAGCCTTAAAAAATGTGCTTTTTTGGTTCATGCTAATTACGCCGCTCAAAATTTAATAATAACGACGTCAAAATTTTTTCTTCTTCACTTATTACAATTTTTATTGTCTTTTATAACGTTTTACAGTGATTTTGCAAGAAGGCTATTCAAGTAGTTTCTCTTTTTCAAATCCTTTCAATAAATTATAATTCAAATTTTTGTTCATTTTACGTCACATTTTCAATCAGCAAATTAAAACTTATTTTATTACTCTTGTTTGGTAGAAAAATCTAAAAGCCTTCTTAAAAATTAAGTTCAGGAAGTAATTCACTTTAAATTTCAAACATCACTATTTTTTTTAAAATTTCCTTGCTTTGTCATTACTTTTCAACGCCAGCGGAATGATACGAAAATTTATTCAATTTGTAATATAATATTATAAACTTAACGGATAAGTATTAATTTTGGCGATTGAAAAAAAGAATATATGCTAGTCCAATCTATATATAATCGAAAAAAAGAACATTACTCCTAACGCCTAATCAACTGATAATGGTCACATTCGGATTGGATAGTGTCTACTTACAGGCCTCGAGAGCGTCATTTCGCTCATCGATTAATTCCTAAAAATAAAAAAATAATTTTTTTTTACAAAATAAATTCATTTGCTCTAATTTTATAAGTTAGCCATAGCTACTTATATATCTGAATAATGAGAAATTCTTTTTTCAAATAATTAAAATGTCAATGATTGATCTATACAACATATTTATATAGCGTTTTTCTCTCACTAATGACCTATTTTACTTTGAAAATTAGTTATTCGATATAAATTTAAAAAAATTATATTATATATATACTTTGACAGTGGTGGCAATCTTCTGCTTAGCAAATTCGTTCCACTCCAAGCCCTGGACGATGGTCCATTCTTTGATCTTGGAGCAGATCTGAACTGGAAATGAGAAGATCAAGCCCTGCTCAATGCCGTATGAGCCGTCGGACGCAACGGCCATGGAAACCCATTCGCCGGATTTGGTGCCTTCGTACCAGGTACGCACATGATCGCAGGCCGCTTTGGCCGCAGACATGGCACTCGACAACTTGCGCTTTTCGATAATGACTGCGCCACGCTTCTGCACCACCTGCAAGCGACCATAGACGTACTTTTTTTAATAAAAATTCTAATTGATGAAATAAGTAATTAAACCTATGTATGTATGAATAAGGAGAGCAGATACTTTTCTAATATTATATATGCATTTTTTCAAAAAAAAAATGAATACTTTCTCGAATGTTTTAATGTCATTTTTTCAATTTGAGACCTTTTCAAACTTTTTTATAATGAATATAATCTTAAAAAGTATGATAAAATTTACCGAAATGAACTCATTTTGCGTCCATTCATTGTCGCCAATGGCCGCAATGGCATCCAATTCCTTTCCATCTGAAAAAGATTTCGACACTATTGTTTATGAATTTAAGATTTAGAGATTTACTTTATTGAGTTTTAATGTTCATTTCCAAAAAAAATAAAAAATAAAGTGTGTGCCCAACCCTTGACGATTTTTGCGTGACTGACATCCGGAAATTGCGTGCTCGAGTGATTGCCCCAGATGATGACGTTCTTCACGTTGTCCACTGTAACGCCAGTCTTCAACGCAACTTGCGCCAAGGCGCGATTGTGATCCAAACGCGTCATCGCGCTACAAAACGGAATAAAAATAAGACAAAATATATTATATTTTTTTGTACATGAAATTAGCAAAAAATATCAACATGACAAAATTGTTAAATTTTTTAATTATAATAAATATAATAAATAGTACCTAAAGTTCTTGGCCGGAATCTTACTAGCCGCGTATTTCGCGCAAATGAATGCGTTCGTATTAGCGGGATTGCCGACAACGAGAATCTAAAGAACCGAGAATTTTCTTTAAATTCTAAATGAATAAATAAAAAATTTCGCAAACCTTGGTTGTGGGTTTGGCAAATTTGGCGAGCGCCTCGCCCTGCGACTTGAAGATCTTCACGTTAGCGGCCAGAAGATCCTTTCGTTCCATGCCCTCCTTTCGCGGCATCGCGCCTACGAGAAAAGCGTAGTCAATGCCGGTGAAGGCCTCTTCCTCGTTAGCCGCTTTGACCACATCTGAAAAACTGTCAATATATATTTCTGCCAAATAATTATTACCAAATAAATTATAAATTTTGATACCTTCCGATTATCGGCCCCGAAAAAAATTTTTTTATAATTTTTTTAGGTTTCCTAGCACGGGTAATTCGAATTTAATAATGTTTCTCACTGATTTTATTGTTTTCGTGGTGTACTTGATAATTTTTTGCCATAATTTATAAAATAATTCTAAAAAAACTTTTTTTTGAGGTCCGATAACCGAAAAGTACCTAAACTTTTATCGCAAGCACTTCTTGTCTTTATTTTTGGCCCTTGTATTATCGGTCGGGTGAAGTGCTTGAACAGAATTTAATTATAATTTTTATCAACTTTTGCAGATTATTAAAGAATTCTTTTATTAACAGTCTCAAAAGATAAGCTCGAAAAAAATCATCAAGCAGTCATAAAAACAACAATAACAAAAAATTGGAAAGAACTTATGTCTACAACAAAAAATGATAAATAAATTCAGACACTCAATTTCCGTTTGAGACTTGAATTATTTCAAATATATTTCTTGCTTCCGCGACACTTTTTTATATTCATAATAAAAACCGACCGATAAGATTGGGTAGGGCGCAATCCTGCAACTCAAAGTGAACGCCCTCGATAGCAGCGGCAAACATAGGAATATCCAACAACACAAGCACAATTGGCTATAAAATTTATCGTTTTTTTATTATTACTTAGGCAATTATATGAAGATGATATTCACGTCATATTCCGTTTTAAAGATTTCAAAACGATACGGCAACCTTTCGTTTCTCATCTAAATTATTCTAGCTAAAATATTCCAAACAAAGCTAACCGTTTCCTTGCCAAATACATCGCCCTTTGCAATTTGCAACACAAGTGAATATCCTATTTGTCCGGCGGCACCGGTGACGAGCACACGAATCGGTTCGGTCGACATAATTTAATTCAACTAGGTATTATGAAGCTAAAAAGTTTATTAATTACAATTTACCAAGATATATTTTTAAAAAATTATAATATTAAAATTTAAACAAAAATAATCATAAAAATGTAAATGCATTAATGACAAAATGGAACAAGACTTTTTTTTTCAAAAGCTATGCATTTATTTAATTGCGATAGAAAACAATTTTTCACTTTTAAAATCAAAAATAGTAAATTCGTAAAATCGGTATGCCCATCATAATGGGAAATTGTATCTATTTTTTTAAATAAACACGCATACAGCGGTCTGTTGGAGAATAATGAACGATTTTTAGTCGGTTTGATAAATTTTTCGCAGCAATGCGCAATGTGAAAAACCGTTTAAAAATCGCTAAAGGAATTTTAAAAAGCGCAATTTCCAATTTGTTTTAGATTATATTTTCGACAATTGTGAAGATAGAGTGGAAAATGGTAAAAACAAAGTTGAGCCTTTACTTTTCTATTGTATGTTGAACACCGAATAAAGACCAATGACAACAATCGAAAAAATATGAAACAAATGCAAAGAAAGAAAAACAAAAATACATATTAAATATATATAGGTAGTTATTTATTATTTTCAAAAACGCCGATTTTTCATATAATAAACATTATTTTTCGTTTGATGCGCTTATCATTTGTTATAATACACATATACAAGTATGTACACTTCCCGTATACGAGTTGTATACACACATGTGTTCAAAATATATACAATGCTATTGTGTATATCTTGCGTATATTTCATATGTCCTTTCAACTAATTTCAGAATACTTATTTTTTCTAATCTTTCCATCGCATGTGTTATAATGCGAAGGTTCAACCTTTTATATTTTTTGCTGATATGAGGAAAAATAGTATTTTTTTAATATTTATTAATCTCACAAAAAATTAGCATTAAAGCGGGCATGTAAATAATGCAGCCCACAAACATTGAAAATATGTATTATATTATATTTGTGATGATGAAATTATTATAATATTATATATAGACAAAAATTGCTGATAAGCGAATCTGATATAATTGCAAATTTTTTGCGTCGATTAGTGCTGCGATTGATAATATTGAGGACGCTGTTGTTGTTGCTGTTGTGGTGGTGGTTGGTGGGGCGGCAGTGATTGTGCTTGATGCTGTTGCTTTTTTGGAAAAGTCGCACGACTGATTTTTTTGTCCTTGTTACGCTTTGGCGGTGGCGTGCCGACGCCGGGTGGATGATTTTCATAGAGCCTACGATAATTGTCGCTTTGTACATAATTCCAAAATGCCTCTATGCCATCACGCGCAAATGCTTCGCTTAATGGCTCAATCCATGGATTGTTTTCGACGCGTAGCGTTTTTGCGTTTGCATCTTTCGGATCGATCAGATCCAAAACACCCAAATCCGGTGGAATTACTTGAAGACGATTTCCCTAAAAGATTCACATTATATAATCGTACTACATTAATTAACTTTAATATGACTTGAATGTGAAGTTCCTTGAGCTTAGTGAGTACGGCAATTTGTCGCGGCAAATCAATGAGATCATTTTCTCGCAATACAAGAACTTGTAGATTAGTCAAATGACCGACATCTTCGGGAAAGCACTCAAAATCATTATCACCGAGATACAATGCCCTGAGAGTTGGAATAAAGAAGAAGTTGCCAGGCAGACTTTGTTCGCGCAAGTTGTTATACGTAAGATCGAGAACTTCTAGCTTTGCAAAAGAACCGAAACCTCTTGGTAATTTGTTTAATCGGTTCATTCTATAAAATAAATTAATGTGTTCGTGTGACTAATTTTTAAATGTTCTAATCATACCCAACATTCAATGTTTTTAAATTTGATAAAGATGATATTGTTGTAGGCAACTCTTCGATTTGATTGTTCCATAAATTCAAACTCTCCAAGTTCACTAGATCGGTTATGTTTGCTGGTATTTGGCTCAATTTATTATGACTTAGGGTTAGCTTTGTGAGGCGATCATTTTCAACTAAAAGTACAAATTAAACTTGCAATTACGCCATTGTATAAAATGGCGGTTTAAAAAGTGCATATTATAATGCAAATTTACTTAAATTTAAAATAAATAACTATTTTTATACGAATAGCCATTATTACATAGGATTAATTCTTAATAATACATAATGTAATTGAATTTTACAATTAAGATTGAGTTGTGAAAATGCCGATATTCCTCGATCAACAACTTCAATTTTGCTGGGTCGTGTGGAATCTTCAATCGAAGCACCATTAATATTATTAATGCTGGCACCATGTGGGTTTCGTTCACCACTAAAGCCGCGACCCATTTCTATACCAATAAAAATTGTAAACAAAATTAATAAAATAATTTGATACAAAGGAATATACGTTGCACTTATGCATGCATATCTATGCAAAAAATGAAAAACAAAATCAATAAGCAAAAATATTATTAACACTGCTTGTGGTGCTAGAGACCGATCGCTAATTTATTTTTCTTTTCATTGCCCGAAAATCTAACAAATAAGAAATGAAAGGAAAATTTTTTTTGGCCATTTGCTAATCGAAAGCTAAAGGTTCAACGAATCTCTTTCTTATATTCATATGCATTTACATGATACACATTTTAAAGTTTAAAGTATAATTAACGAAATTTTACATTTTCAAATTTTTAAATATTCTAATAGGTAAATCTTTTATTATTTCGTTTGACCGTGATATTTGTATATGGCAAGTAAAGCATACAAAAATTCATACAAAAGTAAATTCATACAAAAATTGTATTTCTGGACATTTGTAAAAGAAAAAATAATTTTTTTAAATTATACAATAAATAATTATTATACAATAAATATATTTTGATTATTTTATAAAATAAAAATAATAAAAAAAAATTCATAATATGATAAAAAATAAAAGAGCAAATGCAAAAATCCGATGTGGACTTTTGTTATAAATGGGATAACGGAATGTAAAATGTGTTTAACCCGTTTGAGCATGTGGCTATCATAGAAAATTTTATTTAAAAATTCGAAAACATACTATTTAATGAGAAACTACCCGAGATTTAATAACGTAGAAATAAAGCTGAAGTGAGAAAATTATAATAAAAAACTCGTAATAAAGAAGTGATTTTACATAATTCAACTTTTCGGAAGATATCAAGAAAATTTTTAATACAATTTTTTATTTTTATTTTTAGAATGACTAGCAACTTTTTAGTCAAAAAGATTCGATGGATAAAATTAATTGTTGTGTAAGGTAACTTCACAACGATCTTTAATGTGATTTCAGCAACACAAAAACACAAAAAATTTACAACGAATATCTTCAATTGGGCGTCTTCGTCAGTAATGCCGTTAATGGCACGTTAATAAGGTAAACAAATACTCGCGGACATATTGTCCGCAAGTATCCGCATTCTATTCTATTTCTCTCTATTCTATTTTGCTCCTATATTATTCTATTTGTTTGTTGTGTTTTAAAAAGAATTGTGATTAGTTTATAAAGAATTGTTATAAAAGTCTATCCTTTCATACATGCGGGACATACATATATAACATTAATATAATAAAGCCAATTTAATAAATAATAGCAAAGTTCAATTATGAATTTAATTAAACACGATTAGCAAAATCATTGAATGACCACATTTTTTTAGAAAATATAAAAAAAAATTATTGCAATTTTCAAATTATAATATTAATGTGAAAAGAGGAACATTTTTCCTCTTAAAACAATTATATATTTTTGAAATTTCAAAAATTTAATTTTTTTTAACTCCAAATTAAAAACTTTTTTGTAAATCTTTTTATACCTGTGTCTGGATAGCTTTCAAATATATATAAATGTTTTCATAGAGATTCATTTAGAGAAAAATGGCACATCAAATAGCAACACCAGAATTGAAGTTTAATCAGAAAATAACTGATGGTACACGCCTACAACAAAGCGTTCGTAGAAATTGCGAGCCATATGCACGCTGAGGGTCATTTTCAATCGGGCGTCTTCGTTAGTAATGCCGTTAATGGCGGCGATATCGCCGGCCGTCGCACCGAACAATTCAGAAAATAGCTGCGCTTCGGGCGTCATGTTTGTTAAACTAAAAAAAAAACTGGATTGCGAAAATGTTTAAAAGATTAAAAGCATTTATTTCTATGCAAACTTATTGCAATATAATTCCCATCCTATTGAGTCTTTTCTTTAATAGCACGATTATTTTAATCACGCGAATAGAATGTTGAAATTTTATTCCCAGAAATGAATTTATTAATGAAGGCATTTACTTTTTGAGTTCATTTTTATCATTCTCCGCTGCTTCGACTGCATTTGCATCCAACGATTTGATGAGTCGAACGTAAGCGCGTTGAAAGACCTAAATAGAAATATGAAAAAAATACATTTTAAATCTTTTTCGAGCAAAAAAATCATTCAAAATCAAATTAACTATAGCATTAAGGTTTAACGATTAAAATATAATAAAACATTAGAATTTAAAACAGTTGATGTTTTGAAAAATAAATTAGACTATAATAAATCTACATTTACAAAAGCATAGTCATATGAATTTCTTCTTAAAAATATTTTAATCCTTTGAATGTGTAAAAACAAAGAATCATACGTGCATGAGAACGTCGCGTTCGCATACGCCGACGCCGACTTGCGGCACCAAAACGTTGGCGATGGACTTGAGCCCAAACTTGGCAAATGCTATGCCCGCACACGACATACGATGATCGTAAGTCAACAGGTCGAGCGCCAACATGCTCACACTATTCTTCCTATTATTTTCAAATAAATAGAAAACAATATCATTAAAAATAAGACAAATTTAAGATATAATTTTATTGATTTATAAGGCCATTTACGTTGTATAACGACAGGTTTCATCCGTGTACCAAAATGCGTCTGGATGTCCGATTTTTAATTTTATTTCGTCGGTTTTGTTAGTCACCAGGCTAAAACAATGTTTATGTAAAACGTGTTAAAAAAGTAAATCGAAAAATATAAAATTTTACTTTATAAATTCGAGATTGGTTTTTTGAGCACTAGCAATGATCGCGCACGCCAATAGCTCCACACCGATTGATGATTGAATAGCAGCACTAAGATTAACGCCAATTTTAAAGGTTGATAAGTTTTTGTTGTCCTTAGATTCAACGGGAAGTGTTTGCAATGTGGCGTTCGCATCTTCATACGTACTCGCCGTGCTGGACGCTGTTTCTAGAGAACAAAAATTTTTGAAAATATGTTTATCAAGTAAAAAGATTAGGCATTCCTCTTTTGTAAAAGAGTAAAGCCAAGAATGTTTTTTTGCTACAAAATATTGAAGATTACCGTAATACTCATCTTCTTCGCTGCAGCTTTTTGCGTCTTCTTGTAAGGACAATCGTGCAAAGCACATGTGTTTGTAATGTGAATGCCAGAAGCGTGGTGATTCCGTTACGGGGTTGGAAACGACGGGAATCAGGCTATCACGATGACACAATCCGAACGCTGTGCCCAAATCGGGAAATTTGGCGCGTATCTCCGCATTCAACTTCGTCAATGATACTTCTTTAAATAGAATTTTTACACATAGCTTGAGTGTTGTATCGCTCGCATTATTATGTTTAAAATGATCTACCAAGACGAAAGCAAAAGACATCTGTTGCATAGCAATATTGTTGTTTTCTGAAAGTTCAATTCAATTGAAATTAATTTATGAAAATTAATCGCTCATTAAGTAATTTAACAATATCAATATTAAAAGAAAAAATAACATTTGTGTTTTTCTTTCAAATAAATATAAATCTAAACTTATTAAAGAATAAATAGTAAAATTGGATATTAAAATAAAAGAGAAAAGTAACAAAACGACGTTTAAACGAAGGTATTATCAAAAAGTGAAGAGAAAATAAAAAAGAACATGAAAAAAAGTCGTTTTTTATTAGACCAAAAATTATTATCATAATGCCAAAAATTCATACCAATACGATAAAAAGTATTCCCAAAATTTTAAATACCCTAGGTTCGGATAAATATCAAAGAATTTTTGAATTTTGACTTGGCCTCCATTCTGTTATAAACAAATTGAGCTCATAATTTTTAAGCTACAGCTTGGGCTTGCTTTAATAAAGGTGTTCATTAAATTTTATGTTTAACCGATACAAAATAACAGAATGAAGGTCACATCAATATTGAAATATTGAAAAATACTTCGATCGGCCGCGTCTTATTTACCCGAACTTAGGGTATCTAAAATGAAAAGTTGAACATTAAGTTAAAGATTTTAACTTAGTTACAATCCAATTTTTGAGATTTATTTTCATTCAATCCTGCCTACAATTTTTTGCTAAATTGAATTCTACATATATATTCTTTGGGCAGAGCACGTAGTCAAAAGGAAGGACAACAGATGGACGACACAAAGCGACATTTTGGTGGCCATACGACTACAAAAGACCACCAGGAAGACCAGAAAAAAGATGGCGAAAGATGATGGAAAAACGCATAGGACCTAATTGAAGACAATTAGCAGAAGACAAAACAATATAATTGTGTGATTATATATATATATATATATATATATATATATATATATATATATATATATATATATATATATATATATATATATATATATATATATATATATATATATATATATATATATATATATATATATATATATATATATATATATATATATATATATATATATATATATATATATATATATATATATATATATATATATATATATATATATATATATATATATATATATATATATATCAAGTTCGAGAACTTGACCTTTAGTAGGTTCAAAATAGACACAATGCCAATTTTCTATTATTTAAATTATTTCGTTTGTACATGAGTAAGATCTGATCCTCTCACTCGTCGTAAAAATTTTTTAGAGGTCGCTCATATATATTAAGAAATGAAAAAAAAGAGCAAACTAGAAAAAAATACAGCTTAGTGAAGATCCAAAGAAAGAAAAATTATAAATATTTGTTTCGTTTTAGTGGAAGTTAACCTTTTCCTTTCTTTCTGTTCAACTATGATGTGTATAAAAATATACCTTTACAAAATTATTTTATTTAGCAAACTTTAAAAAAATATGTTTTCTAAAAGTTATCATATGAATTATCACCTTGCGATTTGGTGATATTAGGAGGCTTTTTTTTCGTTTTCTTCTCACTGTGATTGTTATTTTTTGCCTCTTCCACATTCGGAAACGTTTGAGTATGTTGACTTTCTTCCTTGTCGGACGCTATGCTATGAGTAAATTTTAAGGGTTTTTCCCCGGAAAATACCGAAACTTTCAAGTTAAAATTTTCATCGAGTGAAATGGCGGTGCTGTTATTTGATGGAGAGACAGCACTTTTGCAACTATTTTGATTACTTGTCAAGCTCAACGAGCTTAACATCTTGCGAATGGCTCGCGGCGAATTCGTAACGCTTGACAATTGCGAGATGGAAGCTGAGTTGCTGCTAGCCTTCGAAGTCATTATTCCCTCTTTTTCGCTAAATAATTTGATATTAAATGTACAAAGTGACTAGAAAATTCTTACATTCATTCAGTTTAATCTCTATACTTTTTTTTTATTAAACGACGAAATTTAAATATATATATGCGAAAAACTATAAAATTTTCCATAAAATTATTATAAAGGAATTATTCTGCTTCAGTTTGAAAATCGGTTGAAAATAAATATTTTTTTGTTCATATAATATGTAAACATTGCTTTTAAAAGTTCAACATTTTTAAGGCCATCAAAAAAACTTAGACCAAAAAACGTACGGTTCGAACCGTAATAAAATTATTCTATGTAAATAATTTTAAATACCAAATATTTGCAAATAGAGTGTGAAATTTTTATGAGACCTACATAATACATAAACAAAAACAAGAACATGTGTATTATTAGTTTTAAATATCTTTAACAATTACCGACAATACAGCGTTAAAAAACAAAGAAAAAATGGTTCTCTAAAACAAAAAAAAAAAGAAAAAAAAATTAACTTAAAAATTTTTAAAAAAGCAACAAAGAAAAATTGCATTTTTGCTCTCACACATTTCACCATAAAAAAACTAAAGCAAGCAAATGCTCACCAATACTCGACCAACGCAATCGCGATAGCAATTGCTGCGTCTCGCGTGAAAGCGATCGCATACATTCCGTCCTCGGAAATATATCGGACGTCCGAAATGCCAAGAAATTGTTGAATTTGATCGCCTTGCGTCGGCCAGTCCACTGGAAAAGCGATCCTAAAATTGAAAAAAAGTAATAAGTTTTTCTTGCTATAATCTTGCTTTTAACTATTTAACTTTGATAAAACCAATAAATATCAAAAAGGAAAAAAATTTACAACAAAATAAATTGCTGCTAATTTTTTTTCATTTTTTTAAGAAATTTAATAAGGCCTAACAAAAAAAAAAAATAATAAAACATTTTTGGTTATTAAAAATCCTTTAAAAATTCGAAATACAACATTTTATTAAATATACACACATATATACATATACAATTTTTTTGTATATATTTTGCATTCATAAAACTCCCTACGTGGGCTGCTTGGTTTGTTCATCGGGACATAGGCATTCCACACGATATAAATCGCCAAATTTCATTACCAACACAAAAGCCATTTCCAGGTTAGCGTCGTGCGCCGCAATCTTTTTCACGCGCGACAACAACTCGGGAAGCGTGACGTTTGAAAAGTCAAAGTC
Organism: Bradynema listronoti; assembly: GCA_024678965.1. Classification (NCBI taxonomy): domain Eukaryota; kingdom Metazoa; phylum Nematoda; class Chromadorea; order Rhabditida; family Allantonematidae; genus Bradynema; species Bradynema listronoti. Next base: position 1,401,371 of record JANLNO010000001.1, on the reverse strand, counting down.
GCAGAAAGCAATTCTTTTGCTTTTATGCACCGAAGACATTTCGAGCATTGAGATGATCAATTCATCAATCAATCTACAAAAATTAAATTAAATTAAAAATTTTGTAATACTGTAAAGCCCAAAAAAGGTATCTATTTAATTCCTTTCTTGGAAAATTTTCTAAACCATAAATTAGCCATACATATTTAATTATTAAAATTATTTTTTTCATTAACATATTTTTCAAAGCTTATTGGTCTAAATTTGCAGCAGCCATTTTTACCATTAATAAATTTTAAAAAAAAATATAGACACTTACCGTAAATATTCGTTGTAATACCAGTTGAGCATTTCCAAAAATTTCTCCCCGATTTTCGACGAATAAATATCGACAATGCTCAGAAAGTCGATGACGCTTTGCAGAGAGTAGACTATGTCAATTGACAACTCTTTAGAAAAGTCGTCCAAATACTTCAGTAATTCCTCCCTATTATAAAAATAGAGCAAAAAATCCCACTTAGATTAGAAACTTTAAAAAGATTTTATTAAATAATTTTTAAAGCCGTATTTTTCTTTAAAGTTGTACTTCTCATTAGTTGGATAGGCGAGTGGATTGCGGAAAGTGTAACAATCCACTACTTCAACGAAAAACTCGAAAATTCGCTTAAAGTTGTATTTGAGCCGGACTTTATTTCTTTCCGGATGCAACTTTTTGAGAATCGTTTTGCCGTTTATAGCATAGACAAGTCCACCCGTTGACAACGGACCCGTATAGCCATGCAACAACCTCATCGATTGTAAGCTATGCCGCTCACTAAATAAACAAACATTTTTTTTTTGGAATAAAATCATACAAATTAAAGTAAAAATTCCAATAGAGTAAGCTATTAAACTTTGATTAAATTTTATTTTCCTAAAAATTTCGATTGAAGCTTTACAAATTTAATTCAATTTTTTACTTTTTTTTTGTTATTATAAATAAAAAAGACAATAAAAATAAATCCATTCAAAAATAGCAAAAAAAAAACTCACCATCCGTAATGCGAAAAGCGATTTTGCACCGGATCGAATTTATCGCCCACGCCAATCAACACATCGCAAGCCTCCTCGTTCGAGCTATTGTCGACTCTGATTCACAATTCAATAATTCAAAAAATTTTCTCGAATAAATTTGTGTATATGTATTAAAAAATGGGTTCATCATTTTACCGGCGTATGGCATAGTTGTTGTCTAATTGTCGCATGAGAAATACTGCAAACGCCTCGGAGACGCCAAAGCGCGTCGCGGAGATTCCAATCGTTTTTTGGTGATTAGTCATACCTGTATCTCGTCTCAAAAAACAACCTAAAAAAAGATGATGCAGTCGCTCGTTGCTGAATAAAATAAATCACCCCAATTTCGCGTATATAAGGCCGGGTATTTTGAGCCAAATTTAAATTGGCGCCATTGCGTTGTATCGGATCCGTTGGGATCCAAATTTTGTGCCCGCCTTTGTTTCAGTTTCATAAAAAGTGGGCACAAAATTTGGATCCGATACAATAGAATCAACTCGGATTGGCGCCAATTTAAATTTGACTCAAAACATCCGCGACTTATACGCTCGAAATTAGGGTATTAGAATTTAAAAAAATATTAATTTAATTTTTTTAAAAGCATTTTTTCGCTTGTTAAAATCACATATGAAAATGAATAAATTCTAGGTTCGAAAATGAAGGCTTTATAATTGTGAAATAATAGGAAGAAGCGGGAGAAATATTCAATAAAAAATATTTCTTGGGACCAAAAATAGTGAGATACATTTTCGAAAAACGCGCATAAATATTGCCACAAAAATAAATAATCAATAAAAATAATTTTTAAACATGCCAAATTTACTTTGGTTTCGAATAACAAAAATTTTAAAGACTTGAAAAATATCCATTAACCGTGGTAAGAAGCCTAAAATACGAAAAAAGATGACTACCTTTTTTAATCGTTTTCAAATAAAAATAAATAAAAATAGTAAAAAAAATTTATTTTAAATTCGCTTGAAAAAATATACAAAGCTTTCGATTATCCGATTAAATTATCATAATAGCTAAATTAAGAAGCCGGAATTTTCGGCAGCCCAAACTCGTCGACGGCTACGCCTTGTTCGGTGAATTCCTAAAATCAAAACAAAAATGAGAAAAAATAAAAAAGACCCGTTTAAAGACGTACTTTCGCGCCGGGCTGTCTGCTCGGTACGGCGGGCGCGTTGATTGCCTCGTCCAGATAGGAAGTGTCCGCGTCCAACTCCAGTTCATCGCCAAGCGCGTTCAATTCCGCTTCCAGGTCCGCCTCGTCGATCTGAAGAGAAAAGGTACAAAATTGCCCAATTCTACATGCATTTAATTATGCAATTATGCAAAATCAATAAAAATAAAATAATAACTAATTGTCGAATGCCCTTTTTATAATGCCTGAATTTTCGTTTCTCCAAATGTGCAAAGGGCCTGATTTTCAAGCGGACTTAAATCTAGCTCATTAGCTCATTGATAGTTTTGTTAATACCTGTCCACTATAAATCGAGTTTGAAATTTGAGCTTGGCCAAAGAAATTTTCAAACAATTGTCAATAATTGCCAACTTACGTTGGGCGTATCGTATTGACGAGAAAGAGCGTCCTGGATATCGGTATTAAGATCAAACATCTCCTCCATTTCGTCCTGAAGTGTGTCAATTTTGTTGATGTCTATTTTCTTGTATTCGGTCTTCATTGTCTTCAGGCCGGCTTGCATAGCGGCCACAGTAATCTATAAAAAATGACATTAAAAAATCGATAATAAAATTTTCTACTATTCATTTTAAATAAAATTGGCGGCTTTTTTATTTTTGTTAAAGAACCTGATTGTCTTTCATGCCCTGAATGGCGAAATTACTCTGCTCCATATTGAAAGCTTGGTTGTCTAATTGCTCCTTTTGATTCTCAAGCGTTTTCTTTTGTCGTAAAACTCTAAAAAACGTGTTTATTACACGAAATTGATAATATTTAATTAGTTGCAACCATTCAAACCTTAATGCTTTTTGTTTAATCATATTTTTAGACGGGCCTTCACGCATATTTTTCATCTGATCACGTAGCTTGACTAAATCGGCGTCCAGCTTCGAAATTTTCTTATCTAATGTCTCGGTGCGCGAATCTAACTGAGAAATCGCATCACTCAAATTCGGCGGGGGCGCTTTTGGTTGACTACTTCCAAAAATTCGACGCATTTTATTTTAAAATCGGACTAAAAATTAATAAAATTGTGGTACTTCTTAAGCTTAAGTTTTTTTCTGACCTAAATATTATGATAAACATAAAAAAATTTTAATTTTTATAAGATAGCCCAAATCTTAAGAAATAAACATTTTTTTGCCGAAACACAACCTTTGACGGATATTTTTTTGCATACTTTCTATGCAATTTTAATCATATTTTCATAAGTCATCAAATGAGACAGTGATCCCACAAAATGTAACAAGTTTAAAAATAAATTCATTAAAATTTTGGATGAAGAATGGAAACTAAGAAATGTCTAAATTATTATAATCTAATTAAACGACAAGAAATAATTAAACGTCCTTTCAATTTTTGGCTAATTTTTGGGACTCAGGAATTTTAATACTTTATTTTAGTATCTAATTAACAAATGATGATAATTAGGTAGGTAATTTTTGTCATTTTATGTCTGAAAACAGGATGATTCCAAAATTCAGAAAATGATTCATAAAATTTATTATTAGAAAAAATAAAAATTGAGGTATTTCATTCTAAAACAAATTTTTTTTAAATTTTTGAAAAGTTCAAAAATACAATAAACCATAGTTAATTCTTTTGTTCAAATGAGACTCACGTTTCTTTTTATGTTTAAATATATACATATCTATCGATGAGATTATTCCGGAATAATCTCACCGAAAAAACGATAAAATGAAAAAAACGGGATGTTTTGAAAAAAATCATATTTATGTAATTTATTTATTTAATCAAGTGTTTCATTATTGTTATTAATTATATTTGTTGTAGGTTTTGTATTGCCGATATGAATTTTTTGCTGTCGTTATATGGTTTTCTGTCAGCAAACAGTGCATATCCCTCTATTGCAAATGTCCGCATGCGAATTTCAACTATAGCAGAGTGGCATTTTCAGCGCCTCGATGATCGTTGGAATCCATCAAGGAAGCTGCACGTATGCATGAAAATTTGCTGCCGTCAACGTTTCAGAGCCAAATGACACACCTCAATAAGCTTGCTTATAGAACTGTGGGTTGATCGCTAATGTCGATTTTATTGGAAAATGTAGTGTCGCCATCATTACACATTTTCCTTGTAGTCGGGCAAAAAATCATTTGAATTAAAATCTATCGCCAAAGAAATTGATGAACGCCATAACACTGGGTGCACAGACCGGCTGGAGAACGAGAACGCATTTCGCAAAATGTAGATGACACGCACTTTTTTCAGCAGTTTACCGGCAACCACATGGGCACAATTCTGATAGGAGGCAATCTAGCTCTCTTAGCGGACTGCATATCTGAAAATTCTCAGAGCGCCAACGTGCGTGAACTTCTTTCACAACTCGGCAGGATACAGGCTTACCCGCGATCGCAGAAGCTGAATGACGCTGACATCGCAACGTTTTATGACAACGCCAGCGTCTCTACCAGTAGGAAAAATTTCATTCAGTGACTAAATTATTTTGTTTAGGCTATATTTCCTAAACTGTTGACGTCGAAAATGCACTACTTGTGTGCGCATGTTGTCGAATTTATGCGGCACTGGTGGGACATCATATCGGAGCATATAAATCCATAATAGATTTTTATGGTATTTTTGTTTTATTATTGCATTGTCAGTGTTGTTTCAAAAGATATTGTTGTATGTAAAAACATTTTATAAAAATATTAAAATTATTTAACTTAACGGAAAGAATTTTAAATTTCGAATATTGAAATGGTTGAAAATCGGAAATTTTTTATAAAAAATTTTTTATAATAAAAATTAATATTTTTTCAATTTTTATCTCCGAATTTTCCGAAAAAATGACTAAAATTTTGGAAATCGGAAATTGGAAGAGCAAAAACGTCGGAAATCAGAATTTGGTTGCAACCGCCATTGGAGTAATCTGTGTAATAATAATTATTATTAGATATAAAGAAACCACATTAATATTCCGATTTAAATTTAAAAAATTTAACATTAGCAAAAATTTATTAAGAAACGAACCGGAGTTTTTAATTTATTTCAGTATAAGCAAAAAAGAAATTGAGCATTTTAAAAACGAAAATATTTTAATAAAATTAACTAATTTTAAAATTCATTGAGTGGATCCGATATTTTTTAAATATAATACATATGTATATGCTAATTTATCAAATATATTTAGATTTTCAACAGCATTTATATGTATGTAATGCAGATAATTAATTTAAAAATACAAAAATTTTTTCCGTCAATTTGTATTTGTTAAACTCTTTTCTTCTAACAATTGTAAGTATAAATCAAGAGAAATCGTAATATTTATAAAAAAATTTTAATAATTTGTTTTTGTAAAAAATAACATTAAAGTCAAGTTTTTAAACTTTTTATTCGGAACACAAAAGTGAAGTGCTTATGCGTTTAATTATATGCGAAGAAGGTTTTTTAAATTAAGATTTGTAATAGAATTTTGAAGATTTTTTTATATGTAAATTTGTAATTAATTTTTATGTATTGTTATATTTAGCTCATGTTAATGTCAAAAACTTTTAATTTAAGAATTCGTTTTTTTATTAGCTAATCGATAACAAAAAATACAAATATAAGATGGTATAAACTTAATATAAACATTTATGTTACATGTAATTGTATGTAACCAAAAACGAATTTCCTTTTATATTTTTATGCTTATGTTTGGAGTCCAATGTTGTAAATACTTATGTACCATATTGTTCTTTGTAAACAAACAAATTACACATTTAATTAGCATAGAAAATGTAAAAAGAAAAGAAAGAAAATGCAGCTTGATCCCACAAAAATCATTCATTTATGATGGACCTTTTTCCAATTTTCACTAAATTAATAGTATTGAAAAAGTTTTATGAAGCATTTATACTTCTTTCTTTAGGAGTGAAATTTCCAAAAATTTTATTTTCTAATGATGGACGATTTTTTATAAGCACTCCATAGCCATACAAATCAAAAGCTTTTTGTTTTCACCTTTGCATTTTTCCCCTCTTTTTTCTATTTTCCAACTATTTTCCAAAAATTAGTGCTAAATTGAATAACTCAATCAATTAAAAACTGTACATGACTGCATTTATGTGCATTTACTACTATAATTGAAGAAAAATTTATGCAAAAAGTTAATGAAATCTTAATTTTCTGATAGATGTTCTTCATGATTAACTTAATTTTATTACTTTCAAAGCTCCATTCTTCCTCAATGTTTCGTGCTAAAATTAAATCATATCACAATGTGCTCAGATATTTACATAATGAAGTAGAAGAATCGACATTGATATGTTATAAATTCAGTGTTGTCCTAACTTTTTTTTTATTGTTATTTCTTTGCTATTTAGTTATTTAATGACATTTAATAGTTTTTTGCTTCATTTTATAAATTTATAAAAAATCTTTCCAATAATACATATTTTTATATTTTGTTTTATAATAAAGAATATTAAATTCAATATAGAATTTTTACTAATAAGTATTTTTATTTATAGGATTTTTTTGTGGAGAAGCATTTAATGTCGATCTTCAGAGTTTTGATGCCACTTACTATTTGTCTTTTTACTATTTCCAAAGCGCAAGAAGGAAACGAAAACTGTTATATTAACGATTCGGGATTTACCTGTTGTTCGAAATCTCTTGGTATTCAATATGTAGATTTATATTAAAAAAAACCTATCACTTTTAAATTATAACTTATTAATAAAAAATAATATCATAAAAAAAAGATATAATTAATGAATTATATACAATTTCAATACAATCATTTATTACTTAGAAAATGCTATGAAGTCAGCTATGTCGGGCAACGATCTTCTTGGTTCGGCCGATAATATTCAGAAAATGGCTGAATCATCTCTAGGAGGTAAATTTGAGACGGTTGTTTCAATGGACGATTTTGCATATAAGAGCCATTTCAAAGACGGAAAAACTTGTAAGGTTGAGAAAAACGGACAATACGCTCTTGCTTGGCAGCCTTAAATTAAATTTATCCAGCTATCTACTATTACTTATAATTTATCTTGGTCTAACTGTCAATATTTTCAAAAGATTTTAAAAGTCTTTCAGAAAATTTTTTTAATAATATTTAGCTCATGTTAATTTAACTTTTCTTAAATGCAAAATTATTCTATTATGTCTACATAGCTCAAAAAATAGAATCCACCAATATATATGTAAAATATTAATATGCCTCTAATTTTTATTAATTAAAAAGTGCAATTTTTAAATTTTATTTCGAATACATGCATATATGTATTATATTTTGATTTTGATTTAAAGTGTTAATGCAATAAATATAGTTAAAACATAACAAAATAAAAAAGAAAATTTCTCAAAAGCAACAAAAAATATTAGGTATTAAAATTTCATTTTAATATTTTTAATTTAAAAATATTGTTTAAAAACATATTTTTAACTCATTATTATACGATTCAACAACAATCATTATCAAAAAAATTAACACTTCAATCTGACACGAGGCCACGAAATATTGTTTAAAAACGTATTTTTAACTAATGTGTTATTTAAAATATTTTGAATTTTGTTTAAAATATGATAAATTGAAAAAATGAAGACTTTAACTCATTTTCCCTTTCGTAAAATCCACAAATTGATTAATTTTAAGATTTTGAAAGAGGTAATGATTTTTTTCTTAATTTTTTTATTTTTCTTTCCCTATTACATTTTCAACCAGCGGTTATCTACCTTTTTTGAAGATTTTAGAAGATATTTTTAATTGCTTTCTGTCTTCTGCATTTATTTCATCTTAAGGTTTATGATTGTTTTATGCGTGTATGGGTGAAGGATATTTATATGCATTTATTTTAAAATAAAACGTAAAAAAGTTAAAATTATTTCTCTAGATTGTTTTAATTTTTTTGTTTACCAAATTGTCCACATTTTGCATCGGATTAAATATATGACGAACCGATTATACTAAAACAAGTGAGAAACAGAACGTATTAGCCAATATTTTAAATGAATACGTTTTCATCATCCATTCTGTTTTTTACAGCTGTTTATTGTTAATGCCACATTTTTGTTCTTCTAGTATTTTGCATAAATTTTCGGCCGATATAAACTTGTAATTTCAATATCATTTTTCTCTTAACTCGTTTGAGACAATAAAACACGCCCTGATGACCATTGGCCCTTCACTTTTTTTGTCCATTTACGCACACAATAAGCCAAAAACGTATATTCACGCGTTTGTTTTGACGAAATATTATATAATAATTGAAAGTGCTGAAAGAGGTGACAGCGATTTAAATTTTTATATGCATGTGTTATATTTGGTTTAGGGAAAGCAATGGACGCTGCAAATGGGGAAATGATCGAAACGAGACTGGTTTCGTTTTTTATTTTATTTCTTTCACATTTAAAATTTTCACTTTTCTCCACATTTTTATTTCTTTTCGTTTCCTTTCTTCTAAGCTTATATTTTTATTGTCAAGCAATGGAGATCCATTTTTGTACAAAGCACTTACAAAAAACAATTCCTTATAGCGTTTTACAATTTCAATTTTTTCGCTTGTTTTTATATCACGCAAGCTTGAAAATTTTAATTCAAATCCAAGGAAATGTTCTAAAAACTTTCCACTGTTTTTTTTGCAATTAGTATCCAATTTAAAAATAATTTGTGATTTGTAGCTTTTGCTCGCCAATTTTTTTTTCGGAATCCTAAATGAAATTTTTCTTTTTGCTTACAAAAATTGAAAAGGATACATTTATTTCTCTTTTTTATTGTTATTTTTTGTAACACCTAATAAGTATTGCAAATTAAGCTCAAAAGGGTCAAATTTGTCTTGGTGAGCTTAAATTGGATAATTTGCATGCTGCGCGATTTCATGTATGTAATCGATTATTTCTCCCGATAAATTTACGTAATTACGCGAACATTTTCGTGTCAATATATATGTATCCGCTCACCCGCATAACTTTTATTAAATAAAATGAATAATTATGCTCTACATTTGTTTTTGATATGAATAATGTAGACATACATACAACTAGAAGTACCCTTTTCTCAATATAAAAACATCTGTAATATGAGTAATAGAATCTTTCTTAAAAGTGATGCATTATGATTGAAAGTGATGATTGATCGGTTGTCGAGGAATGAGCGCGCCGCGTGTATCACCTTTGCGAGCCGACGCGACGCGCGTGCTCGACGGCCGTCATCGTCGAGCTTGAACCGCTTGGGTATTACCATATATTCACAAGCGATTGTCTTTTATATAGCACTATTAATTCAAACTATTATTGTGCAAACGCAACGGATACCCCAAACAGCACGTCGAACAGTGCCATCTTCTGATGATTTGTACATTCTGCTCGATGAAATTAGCGTGTTTTCGTGTAGAGGAGGTATTTTTTCTTTATTTTTGTTTAAAAATTCTGAAATTTAAAAATATTGTTAAATTAATTAAAATTAATAAAATTATTTTAGTGAAAAATGAGATCAAAGTAACAGAAGACGATGTAAACATAATAAATGAAAAGGGAAATAAGGTTTATTTCATCAAAGCACCCGGTAATTATTCAATTCATTTCAAACGAATCCAGGTTACAAATAATTTTGATTATCTCACTGGCGAAGTAGGTGTTACTTTACAAGTGCCGATTCTAGAAGGTCCAGCTGGTAAGTATCTACATATTATGAAAATATTATGAAAAATGTTACAATTTTGCATTTTTATTTCCAAAAAAAGATATTTTATAATAATTTAGGAATTCGTTTTGATGTACCATATACGGTTATTCCAGAGACAGGATTACTTAATCAGCAATGTGATCAGCATAGTGGTATTGTTGAACGCGATAAGCGACAATATTGGTTTGGATTGAATGATAAATAGACACTAATTATTTCTTAATATTTTACAAAATTTAGTCGTTATTGCGAACTATGCTCGTTAACAGATAAGGTAGAAGAAGGTCTCAATCAAAGGAGATCACCAATTCTTACCAAAATTGGCTCAAGGAAAGGAACCTGCATTTTCGGCTAAATGTGACAAGATTAACTCAAATACCTATGAATTTCAACGTTCAATCAATTTACCTGGTCGCACAGAACTCGAATCAAAAATTCGACAAAAATTTAATGGTGTAGATGCGGAGATCCGAAAACGCCTAGATAAGGGGGTAATTATTATATAATAGATTTGTACATGCAGTGCATATAAATTACAATATCTTGCAATTAATATTATTATTAGGTGTAGAAGTATGACTCCGCCGTTTTTTACGACTTATTATTGTAACCAAAGCAAAAAATTTTTACATTAAACTTTATTCAATTATAATTTCCATTATTAACAACAACATTTTCCCATAATTTAGGCAATTTATGAATACCATTAAAGAAAAATTTTTGTTCTTTTGACGCGATCCAGTCATCAAGCCATTTTTTAACATCGGCGTAGTTAGCGAAGCGCTGCTGTGAAAGACCATGTGCCATCGATCGAAACAAGTGATAATCCGATGGAGCAATGTCTGGAGAATAAGGCAGGTGGGGTAAGACCTCCCACTTGAATTGTTCTACGGTGTCCTTGATCGGTTTTGCAGCATGTGGTCGGGCGTTGTCATGCAACAAAATCACTTTGTCGTGTCTTGCGGCCCATTCCGGTCGCTTTCCGCGTAATTCTTCGCTCAATTGCGTTAATTGCTGTTGATAACGGTTGGCAGTAACTGTTTCACCGGGTTTCAAGAGTTCGTAATAAAGAACGCCTTGCTGATCCCACCAAATACACAGCAAAACCTTCTTTCCGTGAATGTTTGGCTTTGCAGTCGATTTTGCTGGTTGTCCTGGATCTGTCCACGATCGCTTGCGCTTCGGATTGTCAAAATAGATCCATTTTTCGTCTCCGGTCACTATGCGATGCAAAAAAGATTTCCTTTTCTGTCTTTCCAACAAAATTTCACAAGTGGTTTTTCGCTTCTCCATGTTGCGTTCAGTCAGTTCATATGGCACGTCTTCATCCAACAATGCTTGCATCGTCTTCATCCAACAATGCTTGCAAATCTTCATCTTCAAATTTTTTGGGTGGCCTTCCATGTGCTTTGTCTTCAACATCAAAATCTCCGGTTTTGAAACGTTGAAACCATTCACGACAAGTTCTTTCAGACAAGGCACGATCACCGTAAGCTGCTGCAAGTGTTTGATGAGCTTCAGCGGCAGTTTTACTCAAATGAAACATAAAAAGAAGAGCCTCCCGCAAATGTCGTTTTTCTGGTGTAAAAGTGTTCATCTTTGAAGTTCTATAAAAACCGTTATAAATATTTTGAACATATGAAAATATAGAAATAAATAGCGTTTTTAACGGTCTTTCAGATAAAAAGAACAGAAATTGCAAAAATTTTATTTTTACTTATAATACAATACAAAATAACCAAACGGCGGAGTCATACTTCTACACCTAATAAATTTACGGATCATTTTATTCTGAAACATTATGTATTCTTGTAGAGAGGTCGTTTTCAAGTATTTTTAAATCTAATCTCTGCGAGTCAGCCACCTATTACACAAAAAGCTTGGTTTGACGGATCTGAACAGGTAATTCTAACTTATTCTTTAATTTCATTTTTCTAACATAAAATAATAATTTATTAAAAATTAGTGTCGATGCTGTGGCCAGGAACGAGATGAGTCATGTAGAAATGTTCTCAGCTTTCTCTATTGCAATATGGAAGACTGCAAAAGTGCTTGGGCTCAACAATGTCTACATAATTCGGCTCGAATTGTTGCCTGTTACACTGTGGAATTCAATTATCGTATGACTACAAGACATGACGATGTGATTGAATTTTTACGTGAAAACAACTATCCAAATCAGGAAGTGGCAACGCGCTCGCCACCCACCTTGCCACCACCGCTTACTACGAATTTGGATGTTGCAGTCGATGTACCATCACGCTGCGTGGCGCAAATGGCGACACGGCTTACACATTTAAGACGATATTGTTCTATTTTTTGGAATGAGAAATTATGTTGCTCACATTGCACAAGCATTTGTTCAATTTTAGCAAAATAAATTTAAATAATGTAAGGGGTTTGTTTTTTAACAAAAATTTAATATAGAAAATATTTAGTACGACTCTATTTAAAAAGTTTGCCAAATAATATTGATTAAATTTAGTCATCCTCAAACCTCTTTTCTATATGCACATGGTTGTAAAAATAGACAACAAATTATTTATTGTAATTTATATGATTTTATTGTGTTTTTTATTTTGATTAATCCTTTCTTAAATTTTTATTTTGAGGTTTAGCGAAATAAATGTTTGTACAAAGATTAATTAAAATAAAAAAGGGGAATGTTTTGGCACTGACATTAAGAAGTAACAATGAATTAATTATTTGTACATTTCATACATTATTAATTAAGCTTTAACAATGAAATTATTTTTATTATATATAATTTAACACATAATAATATGTTGTGGGCATGTATGATTTTTGCAAATTTCAAATTTACAGATCTTTCTCAATTTTCATTTTTTTTTATTTTTTATTAAATTGAGAATTTTCAAACGAAATTTTATTTTCGTTTCGTATTGATACCTCTTTTCAGAAATTTTTGCTTTTTGAATTTAATACTTCAAAAATCAAATTAAAAAATATGTTTTAACATTAAAAATAGAAAAATCATAAATTAAAAAAAATTTGCAAATATTAAAAAAATACTATAAAAATTTGCAATTACTAGGGTAGTTGCCTGAAAATCGATATTGGCCAGCCATATTTGACAAAAAGTCAATAATGATGTAGACGACAAAAATGATGTAGACGAATGGAGACTACGAGGACTTGATTTTGAAATTATAAGAAGAACTGTTATAATATGTAGTGCTCATCAAGATGAATTGACCGGCGATTTGATTTTAATACCCATTCAAAATTTGGACATTTTACATTTTATTTATTTGGAAATCAAATATCAAAAAAGATCAAAAATTTGACCAAAGACTAAAGAAATAAAAAAAATAATGTTAGAGTCGTTTGATTATCGATAGCTTACAATTCCTTTAAAAACGGAATCAAGAAGACAGATACTTATTGGGTGGTATTCAGTTATGGTATCTATGATTTTTAAGCATAGCATCGTAAAACACAAATAATTAAAAGATTATAAAAATACAGTAGCTTCCAAAAAAAAACCGAACACTAAGTGAAAAAAAAAATTGGACGTTAATAGCTCGTAGACGAGGTTAGCAATTTATATGGAGCTTTTTGCTATTTAATTGGCGTATATTTGTAAACTCATCCAGTGAAAAATTCGCTTTAAAAAGTATGATACTTCATTTAAACGCATCTGGAAATTTGACTGCCCAAAAAAACCGAATACTATTGTTTTTTAAAATATTTTTTATAACAATGTTTGTTTTTTGATTAAAATTTTATATTTAGGCCCCAAATAAGTATTTTAAGTCATTAAAACAAATAAGGATACGTATAAGCCGCACTTGAAAATCTCTATTTTAAAATAAAAATTGACCGTAATCCAGAAAAAAATCGATTTCTGATTCGAATATAGATTTTTCAGAAAAACTAATCTTAAAGAACATAAAATTCTGCATAATATATTGTGAAATTAAATAAATTTAATTCTTATAAATAAAGATGGTCCAAAATCGACATCGAAAAAGCATTAAAAAAGCATCAATTTCTTTAAAAATTGACTTTTTTTTATCGTGAAATTGGGTCTTCTGTTTTTAATAAATTATGGGACCGATTTTTCTAAATTCAATGTATATTGTGCAGAATTTTATGCTCTTTAAGATTAGTTTTTCTGAAAAATCCATATTCTGATCAGAAATCGTTTTTTTCTGGATTACAGTCAATTTTTATTTTAAAATAGAGATTTTTAAGTGCGGCTTATACGTATCCTTTATTTGTTTTAATGACTTAAAATATTTATTTTGGGCCTAAATATAAAATTTTAATCAAAAAACAAACATTATCAAACGTTTTTATAACAAATTTTTTAAAAAACAATAGTGTCCGGTTTTTTTGGGCTGGCAAATTTCCAGATGCGTTTAAATGAAATGTTATACTTTACGTAAAGCGAACTAATTCGAACGATTTTCACTGGATGAGTTAACAAATATACGACAATCAAATAGCAAAAAGCTCCATATAAATTACTAACCTCGTCTACGAGCTATTAACGTCCAATTTTTTTTTCACCTAGTGTTCGGTTTTTTTTTTGGAAGCTACTGTGGATGGGAATGTTGTTTAATTTTTCGAAGTGAATTAAAGCTTAACGATCACTCATCATCTGAAATAAAATTTATTAAACATTAGATTTTATTTATTCAAAAAAATTTTCTAGTAGGTAAATTATAATTATAATAATTATAATTATAATATAATACATAAAATATATTATTACCTTTACAAATTCTTCATAATCGATTTCACCATCACCTAAAATAAGATTTTTGAATCAACTATGAAAATAAAAAAGCGGTTAAAATTTAGAAATAAATATATAATGTATAAATGTAATTATAGCCTACAATCAGTGACCCTGAGTTGCTTAGAAGATAAAATGGTTTTCTTGATCTTTCTTTCAAATTTGAGTCATTTGGAGTCGTTTAGGAATCATTAAGTCATTATGATTCCAAAATGACTCAGAATCACTAATGAATCGATATCGTTTAAGGAATTAAGTCCCGACATTGTCTATAATAATACCTATAATTTATAGGTATATTATGAACTTAAAAAACATATGCTGTGCGTTCGTGCACATATGTCTAGATCGGAAATCGAAAGAATTTTTTTTTAATTTGTGAAAAACAAATTTGATTTTAGCTTTGAAATTTGGCCATTTTTGGAAATCGAAATTTCGATTTATATTTTTATATTTTTTTTAATTTATATTTTTAATTGATATACCATCGACGTCGACCTCCTTAATCATTTCGTCGACTTCCTGCTCACTGAACTGCATACCCATATGAACCATAAAGTAACGAAACTCTTGGGCCGTGATAACCCCATTTCCGTCTTTATCAAAAACCCGAAATGCTTCTCTGATCATTTCAGAGTCTGTCTCCTTCATCATACGTTTCATCATAACGCAGAACTCGGGAAACTCAATCTGTCCATTACCGTCAATGTCTACCTCATTTATCATTTCCATGATCTCCTAAATTTTTTAAAAAATTTATAGTTGAATAGCAAAGTAAATATTAAAGTTTTATTCGTACTTGTTCTGTTGGATTTTGCCCAAGTGAACGCATAGCGACTCCTAACTCCTTTGTGGAAATTGTGCCATTACCATCCTTGTCGAACATCATAAATGCCTCTCGAAATTCATCTATTTCTTCGGGTGTTAACTAAAATAAAGCCGTTTTACAAAATAAGAATATTTATATGTTATTAACCTGACGAATTATCTCTTCGCTAAATTGCATCATAGACGATGCTGTTTGTGCCATCATCGTTCCACCCAAGGCCATTGTAGCGTCAAGTAGCTGAAAAACTTATTAGATAATTTTGAAAAATTTATCATTTGTCAAAACCTTTTATGTAAATATTTAATAAGCTGTATCATTTAATTTTTTTAGAAAATGTTTTAAAACACATGCTTAATTTTTATTTTACTGATTTACGAAACAATTTTTGCATAGTAAAAGAAAGCTCATGATATAGAATTGATATAAAACTAGAAATTAAAAAATTAAAAATTTATTTTTGTTAAATATTTTTAATCATCATCGAAGAAGCGAATAAAAAACAACAGCAATAATCTTTTAAAAAATAATTAAATTCCTTATTATTTTTGAAATAAGAAAAATGTAGGTATTAATATCAAGATGTGGTTTGTCCTAGAAAACAAGAAACAAACGTTTTCAGACATATATTAACGTATTAACGCCGAAAGCAATAAAAATGTTGTTTTATTTTTTTTAAATAAATCAAAGGTCGCTAATTTAAACACATAACGCCTGATAAGCTTATGTTAGAGGCCATAAATTCCAATCATTTCTTATATTTTCTTATTTTTTTAGTGCACAACTTTTCTTTATTTTGAAATTTCAAATGAAATGATTAGGGATAAATTGACAGGCAGCATTTTAGAGTATGAGAAACATTTCTAATTATGCAATACTATTTACACATTAGGAATAACATAGATTGTATATTAAAATTAAAGCTCTTCATGAAAGCCACGGCCAATTAAAAATAGAGAAAAGTTTAGGTTTTTTACCAAAAAAAAATTGTAATTTTTTTAGATTTTTTGATACGTTAATTTCAATACGATACGTTGAATTCAAATTTAATAATTTTTTTGTTTTCGTAGAATTATCAATTTTTTCCGCTATAATTTATACTGTAGAGCATTTGAATTCTCCGTGTCAAAAACCATAATGTTGAATAACAAAAAAAAATTGAAATTCGCAAAGATTTAACTTTAGATTTAACTTATAATTTGTTTGTTGTATTAATACTTTGAATTGCAAACAAGAACATTTAAACAAGAACATCCATGTTAGTATGCAGCGATGGCTCAATAATGGCTTATGGATTGCGAGAAATGGCTCATGGCTCACTAGTAACAGAGGCATTTTTGGCTCACATGGCTCGCGAAGAATTGAGCTTTTTCGAAAAAATTTAGCCAACCTTTTGAGCCACTTTTAAAAATTTGGCTTAAGGGTTTTCACAAATTACCGAGTCGAAAATTCTATATTTCGATATTTGGCCCGTGGCCTAATTTGGTCGTGAACCACTGCGAGCCATTTACCTTCACGGTATGATAAAAGTAAATTACTAGAAAAAAATTAAATTGTATTTTGAAATGATATTATATGCATAACAATTTTAACAATAAAAAATAAATAAATTGTCGTAAACGTTGGTTTACGAATTTAGGAATTCTTCATTTTAAATTTAAATCTAATCTTTTCTATTTTTTGGCGTTCTGTCTATTTCAAGTTTCTTGTTAATAAACTTGCTCTCTTCATCGCTCTCGTTGAACTTTTGTGTGATAATGTGTGATAAGTGAGTATGTGGTACTTAATATCCATCTCTCTCTATTTTCTCATCTTTTGACTTTATTCTATTCTTGAGAAACTACGTTTGAAAGTTGGACCACGTGTCAATAAGGATAAAATATATTTTTTCCAGTCGTCAGCCCAATATTTTTTCAGACTTTCCAACTTTTTTGGGGTTACGCCGTTTGTGTTAAATTTAAATATTTTAATTTATCTCCTTTGTTTAATTCTTTATTTACCCTAATTTCGCATGTATAAGACAGGGTGTTTTGAGTCAAATTTAAATTGGCACCAATGAGTTCATTCTGTTGTATTGAATCCAAGCAAGTCCAAATTTTGTGCCCACTTTTATGAAACTGAAAAATGACAGGCGCAAAATTTGGACTCGCTTTAATCCGATACAACAGAATGAACTTATTGGCGCTAATTTAAATTTGGCTTAAAACACGCGAAATTAGGGTAAATATCAGCTAATTTTATTTTATTGGTTTATTTCGTTCCATTTGATTTCAATAAATTGTTTTTACAATTTTGCTTTAATTTGCAATTTCAGTTATTGATATCATGTATGTAAAATGATATTTGGGTAATGTCTGTGTTTGGTATTTGGGTGGTCTAGTCCCTTTTTTCGTAGTCTATTTAACGCTGAGGACCTTTCCCAGCACATCCCTGTGCATTTTTCGCTGCTATCTCTCTAGTAAGGTCCCCATTACATAAATATCAAACTTATATGATATTTTAAATACGTAAATGTTGTCATTTTTTCTCTGAAAAATGTTAGATGGGAATGCAATCAAATTTCCGATAATTTCGAAAACTAACTCACATGTTCATTCACTTGTTTTGGCTTTTATGCAGCCAGATTGATAAAAAAAAAGCTAAACATACAACTTTCGGTGGTTTAGAAAAAAAGCAGTGAGTAATTTTGAAGGAACTATATAAACTTTTGTGGCTTATCACGTGAAAATGTTCGTTTAATACCTGCAGACAATTATCGTTTAAAGTGAGAACGCTTTTGAGTACTACTTTAACATAAGGCTGAGTACTTGAATTCAATTAAGTTTCAATTTTTAAACGTAATTATCTTTGTATTACTCTCGTTCTGATTCGATTTAAAATTAAATTTACAATAAATTGGATAAAAATTAATAAATGACAATGCTTGTAAATAAAAAATTAATAATAATAATAATAATAATAATAATAATAATAATAATAATAATAATAATAATAATAATAATAATAATAATAATAATAATAATAATAATAATAATAATAATAATAATAATAATAATAATAATAATAATAATAATAATAATAATAATAATAATAATAATAATAATAATAATAATAATAATAATAATAATAATAATAATAATAATAATAATAATAATAATAATAATAATAATAATAATAATAATAATAATAATAATAATAATAATAATAATAATAATAATAATAATAATAATAATAATAATAATAATAATAATAATAATAATAATAATAATAATAATAATAATAATAATAATAATAATAATAATAATAATAATAATAATAATAATAATAATAATAATAATAATAATAATAATAATAATAATAATAATAATAATAATAATAATAATAATAATAATAATAATAATAATAATAATAATAATAATAATAATAATAATAATAATAATAATAATAATAATAATAATAATAATAATA
Organism: Bradynema listronoti; assembly: GCA_024678965.1. Lineage (NCBI taxonomy): Eukaryota > Metazoa > Nematoda > Chromadorea > Rhabditida > Allantonematidae > Bradynema > Bradynema listronoti. The sequence continues at coordinate 1,382,461 of JANLNO010000001.1, read as the reverse complement.
ATAATAATAATAATAATAATAATAATAATAATAATAATAATAATAATAATAATAATAATAATAATAATAATAATAATAATAATAATAATAATAATAATAATAATAATAATAATAATAATAATAATAATAATAATAATAATAATAATAATAATAATAATAATAATAATAATAATAATAATAATAATAATAATAATAATAATAATAATAATAATAATAATAATAATAATAATAATAATAATAATAATAATAATAATAATAATAATAATAATAATAATAATAATAATAATAATAATAATAATAATAATAATAATAATAATAATAATAATAATAATAATAATAATAATAATAATAATAATAATAATAATAATAATAATAATAATAATAATAATAATAATAATAATAATAATAATAATAATAATAATAATAATAATAATAATAATAATAATAATAATAATAATAATAATAATAATAATAATAATAATAATAATAATAATAATAATAATAATAATAATAATAATAATAATAATAATAATAATAATAATAATAATAATAATAATAATAATAATAATAATAATAATAATAATAATAATAATAATAATAATAATAATAATAATAATAATAATAATAATAATAATAATAATAATAATAATAATAATAATAATAATAATAATAATAATAATAATAATAATAATAATAATAATAATAATAATAATAATAATAATAATAATTGATAAAAAAGAATGGTAAGATTTTGACATATGTTTTTGATTGATTTGCCTTCAAGTTCAAAAAACATTACCAAACAAATAGATGATTACCAACTTTTTACTTTTACCACTTTATCCTCTTATTTATGAGATTTCTTATGTTATCTTTCTATTTCCTTAATGAATCACATGTATGTAAGGCAATATAAACTCAAAATTATATGTATTATGAAAAAAGGTAAAAGTTTTTAAAAATCTACAATTTGTGTATACATACATAAAAATTATTAATTTGATATGTTTTCGATATAAAATAATACTAAAGCAATTTTTAAAAAAGTAAAAATCTTAAGACATTATAAAAGGAAAAAAATAAAAATGCGGATGCCTCGTGCCGGAATCGAACCAGCGATCTTCTGTTTACAAGACAGACGCTTTGCCACTAAGCCAACGAGGCAGTCGGTGATCAGCCTCTCGTTCTTGTTTTTCATATTTTCTCACATTAGTTTTTTTTCTACTTTTTAATGAATCTGTGGAGTTTATGAATTTGCATTTTTTGTTTTTTATATATGTAATCTTATAGCAATTACGTAGAAAAGTTTATATACCTTGAAATTATATACCTTGAAAAATTTTTTTTTAATTAACAACATTAAAAATCATAGGTAGAAGTTAATAATTTATATGTATATTGGGTTGGGGAATAAGTTCGTAGCGTTTTTTTTTTACAAAGATTTATTTAAACAAAAAACAATAATTATTACAACAAATTAATCAATGATGTATTCTCCGTTACTGTTTACGACCTCCTCCCACTTCTCGACCAATTTGTTGATGCCGTTTCGCCAAAAATCGCCCGGTCTGGTATCGAAGAAGTTGTTGAGCCAGTTTTTGAGGTCCTCTTCGCCGTCGAAGGTAACACCCCTCATTTGGTTTGACAAGGAGCGGAAAAGGTGGTAATCGCTTGGCGCAAGGTCCGGAGAGTACGGTGGATGCTGAAGAACCTCCCATTCGAGCTCTTGGAGGGCGGCTTTGACGACTTGTGCAACATGGGGCCTGGCGTTGTCGTGAAGCAAGATGACTTGGCCTTGTCGATCGGGTCTTTTCAGTCGAATAGCCTCGTTTACACGGCGCAACTGGGCAATGTAGAGCTCTTTGTTGACCGTAGCGTTTCGTTCGAGCATTTCCCAGTGCACCATGCCCTCCCAGTCCCACCAAACGCAGATCATAGCCTTTTTTGGGTGGAGATCCTGCTTGATTCTCGGCTTCGGCGTGTCTCCAGGGGCCACCCATTCTTTTCTTTGTTTCATATTGACGTACAGGCACCATTTCTCATCTCCTGTGACGATTCGGTACAAAAAACGCTGTTTATGACCGCGTGTTGCTCGATGGCGGGCGAGGTGTTGAGCCGCGATTTGAAGGCGATTTTCTTTGTTGATTTCGCTAAGCTCGTGAGGCAACCAAGCTCCGAATTTTTCGACAAATCCCATCGAATGAAGATGATTCAGGATCGTCTTATGATCGCAGTTCATTTTTCGGCTAATTCACGGCTTGTTTGACGACCGTCTTCCTTCAAAAGTCCCTTCAGATGCTCTTCGTCGAATTCGACAGGTCGACCGCTGCGAGGCGTATCGTCGAGGTCAAAGTCGCCGTTTTTGAACTTTGCAAACCATTTTCTTGCTGTAGATTCGCCTATGACACCTTCTCCATACACGTTGCATACGTCCCGAGCGGCTTCGGCCGCTTTTTGCCCTCGATGAAAAGCGAAGAAGAGCAGATGTCGAAAATGCTGATTTTTGCCTCCTGGGTACTCCATTTCTAAGCATGAAAAATAATAAAAAATTAAATTTTCAGAAAAAACAAATAACACAGTTTTGTAGAGGAGAAAAAGCGCTTTCAAATACATATAAATATATTACCAAATACAGAATAAATCGTTGTAAAATAAAATAAAATTTAAAACGCTACGAACTTATTCCCCAACCTAATAGTTAGCTTTTTACAATAATTAGGTATTTACAATAATTAAGTAGTTAGCTTTTTACAATAATTAGGTATTTTAATAACTTGTAAGAATAAAAATTATTTTTCCCAATTATTATTAATCACATACTTTTAAATCAATCTCAAAACAATCTTTGTTGTAGCTATATTGATATTAATCAAAACTTTATAAATAGCTTTGATAGCTGATTTTGTAAAACACCAAAAACTAATCACTTTATCTCTTGATCTTATTCTTCTTTCATAGTTGATTAGAAAAGAATTTTAAAAATATTGATTTTTTTTTAAAAAGCACATTTAAAACATGTAGATTGTTAAAAAAAGATTTTTAAGTGTTTATTTTATGTGAAAATAGGTTAAATAATATTTTAAAAAATGACTATTTTTAAAATTAAAAAATTTGAAATTCTTGATGAGTTAGAAAATGCGTTAATTTATAATAATTATGAGGAAGGAATAAATTTTTTTATTTTAAAACTTTTGTATACAAGTAGTTTTTATTTTTTTTAGAAAATATTTATATAAAAATATCTTTCAAATGAAGTCTAATTGGCTCCAAATATAATTTATTTTTTATAATATCTGTTTAAAAATTTATAATCTTTATATACATATACACAGTATATTTAGTTACATATTTAGTGATAACTAATCCCAAATGTTTTTTCTCTTTTAATTTGATGCTTTTTAAAAAAGTTTAATAAAATTGGTGAAAATCTTGATTCATAAAAACGAACAAGCCAATGTGAAATTTGCGAGTCATAAAAGAAATAAATGCTTATCTATAAAAACACATACTTTTACATGGATTAAAAATATAAACCACCAAAATAATTGACTCTTTTTCTTTATTTTTTTCGAAATACCCGAAGAATCTAAGCTCCTTAGGAAAGTAATCATTTTTAAATTCTAAAAAGTTCAATTAGCTTTTTTCAAGTCCCATAAAGATACTTAAATTTCAGTGAATGTAAAATTATCTATGTTTAAAATAATTATCTAGTTATAAAAATTAAATGTTAGCACTTGTAAAAAATTTCCACATAAGACTTTCGTTGCCTTGCTCAAGGGCGCACATTCCCAAAATAAAAAATCTGTTTGCAATTAGCACTAAAGAGGTGAACGAGAGTGCATTCCACGCTATTCAACAACAATGGATCTGTGATTAGTGAATTAATTTCGTTTTTATGTGGTTGAAATCTTCTGCTTCGACGCTGAGTAAAATTTGAACTTGACATATATAGTTATTGATGAAACTAAACAACTCAATTTTAAATTCTTTTTATATTTATTGTCAATAATAATAATAAGTTAATTTCTCTAATAAATTTTATTTTAAACAAAATTTTTTAAAATTTATTTTCTACTTAAAATTCAAAAAGTTTATTTTCTATTAAAAATCTCAAAAATATTTAATAAAAAACGCTCAAAAATTTCAATAATTTTTTATTATTTTTTTTAAATGCTTTATATTTTTTCTATTTTCGCTGTAATTTTAAATTAATTATAAATTGCAGTACTATAATATATAACGACATTATAAAAAGAAAACACTTTATTTTTTATTTAAATAAAATATGTATAAAATTAAAATGAGATATGAAATAAGCCCTATTCAAGTATAAGAAAAAATTGCAATATAAGCATACATTTTTTGTCGATCTTGTTTTTAATAACAATAAGGCAACTTGGCTATATCTATGTACGTATTGATGTTTACAAATAGTTTATAGACATTTGCGATGACCGACGATTTTCGGATTTTACTGGTAAATGCGTGTTTATTATTGTAGCACTAGAGCTTTCATTATTGTTATTTCCAGAAACATTTACACGTAAATATTGCGGCTGTTTTTTCTGCGATGAATTAAGCGTTGGTGGTGGAGGTAGCGAAAGGTGATCATCATTTATTGACACAAATTTCTTAACGTCAAAAACACTTGCAGGATCCACTGAACCAACATAACTGCTACCAGTATAATTCTCCATGCATGAAAATTCGCATTGACAAAAATCAAGTTGTGGTTGCCATAATGATCTTGCAAATTGTTGTCCACAGTGTGCGCAATTCCGTATAAAATCACCAGAAATTCGGTTATGAAAAGATGATAAACGCGATGGTGTAGCACTAATGGGAGCCACTGACGCATCTAAACTTTGTTCACGTGATACTAAGCGATTGCACATGGATGGAGATCCTGTGAATGTTTGTGGCATCGCCATTTTCTCAGCGTTTACAAATGCCGTACAAATGTATGGTATACTTCTAAAAATGAAATAAGTAATATTTAGCTAATAGTAATGGAAATAAGTAATTAATCATTTTTTAACCTTTTCGGAAATTTTTGCCTTTTCAAGCAAAATTCATGTTTTACTAAAAGATATGTAGCGATAAGAGAACATAATGTTGCGCCACATAAAGTCAATGAGCCAAAAAGATGCAAGAAGAATGCCCAGCTTACGTGTTGCTAAATAATTTTTGTGTAATTTTTTGATATTAAATAAATATTACCAATTTTTTAAATACACATTTAAATTTAATGAAATGGAAATTGCTAAGTTAAATACCTGATAGACATTATTATTTAAGCCGTAAATATTATGGCCATTTTCTCGATTAGCAGCCAAGAAAAAAATTATATCTCCAAGAATTGAACAACACACTAAAATTAGAAGAAAATAAATTAAATTCGAAATTTTTAAGAAAAACTTACTTGATAATGCTAATGAAATAGCATGAAGTACACTATTAGGTGCAAAACATTCTGAACAAGCGCCCACAACTATAGAGATGAGAGCGAAAACCAGAGAGAAAACAAAGAAGAATATTACAGCTTTGTGCTGTGCTGAAAAAAGTTTTTATATAAATAATTTAGGTAATTTAAATATTGTAATAATTACGCAAAAATCTATGTAATAGTTGCTCTCTGGCTGCAGGGTCACCTTCTTCAATAGCCATTCTCATGGTCCATGTCGCAGATTCGGCACTATTTTCTAATTTCGATCTACAGGTACGAGATTGCGTAATTACACGCTTTGTATTAGAGGTTTTTGTAATAGATGTTATTGATCTTGAATCATTTATCGTGCCGTCACTTACTTCATTTTTTTCCTTGTCTTCATCAGCTTTTGTGTTTGCACGTCTACGATAGATATTCTTTAATGCAATTGTATCTGAGCGAACACAGTCATAGAATACACCATGTTCGTGAATTGAAGTGAACTCACTCAACTCAACTACCTAAAATTTTAAAATTGAATTTTTGATTTTTAATTAAACTCTAACCTGCCAAGCTGGCAACGCAATTGCGATTGCGGCAAGTAGACAGCCAAACAATGTCAATACAAGACCAAAAGTGAGAAAAGCTCGTCGTGGCTTAATTTTATTTTCAGCCATTCTATTACTTAGGGTTGGTAAATATTTTACTTTTCATCTGTATTCTTTAATAAATTTTGTAGAGTACAATATAATAAAAATAAATAAAATGAGCATGAGAATAATTATTATTCTTAACGTTTAAAATTGAAAATTGTCTATGGAAATTATAAATTATTACCTTACTTATTCTTAAAAATAAAAATTAAAAAAAAATAAATTAAAAAAAGAAAATCCAGCCAGCCGGATTCGAACCAGCGACCTAAGGATAGCTACTAACATCTACAGTCCTCCGCTCTACCAACTGAGCTATGGCTGGAATGGGAAGGAAGAACAATTTTTTACTATTTCTATTTTATTAATTTTTATTAAATCAATTAAACATGAAAGTGATAAAATTAAATAATTTTTGATTTATACGACATACATATCATAATAAAAAAAATTTTCATACATAATTAATTTTCATAATAAAAAACTATTTCGAGATTGCGTCTTACAATTTCACATAATTAATTATTAGAAAGGGCCAAAACGTTTACTATTTTTTTTTTTTTGAAAGTATCGTGACCAAAGCACTTCATAAAAAAACATTTCCATTTGAATTTTGAACGTATCAAATTACGAATGCCCAGTGAGGCTGAATTACGTGAATGAGTAAATTAAGCGAAATAAATATCTTAAAAAAAGAAATGAGATAAGCAAAAAAAGTAAGACGGAATAAATTAAAGATACATATTTATTCCAAAAATTAACAAGTAGGAATAGCCAAAAAATTAATGAAACAAATTATACGTAATTGTAAATAATAAAATAAAATTAGGCAATTTTATGCATATGCGCACGTTCAAAAAGTATACATATACCTAAGATATCGATAACAGGTACCTAATATCTTTTCAAACTTTCATGCTTATTTTATTTTCATGCTTATTTTTTTGTTATCTTTTTATGACACATTTAGGCCACGAGAAGTGCAACTTTACTATCGTATTAGCAGTCACATCCGATGGTGATAAATACGCGCCGATGGTAATCTTCAAACGAAAAACTCACCGAGAACGCCAAAAATGCAATTGAAGAGCGCTTGAAGATCGGCGGATTAATCTGACGGATTAACGAAATTTCTTCAGCCGTTAGAAGTCACTGTGAACAAGTCATTCAAATCTCGATTACGTGGAAAGTGGGAGGGATGGATAAAGGAGACAGCTCGACACTCCTTCACGCCAAATGGGATAATGAGGTGCGTCGTACAGTGAAGTGGCGCAATGGGTGTTGGAAAGCTTCGACGGGGTGAGCGCCACATGCATCCAGAACGGTTTTCGGCGTGCTTTTCAAGGAGAGGATCCTAGAGATATGGGATACGATGACAATATTCCTGATTACGAGGAGGCAAATGATCTCACTGATATTCCGAAGGAAACTTTGAATGCCTTGAAAAATTTTCATATTTATACGGGAGATGAATTTGATGGTTTTGAATAAATTTTTTGTTGAATAAATTTTGTATAAAATAGAAAATGCTTAAAAAATGCTCTTAAAATATCTTTTTTCATACTCAGTCATCGTTTATAAACTAATAAAAAAATAAATAAAATTTGAAAAATTAAAAAAAAAACACAATGCAAAATTTATCCTTTATAAGGCCGCAACACCCTTTAGATGAGGCCGCATCCTTGTATAAGACCGGTCTTATACACGCGAAATTAGGGTACTAACTTTAACGTTTATTTTCTAAGATTAAAATTTTTATAAAATTTTCATAAAAAATAATTAAAGATTCAAAGATATCGAAAAAGTTAAAGGCATATGTTTCTAAAATGTTCAAATAAGTGCGTGCGTTTTTATTCCTTGCACGTTGATGGGAGTCCTTAAAGTTAATATTTTTTCGTAAAAGAAAGCGTAAAAAGTTTTAAATTATCAATAAATATTTGGATATAATGGTAACATTGTTTGCTCTTTCTAAATTTATTTTTATTTATTGCTATTATACAAATAAAGTGTATGGTCTGTAAAGAAAGTATTTGTAAACTGCAAATATATTACATATATGTGCTTATTTATATTATGAGTGTTTAAGAGTTAAGTTAATGATTCTATAATTTGATGCTTAATACATATATATTTGGCGAATTTTGTGATAATAAATAATGATTAAAGATACTATGAAAAAAATTTTTGTATATAAATAAAAATGAAATGAACTTCATGTTAAAAGAAAAAACGTAGTAAACATTTTTTATGAAGCATGTTTGCTTATGTAAAAAATGAATGGCCAAAAATAGAAAAATTGAATCGAGATTTTTAACATTGAAACGTTTGTATAGTGTGTACTTAAATTTCTGAAAAAATAATTAATTTTTCACACTCTAGTTTTACATAACATTGTACAATTTTAAACCCTTACTTCATTAATGTTCGTATTTTTTACTTACATTTACTCTTAATTTTAAAAAGATATATATTTCATTAAAAAGTGAATAATAAAAGTAATTGTATGCAATGTAATAATACTAATTATAATCAATATAAGTTTACACACACGTTTACATAACTTAGATTTAAAAGGTTTAAATTTTTAAGGCATAAATTGATAAAATATAATTGCATTTACATTTCTGGATGAAAACATATTTGAAAAACAATTTGAGGCACAAAGGCTGTTTTGACTGGGTGATAAAAACAAACGGCGAGAATTAGCTTAAAAAAGGCGTAAATTCTGAATTAGTTGGGGGAAAAAAAGGCGTTTTTGAAAATCTTTGCATTTCTAATTTTTCATAGGACAAGCATTTTTTCGTTTAATATTACTTTTTAATATATAGTCTGTAAAATCAATAAGCTCAATTGAATTGAGAAATTATTTTTTGTAATTTTTGACATTTTTTTAGATAAAATTTTTTACCATTAATGTTTTTTTTACTAGTAGCAATTATATTAATCTTTAGACAGATAAATATGTTTGATAAATAAATGAATTTATTTGGAATAAAATAAAAATAATGAAATTTTAAACATCGAACAAAACATTTTTTATTAGTTTTAATAAAATTGATATTCCAAATGTGTGTAGCTCTTTTTTATTTATTATTAACGTTTAAATTCACATAAATTTAGTTATCATAAATTTTATAACTAAAAAACAAGTTAATTAGGCACTAGTTTCCCTATAAACACGTGCGGCAGAGGATGTACGTCCGTTCGAAATAACCACACGTGAAGGCTGAGCTCTTCGACCCTCATTACGAATAATATTTCGTTGATCACGTGATGAAGTGCGATCGTCAGGTAGAAGCGGTTCGCCGAAACGTTTGTCCGATCGGAGTGATGCCGAACTAAAAAATATATATAAAATATAAAAATATTAACCTTTTAAGAAATAAGCTTTTAAATCAAACAATTATTAGTAAAAAATTTATAGGTTAACGATTTTTGTTTAAGATGAACTTTGATATATAAAATAAACTCTTAGTATAAAATAGATCTTATGTGTTATCCATCTTAAATTGTTGATAGTTAATTTATATAACATACAGTAATTTTAAATCTATGTGTTTTGCATGAATATTTATGCATTCATATTAAAATTCAATCCCAAAAGAGTTATTATAAAAGTATTAAAATTGTTTGATCAGAATAAATGTTGCATTAGTAATTATAAATTAATTTCGACTAGTATTGTTAAGTAACAAAAGAAGAGTAACCGATTACACAATCATTAAAGATAAATTCGTACCGTATTTTGGGGCAGGCGGGAAACGTCAACAAGTTGATACGTAGCTAATGTATATGACGAAAGATGGTACAATTTTTTATGGACAATAGTGTATGTTCAATACATTTAAATATTTGAATAGAAAAAAAACATGAAAGAGATGTCTTATTATTAATATCCGTGTTAAATAATATGAGATTAATTTAAAAAATTAAAGAGGTTTGCGTAATATTTGAGGTTTTTTAATGCTGCAGATTGAATTTATAGTAGGTACGTTCGGGTGTTAAAGCATAAAATTTGAGAAGCACAATCATTAAAGCAGGTCCAAGCTATAGTTTGAACATTTTGGACTAAACTTCGTTTATAACAGAATGAAGATCAAGTCAAAATTCAAAAAATTTTTCGAACGGCCGCGTCTTATTTACCGAACTTAGGGTATATATTTTTGATTTGTATATATTAACTATTACCAATACTATTTGTATATGTATACTACTTTTTCTCATTTATTCAATTATATCTCAATTTGCAACATTTATAAAATACGGCAAGAATAATTTATGATCATTGTACCATAAAATATGATAAAAATAAAATTGCAAGAAAAATCGGAAAGAGATTTATGGCATAAAATTAAAAAGTAAGAATGGCAGTGAAAAGGTAAAATAATGAGATTAAAAACTACAATTTACATATCCTAGGTAATAAGAATTTAGACTTGGGTGTTGCTTCCAATGCGGTAGCCTGCAATATTACTGGAGTGTGGTCTGCCATAGCCTGCGCCATTAGTAGCGCGCGATGGCTGCCACTCCATTTTCACATGAGATAGATTCGGTCGTCGATAACTCTCGTTTTCAGACTCGAACAATTTTCTTAAATATTACCATCTTCTATCAACAGCTGTTTTCGTCAAAGTATTTTCAAATCAAAAGTATTCCTACGCTCTTGGTACATTTACAATAAATTGTTTGGTATTGTGAAAAATTGAATAAAATTGATCAACAAGCGACAGGAAAGTGACCAAAAAATATAAATTATACTGAAAATCATGATTATTAAATGTTTAAATATTTATTTACCTAGCTCCGTTTGTGGTGAAGAATTTATACGTAGTAGCAATTGCGCAAATAAAGGCAAAACACCAACACACTGTGCCACTTAAGTGAAGGAAAAATGCGTAGCCGATCCGTTGTTCGTACGTACCGACCATACCTTGTACAAAACGATTATCTACACGATTGGCACCAAGGAAAAAAATTCCGTCAGCGATTACGGAACAAATTACTAAAATTGTTGAATGAATGTTAACATTGTTAAAATGTTTATCATAGAATTAAAAAATATACAGGCAGCAAAAATGGAAATTGTGAAGACGAAAGCAGTTGGGTGAAAGCAGGGCGCACAAACACCTGTGCATATCGATATAAATGCGAGAATCTGGCTGAAGATAATAAAGAATAAAACAGCTTTTTTCCACGCTAAACTTATTAAATTTACGTTTATTTGTTCATTTATAAAATTTTATTATTTAGGAAAGATCAAGTAAAAAACCCCAAAATTGATGATGTTCTGACTCGCCGGCTGCACCATCTTGATCCACATTATTGATCGCGTTTTCAATAACTTGTTCTGCTGATTGATCAAATTTATACATGCAATGTAGTGGAGCCTCATCATAGAAATCGCCTACGGCTACGACATGCCTTTCAGAGCGGATGCAATCCCACCAAAGACCGTGCTATAAAGCGTGTTTAATTAAAATATTAAAGGTAATTGTGGGTAAAGGTAATTAAATATCAATATTTAAACATTACTCAACTGAAATTTGCCTTAAATTTGTTTTGAAAAAAACAAATACCCTAATACATAAGCTTGTGCAAATGTCATCAGACGAAGAAGTAGGATTACAAAAATACAAATATGCAAATATTATATCAATTAATAAATTGTATAATAGTAAAATGGTCATATTCAACCTGATGCTCGGCACGGAACTCCCGAATGTCAACAACCTGCCAGGCAGGCGAAAATGCGCCTACAATTGTAATACCCAATCCCACGACTATTAATGTAATCGACAGTACTAGTAAAAATTTTTGTATTGCCAAACTCGCCATCGAAAATTAACGGAAATATCGATTTGACAACAAAATAAGGATGGCAATAATTGGACTTGAATACACACTCTTATATTTGTGTGTTGGTGTTTGCCTATATCTTTTGATAACAGGAATGATGAGCTTGAATAATCGATTGAAACTATTCAAACATTTACATTCGCATTAAACAATAATCACGCCAATTTATCTGCCTCTAAAATTTATTTTTTATTTAATTGTTTATATGATTAATTACCTTAAGTTCGGGTAAATAAGACGTGGCCGTTCGAAGAATTTTTGAATTTTGACTTTGTCATTCTGTTATAAACGAAGTTGATCAAAATTTTTGAAATTTTTGAAAACGTGGGCCCGTTTTAATAATGGTGTTCATTAAATTTTCTGCTTGATCGACACAAAATAACAGAATGAAGACCAAGCCAATATTCAAAAATTCTTTGAACGGCCACGTCTTATTTATCCGAACTTAGGGTAATTGAAAAACATTTTATTAGCATAGAGTTGGAATTTCCAACTTGAAAATTCTATCTTTAAATTAAACTCCTCCAAAAAGGCGCCAAAATTAAATTTTTCGATCAATTTTTTTCTATCTTATACTACACAGCTGGCTCATTCTTTTGCATCTGAAATGATGCATCTCTTACTTGTTTCACCTCCATTTCCGTCTTTCTCATCAACAAATGGAACATGAAAAAGCAATAAAAAAAGAAAAAAATTTCTTGCGCAGAGTCAAAATCAGCACGGAAAAATCAATCCAAACTTTCTTAGTTTTTTATTTTCCTATTATGTAAACGCATTATTATACACATTGTTTTCTCTATTAAGTGTAGTTTTCTCTTCCTAAATTTCTTCAACTCATAGGCCTATGCATAGGTAAAAACCTAATGATAAACTTTAAAAATAATGAAAAATGAAAAATTAACCAAAAGCACAATAAAAATATTGAAAAATAAAAGCAAAAAAATTTTCACATTTACACAATACCAAAACATTATTTATGATATCTGTCATTTATCCAAGCTCACCTCTCACAAAACAAAAATAATCAATTTCACTGTCAGCAAAAAATTAGTAATTGAAAATAAGTTTTTAAAATATACGCGAAAAATGTTTTATTCGTAAATTTGTCCAAAAATGAATAAAAATGTATTTCTAATAAACTAACATTAAATAAATAAAACCATTAAGAAAGTGTTGGCATTTAAAATTTTAAAAATGTTAAAATTCTATAAAAAATAAAATAAATAAACAATTATAATGGCGTGCGGAAGAATTAGAAATTTTGGAAAAATAAATATTTTTAAGTAAACGTGATTATTTTTGGATACATAAGTGTATTTGGACATTAATACCAGACGCTTTGTCATCACTTTTTTAATATCAGCATACAAATTTTTGTTTCAATACATAATAAAATACAATACATAGGTGCAAAAATTATTTAAGGTAAGTGAGTTCGCGATAGAAACGGAATGGATAGAGATCAAAAATTTTAAAATATTATACAGCGGCATACATAAAATCTATATTAACAACAAAAAAAAACTAACGAAAATACATTTTTTTAATGACTCAAACATTCAAAGTTAAATCGTAAGTTATTTGATAAAGGTACCTTTTTCATTTATGACTGAAAATTCCAGCATTTTGATTTCATCTAAAAAACTATATATTTTTTGCTTAAACATTAGAATCTGCTTAAGTATGCATGCTAAACCTTAAATTTTTAAAGTTAATCCTAACAAATTTATTACATAATCGATAAAAAGCACATTATTTTTTTATTTTATATGAAAAAAATAACCAATTATTTTGAATAGCTAACTGACCATAAAGAGCAATAAATCTAGTATCTAGTGAGGTTTTAAGATTTTTTAAAGAAAAAAAACATTTTTGGTCTTATTTTTTATTTTAAAGACTAAAACATGGCACATTTGCGCATAAATGACGAAATTTTTTAGTATAAATTACATGTATGCAAAAACAATTTGCTTGCATTTAACTTTTACGTTGACTCAAATGTAGACTAAAATGTATGTAAAAAAATTTAAAAAAAAATTTATATATGACGAAAAATAAATAAATGCAGCCAATTATATTTAATGAATATATTTAATAAATTTTATAAAATAAACAATATTTTTAAAAAATGACTTGTCGGAAGGATTCTCGCAAGGATCGACATGCTAATGAAAAATAACTAAGCAGCAACTAGAAGCTAGATGTATATGGACGGACGGCTGTCAATTATTTCTTTGAAAAACAAAACTGATCCTTCCATTAATTCATCATGCGTTTTTCTTTCTTTTTTTTCTAAAATTCTATTTCTCTGCTCTCATTTTTCACATTTATAAATGAATGTAAAGGCATATAAATTGCGAGGATGGCGCATCAAGGACACCTTACCACATTATGTAAAAAAAATTGTAAAATTAAAAATTGATTGTAGCCACTATTTTGCATAAAAAGCAGTAACAAAAAGTAATTATAGTTCTTTAAATATTTTTAAATTTATAATATTCTTATTTTTTAAACAAAAATGTTTTGTAAAAAAGTTACATGCTACGAGAAAATATTATTAGGTTGTCCCATAATTATCCGACATTTTTTATTAAACTTTAAACAAATGAAACAATAAAAGCAAATCACGAGATCAAATAATCGCCACCAGTCAACACAGTCATTTATTTCTTTCGATTAAAGAAGTCCGTCCTGTTTTTTGATCGATTCCTTGGAGGGTACTTTTTTAGATAATTTTCGTTTTTGAACCAGCGCAGGAAGTTCTTCAACGATAGGAAAGCGTGGTAGTCGAATGGCGCAAGGCCTGAGGAGTAAGGCGGATGATACAGCAAATCTCAGACGAGCTCGTCCTCTATGTGACGCCACATATTTAAAGTGCTTTTAGAGGTTGTTGTGTTGTACTGTTGATGCTAGTGTGTCCTTCTCGAAACATTTTAAACCATTCCCGTTCTTGTCGTTCAGAAATGACTTTACGGCCGAATATATCATTGATCCGCCATCGGCTGGACTGGCTTTATCACCTTGTTCAAATCGTTCGCGTAAAAGCCTTCTCACAGTTTCACAATCGGATGACATTCTCAACTAAATATCTCTAACTTAAAACTACAAAATGAAATACATAAGTTAGCTTATAAAAAAGGCTATTAAACGAAATATAATGCAGAAAAGTTAAACAAAAATAAGCACAATTTTGAAACTCTTGAAAAAACGGCGGATAATTGTGGGACAACCTAATAAATAAAAATATAAAAAAATATATAAAAAATTGTTTTTGAAAATTTGTCTTTAACGCACGCACAATATAAATTTGATAATAAAATATAAAAAGGAAATTTTGGAATAAGTACCTTCCTGAACTGATCATCATGTGCTTAAAAAATTCACACATCCCACATACAAAAACAGCACTAGTAAATCCACAATAATTTAGAATAAATTTTAAATGAAATGATGAATTGAAATTTATGAAAAATTCGCTGTTTTTGTGAAAATAATAGAAAAGAATTATGCTCAAATAAGTCATAAATGAAAAACCATGAGAAGATTTGCAAAACTGTAAATGATTCGGATCAAATTCGTCGTTTGTGTTTATTATGCATATTTTCTTAATACTTGGTAACAATTAATGTCAGAAATTACGATAAATAATAATAACCATGAAAAGTCTATAACGCAGAATCGATAGCGCTAGAAGTTAATATTTTAAAATTAAATGATGAACAGAAATCGGAGATTTTATCAGAAGAATAATATGTATGTATGCATGTATTCGCCGAGGTGTAGATCAAGATGAAAAACTACTCGGAATTGCGAACTTTACTTTTTAATACTTTGTTATAGAAAACACCTAACATGTAGTACACGTAGATATGTACGCAAGCATACATGTATGTTAAAAATGTACAAACAAAAAAATGAATAGCTAATAAAAAATACATATGCATTTCTTGCAAAAAGAAGATTTGAGATTAGAAAAATTGAACAATGGCACAGAAAATTCAGCGCCGCAACTGCTAGGATCACTTTATGAAAAGACCGTTTTTGGTTCTATAATCAACAACTGGGTGCAATTGTTTTGAAGGAGGAAAAATAAGTTTTGAAAATTTTGACGAACTTCGCCAGTATCAATAAAGATATGAATAAATTCGCCGATTTATTTGAGACGAAAATAGCATTACTCTAATTGAATTAAGTCGCTAAATAGTTTTTTCATTTCTTTTCTCCTACTCTTTCTTAATTTTTTTTTCTTTTTTTCTTCTCTAATATTTTTTACTTTTTTTTAATAGTTAAGAATCGGTTAATTAATCCATTCGAAACCAGAGCATTTTTTGTTTTTCGTGTACGGACCACGAGTTTTTTTTTGTAAATTTCCTGCCTGCAACTTTTTTACTATTTAATCAAATTGTAAAAATTTTTTAACATTCGATTCACAACTCCTTGGAAATTTTTTTGACACAAGAATGCCTTTTGGTGAGAGACGAAAGAGAGGGGTCACCTAAACTAATCTAAAACCCACTACTAAATAAAAATTCAAAAAAAATTGACCTGAAATCGATGTTGAAGTGGTGTGAATATCGCCAAATCGTGAATTGAAGAGCGCCAGAAAGAGAAATTTATACGACCGTCCGCGAGCTAGTAAAAAACAATAATGATTAGAAAATTGAAAATTTCAAAAAAAAATTTAAAAAATTTAAAAAAAAATTTAAAAAAAAAATTTAAAAAATTAAAAAAATGAAAAAAAAATGGAAAGACTACCATCCCGGTGGGAAAAGGACACAGACTACAGGTTTTTTATGAAAACACACCGGACCGGCTCTGCCCGACGCGGCGTGGCACGACTTACCGAGTCGCCGAAGCTACACTGCGTACTGCACGAGAAGGAAACACCCGCGCCTGCGATGTGTTTTATCATAAAAAACAGGGGAGATTTTTGTCCCACCCAAATCTGAAAAACCCCAAAAAGACTGCCCTTTGGTGAGAGAGACTAAAAATGGGGGGTCATCTAACCTAATCTAATTATTAAATAAAATAAACAATAAATTTGACCTTAATTTAAAGTGGAGAATGAAGTGAAGAGTAGAAAGAAGCATATTCAAAATCGAAGTGAAGAGCGCCAGAGAGAGAAATTTATACGACCGTCCGCGAGCTAGTAAAAAACAATAATGATTAGAAAATTGAAAATTTCAAAAAAAAATTTAAAAAAATTTAAAAAAATTTAAAAAAAAAAATTTAAAAAATTAAAAAAAATGAAAAAAAATGGAAAGCCTACCATACCGGCGGGAAAAGGACCCAGACTACAGGTTTTTTATGAAAACACACCGGACCGGCTCTGCCCGACGCGGCGTGGCACGACTTACCGAGTCGCCGAAGCTACACTGCGTACTGCACGAGAAGGAAACACCCGCGCCTGCGATGTGTTTTATCATAAAAAAACAGGGAGATTTTTGTCCCACCCAAATCTGAAAAACCCCAAAAAGACTGCCCTTTGGTGAGAGAGACTAAAAATGGGGGTCACCTAACCTAATCTAATTATTAAATAAAATAAACAATAAATTTGACCTTAATTTAAAGTGGAGAATGAAGTGAAGAGTAGAAAGAAGCATATTCAAAATCGAAGTGAAGAGCGCCAGAGAGAGAAATTTATACGACCGTCCGCGAGCTAGTAAAAAACAATAATGATTAGAAAATTGAAAATTTCAAAAAAAAAATTTAAAAAAATTTAAAAAAATTTAAAAAAAAAAAATTTAAAAAATTAAAAAAAATGAAAAAAAAATGGAAAGCCTACCATACCGGCGGGAAAAGGACCCAGACTACAGGTTTTTTATGAAAACACACCGGACCGGCTCTGCCCGACGCGGCGTGGCACGACTTACCGAGTCGCCGAAGCTACACTGCGTACTGCACGAGAAGGAAACACCCGCGCCTGCGATGTGTTTTATCATAAAAAAACAGGGGGAGATTTTTTGTCCCACCCAAATCTGAAAAACCCCAAAAAGACTGCCCTTTGGTGAGAGAGACTAAAAATGGGGGTCACCTAACCTAATCTAATTATTAAATAAAATAAACAATAAATTTGACCTTAATTTAAAGTGGAGAATAAAGTGAAGAGTAGAAAGAAGCATATTCAAAATCGAAGTGAAGAGCGCCAGAGAGAGAAATTTATACGACCGTCCGCGAGCTAGTAAAAAACAATAATGATTAGAAAATTGAAAATTTCAAAAAAAAATTTAAAAAAATTTAAAAAAATTTAAAAAAAAAATTTAAAAAATTAAAAAAAATGAAAAAAAAAATGGAAAGCCTACCATACCGGCGGGAAAAGGACCCAGACTACAGGTTTTTTATGAAAACACACCGGACCGGCTCTGCCCGACGCGGCGTGGCACGACTTACCGAGTCGCCGAAGCTACACTGCGTACTGCACGAGAAGGAAACACCCGCGCCTGCGATGTGTTTTATCATAAAAAACAGGGGAGATTTTTGTCTCACCCAAATCTGAAAAACCCCAAAAAGACTGCCCTTTGGTGAGAGAGACTAAAAATGGGGGGTCACCTAACCTAATCTAATTATTAAATAAAATAAACAATAAATTTGACCTTAATTTAAAGTGGAGAATAAAGTGAAGAGTAGAAAGAAGCATATTCAAAATCGAAGTGAAGAGCGCCAGAGAGAGAAATTTATACGACCGTCCGCGAGCTAGTAAAAAACAATAATGATTAGAAAATTGAAAATTTCAAAAAAAAATTTAAAAAAAATTTAAAAAAAAAATTTAAAAAATTAAAAAAAATGAAAAAAAATGGAAAGCCTACCATACCGGCGGGAAAAGGACCCAGACTACAGGTTTTTTATGAAAACACACCGGACCGGCTCTGCCCGACGCGGCGGCACACGACTTACCGAGTCGCCGAAGCTACACTGCGTACTGCACGAGAAGGAAACACCCGCGCCTGCGATGTGTTTTATCATAAAAAAACAGGGAGATTTTTGTCCCACCCAAATCTGAAAAACCCCAAAAAGACTGCCCTTTGGTGAGAGAGACTAAAAATGGGGGTCACCTAACCTAATCTAATTATTAAATAAAATAAACAATAAATTTGACCTTAATTTAAAGTGGAGAATAAAGTGAAGAGTAGAAAGAAGCATATTCAAAATCGAAGTGAAGAGCGCCAGAGAGAGAAATTTATACGACCGTCCGCGAGCTAGTAAAAAACAATAATGATTAGAAAATTGAAAATTTCAAAAAAAAAATTTAAAAAAATTTAAAAAAATTTAAAAAAAAAATTTAAAAAATTAAAAAAAATGAAAAAAAAAATGGAAAGCCTACCATACCGGCGGGAAAAGGACCCAGACTACAGGTTTTTTATGAAAACACACCGGACCGGCTCTGCCCGACGCGGCGTGGCACGACTTACCGAGTCGCCGAAGCTACACTGCGTACTGCACGAGAAGGAAACACCCGCGCCTGCGATGTGTTTTATCATAAAAAACAGGGGAGATTTTTGTCTCACCCAAATCTGAAAAACCCCAAAAAGACTGCCCTTTGGTGAGAGAGACTAAAAATGGGGGTCACCTAACCTAATCTAATTATTAAATAAAATAAACAATAAATTTGACCTTAATTTAAAGTGGAGAATAAAGTGAAGAGTAGAAAGAAGCATATTCAAAATCGAAGTGAAGAGCGCCAGAGAGAGAAATTTATACGACCGTCCGCGAGCTAGTAAAAAACAATAATGATTAGAAAATTGAAAATTTCAAAAAAAAATTTAAAAAAATTTAAAAAAATTTAAAAAAAAAATTTAAAAAATTAAAAAAAATGAAAAAAAATGGAAAGCCTACCATACCGGCGGGAAAAGGACCCAGACTACAGGTTTTTTATGAAAACACACCGGACCGGCTCTGCCCGACGCGGCGTGGCACGACTTACCGAGTCGCCGAAGCTACACTGCGTACTGCACGAGAAGGAAACACCCGCGCCTGCGATGTGTTTTATCATAAAAAAACAGGGGAGATTTTTGTCCCACCCAAATCTGAAAAACCCCAAAAAGACTGCCCTTTGGTGAGAGAGACTAAAAATGGGAAGTCACCTAACCTAATCTAATTATTAAATAAAATAAACAATAAATTTGACCTTAATTTAAAGTGGAGAATAAAGTGAAGAGTAGAAAGAAGCATATTCAAAATCGAAGTGAAGAGCGCCAGAGAGAGAAATTTATACGACCGTCCGCGAGCTAGTAAAAAACAATAATGATTAGAAAATTGAAAATTTCAAAAAAAAAATTTAAAAAAATTTAAAAAAATTTAAAAAAAAAAATTTAAAAAATTTAAAAAAATGAAAAAAAAATGGAAAGCCTACCATAGCGGCGGGAAAAGGACCCAGACTACAGGTTTTTTATGAAAACACACCGGACCGGCTCTGCCCGACGCGGCGTGGCACGACTTACCGAGTCGCCGAAGCTACACTGCGTACTGCACGAGAAGGAAACACCCGCGCCTGCGATGTGTTTTATCATAAAAAACAGGGAGATTTTTGTCTCACCCAAATCTGAAAAACCCAAAAAGACTGCCCTTTGGTGAGAGAGACTAAAAATGGGAAGTCACCTAACCTAATCTAATTATTAAATAAAATAAACAATAAATTTGACCTTAATTTAAAGTGGAGAATAAAGTGAAGAGTAGAAAGAAGCATATTCAAAATCGAAGTGAAGAGCGCCAGAGAGAAATTTATACGACCGTCCGCGAGCTAGTAAAAAACAATAATGATTAGAAAATTGAAAATTTCAAAAAAAAATTTAAAAAATTTAAAAAAATTTAAAAAAAAAATTTAAAAAATTAAAAAAAATGAAAAAAAATGGAAAGCCTACCATACCGGCGGGAAAAGGACCCAGACTACAGGTTTTTTATGAAAACACACCGGACCGGCTCTGCCCGACGCGGCGTGGCACGACTTACCGAGTCGCCGAAGCTACACAGCGTACTGCACGAGAAGGAAACACCCGCGCCTGCGATGTGTTTTATCATAAAAAACGGGGGAGATTTTTGTCCCACCCAAATCTGAAAAACCCCAAGAAGACTGCCCTTTGGTGAGAGACTAAAGAAAGGGGGGTCATCTAACCTAATCTAATTATTAAATAAAATAAACAATAAATTTGACCTTAATTTGAAGTGGAGAATAAAGTGAAGTGTAGAAAGAAGCATATTCAAAATTGAAGTGAAAAGCGCCAGAGAGAGAAATATTCGTACGACCGTCCGTCAGCTAGTAAAAAACAATAATGATTAGAAAACTGAAAATTTCAAAAAAAAATTTAAAAAATAAAAAAAAATTTAAAAAATAAAAAAAATAAAAACTAAAAAAAGGAAAGCCAACCATCCCGGCGGGAAAAGGACCCAAGATCCAAGTTTTTTATGAAAACACACCGGACCGGCTCTGCCCGACGCGGCGTGGCACGACTTACCGAGTCGCCGAAGCTACACTGCGTACTGCACGAGAAGGAAACACCCGCGCCTGCGATGTGTTTTATCATAAAAAACAGGGGAGATTTTTGTCCCACCCAAATCTGAAAAACCCCAAAAAGACTGCCCTTTGGTGAGAGACTAAAAATGGGGGGTCACCTAACCTAATCTAATTATTAAATAAAATAAACAATAAATTTGACCTTAATTTGAAGTGGAGAATGAAGTGAAGAGTAGAAAGAAGCATATTCAAAATCGAAGTGAAGAGCGCCAGAGAGAGAAATTTATACGACCGTCCGCGAGCTAGTAAAAAACAATAATGATTAGAAAATTGAAAATTTCAAAAAAAAAATTAAAAAATAAAAATAAAAATATTTTCCATTCGATTCCCAAGGCTTTACCATTTTCTTTGACGCCAAACTTGTCCATTTTGGTTCCGATTTAGAAATTTTATTTATTTGAATTTTTTTTTTGCCATTTTTTCAAAAATAGATGCAAAATCATTAAAATTTGTAACATAATGCATCTTAATCATCAAGCCTATATTGAATGATTCTGAAATTTGGTTCGAAATGAGGATAAAATTAATCATAATCGACATTATTTAACCTACGGGCAAACCTGTCTAATTAGGCACTTCTCGGGACCGCGAAAAAGTGCCCAATTAGAGAGTGTGCCCGATTACAAGGGTTTTGCGAAAATGCTTTAAATAACTTTCCGATGGGAACATTGATCACCAAAAACGAATACTTCTCGAATAATCTTTATTAAATCAACACTCAACTGAAGCGACAATAACTATCCTAGCTTGCAAACTTTGCCAAAAATTTTTTGTTCAATATAAAAAAAAATTTATTTGAAATCTTGTTGGGTCAGGGAAAAAGTGCCCAATTAAAGAGGGTGCCCAATTACAAGGGTGCTCAATTAGACAGGTTTGACGGTATTAAATAAAATTTTAGCAAAATTCAGATTGAAAAATTGAGTCAATTTCAAATCAATTTTACCCATTTTTCACCTTTAAAAATAGTCTCAAAAAAGTTTAAACGAATATAAAATTTCTATATCGGAACCAATATGGATAAGTTTGGTGTCAAAAAAATTCTTAAAGAGTTGTAAATTGAATGTAAAAAATAATTTTACAATTTGGTTAAAAAGTAAAAAAGTTGTAACAAAAATACAATCGGGGATGAAATTGCTCCACCTTGTATGAATTTTTGTGAATAAAAAATCAAAAAAAAACCCATGTTAGCTCAATCGTGATCTGAAAAAGTAATAAATGACAAAAACCGCCAAAAATTGCCATCGATCGAAAAAAAAACATAAAAAAACATATGCAGCGACATGTCGCTGCAGTGGTTTTGAATGGGTTAAGAATATTTTTTTGATTATTTCAGAATATTCAGACCTATTTTCTGATTTACACTATTTTGAATATTTTTTTATCAGCTAGTTTTACGATGCGTCGACGGTTAATTTTATCCTTTCAGAATGTTCATCTATTTCTTGCGGTCATGTGTACGTTTTTACTTTGTCATTTTTAGAAATTAATTCAATCCCAATTCCATTTTTTATCAAGTCCGTTTCTTCTTAAGTCGAATATATTTTTTATTATTTATATCAATTTCAAACAAAGATTTTCTCGAGCGGGGGAAAGAATCTGGGAGTAATTTTTATTTTACGGATTTGGGAGATCGCTATTCAGCTCCTCATTCCTTTCTTCGCTCGAGCAGGTTTTCCTTTTTTTCCGAAATCTAACAAAAATGCTTGGAAGTATTTCAAGAGGAAATTGAATGAGTTTCGATTAGGGAAATTTTTTTTTTTCAGGTGTATTGACAATTTTTTGCTCAAATGTCGTCGCCCTTCATCAGACCGGTGCGATGGACAAGCTCGAGAACGCGTACCGGCACGCAAGTTCACTTGCCGAACTAAAAACTGCCAATGACATGCCCGACAGATTCTCCTCTAACACGACGTTATAATTTTTATATAAGATATTAATTTATTTTTCAGACCTATTTTCTGATTTACATTAAATCATAAAAAGCGAACATATTGTTAGCTAACTGTGTGTCTGTGTGTTCAGACACATTAATTTGAAACACGACACTCACAAAATTCAATTTAAATAAAGATTGAAAAAAGGTTTGCAGCAAAGAAGTAGAAAGGGCCAAATTGTTTCAGTATTTGTAATTCGCACAATTGTGATAAATTATGTGTTAAATAATCGAAAAAGTTTATTTGTTAAAATTTTGTTTTTAATCTTAATAAAGCTTTTTTCTTTTTTTTTTCAGTGTCGACGCCGCGCAAAAAATGAAAACTGCGGGAAATTTTGCTGACGCGAGCGCTGAGTTTACCGCTCGAATGTATTGGCACAACTTCAACGCGACTTTTCGCAACCTCCACTTTAATTATCGTATGACGGCGCCGGCCAGACGCGACAATGCGTGCAATGCGGCGCAAAGCGGCGACGATCCGATTTTTGTTTTCGTTCCGACGCGCGCCGAGGCATTTGAGCGGCGTGCTGCGATACGCAACTCGTGGGCGACGCACAATTCGGTCTGTTTTTCTTGTTTTGTTCTTGAAATTGCTTATAACATACAATTTTTTCTAACGATTTTGAACAGCTCTAACTTTAATTGGGAGTGATTTTAAGACACGCGGTCTTCAACATTCTTTTTTACTCGTCATTACAATTTGTTTGAGCCTCGAGAAGAAGCATTTGGCATGGAAGTGCCACTATTGTATAGCGTAAAAGTTATGAAAATGATTAATTGGTCTTCGTTTACTAATAATCTTTACTACTAATAAAAATTTTCATCTCAAAAAATTCGGATTTATCGACCATGGACCAAGGCAAAAATCGAAAAAGTGAAAAAAAAATCAAACATTGTGATGAAGAGTAAAAAAAATGCCGAAGACCGCGTGTTTTAAAATCGCCTCAAAAAAAAAAGAAGATAGAGTTGTTCAAAATGGTTAGAAAAAATTGAAGCACCCTGTACTACTCTAGGCATCTTGTACAAATGGGAGTATGGGAATCAAATAGAAAGTTGTAAAAAAATAATCTAAATATTTGCAAATTCGGCTAATCGCTTTTCTAGAGATTAAATAGAACTTTAAAAAAAATGTGTTCAGACACGCGCCACAAATATGATAGTACGATTCGTTGTGGGTCGTACTCGGGACCCGATCATATCCGAACTTTTGTTTTTGGAGTTTCGCACCGCTAATGACTTCATAATTTACGACATTCCGGATACGTACGAGAATCTCTTCTTAAAGGTATTTTTTGTTTAACTTTAAAATGTAAATCAAAATATCATTTTTTTAAATTTATTATACAAATCGATTTAAATTATAAACGTTATCTTTTGCTCATAGGTATACGCAGCATTCCAGTGGCAAAGGAAATTTTGTCGGCATGCACGTTTTGTCCTTAAGACTGACGACGATACTATTGTTCACCTCGGACGGCTCAAGTTTTGGCTGGACGAAGTTTTCGATCCGTTTGTCCGCCAGAAGAATTCGTTAGCCCTATTCGGCATTGGACTGCTTAAAAATCGGCCGATTCGCATGTACGGGCATAAGTGGTGAGAATTAAAAATGCATTGGTCTAGTTGATAATTTTATAGAAAAGTAATTTTTATTAAAGCAATCTTTTTTTATAAATCAGTGTTCACAAATTCTTAACGGTGATAATTAAGGTATGTTCCATATGAAGCGTTTCCCAATACGGTATTTCCGCCATACGTTACCGGCGCTACGTACTTGTTGACCAGTCCGGCAGTGAAGGTTATTCTAAACGCGGCGACGCGCTTCAATGTATTTGCCATCGAGGACGCGCTGTTCACTGGTTTGCTGGCAACGTCCGCCGGCGTGCGAAAATTTGATGCTTCAAACTTCTTTCGTGGCGGCTATAATAATTCGGAGGTGTGCATTCATTCATGTTTGTTTTATTTTAATGGGACATATTCGAGTCGTAATTTTTTTTTTTTTTTTGAAGATATTTGACTACGAAAAATGCGATAAACGGAATGAGCCGTTCGTTTTTTCACTCTATGGTTTTCCATACGAGGAGTTTTTCGATCGCTATGAAAGAATACTCAGCGCCAAGTGTATTCCCGCCAGATTCTATAACTCAACAGAACTTCAGCCCTTTGTTGAAATTTGAGTTTTATTTTTTTAATATTTGAGCGGTTAAAATTTGTCCCCCTTTCTTCTGTCTTCCCATATTTGAATTTTTCGCCATTTGGTCTAACGTTCTATTATTTCACATATATGAGGGCTCTGCTTTTGTCTTGGCTTAGACCTTAGACTGGGACTTAATCAGCAGGAAAGCAAGTTTCTTCATTTCTCTTGATGAGCATGACAAAAGCTTGCGAATGAGCTATTATATGTCGGAGTTTGGTTCTTGGGAGTGCTTTTCCGACAAAATTGA
The DNA here is from genome assembly GCA_024678965.1 of Bradynema listronoti. NCBI lineage: Eukaryota > Metazoa > Nematoda > Chromadorea > Rhabditida > Allantonematidae > Bradynema > Bradynema listronoti. The sequence goes on along the minus strand of JANLNO010000001.1, from coordinate 1,356,645 downwards.
CTGTCGAATTCGTTCTCAGGCACCGAAATTATCTCTAGATACGGTAAATTTTTTCATCGATTTTAACCGCACCAGGGTTGATCTTTAATGTAAGATTGACTTAATCATCGTTGCTTCCTTCGAAAATCGATGCGATTTCTCTTTGAATAATTTAGACAAAATGTTAGGAAATTTTTTTTTAATTGTTTAAAAAATTGATATTTTTGCTTTTATATAAAGTTATTTTAATTAAAGAATTTTTTTAATGTATTTTTACACAAAAAAAATCAAAGAATATAAATTAATACTCTGAATCATTTTTGTAAAGATTGTTTTTTTTGAAAAAATTTTTTTGAGGGCACGAATTAAATTCTTAAATTTGTATTTTATTGGTCTTAGATTTTTGTCAAACTAGATCTATATAACGTATAAAATATTTCCATTTTAAAAATACAAAGTCAGCATGATCCCAAATCCATAAAGTGAAACAGCAATAAACTATGCTTTTAAAACTTTTGATTTAGAAAAGATTACTTTTAAAATTTTATAACAAAAAGTCAAATTGCGCATTGAAAGGCACGTGAATTTCCCATGATTGTTGTGGAATTTCACAAACTGATAGAGAATTTTATGGGGAATTTGATGGATGAAAGCTTTTTAACAATTCACTAAATTTACCTGAGCTCTACCTATTTATTCGTGATACGAAGTATGCGTCTCAGAAGAAACGAAAAATTAAGTAAAAATAAACATTCATGCATTACAAGCTAGTGGTCATTCGATTCGTAAGAAAATGCTCTGTTTATTGCATATATTTGCATTCAATAACAAATTACTTTTATTATTTTTACTGCAAATAAATTTTCTCAAATTTCAAATTCTATTTTCGTGGTGGGACTTCCTATCATCACTTTTTACGTGCACGCGAAAATTAGAAGAACATTTTTGAAATGTACCCTAAGTTCAGGCGAATTGAGACGCGGACGTTCGGAGAATTTTTTAATTTTGACATGGTCTTCATTCTGTTACAAACAAAGTTGAGTTCAAAATTTTTGAGCTAAGGCTTGGGCCTGCTTCAATGAAGATGTTCATTAAATTTTATGCTTAACCGACACAAAATAACAGAATGAACGCCAAGTCAAAATTCAAAAATTCTTCGAAAGGCGCGTCTTACTTACTCGAATTTAGGGTAATTTTTTAAGCGTTCGAAATATTTTCAAATTCGCGCTCGATTAAGTTGTTATTTTGCGAAAAATTTGCAATATTATTCGCCGTGCGAAATAATGTTCCGATTGTTAGCAGTATGCATATTGCGCTGAAATGTCGGAAAGATCAGTTGCTTTATCATTTTAAGTTATGCAAAAAAAAATGTTACTGCCTTTATATTCACTTTTACACATTATACATCCCAAATTATTAGAACAAAATAAACAATAAGAAATTTATTAACGAAACTATGAACAACTTGTAAAATAGATTATAATTTTTGGGGGGAAAATTGACGGAATTAACAACAAACGTGAGTATATTTAAATGAATAAATGCAATAACAATTAAATTTAAGGAAGAGGCAACAAATCCGCCATTTCAAGGCCGTTCCCGCCGTGGGCGATCGTCATGTGAGCGTATATGCTCTTGGAATCGGGCGTCTAAAAAAAATTTAAATTAAAAAAAGTCCAACAATTTACATAGATAGCATTTTTTTCTAGTTTCAAATTTAACCATTTTTGAATCCATACATAGCAAGAGTGAAAAGAGAGAAGAAGAAAAGAGAAATGTTTGACTTTAAAGCATATGAAGTCAGAGAAGTTCAAGACGGTATAAATGTTGGACATCTTTTTAACAGTAAATAAAGCATTCAAAAACATGATTAGTGTTCATTTGGCGCAAATAATTTACTCAATTAGATTACGAGATTGTTTCCAGTTAATAATAAAAAAATCTCGTTTTTCTTTTACCTGGAAATCTTTGCAGAGCCAGCAGAAGTGAATACCACAAGCGGTGCATTGCATGTGGTTGCAGCCCTCGCTTTTCTCCATTAGAATATGACCTATAAATGTTTTTATTTTAGAAAATATAAAACAAATAAAAACGAAAATGAAAACGAGTGACGCACATTCGCTGTTCGGACAGAAACGACGCGTTTCCGGGTCGTCGCTAAACACAACAAATTATAATTTACAAAAATATGTGACGCATATATTAAAAGGTATTTATTTGTATTGGAAAAAGGAGGAACTTCTTCCAAACGGCCAACTCGGCATCATTGTAGACGAAATTGTTGGCGTAGAATTCCTGACAATCGATGCCCGCGTGAAAATCGTAGCCGCAAATACCGCATCGCGAATGGCCACAACTCTTGCACAGAACCGCTCGGCCGTTGAGAATACGCCGTTGCTCGTTGTTGAACGTGCCCAGCGCGGGATCAATGCGCGTTCCGTACTCGTGGAGCACACGAGGAACCTCAACGACGACAATATTTAATTTAAAAGAATTTCATATTCGCAAATGAAAAAATCAAGCAACAAAACAATTTGAGTGTAAAATATTTCTTTAAGGAAAAAGAAAAAAAGTATGTATTACATTGAGAATGGCTTTGCAATTTAGTCGCATGCATCGTTTATAGCCGCTGTGTGAGAAACGCATAAAATATTTAAACGACTTATCGATTATCGGCTTCAGGAACTGCGTCAATTTTTCAGTGTCGTCCAGACCGTGATTCTCGAAAGCCACCTATAATATTTTCCAAGTAATAATCCCAACAAAAAAAAAATCACTTGGAGAAATTAATGCAAATAAATTTTACGCGTGAAAAACATTTTATTCGAAAAACCTGAAAATCGTTAAAAGTAAACGTTCCACAGCAGTGAACCGATACGCACGCAATCGGGAATTTATCCGCGTGTTGTACCTTAAAACAAGGAATTAATTAACAAAATCAAGACCAAAAAATTTCTCATATTATTCGAAAGAGAGGAAGTTAGTCATTTTTTTTACCAAAACTACAATATCAAATACAGGGCTAACTCTAAAATATTGAATTGGCCAAGCAAATGACGCGACTTAATAAATAAAAATTACCCTAAATTCGAGTAAGTAAGACGCGCCTTTCGAAGAATTTTTGAATTTTGACTTGGCGTTCATTCTGTTATTTTGTGTCGGTTAAGCATAAAATTTAATGAACATCTTCATTAAAGCAGGCCCAAGCCTTAGCCCAAAAATTTTGAACTCAACTTTGTTTATAACAGAATGAAGACCATGTCAAAATTAAAAAATTCTCCGAACGTCCGCGTCTCATTCGCCTGAACTTAGGTATATATATATATATATATATATATATATATATATATATATATATATATATATATATATATATATATATATATATATATATATATATATATATATATATATATATATATATATATATATATATATATATATATATATATATATATATATATATATATATATATATATATATATATATATATATATATATATATATATATATATATATATATATATATATATATATATATATATATATATATATATATATATATATATATATATATATATATATATATATATATATATATAATTAGGTAACATATGTATATATATATATATATATATATATATATATATATATATATATATATATATATATATATATATATATATATATATATATATATATATATATATATATATATATATATATTAGAATACCGTTTTAAGAAAGCAGTTGGTGCAATACGTGTGTCCGCACAATTCCGTACGAATGAAGCCGATTTTGTGGTCCGGCACAATAAAACAAATCAGACACGCCGCTCTTACGAAACGCTTCGGATCGGGTATGTCGACGGCTTTCTGTAGGAAAAAATCGCTGCTATCCCAATGGAAGAGCTGAACGCATAAAAAAAGCAATAATTAGCGTTATCAATTGCAAAAAAACAACAAAAACCTCAATTGTGTACGCATTGCTTTGGCGTACGCGAAAATACTCAATCGCTTTTTCGGCCTGATGCGTGGACGGAAAAGTGACAACAAGCTTCTCATGTAACGACGTCTTATTGTAGACTAGCACAGCGGCAAATAAATCCGAGAACTTTATTAAAGAAAAGTGAAATATACTACAAAATTAAAGCATCAAATAATTCTTATAACAAAAAAAATTAAACTCAATAATTCACAGAAAATATGAAATCGCTAAAACCTGTTTAATCATTTGGCAAAGATGTTTCTCTTCTGCCTCGCATATTTTGGGACTTGTTTTCGATTGAAAGAAAATGGAGTCCGACGTTGTTTCGTCCAGAATCACGTCGATCACCTGCAGGCCCGGACCGATAATCGCCTTCAAAAAAAAAGAAAGAAAACTCAAATCAAGAATACAAAAAAAATGAACGCACAATGAGATTGTGACGCTTTATTGGAAAATGTCTGTGCTGAAGGTTGGCCAACTCTTCGGCGATCTCGATGATTTTCGCGTCAATTAGATTCTTCAAGAAGGCACGCGAGTTGTTCGTGCACAACACATCGAGCACGCCCTTCGGCTCGTCGTAGTTGCGCAACGCAATGTACTTTGGATCGTCGCAGGCGCGATTGTACACGTCAATGTTCTGGAGAATCCGCCGTCCCACCGTGTAGCCAATTGGCCATAGCTTGTGATAGATCTAAAAACAGAATTGGAATTTAAGAAAATTGCAATTGTGCAGCGAATAATCACTGGAAATTTTCAGTAAAGTAAAACACAGTTTAGAAATTTAAAATTGCGAAGAAAGCAGAATAAAATTGAAAATATTAACGAAAACGCTTCGCTCTCAACTATTTTTTCTCTCATCAAACACATAATTAAGGATTAATCAATTCCAGTAAATTCTTTTTTTCAAAAACTTCCAACCTTTGAGTACTTCATCTTGATCACCATTCGCATGGGCACAAAACAGAGAAAATGCGCGGCGTAAGAGGTACAGCATTTCGACGGCAAAAGTCGAAAATAGACGGCGGGACGCTCGTGATAAAAACCCGGCGAAACGTGCAGCCGACTCTGCGACGATATCTGCGAAACGGAAAAAGTGATGGCTGATATTCGGAATTTGGGATTTTGGAACGTTTTATTCAAAAACTTTTTGTTATTTCTCTTGTTAAAAGCGGTTCAAAAAAGAAGCTTTTTGCTATCCAATAAAAGCAGAAAAAATCTAGACTCCTTAAAGCGCTTTACTAGTGTTTAATTTTGTTTTTTATTGGCACTTTTTTTCGCTCTTTCTAACGTAATTAACTAAAAGTTCACCTACATCAAAGTAGAAATTTTTCTCATAATCAAAAAAGGGAAGATCATCGTTTGTCTCCACGTAAATGCATGGGTTGGTAATGAAATATCGAGCAAAGAGATTCGAAATCGCTTCGATTTTTGTACTCATGGTATAAGGGCGTATTCCGCGAGCCTAAAAATAAGCGAATTTGTACAAAAAAAAAAAGTCTAATTCAAATAAGTAGTCTAGTTCTATGATAAGTTCTTACAAAACGTTCGTGAAGTCTCGAGAGAATATTTGCCATCTCTTCAGCTCTAGCAAATTTTTGCGCGTCAATCCCGTACTGAGAGGCTATATGCAAAAAACGAATCTCGCCAACCGAATGCTTCAACTCCAACATGCGAAGAGTGGCGCCCACGTCGTCCTCGGGCGATTGAAGAATCTCGAGTAACTCCTGGAAATAATAAAAATAAAAATGTAAAATAAAATCTTTAAAATTATGAAAGAAATAAGTGACACAAACATCGCTGTAAAAGTGATCAGCCAGCAAAAGGCCATCCAAATAGGCGGCCGATATGACAAAGCTCATTTCGTAGTCCAAGCCATATTCCAGCTTGGCCGAATCGATCATTGACGCAATGGCTTCACAATCCATCAATGCGACAGCGTCGCGTGATGCCATCTCTCGCTATAAAAAATATGTATATTTATCCACATAATATTTTTCATAGAAATCATCGCAATAAGCGTTAATCGAACTCAGAAAATAATATAAAAAATATTTAACATACAATCGAAGTTTGTGTTTGTTCGACCATTATTCGCAATCAATAAAGCTGAAAAATAAAAAGGTTTTTTTTCGAAGAATAATTTTATAAAATGATCGTTCATAATTTGTTATATTTTAGCAATGCTTGATTCTAGAATCTTAAATCAGTTGATAATCAGTATGTAATGAACAATGATGAGTTAAATTATAATTGATGGGAATCTTTTACTTTCACTCTCAAAAACTAAAGAAGTAGCGTTAAACTTGCTTTTGAAACAAAATAGGAAAAACGCAACCAAAGTCCAAAATCAAATTGAGAAAGGAAAAATAAAACGTGGTTTTCAGAACAATGAGCTATTAGCTAAGGATCCTCCTTGTCTTTATAAGTGGACAAGCTGGAGCGAATGTTCAAGAGCATGTGATGATAAAAAAGGAATGCCGCCATTAAGGACGCGAACAATTGTGCCCGGTTCTATTGTGGAGACTTGCGGCAAATATTATTATCACTTTCTATTTTCATCTTCATTTTTTAAGATCAAATAATGATGCTTTAGTAATGTGGAACCTCTAAGTTCCTTTTTATTCGTCGGACTATTTATTTGGTCTTACTTCTTCAATTCCAAAAACAACACAAAAATGTTTTAAAATTTGACATTTGAGCCCCGACGATTATCAAGTAAAAGTAGACACGTCCGAATTGATTAAAGACGCTGACTGAAAGCCTTTGCAGCAGAAAATAAAAGGACTTGGTATTAACTAGAGGTTTGAATTATTTTAATTAATAAAAAATTTTGGCTTTCTCTTTGAATATTTATGTGTTGAATGTAATATAAGTCTATTTATGTATATTTCTATAAATATATATGTTACCTGTCGCGATTTGTAATGACTATATAAAGATATGATAAATATAAATTTGCTTTTGCATTTTCCGATTTTCGCCAATAAATTACATAAGCTTAAAAAATTTGACTCGATTCGATGTGTTCTAACTTTTTCGTCAGAACAAATTAGACTTTGAAAATTTAGTCGATTGTGAAAAATTTAGTTTTCACAATGTAGTCAAATTTTGTTTTTATCAAATCTTTTAAATTTTAGACAAAATTTTATATATTTTTTAAATTTTTGCCTTCCGATACAAAGCACAATAGCGATTCGTAATTGTGAAAGCTAATAAAACAAACAAACAAATATGTTTTATGCACAAATTACGACAATAGGAAGGATAATCCATCTAGTGTTCCCGCTAAATATAATTATCTTTACATTTCTCTTGTTGAAAATACAAGTGGAAAAAAGGATTGTAGACGGGTTGGTTTCTACTTACAATCACTTACAATTGCGATAACTGCTATGCTGGGAGAATGTGAAAAGAAGAATTAGGTACGGTTGGCCGAAAGTGAGTGAAAAATTTGGGGAAACAAATGCATTTTGTTATTGTAGAAGTAATTATTAAAAGAACAAATCGGGCACTCCCTCTAGAATGAAAATTTTTTTACGATTTTTTACGATAGCTTTATGTATGACTTTTTACAAATTTATTTTTTAGTCTAATTTTAAAAATTTTTTAGCATAGAATATAATACACTTGCGCTCAAAAGTTAGCGAACGACTACATAATTTTTAGTATTTTGTCAATAATTTTTTTTAAATAACTTTAATTAAAATCTGTTTAGCCTATCTTGTAGAGTATTAAATTCTCTACAAAAGCTGTCTTATATGTTTTTTTATTTCATTATTCCTTGTCATAAAAATGTTTAACTTCAAAAGAGGTTTAAAATTTTGTCGCTCAAAAAGTTAGCGAACGCCAATAATTACTCATAAAAAATAATCATTTATCAAAAATTCAACAAATTTTATAAATGAATAGATAACAATTTAGTAATTAATTGCATATCCTTTAGAATTAATAACATCTTGGCACCTTTTGGGCATGGATTTGACTAGATTTTCAAGAGACTCTTTTTTCATTAGACCCCACTGTTGATGTACGGCATTGAACAGGTCATCAGGTTTTGTATATTTATAACCACCCAAAGCCCTTTCCATTTGATTCCATAGATTTTCTATTGGATTAAGGTCTGGACTTTGAGCCGGCCAAGACAAAACCTTGACATTGTTGTCATTAAGCCACTTTTTTACTAATTTTGAAGTATGTTTGGCGTCGTTATCATGTTGATACACCCAATTTTGAGGCATGTTTTGAATGGAAAACGGTAACATTTGGTTTTGTAAAATATCCCTATATTGAAACTGATCCATACGATCGTGAATGCGATGTATAAGACCAACTCCAAAATAGGAAAAACATCCCCAAATCATAATATTACCGCCTCCAAACTTAACAGTACCCTTGGTGTAACGAGGATTGAGTCTCTTGTTAATCGGTCGCCTCACATAACCTCGGCCATCATTACAACATAAATTAAATTTACTTTCATCCGACCAGAGCACTTTTTTCCAATCATCCACAGTCCATAAACGATGTTCGGTGGCAAACTTCAAACGAGCTTTGATGTGACGAGGGCAAAGGAAAGGCTTTTTAGCTGGTCTGCGACCATAGAGACCGGCTTCAGTTAAACGACGTTTTACTGTACTGACACTGATGTTTTCCATATTCACTTCTCGTTGAATTTCCGGAGCTGTGAGAAAAGGATCAGCCAGCGACTTTCGGACAATTTTACGATCACTTATAAAGTGTTTATTTAATATTAAAAACAAAAAAATTGGAAGAAAAATTTGACTGCCTTGCGGTTGTACATCTTAAACGACCATCTTTCTTGAATTTTTTGGTTTTGTCGACGAACCATAGATTTTCCAAACTCCGTTTTTAGACATTTTCACATGACTAGCTATTTGAGAAAATGACATTTTTTCTTCATCGTAAAGGCGTACGATCAATGACTCCAAACGTTTATCACAATGCGGGCAAACCATAAATTTTTTTTTGAATGAAAAAAAAATATTTTTAAGGAACATTTCGATCATTTGTCGATCATTTGCTTGGCGTTCGCTAACTTTTGAGCGACAAAATTTTAAACCTCTTTTGAAGTTAAACATTTTTATGACAAGGAATAATGAAATAAAAAAACCTATAAGACAGCTTTTGTAGAGAATTTAATACTCTACAAGATAGGCTAAACAGATTTTAATTAAAGTTATTTAAAAAAAAAAATTATCGACAAAATACTAAAAATTATGTAGTCGTTCGCTAACTTTTGAGCGCAAGTGTATATAATACATTTTATAAAAATTTAAATTGAAAAGAAAGTGTACATGCAGTAAAATTTCTTATAAAAAATAACCATATTTAAATCATTACAATTATGCTCTCTTGTATCTTTTGCTAATTTTTGTTGATGTCCATACTTCTTCATTAGGCTTGAATGCGAACTTTAATTATGGGATAATTACGAGTCGAGAATCTAAAGATTTTTTTGTCATTTTTCGAAGAGCTTTCCGCATTTTCTCATTTAAGATGTTTTCATTAGGGAAATTTTTAAAGTATCATAATTTTCGTAATTTTTTGTCCTTTTTTCTTCGTTGTTAGTAGAGATTAGCCATTGTGAAATTTTCAAGTGCCATGCAATAAGCACACATGTACATTTGTTTGCTTATTAAGTACAATTTATCATTTTTTGTTTCCTTATTGTAAAAAAAGTTTTCTACAATATTTTAAATGGCTAAAAATGTCGATAATGGTACTTTTTAACCAAATTAAAGTTTAAAATTTAGATTGGTTATAACAATTCCATAAATGTGGTGATGATGATGAAGTCAAAAATGACTAAAAAAGATGAATAAAATGCATATAAAAAGACAATTTAAAGGAGGTAAGAAAAGCCGTGAATGTTATTATTTTTTACAAACGGATGAAAATAAGTCCGAGAGTAGTGAAGATTTTTTAAAATTTTGCTGCAGATTCAACTTCCCTTCGCGCCTAAATTGGCTTAATTCGATTTTTAATGCAAAATTCAGTGCAAATTGCAAAAGTCATTTCTTCCGCTGAAATTTTCTGTATTTTTTGCTTTGTTTTATTTCATCGCAAAAAATCGTCCAATTTTTTAATACTTTGATTTTCTTTGAAATTATTTTCATATTTTTTCGTTTCCTTTATTTTTGATTAGTATAAGGCAGGCAGAAACTGTAATAGAATCAATTGGCAGGTGAAATATAAAAAAGCAAGTAATAATAAAGAGAAAAGAAAGACATAATTTTTAACGTTTGAGAAAAGGCAAGTTTCCAAATTTTGCAAATTGATTTTGATCCGATACTAATCAAGTTGATTGACGATTTAATTGGAAATTAATGAGATTTGGAGAAATTGGATTTTTCATCATCGCTACAAAATGCAATCAAAATTAGAAGATTAAATTTGAATAATAGTCAATTTTTTCTATCTGAATAAAAAAATAGTTTTACGATTTAAATTTTAATTAAATTTGTTACTAGAACTATATAGAAAAAACTAAACAAGTATTTAAAATTTAAATGTTAATATAATTTTGAAATACAAGATATGATGTTCCAGATAAAGATTAGAAAATTGAATAACATTTTTTGTCTAATTTCATTTTTTGGTGGTTTACCTAAGTAATTTAAATTCAAAAAATTCTATCGTCCGTAGGTATTTGAAAAATTGAAAAATTGAACATTTCTTTTAAAAAATTCCCATAAACAGCATTTTCAAAAATTAATTAATGGAAGATTATAAATGAAAAAGGCGAAAGCCGAAAAAAATTCAAATGAATATTTTTTAAATAAGAAGATATGGTATATATTAAATGTAATATAAACATACTTTTTTTATAATATTATATTTGTCTAATTATTGTATAAAATTAACGAATAGGCATGTTAGGTTTTTTGGCTATATTACTTTTTTTACATTTTACATTTTTACAGTTTTTAACAGCTATTTGTAAATATTTTTAAATATTGACAAAGTTTGGAAATTAAAGGCTCCTCCTACTAACATATCTTTTGTATGCAAATTCTCATAACATGTTTAGCTTTTATGGTCTTTTTTATTTTCATATATCTTTCACATTTTAATCTCGCATGAGCGAAGTGTATATCCATATATAAAAGATGTTTGTAGCAAAACAAAAAAAAACGACATGAAAGAAATAGAAATCACAAATTTCTATTATTGAAAATTTAAAAAAAGTTCATGTTTATATCGAATTTAAATGAATAAATTTTTTAATTTTCCTGTAGGTAATTATTGCTATAGTTTGAAATATTGTTATTATTATTAATTAATTAACATAATATGATACCTTATACAATATCGTATTTATTAGGTGTACAAATATGAAAGTTCGTTTTACTTTGTCTAATATTTTTTCATGAATAATCTTTTTTTCAAAACATTTGTCTGTATCTATCTTGTAGAGTGTTTAAAGCGCTATCTAATGCTTCTTGAATTTTTAAAAAAGGTTTGCATATAAAATTTTAGGACAATTTTACAGATGATTACCGAAGCGTCAACAATTTTCGGGAAGTTCTCTTATTCATGTTTAACTGGAAGAAAAGTGCCGCCGATTCTCATAAAATGATTGCTGAAGTTTATGGCGAAGATACGATCACTGCCAGAGCCTGTCAGAAGTGGTTTAAGAAATTCAGAGAAGGCTATTTTGACCCGAGCAACAAATACTGTGTATGGTGAGATCAAAAGGGTATTTTGTATTATGAACTTCCCAAACCTGGCGAGACTGTTACGGCGGTTCGTTATAAAGAGCAATTAATCAATCCAAACAACCAAAATGGACCACAAGACACGAGTGCCCAATATTGCTTCACGACAACGCCAGACCTCATGTTGCAGAACCGGTCAAAATGCCATAAAAGAACTGAAATGGGAAATTTTACCCTACCCACTCTACTCTCCTTAATAAAAGTTTAATTGAAATTTTTTTGGATTTTAATTTTTTGAATCGTATCAAAACGAACTTTCATATTTGTACACCTAATGTTTAATTTTTTAATCATAGAAGCTCGCGTCATTTATAATTAGCAACAAATTGAAGATATTTCTTGAAACTAATGCAGTCAATTAAAATTAACGAATTTTTTGCTCTTTTAGTTCCAAGGTTGGAGAAAATTTTATTTCGGCGTTTTGTTTATTTTTAGCAAAATTTTAAATGCTTGCAAAATTGTCAAAAATTATTATTCTTAAAACAATTAACTTTTTTCCACTGTTTTAGAATATGAAAAAGAAGAAAATAATAAAATTTTTGTTTTTATTTTTAACCTGGTAACAATAAAGCATATACTTTTCTCGATTTATTATTTTTTTTTCATTTTAAATTATTCTATTTGATATTGTTTTAAAGATAAAATAGTATTAATTTCTTGTAAAATTTATAAAAAAATAAATTTAATGTTTACACTTTTTTATGTTTTTTTTTATTGACTACGTGTATTTTTAATCTTACAATTCTCATTCATTTTTTAAAAGTATAATTTTTTTCTTATTTTTTAATATTGATTCTACTTTTTAATGGATTTTTTATTTTTACCACATAATATTCCGCTTTTTAAAAAAATATCCCTCTTATCCGTTATCTCTTTTTTCTTTTGTTCTTAATTTTTTTTTTGTTTTATTCATTTTTTTCGCATTATTTTAGCAATTTTGTTTAGAGAAAATGAAGTCGAACGGTGGCTTCGGTGACCGCGGCAAAAATAAATTTAAAAAAATTTACAAAACGTTCTAAAATCAGAAAAAAAGCAATTGTGCTAATTATTCTTACAGTTTTTAAAAAAATATTCTGCCATTATTATAAAAGCCTAGTATTTTTTTTTTAATAATGATTATATTTTTAAAGAAATTAACATTTTTTAATTGATATATAAGGTTTTTAGGTTCTAAATGGAACCCTATAAAAGCGAATCATTTCCATCCACATCATTTGCGATTAATGAAGAAAATTCTAGTCATGCTAATGATAATAAATCGACATTAAGAATACTTAAATATGATAATATAATCGATTTGATATGTACTTCATATCGTCGACCATCTCAAATAGTTGTTAAAGAATGCATAAATAATTATTGTTCGTTATTAAAAAGGAATATCTTAATGCATCATCGAATACAAATTAAAGGCAAACAAAAGACAATTTATTGTTATCCACGGTTATTATCGTATTTGCGCAATTCAGTTATTGTCAGAAGATTAACTCAAACACTTCAATCGTCATTATTTTCTTCACTGATATTATTTATATTATTAAATTTGTTGGGGGCCGTAAGTTCATGTAGGTTTATAATTTTCTAATCTTTCTCATGTGTACAAATTTTATTATAAGTTTAATACTTTTTAGCGATAGCTTACGATAAACAATCTTCCAAAATCAGTACGGTAGATAATAATAATAATAATATTGACGGAAACCGATTAGCTAAATATAGATATATAGCAACTTTGCGCGAATCATCTCTTCCTTTTGATGTTTGGATCAATCAAACACAGCATATTGATGGTAATTTTATTATTTTTTTAATTTTTAAAATTTATTTTATCTATTTTTGTAAGTCAGTAAATAAAAAAAACATAAATGTTTAGGAATATTTTTAAACCACAGTTCCTATTCGGAGGGTGAAGTGCTATTATTTCGCACAAAAAAAGTCGTCATCGAGCAATTGCTGTTATGAATGTGGCCTCGTTTGGCTCCAAATTTAGCGATGCTCTTACTTTCAAAGAATGGCTTAAGACTGTATACACTCAAAATAAAGGTTTTTTCTATTCATAAAAAAGAATTAAAAAGTTATTTTTTTACCAATAAAAATATAATAACGAAGCCAATATAAAATCGTATAAGACACAATGATAAAAACAATGATAGCACATTAATACATCAATAAATAATAAATACCTTTCGCTATGTAAGATCAAATTACAAATAGTAGTACTCTTCCCATTATATTATTTATTTGCGTACTGTAATTATTGGATTAAATTAAAATGCTGGTTGTTAATGCACTGAAATTTGCTAAAAAAAAGTTTGTTATGCTCAATGAATTTAAAAAAATTATTGTCACGGTAGGAAGTAATTTATACATAGCTTTATTTTTAATTTCCAAATTAAATATTTAATAATGGAAATTTTTTTATATTTGCTAATTTATTTGAAAATTAATATATACGAAAACACAAGGAGTATTTATGCGATTTTATAGGAGAAATGTGTAAAATATCACAAAAACCATGTAGTTTACAATCGACAAACTGTTTTTGGTTTGTGATTTAAAACTGTAATAAATTTTTTCTTCTCTTCCTTTTTTTAATATCAAATCTTTCCTTTGAAAATTTGAAATTGGAATGCGATTTATTTATCCGGTTTATATTTATTTATTTAAATATGTGGTGAAAATAAATAACAAAAATTTGTGGAAAAAAAACATTATAAATATTTAATACGACATTATATTACACACATATACATTTTGGTAGGTAAAAAAATATTGTGACACAATAAAATTACAAAAGTGGTAAAAGGATGACCTTTTTCACTTTCAAAAACAAAAATATCCGCAATAAAATGAACAAAAACAAGAACAAGGGCATATGCCGTTTATAATTTGCCCACAAAAGGACAAATTCTAATTCTTAATTTAAAGTGCCGATTAAGGTAAAGTCAAAAGAAAAATAGTTTGCAATTAAACAAAAAACCATTTGATGATCATTTAATAAAATAACATGTTTAATATCTTTTTTTATTTTAAATCTTTCTTAAAATCAAACAATTATTACATATAAAATATATTTAAATTGGCATAAATTCAATATTTTTTCCATTTTTAGCATTAAAATTGAGTGTTCGTACAACGGAAGTTGTTCGTCCGGTTTTACAACATTTATATGCGTCGAAGGGCAGGTTTCGTGCCCCGATTATTATTCATGCAAATACGTTCGCAAACAATGGCAGAAATTTGGGCTCTACAGGAATTCTGGAGGTTGGTTATCTACAAAATAAAACTTTTATTCAAAAATTAAAAGTATTTTTTATTTCTGCAAATTCAGAAACCCGTGGATGCAGTCGTTTTCATTAATGCGGTATCGGAGTATTTGCCCGAGGCGGTAATCTCTCTGGGCTGGACGCAGTCGGCAGACTATGCGGCATTAAATAGACTAGGCTGGCGTCAAACATTCCATCTCATTGATTATATACATAATTTACGCCAACCAGTGATTCTCAACATGAAGCTTAATGATGTAAGCAAAAATGCTTCTAACTCATATAAATACATATGTACATATTAAAAAATATACATAGTATATGTATATGTGAATAAAATTTATTATTAAATGGATGACTCATAAATTACAAAATCTTCAAGAACTTGCATTTATAGCTAAATGATATATGTAAAAATACATGTAAATTATTAGGCTTTACATTCTCTGCCTCAATTGGAATGGCTTCTTGGTATCGAGTCGTTGGCGATTTTTGTAATTATCCGCAGCGATGCATCAGATTTTATCACCAAAGAGGTCTCTTTAAGTCGACTTGCTTCGTTTAGCTTGTCCAGTAGTTCATTGCATAAAATCCTCTTTGACGTAGATGATTTATGGCGTCGCCGTATTAAAAAAGCAACTCCAGAGAAACAAGTTTATAAAAAGGTTATTTAATTATTTTTATCTTTACGTAAAATTTATATTGTAAATGAGTTGAAGAAAATTTTTTTTTTGTTTTTGCATTATTAAATTTTTTAGGAAAAACGAAGTATTGAACCAGAAAGCTGGACAAATTTGGTATTTGTAAACTCGCACGATTCACTTTCAACATCTTTGGTGTCATCACATGGAGTTGCTTTTCTTGGATGGCCTAATTCTCTATTTGTATCCAACAGAGCATCGGCAGATTACCCGGCAAAACAAAGAATAGCTGGACGAGTTAGTTTTTTTAATGTTTTCTTAGTTGATGAGGATAGAAAATTTTAAATATTACCAGTTTAGGTAATGTTTTTTCCAAAGAAAGAAACGAATGCTGTAGCAATAAATAAAGAAAGTGGAATGATGGTGCAATTGTTCGAAGAACCTATTGAATTGATCGATTTATCCACTCCAAAAATTCGTAATGCGATTAGGGTGGGATGTCACAAAAATAAATTATATTTGTTCCGAAATATTTAAATATTATTTTTAGGTATTCATTGGCTATGAAGGTCGAATAATAATCGAAAATTCAAACCCACTTAACGATAATTATAGTAATCGTAAAAGTCGTGCTAAAAATGGAGCTTCAGCCAAAGCCAACGGTCAAAACTATTATTATTATTATTATTCCTTTTATCATAAAAGTAGTATCGGCCAACTTCCAAAGCGCCCCTGTTACGATTTTGAAATTGTCGATCGTAATTGGCGTGTTGAGCTCGATATTCAAACCGCTATATGTGATACGGAAGATGGCATAATTGAGGAAAAGAATGAGACGGATAATCTAAGTCATCATCTTTACCTGCAACTTGATACTCCAGTTACTAGGTACATCTTTTTTCTTTTTTCTACTCGATAATTATTCTAACACTGCTTTAGATCACGAAAGTCACGCAAGGTCGCGATTGGAAAAAGTGGCGATGGAGCGATAGATTTTATATTCCATGAAATTGTTTTAAGTAATAGTGGCAACCGCGTAGTGCATCCTCTGAGTTGCATAATAGCATTGCTAATTGTAAAACAATTAATCTTATAATGCAGATAAGGGTCTTTTATTTTTGTCTTTCACATTAAAAAATTTAAATTATCAATTTATTTTTTCTAAAAATTTTTGTTCAGTTGATTCGTTTTTGATTTGTAACATTATATTTGAAATATTTTTCGATAATTTAATTTATTTTTTTGTAATAATAGGTATATGCGTGTTTAGATGTACATAAGAGTCAAAATGAATAAAAATTTTATTACTTACAGTGTCAATGAATGAAAGCGTTGGTAAAGAAGCTGAACATGGTATATGCATATTTTTAAAATATATTGTTGTCGTTTTTCAACTAACATAAACAAATATGTTAATGTCTTCTGCATGCCGTGCTAAATAGTTTTGCTCTATGAGCCATTCAATTTGTTCCTTGATCAACTTTTTTGATGGAAGAAACATGTGTTTGAGTACTTCAACCAGTTCAGTTTGAAGCTGTGCTTGAGTGAGTTGTTTGCGTGTTTTCATTATTTTTACGATTGCCTCCTGAATACGGAAAATGCGTAGTCGCATAATCTCCGAGTGTTCCTCGTCCATGCCGACACCGGTATTTTGATTTAACACAAGTCGACCAATCAAATTAATCTTGCCTCGACTCTGTGGACGATCATTCTGTGAATACATTTTTATATTAAAATCAAAAATAAAATTCATATGTATATGTATGTTTTACCTTAATTACACAAAAATTTTGATTTATCCAAAATATTGTGGAATCGCTGAATGCTTTTGAATGGCAGTCGCGGAATTGCCTGCCAAAACCTGCGACAAATCGGCATCAGTTAGCAAAATCTGACTTTTTAGTTTCGGAAAATTGATCAATGTCTATAATTAAATACATATATATTTTAAGAATTAAACATTCGAAAAAACAAATGTCCCTACTAGAGGTGAAACCTAGGCTTGAGTTCAGATTCGAAAATTCCGAGTCTCGGACGCTTTTTCGGGTTTGAAGTTCAGTTTGGGTTCAAAAAAAAAATTAGAAGTTCGGTTCGGATTTGGATTCAAAATTTTCAAAATGTTCGGACTTTTTCGAACTTTTTAAGCATTTTGTAAAAATTTGAACAATTTTTTTCTAAAATTTTGATAAAAAAACTCGTTCTTGTTCAAAAACTTTTATAATTTATTTTAAATTTTGAAAAGAAGAGTTTTAAAAACCGGAATTTAAAAATGTAATAAATTAACAAAAAATGTAGAAAAAAACAGCATACATATGAATGGTCAATTTAATGCTGTAAAAATGTAGTTTTCAAAATTTAAAATAAATTATAAAAAAGTTTTGAACAAAAACGAGTTTTTTTTTAAATTTTACAAAAAATTTTTTTTACAAAGCAACAAGTTTGAGTTCGGTTCGAAGTTTGGAAAAAAAAAATGCTAATTTTGGGTTCGAGTTCGATTCGGATACGAACTTTTAAATTTTGAAAGTTCGGATTCGGTTCGAAATTCGAAAAAAAATTTGGGTTCGTTTCATCACTATTCCCTACCATCAACGTTCTAATTAGTTCTACATCCGACAAATTTGTTGCCAGTCGAAGACTTTCCAACGAAAGCCCATCATTAGCCCGTCCATTCCACGCAAATAAAACAGCCATTTGATAGGTAGTAATTTCAAGATCGAATTTTCCAGATTTATTTGAAAAGGAGACCTACAATATGTAATTAAAAATTGATCCGAAAATTGCTATAATCAATTTTAATGTTTAAAAATGGAAGATGCTTTTTTAGTTATTTTTTACAAATATGTAATTTCCAACCGTTCCCGTCGACCAATGATGTGCCCAATTAAGTTTGCGACCAGAATGCTGCTTGCGATAAAAGTCCTCAATCTCAGGAATAAATTCCTCGAGTTCGTGTGGTAATGTTAAATGCGACTTGTCGCGACTTCGTGACCAAGCTCCCGCGTTGAGAATCTTTATATTTACACATTCTAAAATATACATCCAATCAGATGATTTAACGTGCATTTTAAACGTTTATTAATACCATTCATGCCTCGATAATTATTATTAAATTGCATAGAGTTTTTAAAAGTCGAATTTAAATCCTTATTAATTTCAATATCCTGTAACATACGGAAAAGCTTATTTACATAATCTGCCGGCATACCCGCTTCCTAAAAAATTAAAATGGGCAATTGAATTTGGAAAAAGCGGGCAATACCCGAAATTTGTTGACTAGATTTTCCTCTTTCTCTTGATCAGCAACAAGCTCCAAAATTAGTCGACGACTTAGATTAGTTTTGTGATAGCGCATAAATACATCCTTGTTCGCTACATATTTAAGTAGAAGTATCTAAATTCATTGAATTCTAAGTATAGAATTTTTAATTTTTGAAATTTAACTATACAACTTACCACATTGTTAAGTTTTTCATCGATTTCATCGGAGGAAAAACGCTTCGTTAACGCCGATTTTCTAAGCAGTAAATCACAATAATTAGCTAGCAATTCCGGACATTTGGATTCGACGTTTATCTTCGAACTAAACATATTATTTGATTCATTAAATAATTTTAAAAAATTATAATCGTTTTTCTTCACTCTTATAAAAAAGATTCAATAAAATTTTTTTAAATTGAATACAAACTAAAAACACTAAAAAATAGATTAAAGAAAGTTAGCCAACCCTTTGCTTTTAGATGTGTTTATTTCAAGTCGAAATATTTCCGTGTTGTTAACGATATCTTGGAAGGCTTGGTCGCGAACCGTTAAAAATCTAGAATCATTGCAAAAGGCATCACGAACCAAACCCGAAAATGTGTTATACATGGTAAGAAGTTGCTCGACAAACTTTTCACTATCCTAAAGCATCTTATTAGTAAATTAGTTGAAATAACACAAAATATTTTTTAAAAACGAAAAAGTAAAAGTACAAATACTTGTAAAATTGTTTCGACATTTTCGCGCATCGCATTTAAACCCTTATTACGAATATGCTCTGCGAAAACGCTAAGCAAAGCCTTAATGCTTTCCGGAATTCGATTAATGAGCCGATACATCATGCTCAAACCTATACAAATTATATTAAGTGGGACTTGTCTTTATTTTTTAATACCAAAATTTAAATTTAAGTAAAACAAAAAGTAGAAAACGTTTAATTTCGTTGTGCTCGATAAGTGCCGGCCCTTCCGCGAAAAAGCTCTTGATATTCGCTAATAAAGATTTTCGCGCATTTTTCTGACAACTACAAATATATACATAGGAGAATTTTCATGAGTTAATATAAAAATAATTAAAAATAAAAAGTTCAATCACATTCAAAAAAAACAAATAAATTAAACAGTTTTATATTGTAATTTACGTAAAAAATATAAATATATTTTATATAAGGAATCTAAAAAGCATATTTATATCTAAATGCCACCAAAAACCAACCCGAGTAGATGAATAGGGAAAGGAAAAATCTAGGTATCGCTTGCCACGGGCCTCCTCTTCTGCTAATTTGTTGTCAGCATATTCCATATAGTTGAGAATGCCGTTATTTGTCAAAACCTTTAAAAAATTCCTTTTTATCAATTCTCAAGTTAAATTTTAAAAAAATAATGGTAAAATTAATTAGAAAATACTAACATCTGCTATCCGAATTTTGTAGAATGTTTTAATGTCGGACAAATAAGTTTTCTCAAATTGATGTATATATTCTTCCGGTGCCTCGACATTTTTCATATGCAAATGAACTGAATTAAAATATCAGTTAAATAATAAATCGATTTAATTTCTTGTCATACTATAAAATATATACCGTACGATTCCCGAACACCAATAATAGTTTTGAGTCAACAAACTCGCCATTGCGCTCCCGTTCTATGAGTTTCATAGCGGCATTAAGAAGCTGCGAAGATATCTTGGAGAAAACATAATGCTTCCAGCAATGCAACATATCCTAAAACATATAGCATAAAAAATAGCAAATGAAGTGGAAACACCTACATTTCGTACAAGATTCAGCGGCTCCGTTCCGTACTCTCCTTGGACATTCTGCTGCTTGTTGCGTTCGATTATTTGAAAAGGTAATGGAAGATAATAAGTAAGCAATAAAAAATTCTCCCATTCTGCTACGTACGTCGTGAGAAGTTCGTCATCTTTAGAATGAGTGTGGATTTTCTACAATTAAAAAAAACTGATTAGTTTATAATTCTTCTCTTAAAAAAGTTATATTATACATATTTACAAATTAAAATACCTCGGCTGCTTCAATAACGTGCTTCTTAATTTCTTCGCTTAGCATTTGCCTAAGCCGCTTGTCGCCGTTTTCAACCCATGAAACAATTTGATTATTGATTGTAAACAAATCTTGCCATTCACGTTTGCATATATTCTAAACAATTTTAAGAAAATATAACTTTGTCCAAATTTTTAAAAACCAAAAATTCATTTAAAAATTTAATATGCTAATTTAGTTTCAAATCAAAAAAATTTAAATAATCTTTGTTGAAAAATTTACAATCAGAAATGTAGCAAGTCAAAGATGTTGTTTTTTAATAACTTAAAAACGTTCCAAAAATTAAAAAAAAAAATAAATTTTGAACAACCAAATAGCTAAAATATTTTTATAAAAAATTTCGTAATCCCTAATAAAAAATTGCCCAAAATTAAAAATTTTGCAAATATCAAAGCAGTTTATTTCATTCAACAAATTTTTCCCATTTTTCGGCAGTAGTTTTTTTTTCATTTCACACTATTTTAACAAATAAAACAAGCATTTTTGTTTTAAAAACTAGTTATTACCTTGCGCTCAAACATATTCCTAACAACGACAAGCGATCTTTGCCATTCTTTATTAAAGTCCACATTGTTGTTGAAGTATGGGCGCTAAAAATAAAAAATAATTTTAATAATAATTTAATAATAATATTGAACATAAAAGTTCGATTAAAATACTTAGAATTTAAGCTAAATTTAATCAAAATAAATGACTTACGTTCATGTTTGCAATCATTTTGACGATGGAAACTCGTTTACTATTAATGATTACTCATCAAAGTAAAAATCATATACTTAAAAAATTTGATAAAAAAATTGAGACATCTTGCCATAGCTAAAAAACATTTTTAAATTTACAACGAATTTGAAAATATGAAAAAAATTTAGACATTTTTCTAGATTTTATTGTTTGAAGCGGTGCTGTGATTTGACTCACTCACTGTCTTCTTTTTCCTTTCTTATAGTCTTTTTATAAAAAAAAGTAAACGAAACGTAGTTTTCAGATTTCAAAAACTTATTATGCAAGCCGAAATAATTGATGACGAGTCGGAAAAACTAAAAAAGAGAGACGAGGAAAAGAATGATACGCGTATTTTCATTTTCTCTATCATTACTAACCATCGATGCAATGATAGTTGATGACATTTCTATAGTTTTTATAAAAATATATGTTCAAATTATATGAAAAAGTTTAAATTTATTTTATTTTTACTATTATATTTAAAAATACAATGCATGTATAAATAGAACAATTGCAGAAAAAAATTTGTCTTTCCGTGAAAAAGAACCTCTTTAACAAAATAATTTTGTTTAAAGAAAAATAAGCATCTAAAAAAATGAAAATAGATTACGAATTCTATGTATTCGTACAATGCGTAAAACAAAGTGGAGGACGTGACTCATAAAAATTACGCATTCTTATCCGTTAATTATGGAAGGAATAGCGCGAAAAAACGAATCGCCTATCCAATTAACCAAGAGAGCGGGAAGATAAGGGTACGTAAATGCTTTAAACGATTGGGAGGGAAGAAAGTAGTATGGTTCAAAAGGATATTGTGATGTAAAAATTGTGCCAAGCATCTATCATCTTCATTGTTGATTGAGATTTTTTAAAACAAATTGAGCAGTTTCTACGCTGTGTATGCCGCAAACGACAATAAAATGATGGGGACGGTGTGTTGTGAAGTGTAAATAAAATACATTAATCAACCGGGCAAACATATTTAGTTAGTTAGATTAGGTGTGGGAAAAACTCGACGAATCAGGTGTGAAGCTAATAACTTTTTTTATCTTCACAAAAGTTTATCGCACAATCTTTTAAAAGGACAATAGGAAATTATAATGCAAAAAAGACAAAGTCCTTATAAGAAGAAGAAAAAGTAACTTCAATGGGCTACAAATTGAGCTCTTGAGCGATTTTTGATGCGATGTTTTTGAACCCGATTGATGTGCCGGATATCCGTTTGAAGCGCACTCCGTTTAGGCTTAAACGTGGCAATTTACACACCTAAAACCATTTATGAAACCTTAGCAAAGATTTCGAATGAAATTGTAAATATGTAATGAGTAATTAAATAAAATCGAAAACTATTAAATACCTCCATCTCCCATTGGACCAGCGTATCGGCATTCGGATCGCCGTGAACACACAATAGTAAATAGCGTTCGCGCTGTTCATAATCACATTTATTCGCTTCCAATACCTTTCGAATTTCTCTAAAAACAGACACATCGATTAAATTGCGTGGAAGTTGGAGGCAAAGCAACAATAATTCGACAAAGTTTTCTCGTATAATTATTTATTATATAAGAAGTAAAACACTAGCCGGTTATTTCATTAGTAGATTTTGAAAAATTAGATATCAATCAAAAAATAAACAGCCAAATGCGAGAATATGTATGTCGGCAACAAAAAGGTATAAGTGGACGTATAAAAACGAATAAATACTTCATGATGTCGTCTGGTGCTAGCGAACTCGTGGTTTTCATGCTCCAAGTGAAACGTAGCGAGCGAGGCTTGATTTCATCTGGTACTCCAGCAGCACCCTGACTGGTAGTGGATGTTGCCTATAATAAACGTATTCAAAATATAAGCATATTAAAAAGCGAAATCTTAAAGCTATATTCAGCGTAATCATAGAAAAGAAAGTACAATTGGATAGAAAAAAGAGGAAATAAATCGATAATGCATAATTTTTGCACGCATACCATCGAAGAAGGAACGGGCGAGGTGGCGCCGGAAGTCGCCGAAACCGAATTCGGTGTGTTGGGCGCCGAGAAAAAGGAACTCTGCAATTGTTTTTGCTGTTGACTCTGCAAGAGTTGTTGTTGTTGTTGAATGAAGGCGGCGCCGGCCGACGGCCCTATGGTTCCGGACCGACCCACGGCATAGCCGCCGGTTTTGCCATACGAGGACGGATTGGAAGGCAGCGCGCAAGCTGCGCCGGTGGCCGACGCTTGCTGATGTCCGACTCCGCTAATCTCACCGCCTCTATAAAAAAAAATTTGTGTGTAATGTGCGTAATATGTGATGCATAACAAAAAAAAAATGTTATCGCTTTGAATCATTTCGCCGATTTATTTAATCCGAAAAAATAAGAGCATCGGATGTTGCCGTAAACTTAGGTTTACGAAAATTTTTTCTTTAAATTCAAATTTCTTTTCGCGCATTTTTCTTGGCATCTCGTTCAAATTTTCCCACCAAAATATTTTTTCTTTTTATTCATTCTTTAAGTTTTACGCTTGCTTATCGGTTGTTTTTTTTGCTATTGCTCGCTTATTGATTTGGGAATTGCGTCTAGATATCGAAAACATTTACTTGATTGGTTCCAGGATCTCGCGCTTAATCATTCCGCCCTTTTTAGAAGGCGCCAATTCTTCGTTACTTGATTTCCATTATTTAAATTGTTTAACTTAATTTTCTTTTCTTTAAATTGTTTTTCGTTTAATTCATTTTTTTTAGATTAATAAACCTTTTCCGTACTTATTTTTTGACTATTGGCTAGGGCCTTTGTTCGCCACATCATTTGGTGGTTTTTTTTGTTCTCACGAATTTGGGAATTTTTACGTCGCTAATTCTTTCATTCCCTTTATATTCCCTCTATTTCGTGACAGATGTGGTCATAAACGAATGAATAGTATGAGAAATGATGAGAAAAAAAAACGAACCTTTTTGTGAATTTCGTCAGTTTTGAAAGAAAAGATTCGCGTTGTGCGCCAGCCCCACCAGCGTGTGGAACGGTGACGTTTGCGGCTGCCTCTATTTCGGCTTCCTCATCGTCGGTAACCCCCTAAAAGATGATTTAATAAATTGCTAACAATGAACATTACAAAAACACTCACTACATATTTTTAATTTCGAAAAACTCACTCTTGTGTGTTCCGTTTTCCCATGAAATGTTTGTCGATTCCTGGTGCCGCGTGGAAAATTCGGATTATTCCCGGTAGTGCTGTTAGCCGGTTGTGACGCGCCAATCGTCGTCGACGTCGGCGTGTTGGACGGAATCGACGAGACGGTGAACGCCGGCGACGACGGCGCATTCACGGACGCCGAGCTGGACGTGATAAACGGTGAGAGATGCGCGCCGGTAGCGGACTTAATCATTTTACCGCCGTCCATAGCGCCCAGCGTTGTTGTATGACCGCCAGCGCCGGCTGCCATGGACTCGTTCATCACCGATGGCGGCATGGACGGGCTTTGATGAAGATTTGATCGACTAAAATTGATTAAGAAATGAAATCTAAGTCACAAAAAGCAGAAATGTTATATAAAAGTTTAACAATATACGCGTAAAAACTATAAATAAAAATAATTCAGACCATTAATTCCCAAGTTCAAGCTAAAAATTTTTCTTTTTTACAAGCCTAAGAAATCGCTCACATTCCGAATTCATTGCTACGCGCCAGCGGCGTGTCGCTTCGCTCCGAATGCGGCGGTTCCGGCGAAGCGAATTGCCGCTGTTGTTGTGCACCGTTGGACGTGATGTCGTGATAGTGTCGACTGCTCGAGTAGCCGTCGCCGTTGTTCGTCGCATTGAACGAGGCAGAGAACACGTCAATCGCTCCTCCGACACCGATAATTGGCAGTGTGGTGTTGGAGGAAGTGGTGTTGCCGGCGGTTGTGGACTCCGAATGCTCGTCCTCGTCTTCTTTAATGGACGGCTCCCGAGGCGCATGCGAGACAGCGGTGCCAACCAGTTTCTACAGAACACCATTTTTGAACAAAATCAATGTTGTGGAACAGAAATCTTTACGATTATCGTTTGTCCGAAGTATTATTAATTTCCAAATTTCCATATAGCCTATACCTGAGCATTGGCGACGGCGTTTGCGCTATTATTCGCCGCAACGTTCGCATTCTGCAATGCGGCGCCGGACTGTGAGTTCAGCGCCTTTGCGACAAGCTTCGACGACGCCACGGACGAGGCGTTCATTGTGCCGGCGGTCGGCAACGCGTTCTGCAATTGTGTCATTGCCATACTACTCTTCGTGGACGACGAACCCGAGCCGACCGGTTTGCTGAAATCACATAAAGCATGTCTCACTAAATTTTTGTACAAAAAAAAATTTCCAAATGTTAACCCACTCGATTCCGGGAATCGGCGCAAAGCGATGATTGGGCTGCGGCGCACGCATCGAAAGATTAGGCAGCATAACACGACCGGGCGCCGAACCCTTGCGAGTTCCGGCGTTGCCAACGCCAGTAGAAATGTTTCTCACGTTTGGTTGACCCATGAATTGACCTAAAAAATGAAAATCATCTTTTGCAAAGGTGTTTTTTGTCGATCCAAACTAGTCATGTGAATATTTATTTACGCTAAGTTCCCGTGGCCGTTCGACGAACTCTTGAATTTTACCTTGGCCTTCATTCGGTTATTTTGTGTCTGTTGGGCATAAAATTTAGTGAGCACCTTCATTGGTTAAAAATTTTGAGCTCAACTTCGTTTATAACAGAATGAAGGCCAAGTCAGAATTTAAAAGTTATTTTAACTTACTATCGAATTGGCTTAAACGATCGTCATACAATTAAAAATTTGCCATTCAAAATCCATTGAGAATTAAACAAACTTGAATTGGGTTGAACACTAAGCGCCGGCTGTCGTCCGGCGGCCACAAATGAAGTCGGCCGAAACTGCACGGGACCCGCGGCGGTGCCAATCGACGTCGGTCCGAGCTTAATGTTTTGCAGAATGGCGCTCATCGGCGGCTGTTGTTGTTGTTGTTGTGAGGACGGCAAAGCGGAAGTGGTCACCGTCGTGGTTCCCACCGGAACGATCGTCGCTGTTGTTGTTGTTGTCGACGTCGTCGTCGTCGAGGCGGCCGACGGCGCGGCGTTCGCCGTAGTCGACGAAGGCGCCGTCTGCTGTGGCTGGTCGGCTTGAGAGGAACGCCGCGGCGTTTTCGACGACGAAGTGACTTGCGCGGACAACGATCGAGGATACTGCAACAAAAAAAAATTATAATAAATGTGAATAAAAATATAATTGTATTAGTAGAAAATTTAAAAAAAATAAAACTAATAAATTTTATGAGCGCACACAAATTTAAAAAAATAGAACATATACTTTCAATTAAATTCCAAAAAACTTTAAGAAAAAAATTCCAGAAAACTTTATTTTTTTGTGTAAAAAAATCAGTACAACGTTAGCGATAAGAAAAAAAAAGTAACACGTATAAAAATAAGAATAGCAAAACACACAAAAAAAATGTAAGCAACGTAGTTGAGAAAATAAAAAAATTGAGGCAAAAAACGTTTTTGAAAGATAAAAAATAATTTTAAAACTGAGCGCGACAACACAAAAGCGCTCTTCGACAAATAGTCCACGTTGTAAGAAAAAAATCTCTCACATCGCCGGCGGCGGCGTTGGAAGACTTGTGTCCGCTTCCGGCTTTGATAGCGTTGGCGCCGCCTTTCGTAGGATCGACCGCCGACGCGCCGCCATTGTTGGAGGCGGCGGCGGCGGCGTTTGCCGCGTTGGCGGACGCCTCCATCTCCATTGTCAGCTTCTTCTCCTTGAGCAAAAGATAGGTGGCGTGAATCTCCTCGAAGCGCTCCTTGTCCAATGCCTCGTGAATCTGCTGAATATTGTAGCCGAGTGCCTGCAGCTTGAGAATTCGCCGCTCGTCGCGCACGTCCTTCGGCGGTTCGACGAATGGCTTCAGCTCGTCGTCCTCGTAGCCCATGTTCATCCATCTACTATTAAATAAATTCTAGGTTAAAATTTATTCAATGATAAGAACACATCCTAAAATAAAACATTTTTAAAAGGCCTCATCACTCTAATACTTATTACATTTTTATTATTTCTTTTAAAAACTAATGAAAAATTTCGTTTGCAAGGGCGCAATATTTCAATTAAAGCACATACCTATCCCTCATAATTTGTTCAAGAGTCCCACGCCTCGCCGGATTCAAGACCAAAAACTTCTTTAGTAGATTCTCACAATCCGTGGACATGTAAAATGGTATGCGATATTTTCCGCGAAGCACTCGCTCACGAAGTTCTTTGAGATTTTGCCCGTCAAATGGAAGACTGCCGGACACCTTAACAACAAAGAATTGTTTATTTTTTCACTTCAAATGAGATTTGGAGAAGTAAGAAACTCACTAAAGTGTATAGAATAACGCCGAGACTCCAGACGTCGACCTCGGGTCCGTCGTACTTCTTGCCCTGAAAGAGCTCGGGAGCAGCGTAAGGCGGACTGCCGCAGAAAGTGTCCAATTTGTTTCCTAAAAAATTTTAACGTCAAAAGTTACAAAGTATTTTAAAAGCAAAATAATTTTACCAATAGAAAATTGATTGCTAAAGCCAAAGTCGGCAATTTTGATGTTCATATCGGCATCCAGAAGCAGATTTTCGGCCTAAAATATAAAAATCCTAGTAAAAATCAGCAAGAAAAATTCTATAGCAAATTTATTCTACCTTCAAATCCCTGTGAATGACGTTCTTCGAATGAAGGTATTGAACGGCGGAGACGATTTGCCGAAACTTGGCTCGCGCCTCCTTCTCCTTCATACGACCATGAGCGACGAGATAGTCAAAGACTTCGCCTCCACTCGCATACTCCATCACAAGATAGAGTGTCTGATCAGTTTCCATAACTTGAAAGAGTTTTACAATGTTCGGATGATCCAACTGTTTCATTATTCTGACTTCGCGAAACAACTAAATATAAAAAATGCCATACGTAATATTTTTTTGTAAAAAATCCTTAAATTTAAAAATATCAAACCTTTTGGAGACTACTTTGATTTAACGCAGTTTTGTCAATTATTTTAATGGCAACTTCAAGACCCGTAGGAATATGTTTTGCTAATTTGACCTAAATATGTCAAAAAGTTAAATTATTACATAGTAATGTCTACAAAGTAAATCATAAACCTTTGCAAAGTTTCCTTTGCCAATAGTTTTAAGCAGTTTGTACTTTCCGATATGTGTCTCTTCACCGGGCCTTGTCGATCTGCCCAAAGGCATTCGTGCTACCGGTGTTGAACGTTCGCGACGAGACGAGCTTTCACTGGCACCGCTACCCGCGCCGTGTCGATGGTGATGATGATTTTGTTGTTGCTGTGAAGAACTATAAAAATATATTTGTAAAAAGTACATATTTAATGAAAAAGTTTTCAACGTTATAAGTGGAATAAATTTTCTTACTGAGCTAGATTCTTCGCATCCGGCTTTATTTGTGTGGCCATCTTCATCTTAGACAAATCTGAAGCGCAGCAGCTAAAAATTTTAAGCGACTATGTACCCATCAATTTTTTTGCGTTCTTCTTTAAGAAGTATAAAAAATTTTAAAAAATTAGCGTTCTCTTATGCAAAATACCAAAATTTCCCTATCTCTCAAAAATTATTGAACAATGCGTATCCTCTCAATTTAAAGAGAGAAAGGAAGGGGGCTGCCGCCCCATGATGGAAAGCATGTCAAAAAATCCTTTTCTATAAAATTTCATACAAAAAATTTCTAAACATTATGCCAAATGAAACTTTTTAAATTTTAAATGCATTACTAAAATACGGTATTGAAATTTTTTAAATCTGTATCTATTTTATTTGAGTGTGACTAACGATTTTTTGTAAGCCGGGCCGGGCTAAATTTAAATCTAACAAAAATTCAAATTGATCTAACACTTGTGTACTTTCCAATTTTATTTTTTACCTTTCTTGTTTGGTTCCGTCTCCCGACGAAGTCTCTGGAATGATGTTATCAGGTTGTTGTTTTGGCAGCTGTTGTTGTTGTTGATGATGTGAGGCCGTCGTGATGGTTAGTCGTTGCGCTGGCACTACTCCTCCGGAATCGGGAAGAGAAGGCACAGTGACGATTTTAGTAGCTGAAATGGCTGTGTCAAGGGCAGCCGCTTTACGTGCTGCGTCCTCGCCCTCCTTGTACTGGGATGTATTTTTTTCGTTATTATTGTTGATGTTAATCGTTTGGCAGTCTTTGTTTGAGTGTTGTGTAGCAAAGATTGCTTGATCCGGCAGACCGCAATCACTGTATTTATAATGCAATTTTTCAGGTATAATCTTAGTCGCTGTGACTTTAGCGTTTACGACGTTAGCGGTAGCCGTTTTTTAACACTAAAATTTCATTATAAGATTTATTTTTTTTGCATAAATATGTATGCCGAGCAAATCTGCACATAAAAAATAAATTCGTTTTTTTTATCAATAATCATTTTTTCATATTTATCATAGTTATATATTTTTGTTTCGCTAAGTTATTTAATACATAAACGTACATTGTACATTGTTTCTGATAAATGTATAATTTAATTATAGTTATATATCAAAATTGGAAAGATAAACACAGACACATAAATGTTATTGTTACGATCTCAATTGTTTATGAGGAACAAATTGGATCCGTGATTTTGAGCTTTTTTACTTTAGAATCCTAATTTAAAATTTTTTTTCAGATCTTATATATGTTACGGGAAAATATGTTGCACGGCCAAATACGTATTTTTCCCGCCCGACGGCCAAATACGTATTTTCCCGGCCATATAAAAAAATTTTTCACATTTATTTAAATTATCGTAAACTTTTATCGATAAAAGTTTACGATAATACGATAAAATTTACGATAAAAGTTTACGATAATTTAAATGAATGTGAAAAAAAATTTTTATATGGCCGGGAAAATACGTATTTGGCCATCAGGCGGGAAAATACGTATTTGGCCGGGAAAATACGTATTTGGCCGGGAAAATACGTATTTGCAACATATTTTCCCGCAACATATATATTATGTATATGTAGATTTTATTGATATTTTTATTATATTATTTTATGTACATGTTTAAATCAATTAATTTAACTTATACATACAAATGCATCCAAATGGTTTGAGTTAATTTGCATTTCATTTTTTCAGTTAGCATGTTACTATTTGTTTTATTATCTTTCGCATTTCTTCTTGATTCTTTTTTTCAAAATAGAAATAATTTTTAATTTTGTTTAACTTTCCTCCCATTTTTCTTCTCGTATTTTTCATCAGCGTCTTTCACTTGTTCCATTTTATTTAAACCATAAATAATGCTCTTTCTCCACTAACCATAATTATTATTATTATCATTCTTGGCATATGTCTTAAAATAATAAAAAAGGCACAAAGATTAAATAGGAGGACAATACTGACAATGATGTGATAAATAAAATGTTAATGTTTTAATGAGTTAAAGAAATGAAAAACAAGAAACTAATGGTGTAGCAAAAAAAAGAAAAGGAAATGAAGACAAAAGCTTGATAAACGAAAGATGGTCATGATAATGTCAAATTTAAGAAAAATAAATTATAGCTTTAATACTATCAAATCAGCAACGAAACAAATAACTTTTTTAAATTTTTAATTGCGTCACTCTTTAAATAAATTTGGATTCGCATCGTTGTCGTTATTTTTGTTTTCAAAATTTATTTATAACTAGCTGTAAATATTTTTTATCTTAAGAAAATATATTCATCCTTAAAGTTATTTTTCATTATTCTCGCTAATAATTTCTATAGAGCCTTATTTTTGTTTACATAAAATTTTGTTTGTTTTCCAACATTTTCCTTTTTGGGGTTTATAATAATCGAATTCTCTTTTTTAATGCTTTTATAATCGAATGCATACTAAAATGTTTAATAGAAATTGTGTTAATTTTTTAATTATGTTTGTGCGGTTATATGGCTTACTGACATGTGCGGTCTCGACCAGTGTATTGCGATGAATTCGTTGAGCCATTTAGTTAAATGACTCGGGTAACTCCGAATACTGTTTTTTGGAATCAGTTTATAAAAGACTCGCACTTTGTTTGAATCATTAAAAGATTCTTTTTTAAATAAATCATTTTTATGTGAGTAATGATTCGTGCATCAAATACTTATTATGATTCAAATACATGTGGAAAATGACTCATTTATAATTTTTTCGAATCATTTGGTTCGCAACGATCCACTAAATGACTTCGGAATCGTTTAAGCTGAAACTCGCTAAATGACACCAAACGACTTAGAGTTATTTAACAAGTCGGATTTATTTAGGGACTCATCGCAATACACTGATCTAATCATTTTAATCATTTGCGGACCCGACAATACAGAACTGCTTTTTAGTTTTATTTTTAAACCACAATACAAAATTACTTTTTAGTTTTATTTTAAACTAATCAAATATTCATGAAATTTTTCTTTTCAATGTTTCAGAGTATAGAAATATTAGGTTGTTAAGAAAGAAACCGCCGTTTTAACCGAAACTGAAATTTATTGTAAAAACAAAACTACAACACATTAACTGTGGAGATATTTTCCATCATGATCTATAACTCATTGTTATCATTCATGCAAATAATGGATGCTATTTGGGGAGAACCGGATGCGACTCAAAGAAGTTGAACCCCTAAATTTTTGCAATTTTGAAGTTTTTCTCTCATTCATCTACGGTTTATTATAACAACTTGAAATTATATGTGTTTAAAGGTCACTTTTTTATGAACTACTTGGCGATACCAAAACGGCTCTTGTAGCTAAAATATTATCTGAGTTACATTCATCAAAATTTTTTGTTTTTTTTAAAATTTTTGAGTATCCATCGACATGGAAAATTTTAATGCTTTTTAAAATCATTCTTTTTTTGCTATGATAATATTAATTAGGCCTAAGAAAAAAAAATTAATTTCAAAGAGATTGCTTCAAAAAATATGTTTTTATCTTCTCAATTTTGGTTGATAAATAAAAATTTTGCCTCGAAAATTGAGCTAATGCAAACAATTTTTGTTTTAAGTTTTATCTGATAAATAAGTTTACTAAACCATTTATTTTGAAAAGTAAAGGAACAAAGCTAACGGCGGTTTCTTTTTATACAACCTAATAATAAGCAATTTTTGGTACATACCAAAGGTGCAACGAAATTCCTATTTCCTTATTTCGATTTCCGAAATTTTTGTCATTTTTTCGGAAATATTAGAAATTTTAGAAGTTGAAAGATATTTAATTTTCTTATAAAAAATTTCCGATTTCCGACTTTTTTGACGTTCGGATTTAAAATTCATTTCCACTTCTAGTACATACTAGTACATTTTAAAAATTTGTAGCAAATTAAAAAAGTTATGGCAGAAATAAAAGTGGACACGAAATTGGAGCACCCTATATATTTAATAAAAAACTAATATAGGTATATATTATGTATTAAAAGCGTTCTACAATGTATGATAAGATTTTTTATTATCAAATATTTAGCGTATGTAATGATATTAAAGTATGTAATGATTTTTGTACATAAATAATTGGCTATTAAAAGATAGAAAAATGTATTGAAAAATTATAAATTGATTTTTCACGTACGCAAAATGCACTGCGGTATTTACAATAAAATGGTTGAATATGTTGAAGCTAAAATAAAATTTGCACGAAAACATAACGGCGTAAAACTGCTTAGAAATTTTTATATATAATAAAAAAAATAAAAAAATATGAGGAATAAAAAATGTTTACAAATTTTGTGATATGTGTGATTCGCAATCACGTGAATTTTTAATGACCTAATCAATCCAATGATTAAAATGATTGTTTTTTTTAGCAAATATACAGAAATATATTCATTTAAAATAATATACAAGATGACCAGAGAGTCCTTGCACAATTTTTTCCGATTAAAATTTTAGTTCAAATTTCAATATGTTGCATCATTATTTTACAATTTATTTTGTATCACGTAAAATTCTATACAAGCTGTGTTTATTTTTTTTCGCTATTATTTTTACTTTTCAAAAAAAAATGATCTCGAAAGACAAGCGAATGTACTACACACAAATACAAATAATACAACACATGCCACACATACACATTACAGATATGGATGGATACACAAATATACAAAAAAACCATATAAAAAGGTTTTATATACGTAATTATATGTAAATCATGTTAGAACAATTAAAATTAATGGCCCAGCAATAGCTGAGCCTCAAGGCTGAAAAAAAGCATTCAATGATAATATAGGCTAGCCTATATTAATGAAGGCTGAAATTAACGGGTCTATGTCTGTCGAAAGTTAGCAGATATTAGTCTATACCAATATCGGCTGAATATTAAAATCGGGTGTAACACATATAAACAAAAATAAATTTTCAATTTCGAAAATCCTAAATCCAAAGGACTTTGAAATTTCTAAAATTGAAAAACGAAAATCAAAAGAGATTTAAATTTTCAAAAATTGAAAATTTTCTTTTACAAATTTTAAGATTTCGATTTTTTGATAAATTATGCATGAAAATCATAACATTGTTGGTAAAAATATCATAATCAAACATTTAAAGTTAATCAAATTTTCGTAATTTTCAAAAAATAAGCAGTTTTTCGAACATTGAAAGAAAAATCAAAAATCGAAAAACGAAAATCGAAGTTTGTTCCAACTCTTACAATTATGTTCTAAAATTTCGATTTTCGATTTCTGAAAAATGATCAAAATTTTGGAAATTTCGGAATTAATCAAGCGGCTCATTTTTTATTAGGTATACAAATATGAAAGTTCGTTTTACTTTGTCTAATATTTTATCATGCATAACCTTTTTTTCAAAACATTTGTCTGTATCTATCTTGTAGAGTGTTTAAAGCGCTATCTAATGCTTCTTGAATTTTTAAAAAGGTTTGCATATAAAATTTTAGGACAATTTTACAGATGACCACTGAAGCGCCAACAAAAGAGCATTTGCGGGAAGTTCTCTTATTCATGTTTAACTGAAAGAAAAGTGCCGCCGATTCTCACAAAATGATTGTTGAAGTTTATGGCGAAGATACGATCACTGCAGAGCCTGTCAGAAGTGGTTTAAGAGGTTTAGAGAAAGCGATTTTGACCCGAGCAACAAAGATTGCGTATGGTGAGATCAAAAGGGTATTTTGTATTATGAACTTCCCAAACCTGGCGAAACTGTTACGGCGGCTTGTTGTAAAGAACAATTAATCAATCTGCCACCAAACAACCAGAATGGACCACAAGACACGAGTGCCCAATATTGCTTCACGACAACGCCAGACCTCATGTTGCAGAACCGGTCAAAAATGCCATAAAAGAACTGAAATGGGAAATTTTACCCCACCACTCTACTCTCCTTAATAAAAGTTTAATTGAAAATTTTTTGGAATTTTAATTTTTGAATCGTAAAAAAACGAACTATCATATTTGTGCACCTAATATTTTGATTTTCTTTCATTAAATAAAACTATAATCGTTTGAGTTTCAAAAATAGAATAAAATACATTTATTAATTAATATTCATATATAAAAGAATAAATAATAATTTTAAATGTATGTGAGAATACGTTAAATACGTAGGTAATTTTTTTGGTACCATAAGTTTTGTGACTGGAGTATAAGCCCGGACCTTGGAGAAATGCAAAAAAAAAGTAAATTTTCCATTTTTTTTAAATTTTTTATAAAAAATTTAAAAAAAAATTAAATTTACGATAGAAATTAAAAAATAAAAATTTTTTTAAAATTCGCTTTAAGACGAATTTTTAATATACGCAAAAACTTCAGGGGTAATTAGGTAATTAAAAAATTTAAATAAAATGAGTTGAAACGAATGGAACAAAAAAATGAAAAAAATAGCACAAAATACATGTATTCAAATTTTAAGGTTAGCTGAATTTTTCTTTTCTATAGTAAAATTTTGTTAGATTATTGGGATTGAAAAATGTTTTGAGAAATTTAAATTTAAAATATTGTACATTATCATTTACATATAAATTTTACGTGATTTACGAGCAGATATTTATAACAAACAAATTCATTTTTTACTGTATAGAACATAGTAAACGAAAAGATCAAAATTTACGCGGTGGTAAAAAAATACGGAAATCCGAATAATACTTTTGCAATTTTCAATTTATAGTAAATACATATAAAATAATATGTGCATATATGTATTTTTAAAACGAATTATAAAGATAAACAAATGATTAAAGATTACCTAATTTTTAAATAAGAAATGGTATTTTTTTAAAAGGTAAAAAGAATATTAAAAGCACCTTATATTTTTTTAATCAAAAATTAAATAACAATTTTACAAAAATAGATGTTAAAAATTAATTATGAAATTATAGGGATCAATCGATACATAAACGGGAATTACTGCAATCTTGCCGATCTGACAATAAGCATGAGAAAAATATAAACATAAAAAAGGGGAAAAAATAAGAAAAATTAAAAGTCAAAATGCTAGACATTAAAGCAATTGTCGCTAAATTTTGTTATCAATATGTAATACTGAATTTTGATACGACGTCTATTCAATTGTCAATTGTTTGTCCGTTGTAAAAACCACAGGATTCGTAAAAATAAAAACTTTAATTATATAATTTAACTATTGATTCAAAAGTTTTGAATATACTTTTTTATTGTAATGTACATTTCAAATTAAAAAATATGTAACGAAATATCTAAAATATATAATAATGCTTAATATAAAAGCAACAAAGAATTGTTGTTTGTAGTAAATAAAATGTGTCAAAAATAAATTAACACTCTAAATTACATATTATAAAAAATGTTTTGCTCGTAATGTCTACAAGATAGATAATTTATTAATTTGTATAAATAAGTTGATACCAAAATTTAACTGGGTCTAGGGACAATGTAAATCGTAGTGATAATCAATCAATGTTTATCACATAACTAACTGTACACGTAAATAGATAATTAGACATAAAAGTATTTATGTATGTCTATGATAATAATGGGAAATAAAAGAAAAGAACGTGCATTTAAGCTATGAACCAATACTGTCATATATTGCGTTTATGTGACATTATAATACAAGCAAAATTAGCGACAAGTTAAAGAAGTACGTATCCAAAATTTAAAGACAAGAGCGGAAAAAGAAACACGAAGAAGAAGCAAAGACATAAATAATACATAGAAGAGAATAAAAACAATGAATTGTTTGTGAGAGAAAGAGAAATTCGACACAATTTATTCGATGTATTAATGCCAGTATTGTGACTGCTTGAGTGGTTTAGTTAATTCAACAAAAAATGTGTAAGGCAATGCGGTAAACGAACAATCATGATGTATCCGTAAAAAAGGCAAAGTGAGGAAATAAAGTTTTAAAAACGAAAGAATCTAGACAAACATACAGATCGGCGGCCATTATAAATACATATACACGCGCATATTTATGTTTGAGAATTTAAGCGCAACGTTTTTTCTGACTTCTCTGCATTTTATTCTATTTATGATTATTATGAAAACAAGTGACGAGATGAACGCAGATTCAGCGATGTGTCAATTTTATACACAAATATAAATAGGTGCATGCACATTTATTCTGAAAAGTTGTGTTTATGTAAACGCGTGTATTTTTTTAAAGTAAATACGTAAAGTCAATATTTTTGTCCTTTCATCTTTCTTATTTTAGTTCTCGATTATTAATCGTTATTCAAATTCATGATGTTTGATTATTCAATAGTGTATGTATGCAATAATGTATGTAAAATTTACTATGTAAATAATTTTAAAATTAATATAGGCATGGTCAGCCAATATATGTATATTCATGTAATTTGCTCCTAACTAAAAAATTAATTTCTGGAATTAAATTCATGCATGCATGTAAGCAAAAATGTACATACAATCGTACTTTGGAAATAAATTTTTTGATTTAAAAAAGGATATAGGTAAATTAAAATTTCAAAAATGGCGGAAATCGGAAATTTTTTTCTAAAAAGATTTTTATAACAAAAATCAATTTTTTTTTTTAAATTTTCGAAAAATGGCCAAAATTTCAGAAATCAGAAGGAAAAAATGTCAGAAATTGAAATTCGAAAATCGGGATTGATACATAAATGATTATCTACTTTCTTTAAATTCAAACAATCTAATGGCAATCAAAATGTTCTATAATAATTGAAGAAAAAATTAATATCGAAGATTTTTGAAAAAAATATGTAATCATTTAAAAATGTAGATACATAGTTGAATAAATGAACTTTATAAAATAAAAATCTGTTATCAATAGAAATAATTGTTAGTTTGAGCCTTTTGAATTTGTGGAAACATACGTATGCATACAACAAAAAATTAATGCCAAACTAAATTTGTGTTTATAGAGGAAAAATACGTTAATTGAAACTTGATTACGAATGCAATTTACACATGTGTAGCTAAATATCAATATCTGTTAATTTAATTGAAAATCCAATGCTATAAAATAAAAAATTTTATAATAGAATAATTCTATTTTTTGTTATAGAAATAAAACTATCAATAAAATATTAGTCTTTTTTTCTAATTTTGCTTTTGTTGACTTTAAAATATAATATTCAATGATTTAAAAAAGTTATATAATTTTAATAAAAAAATTTAAAGTTGTAAGTATACAGATTAGATTATTTAGTATTTATGTCAGAATTATTTAGTATTTATGTCAGAATATAAGTACATTATTATACAAATGCTTTATTCATAACGAAGTATTTAATGACATTGTTGGATGAATATTTTCATTGGAAACAACTGTTCCAACAATGTTGTCTTGATTTGGCATTTCACGAGCACAATCCGGTAATTCCATGCCTCGTGTTTCAGGCAAAATAAGAGTTAAAGCGCCACCAATAGTTGCGCTAATGCCAAAAACAAGTGTTGGTATTACATGGGAAATAGTTGCCTAAAATTATAAAAAAATATTATTACAAACAATATTATTACAAACAAAAATAAAGCATACCATCGATTGCACAAGCGGTGCTACAACACCACCGATGCATGCGACCACAGTACACACGCCGATACACCCATTACGAACTGTCGTAGGAAATAACTCCGATGCGTAAACAAATAGACAAGTGAATGCACATGAAATACCGAATTTTCCCAAAAGCCATGCACGCATAAAAGCAATGTAGAATCAACTTAAAATAAAACCATTTACACCTTTTAAAATAGTGAATAATAATGCGTAAACTTACGGCAAAATGGAACAAGAAAAAAGATACAGCGGCTATAAAATGACATAAACTCACAAACACTCGGCGACCTAATCTGAAATAAGTTTAATTTTAAAATTAGTTTTTTTTATATTTCATTTTAATTTATAAACCTACATATTCAACATGAATGGAGAAACTATATAAGATGGCACTTCAATAAGCGCCATTAATGCAAAATTAACGTACTCATTACCAGCAAGTCTAGCGCTATATAAACTTAGGCCATAATATACAAAAGTGTCACACGTCCTAAAAATCTATTTAATTTCTAATTTTAAATTGGAATAACAAATTCTTATATTATCTTAATAAACAAATATCTTACTAATATTTGGCATAAAAACCGACCACAAATAGCCCATTACAATCGTATAAAGAAGTAACAGATGATTTCCAATTAAGTGTTGTAATAAACTGAAAATTTTTGATTTTACTTTAATTAATGTTTAAAATGAATAAATAATTAACAGTTGATTACGTTTTTGGATCAACTTCTTCTGAGACGTTTGTCGAATTGCGTTGATTGTGTCGTATCAGTGCAGCGCTAAATTCAGAAGCATTGTTAGTGATATGCGTATTACGGGTAAAATAATTCGCACGTTCAATCCAACGAATTAATTTATCCTGATTATTCTGTGATACTGTAAAGTGGAAACTCTCCGGTATCGTGCTAAATGTAAAATAATTTTAACTTTATTTATAATTTTATTATGGCATTATATAATTTTTTTAATCTTTTAAATATTTAAAAAATATTTAAACAAATAATTACAATACGTAAGCGATGAAAGAAATTATTGCTGGTGCAGAGATAGCAACCATTAGCCAACGCCATTGATCTATAAAATAAGCAAGAGGTCCTACAGCGAAATAACCAATTACCCAAAATAATCCAAATGATAGTGCCGTATATGCTCGTAGTGTTCGAGGAATCGATTCGTATGCCAAAATCCAATTTGTCACTCCACAACCCTAAACACTTAAGAAATTTATATAAATTATATGTTTTAAAAACTAAACATTCTTGGAAACGAATAATCACCCTATACCGTGAAGAAAGCGCCCTGCAGAAAACGAAATGCAGTGAATAAAATTATATTTGGTGCAAGAGCCGCAAAAAAGCCGAATACACCAACAAAGAATAAACAAATCAATAACACTGGCCGACGTCCATTTCTAAAAAACAAAAAATATTATTTTTATGAAATAAATTTAAAAATTTTCCTACTTATCAGAAAATACCGGTAGAATTGCACTTCCAAACGTAACACCACCTAAAAACATTGACGTCATGTAGTCGAGATATTTTGCGCGATTACCCGTTAAATTAAACTAAATTGCATACATTAATAGTTTAAAATATAGGTAATTAAAGTAATTTATTCCTGAGAATCATTTACCTCAGCAACAATACTGCCCGTACGTGGTGTACAGTTGAGCATATTCGGAGTAGTGCACCCGCCTGAGATGAGAAAAGCGCCCACCATTATTGGCATTGCATTAACACCCCATACTGATGCCATGGAAAGCCATATAAATTGAAGATAAAAATTCCAAGCACCTATAATCATGAATTTAAAATTGTTAAAACAAAATTAAAATCAGTTATATTGTAGGCACATAAATTTAGTCCATTAAAAAACACTTATATTACATAAATAATTTACTAAATTTTTCTAGCATTTGATCCGGAGTGATTTCTGCATTCTCATTAAAAAGAACATTTTCATTATTCACATAAAAAGGAACATTTTCATTATTCTCATTGACGCGATTAGGCGATAGAGAATTACTAGTGCTTGCAGTTTCAATTTGTATATAATTCGCCATTATTTACAGCTAAATACAAATTGTTATTTAAATAAAAACAGGCACGTTAAAAAAATATAGAATAATTTATAATTACAGGTGTACGTATAAAAATAAAAAAAGAACTTATTAATGCAATACAAAATTAAATCTTTTGAAATTTTTTTATTTATTATTTACAACTGCATAAAATGTTTTTTTTTATATTTGATATAATCTTCAGCAATATAAAATTGATTTAAAAAAATTTCAAGGCAAATTAATATTGTATGAACAACTAAAAAGAAGAATTATATGTGCATACATATATAAAATAATAGATATGTACATAAAATAGTTTAATATCATAAAAATATATAAGAAAAAAATGACAAAATGAAAAATTAAAAAATTAGATAAAATCAATTCAAAAACAAAAGAACCAAACAAACAAAAATAACGCCCTTCGACCAATGTGATTAAAATCGCTTTTCATTTAAATGAAAAAATCAATTGCTAGTCGAAAAAATACATAAAAAGCTAAATTTTATGGATTATGTACATATTTAGTAATAAAAAAATTATATTTTTTTAGAAATACATATGTAATAAATTAATAATTTGAAAAAAAGTTAACCACCCAATGAAACAATGAAAACCAAAACAAAAAGATTTAAAAAAAGGGTAAAAATAGGATAGAAATTAAAAGATGTACAGAAATACATTATGATTGAAATTTTGAGGAAAATCCCGTGAATAAACAATGTAGAAATGAAAAATTTTCGGTAATTATGCATTTGTTCTCTTCTCTCTAAATTTTAGTCTTCGACGTGGTAAAATTTAAAATTTAAAATTGCAAAATGAAGAATTTTGCGACTAAAAAGTTTTTTGTATTTCCTTTCAATGGTGGATTTTTGATGGATTTATTATCTCCTCTAATAAAAAGTGAATTTTATTTATTTTAAGTTAAAAATATTTTCGGTACTTTTTACAAGTTAATTTGTAAACTCTTTTAATGTTTGCAAATATCTGAAGTAGCGAATAGGCAACTGCTATGCATATATGTACAAAGATGAAATATGCTACAATTTATTGTTAAAAAATAAAAAATAATTAACGTGTGAAATGAATACAATTTTTATTGTCCGACTTTTGTTTTTATTGTTATTAAATATTTTTTTGTGCTTCGCTGATAAAGATGAAATTTTGCCAAAATTAAACAGTGAAAATTTCTCTTCAACAACAAATTCTTTTTATGATAAATCGTCAATTATACGTCACGATGCACTATTTGAATCATGGATGGAATTCGTGAAAATCAGAGTTAATTTTTTAGTTTTTTAATCTGATTCACTTTTAGTTTAGTAATTTTAATTGTTTAAGAGATTTGAATAATTTTAATACTTTTTAGTCTAGTCAAAGTACAATCTTTAATGAAAATTTTCCTGTCGACGAACGTCTTTATACCAATCTGAAATCTTGTGGATCGACACATTTAACAACAATAGAACAAAAGGAATTTGAATCTGTAGATACGCTTGAACCGTCTATGTTTGAAATTTATGCAGAAATCGGTCATCTTTCAAAATTTTGTGCTACTGAAAATCCTCCCTATATAGTACTCTTGAAAAGCACGATTTTTTTCGAAGCATTGTGCATAATGGTTCTATATTAAACATGTTTTCAGAGCTTGACTTAAGAAAGTTAGCAGAAGGTTTAAATTTAAAAATTTGGACATTAATATTGTAAAATATTTTTAATAAGTGAATAATTAAAACTTCTTCTAAAATATTTTATAGCATTTTCAAAACGTTGCATTACATCTCTTCAAAACGCATCTCGTCGGCCTTCATTGGCGCGTATATTACGAGTTTTAGGCGCGAGTCGCTTGGAAGTATTTGAAACGCCAGTAACATATGGAAACCTTCAGGAATGGACACAAAATATCGTACGACTAATTTTGCGAGATAAAAATTATAAAATACGTTGGAAATTCATTTTGTTGGCTCCTGGTCTTTTTGTAAGCATAATATATCAAATTTTTTAAATATATAGAGTGCCACAAAATTTTTTTTTTTTGTAACATTTGTAAGATTTTTATTTTATTTTCGGATTATATTTTTTACATAACTCTGAGTCGTCGCGGAGTCACGAAGACTCTGAGTCAGAGCCATTTTCGGAAGTCATATAAAAAGTCGACTCCGGGTCGCGTAAACGACTCACTAGCTTTTAATGATGGTTCTTTATACGACTTTGGGTTAATTTTAATTTTTAACATCGTTAAAATTAGTTTATTTATTAAATTTCTCATATTTTTTTAGTTCGGGTAAATAAGACGTGGTCTTTCGAAGAATTTTTGAATTTTGACTTGGCCTTCATTAACGAGATTTAGCTCAAAATTTTTAAACTACAGCTTGGACCCGCTTTAATGAAGATGTTCATTAAATTTTATGCTTAAAAAGCGACACAAAATAACAGAATGAAGGCCAAGTCAATATTCAAAAATTCTTCGAACAGCCATGTCTTATTTATCCGAACTTAGGATAATTCTTATTAAAATTGATCAAGTTAGAAAAATTTTAAAGGCATATCATTTTTAATTTTCAAAATTTTGTCGTTTTTAGTTTTGTTTTCAAGCTTTTTTATCAAAAAAAAAATTTAAGATGAGTGCCATCCTTAAGTAACTTTTAATAAAGGTGACTAATTTATAAAAAAATTGCAAATATGTTTATGTAAAAGACAATGGAAAATCCGAAAATAAAATAAAAATCATAGAAATAAGCAATTTTATAGAATAATATATTCTTATCTGTGCATCTATATTATAGGACACAAAAATTGGAGAAATAACGTCTAAAATAGTGGATGACGTGACACAAAGCATTGAATTAATTTACCACAAACTACCTTATCGCACTTTCGTCGTAGTATTGCGAGATGCTGGATTGA
The DNA here is from genome assembly GCA_024678965.1 of Bradynema listronoti. Taxonomy (NCBI): domain Eukaryota; kingdom Metazoa; phylum Nematoda; class Chromadorea; order Rhabditida; family Allantonematidae; genus Bradynema; species Bradynema listronoti. The sequence continues at coordinate 1,313,028 of JANLNO010000001.1, read as the reverse complement.
ACTTTTGGCATTCCATAGGCAGAAGTTTTTCATTCTGCCAAAAAATGCACTCACTTTGGCGTTATAATTTGACGGATAGCATAGAAAAATGGAGACTGGTCAATATAAATTTTATTCATTTTTATTCTACATATACATGTAATGAATTGGGTTGTTAGATAAGTCATTACGTTTTTTAAAAAATTGAATTGCAGATTAAGAACAAGATGTTTTGATAAAATAATATACATATGTTATTTAAAAGAATTTTCCGTTTTAAAAGATTTAAAAGATGGTATGTGTAGTTTTTTTGTTCGAGTTAATTTTTATTAATTTACTAGCAGTGTTGTGACTTGGCTCAGCTACCAGCGATTTCATTTGCTCTTTTTATAAAAAGTCAGATGACTCCATAAATCGCGGAAAAACAAGAGGCAAATAGCTCACCGCCTCCGAAGTCATTAAGCAAATTTTGTGAAAGTGGCTCCACATACCTTCGTCGGCCGGAGTCATCTGGCATTTTTAGTTGACTATAGAGCAAATACCAGATGTATATTATTATATTGAAACAGTTTATTTTTATTTTTAATCCACAATTTTACCGAATCCAATAATCTAATTCTTGCAGCTGGAAACGAGAATCGAAAAGAACTATCAAAATCATGAAAATTTTTATGTAAAGATAGTTGATATGCTTGAAGGTGCAATTCCTGTTCATTCTTCAGAAGGGTTTAAATTTTGTATAATAATAAAAATATTAACTTGCATTTTATTATTGCACATATGCAAATATACAAAAAATTATAGCCCAGACATTTCTGTTTTGTCAGCAGATTGTGTTCATTTTTCGAGTAGAGGTCTCGCACTTCTTCACACGCACCTTTGGAATAGACTTGTACAGCCACTTCACTATAAACGCCATCATTCACATAATAATTCTCCACAACGTCAATACAATTTGATTCCAAAAAACCGATTAAATCAACATCATAAGATTTTAAAAGCAAAAATAAATAAATCCGATAATGATATTATTGGCAACGACTACGTTTTTAGCTCGTACGTCCATAAACATATCAGCGAAACAAATTCAGAAGATGAGCGCATTCATAGTTCGGATCCAACATCACCAAAAGTATTTTTGCCTTTACCCAATCAACATCGCTCGCATTCCATCAATAGCGAAGTGTGGATTCCACTAGTACGCGCTCTTTTTTGTCCAAGACCAAAATGTCCATATATGATTACGCAACGCAATCGACATTTTTGCGCTCGTCTTAGTAAAATTCGTTACACATCGGTCAATGTATTTAATCTTATGTATAAGATTTTTGTATTTATTACGTTATTTTTTAATATTCTAATTTTTAATAAATTTTTTATATAATGTATGTATATATTTTTTTGATTTAAGCAAAATAATTTTTTTGCAGGATATGATTAAGGCGAAAATTACATCAAATGAATATTACAATAGTTGGAATGCGCAACCGACACTTCTCGTGCTTCTTGCTCTTTGTGTTACACTTTATGGAACTTTGACTCTTATTATATTCTGTTTTAAATAAATATATGCTTTGTTATTGTTTTTTTTTAACTGTAAATACCCTTACATATACTATTACACTCCACAAATTTGAACCTGATCGGTTGGATAAGAGCCGAGTTATTAAACTTCAAAAAAACGTGAAAAATGTCGAAATTTGCCGAAATTTGTAATTTTTTGCAGTTTTTCGGCATTTTTGACTTTTTTTGAAGTTTCATAACCTTCGGTTCCTATCCAATCGATCAGGTTCAAATTTATGGAGTATAATAGTATATGTAAGAGGAACTCATAACAAAAATTTTAAGTTCATTGGACCATCAGAAAAAAATGCTCAGACACATGCACTTTCTTCGTTATTTTTTTTGTTGCATTTTCCTTTATAAAAATGCTAAAAATGAAAAATTTAAAAATCGCTGAAACACATCCACACAAATCGGATACGCACTACAAGATGCAAAAAACTCCACTTTTCTATCTATCGTAGGAAAAAAGTTAGAGCAGAATTGTTAGAAAATTATGGAACAGCCTAATAATTATTTATACACATTAAGTTGTATGCTTTCCAATTTATTATAAAATTTTATAAATGTAATAAAAAAAAATTTTAAGATTTATTTTTAGACATACAAATATCAAATATTGTAAACATGTATGCAATTAAACAAATGTACACGAAGGACGCTTAAATTTATAAAAAAAAATTTTAGACACGCAAAAATATCTTTTGACTCATCAGCTTTTAATAGGTAAAATAATTTTAAAAAAGGGCCAAACAAAAGAGATAAAGAGCAGCAATGTTTCAATGCATAAATTATTGAATTTTGAGGTTTTGGCAGCATATAAGATATATAAAGGAAGAATGGGAGAAGTAAGAATTTTTTACTAACAAAAATTGTAAGAAATGAGTAAAAATAACCAACAAAGCGGATCCTTTTTTAAGTAAAATTTTTTAAATAAAACCCATTTTTAAAAAACTAAAACTGTCATTTGATAAAAAAAATTTATTATAGAGTATCAAATGCCTTTACATTTTCAAAAAGTTAACAATAACTTAGTGAAAAACTAATTAGAAAAATGATTTCGTTCAGGACAATGCTCTATTTTGTTTCCAATTTGTTTTGGTTTTCCTTTAAAATAATAAAAATCTAAGTTGGACCAATTTGTTTATAACATAAAATATCTTAAATGAAAGAGAAGAGTTCAAATTATATACCCTATATTTTTTTATCAACTAGTGACTTTTGTAGACTCAAAAAAAACAAAAAATTTAAAAAAGATTCCACTTTGTTCACTTTTGATATATCGAAGATAACTACCTAAAAAATTTTAATATGTATATTATTCATTATTAAATCTCCGTTACCACATGTGTATGTAGAGAAATTTATCATAAAGTATATAGGTATTAAATTATTTTTGAACTATATTTATTATTAATTTATAAAAAGATACAAGAAAGAAATGATCATGATTGCGGGAGAAACAGCCATGTTTTTCAAAATTTTATTTATGTTTAACACGAATCGATGAAGTCATTTTCTTCTCCATGGACTCAAGTAAAACAACCGGAAAACATTGACAGCTGACTATGACTAGGCCCAACATTTAATAGCCGCTTATTTATTCATTATATTTAATTTGATAGGTCTAAGCAATGCATCACTCAAAAAATTTACGTTTAATTTTTCTTCTTTATTCTTTTATATTAAACCTTCTTCTTTTCACTATTACAATTTATTAAACCTGTGTAATCACTATTAAATCTCCGTTTCGAATTTTTCGTTTAATTATCTAGTCCTGAGTCATTATTAATTTTACAATTAAGACAATCACTTGGCTTTGTTTATAGGTGGCTCTAATCCTATTACTTTTTCCCATTTATCCTTACAAATTTAGTTTTTCCCATTTTTTAAATCTTACACTTAGTTTTTCCAACATTCTGTCTAAATATTTTTATGTAGAAATTAGATATAGATACTATGACTTTGAAAATTCTTAAGTGCCCAAGTATATGTATTACACATATGTATAATATAAGCATATTAGTTTTTATTTTTATTTCTATTTTTAACTTTATTCAAATTATTATTTTTAAATAGCGAATTTAAGGATATATGTATATACATAAGTTTAAAAATCATGATTTTGTATCAAAAATAATTAATTACCTATTATATTACAAGCATTAAGCATGATCTAAATTTAGATCAAATTTCGTCCATAAATAATTCTTAAAAAAGTGAACATTTTCACTAAACAATCAGCTAACAATTCTGCTAAACAATCAGCGAATAAAATTTAATTATTTAAAATTTTTTACTATGTATGTAGCCATTACATTTATGTATATTTATTTTTGTTAAATAATATTTGTTGATAAAGATTGGAAAATGGCACAATCATCACTTTTACTAAGAGACTCCTACCAAAGGAAAACACTCGAAAAAAATAATACCGCTATTTAAAAAGCAAATATAGCAGGTGTAAAAAATCCTATTCACTAAACGAAAAATATGACGAAATTCCCTAATAGGACTTTTTGGTAAAAGTATTCAATAATTATGCACCAGTCCAATAATTATATTTATTTTGAAATTTACAATAATATTTTTAGTTTAAAAAATTAAAAATATATTTATTAAATTTAGAAATTATTTTAAATTATTTTATTGACTAAAAATATCATTGTTTTTAAAATGTAAATGCTTAAAATTTGCTTTTTATGGTCAATTAAGTAAATATTACAATCTTATATCATTTAGAAAATATTTGTTGCTTTTCTCATCGGTTAAGTTGAAAGTTCGTTTTATAGACCGTCCAAACAAAATAATTTATCCGTTTTCAAAAATAATTCGATCCATTTTAAGATGATGATAATTTATGCTACATATATTTTCATGAAAAAGAAGCATGTAATAAAGCTAATAACTGCTTCATTTCTGCATTTCCTTAGTAGTAAATTTTTTATTTATATTTTTATTATGTTATTTATAAATAATATCGCCGTTTTTCCAAATTATTTGTATTTCTTATTTTTTATGTGTTCATTTATTTATGTGCATTTCTCCCGGGGGGAAATTTTTATGCTAAATTAAAAGCAAAGTGAATTTTGTGGCAAACTCCCTTTTTCATTTTACCAATTTACCGCCAAATTAGTGTTAAATAAAGACTGGAAAAAGTCTTACGCTTCTTAAAATAAAGTTGTGTTTAGAAAATTGAGAGCAACTTCTTTTATTTTTTGCTTATTATTATTTTTTACATTTGCTAAATGCTTTTTGAGCAAAAAAGAATATGCCTAGTACATTTGATTACATATATTAGTCGAGGAGAAAGTTCTTATGACAAATGATTATTTTATTTTTTTCATAACTTTTAAACAGAACAACTTTAATCATTTAAATAATTTCCATTATCATCGATGAGTATTTACCAACTCATGGGCAATTTGGCGATTTTATCATGGTAGAATTGTCCCGGCTTGGAAAATTATAAACAATATAAAATTATCATTTTGTTAAAAGTTTAAGGGTGTTGTTAAAAGAAAATTTTCTCCTCGACCTAATATTTTCTAATAATTCATAATTTGATTTAAAAAATTGTAGATATTGATAAAATTCTATTTAGAGTACGTATATAATTGATTATTATAGATAATCAATTATCTTTTTTTATTTATAAAATATAGCCTATTTTATATTTATTATACAATTAAGTTTTTGAAGTGCGTAATAATAAAAAGTTTAAATAAAAGAAAGAAATATGCAAAAGTATATTTTGCAGGACATATATAGAAACACATACAAAAACGAAATAAACATGGTTTCATAGCTTATTTTCTGTGTCTTTTAGGAATATTTGTGAGCAGTTAGGTGGGATGCCTATTCTAAAATCTCAGTTATTTTTTATTTTTCTTTTTGTGGGAAATATATGTATATTTGTGAAGTCCAATCCCCGCGAGAACGGTTTCCGCAATGAACAAGGAGGAAAAGGTTCGAAATAGAAGCTTTATTTTTTTTTTGATATTTCCCTTTATATTGAAATGTATACATACATGTTTTCATCCTCATTTATAAAATTTGCAAAAAAGCATGAAGACAGATTAAGAAACGTTTATGAGTCCGAATTACTTTATTATTATTTTATAATTTGCTTTTATTTCTCTTCATTTGTGTGGATTTATGAAATTAAAAAATTAGATATGCATGTATGTAATACATACATATTATGTATCAGGAATGTATCGGGATTACCGTATTTCCGATGCACCTCTGATATGTATGCTAAATAATAACGCATTTAAATAAAAAAGTTGTTGTTAAATTCATATTTTTATCCTTGCTTTTTTTGCGGTCCTTAAAGAACTTTGGATGGCCCTCCTAAAGTCGTTTGAGAAAAATAATTTCAGGAAATATTATTGCAAATAAGAGCGAGAATGCTCTTTTATCTTTTGAACTATCTGTTTCTTTTTCATATGTTCAAGTTTTATTTCACTTTTTTGTTTCTACGAATTTGAATTGTTATACAAATTTTCAACAACTTTATTTTTGTTATTTTGTCGATTGGTTTTTTACTTAGGGGCAAATTGTCTCTTATTTTTACTTAATTTTCTTTTAATGAATTTATTATTTTATCATATTTCTTTTTTTTCGATGACATTTGCATTTATATATAGCCTTAAAATGTTGCCTTACATAGTATATTTTTGTGAATTTGTTTTTGTCTTAAAATGCAGGAAAAGCAAAAGACGATGACACTAAAATTAATGCATTTTAAAATGGATGCATTTCGCATATCAAAAATTACGTATTTTACTGTTGAAATTGATTAGCACGTCTAAGATATACAGGGTGACCATAAGGTTCTTGCACAAATTTTTTCAATTTAAATTTTAGTACAGTTTTCGGTATATTGTATCATAATGTTACAGTCTATTTTTTAAAAAAGCGCGCTCTACAGAAAGCGTGGGACGAAATATCCGAAAAAACGCTTGCAAGCATCGTCAAAAATTTTCGCAAGCATCTTAAAGTCTGCGTAGCGGCTAAAGGCGGAAATTTCGAAAAATTTTTAAGGTGATCTTATATAGAATTTCTTTGGTTTTTTTTTAAATTTTTTTTTGTAAAAATATCTTTTTAAATAAAAAAGTTTTGGTTAAAAAAGTGTGTGCAAGGACTTCCTGGTCATTCTGTATATATGTTTTCTTTTGTGAAATATTTCATTTGTTGCTTAATGTATTCAACTCCAAAAATGTTTTTTTTATTGTTTAATTACTTTATTAAATGTGTAATAATTGTTTTTTATAAAGAGTTTATTTTACTTGAGGAAATTTTAATTGAAAGAAATCAACAATTTACTCGAACGGATATTTTGACATTTTTTATTGCAAAAATTCGGATAAGTTATGTAATGGGTCGATAACCTGTTAACTTTTAACAAATGCTAATTGACATAATAAATTATTTACATACATATTTTTACAAGTTATTAATACAATATTTTGTGTATTTATAAAATTTTATAATAAAGAAAATTATTTTTTTGCGGGCATATTTTAAAAAATATACTAAATTTGATATAAAAATAAAAAAGTATAATACTTGTTATATTAATAAAATAATACATATGTATATCATAAATTTATAGTAAAAAATTAAGTTGTTCATTCTGTCCTAATTGGTAGAGTTCAAATTGTGAATACGAATTAACGGCACTAATTTATGAACGTTTCCGTCGATTTTGTACCCGTAGCATTTGTTGGTCATCTCGAAAATGGAAGTAGCAACGCAAACATAAGCTCGCAACTGGAGAACATGAAAAATGAATGCACTGAAACATATGACTTTTACGAATCGACCGAAAAATGGCTTCTTGGTTAAATTATATTGTAAAATAGAATAGAATAAATAATACTGAAAAACGTGCAATTTTTAACATAGAAAAATAAATTGTTTAATTACAAACTCTTTAAAATGTATTTATGCTTATTAATTTTTTATAGGCATTATTAATTTTTTATAGGCATTGTGGCATTGCCATTTATCGTAATGGGCCTTTTGGCAAATGCAATGTCGGTGCGAATATTTTCACATCGATATATGAGACAACAACCAGTAAATTGGTATTTACTTATTCTTGCAATTAGTGATTCAGTAATTCTTCTTGGCGCATTTTTTGTTCTGACCCTTCCTCGACTTGGAGAAATCCTTGCTTGTTGGGATGCTACTGCCATAAGGTAACTTTTTTATCAATACATTTCTTATGATCTAGTTAATAAGAGTTTATTTTAAATACCTACATATTTAAACTATACGCACTTATTTTTTACGATTATAGTTATTATTCTACGCCGTATATGTATTCTCTTATGACATTGGCACAAACAGTAAGTGTATGGATGACAGCTGCCATGTCATTGCATCGTTTCATCGGGGTATGCCTACCATATCAGGCAGGGAACATCTTGCACACACACAACGTACGGATGCTTATTGTAGTTGTTCTACTAACATCTGTCATCTTTAATACCACTCGATTCTTTGAGGTTTTTAGTTACAACGAAAATGTTTTTAATAATTATAAGTTTTATAAGACATCTAAAAAAATTTATTTTTGAGTTGATTTTATTCTGATTAAATTTTGAATATGATCGAGAATACAAGCTGAAAGTGAAGAGCTCTAAATTTTTTTTTTTTATATTGGAGCGCAAATCAACTCAAAAATTGAGAATATTCGAAAATGAAATATATGGTTACAGGTACAAATTGTCGGAGTATGTCACATGGAGCCTATTAATGCTGAGTTGCCAGTTCTCCGCCCGACTGAATTACGCACAAATGTTCTATATCGTAAAATATTTTATGAATGGGCATATACACTTATTATGTTTGCGATTCCATTTACACTTCTCATTTTGGTCAACGGAGCTGTTATCATAGCCATTCATAAGTAAATTCTGATTTTAAATGCTAGATGATTTTAATAAAAGTTTTATCAAAATTTAATATAATCAAAAATTTTATCGTGACTTTATTAATTTTAAATAAATTTATTTAAAAAAGAGTTTAGATCGCGACAAATCCATGCACAATTGAATATGTATGACGATGGTGCGCGCAAACAAGAATTGGCTAAGGAAATTTCTACATCAATCATGCTTGTGGCAATCGTTGTCGCTTTTCTTATTTGCAACATACTTGTACTTATATTTTATATAAAATTTACATTTGAAATTTGTATTATTAAAAAGTGAATTAATCCGGGATTTTGATCCGGGACATTTTGGCCGATTATGGCCAGCACTATATTATACGTTTATATTTATATAGTACATACGAATTTTTCTTTTATAACTTTTTAAAGTTATTAAAAATCTTTGTATCACAACCGATTTGTAATTAAATTTTAAAATCAGATTAATCAGATAAAAATAATGACAAAATTTTGTATCGAAAGATGATAAATATCACCTTCGAACAATGTTGTGACTTGGCTCTGGCAAACCTATGCCAGACGAACAGAGCACCATTATATTTCGCCATTTCCATTTTTATAGAAAAATATAATGGGTTTGTCTGCTCGTCTGCCAAAAATGCCGGAGTCAACTCAGAGCCAAGTCACAACACTGCATTAAAATTTATAAAATTGGCTGGCTTATTTTTAATTTTTTAAAAGACTACTTTTTTCTACTTTTAGGCCTTTGTAGTAAATATCATGGAAAAGTTAGAACTCTACGACTTGTATGTGTTATTCGTTCCGTGGAGCAATATGCTCGTAATGACAAACGCGAGCATCAACATTTGTATATATTGTATGTTCAGCGATAAATATCGTAAACTTATGTGCCATTATTTATCGTGTTGTCGGCGGTGTATAGGATCGAACTCCAAAACCGCAAACAACAATTTTCATAGTTTAAATCTCAGCAGTCTTTGATAAATGCCTTAATTGGCTGCCATTAAAATTTTATTTTAAATTGAATGGTATACATACATAACGTTTTTAATAAAATTAAAGCCAACAGAGTATTTATAATATAATATATAATTATTTTATTTTTCTTCATTTCCATCTCATTGTTGTGGTGATCAGAAATCGGTGCTCAATTTCTGTATTTTCTGTATTTCATTATTAGCTTATGGGATTTATTTTTACAAGAAATTTTTTAAAAAGGTAAAAAATCATTCTAATTTTGCTCAACAATTCTATTAAGTGCCTATTTTTAATTTATTTTTCTATTTCTTGGCATATTTTAAAAACAAGTTTTCTTTTAGCGATAAAGGGCAAAAAAAGTATAGGAATTAAAAATTTTAAATATCAAAACTTTCCATTTGTACTGCATTTCATTGCAGTTGATTTATAATTATTTTTATTACAAAATTGAATAAAAATTTTATTTATTGTTTTTAAACTGCAATACATTTCATTAATAAATATTCAAAAATTTTTGCATCAGATTGTCTTTTAAATTTTTGGAATAAATTCCCTTTTTCTCAAAACATTTTTATACAAGAAGAATTATCCCCATGGAATAAGATTCATATGTATGTATCAAAAATGGAAAAAAAACACAAAGCATAAACGCTTTAAATCATAAACATTTTTAAAAATAAATGTTTTTGCGCGTTAAAAAAGCATATTTTTGCCTTATAAAAATTCAACAAATGTAATTAGTGTATAAAAAACACGCAAAAAAGCTGGGAGTTGGACGGGCCGCAAAAAAAAGAAAAAATGCCGTGCAAAATAAAGGAAAACTGGAAAAATGCTACCGGAACTGGTAGAGATTTTTTCTATATATTTTTTGGTCTTTTTCTCGTAGTTTGCCCTTGTAATATTTTAGATTCTCTCGTTATCACTTTTTAGCTTCTTCCTTTGTCATTATCGAGAATTTAAAAATTGAAACGTAACAACAAAAAAGAATAAAGTTGCTTAGAACAACCATTCAAATTTCTATTTTACATATATCATTGGATACTTACATATAAATTGTAAATAAATTTTAGCGAAAATGAAAATATTAATATTTATAGACAAATTAAAATTTCAATTTTTCTCAACTAATTTTAATTCAAATATGTCCGATTAAATTCTCGATAATGGAAACACGAAACTTTGTGATTTGCCTTTTCACGTTCTTTTTGACAATAACATGCGGTTTTATAACTTGTATATTTTTATAACAAATTATCAATTTTGCTCTATTTATTAATTAAAAAATTATATAGCCGTCCCAGAATTCGCTTCATCCACAAATACAGAGTTGTTGCGCGTTGAATCCGAAGGTAAGAACGTGGAATTATTATGCCCGGTTAACACTAAACCACCCCCGCTTATTCAATGGTCCATCAACGGAGTCCCATTGCATGGTTGGTATTAATCACACGCAAATTTTTTCAAAATCAGAAAAAATGTCAAATTTTTGAAATTTTAACTTAAAAACAATCAAAAATACATGTAGTAGTTATGCTATCGTATTCTATTCAAAAAATTAATACATATTAGGTCGGCAAGAAAGTATTTTCCGTTTTTATATGGAACGACATTTATTATAAAAAAAACTACACCATCCAATTAATCCAAGAGGTATTATCCATCATGATCTTTGACTCATGGTCAACATTCATGCAAAGAATGAATACATTTATTGAAGAACTTGGCCGGCTGTGAATCAAAGAATTTGAACCGCCAAATTTTTGCAATCTTGAAGTTTTTGCCTCTATTTTAGCTACTACAACAATTCGAAATTATGGGAGATTAGAAGCCATTTTTCTGGCTATTTGGCGGTACCAAAACGGCTTTTGTATCTAACATGTTAACCTAGCTACATACAAATTTCCAACTTTAGACCCTTAAAATTTTTAAGTACCTCGATACCTCCATCGACATATGGAAAATTTTAAAGCTTTTCAAAATCATTCTTTTTTGCTATGACAGTATTAATTAGGCCTAAGAAAAGCTAAAAAATTAATTTCAAAAGGTTGCTTCAAAAAATACGTTTTTATTGCAAATTCGACACTTTTCAATTTCGTTCGATTATCTATAAATATGAATTTTTATTACAAATAATTTTTGTATCATAATATTCTCAAGAAAACGCCCTTTCAGATAGATAAACTTATTTTACAAAAACTTTTATTAGAATCAAAAAATAGTCGTTCCATATAATACAAATAAAATAAAATTTTGCCATTTCATAGATATCCATTAAACAAACATTTTATCTGAGTTTTTTTCTTTTTTATTTATACTTTAGAATTAGAGATTTCTGCACGTCGATTATTGTTAAATGGAGGTCGTGTATTACGTATTCATGATCTTCATCACGATCTCGATACAGGCTTGTATCAATGCAATGCATCTAATTTTTATGGCCACGTGGCCACTGCAGTTTTTTAAAAGTTCAATGTAATTCTTTTTTTATTTATCAATTCATATTTTCAATGTTACATACAGTGTTAGGAAATGGCTCCCAATGACTCCCGGAGTCACAAAATTTTTAGCTCTCAAAACAAGGCAGTGACTCTGTCGGAGCGCGTTTACTGCTCCTGCTTCTATGTGGAGCACTGCTACTCCTTCAATGATGACAGTGACTCCGGAGCGTTAGGGAGTCATTAAGCAAAAAAAGCTCCCGGAGCTCTCGGAGTCATTGGAGGTAAAACATAAAAAATTACTCTCTGCTCTAAAACTGAAAATTAGGAGATAATTTTTAAAATGACTCTCACTAGCGGAGCAAGCTAAAAACTTGATTCCGCTTGACTCCAAAACATATCTAAATGACTCTCGGAGTCGAGTTAAACCGAACACTGGAGTCAACTCCGAAAAAACGACTCCCGGAGGCAGCTCCCTTATTGACTCCAAAGTCACGAAGACATACCCCGCTCCAGCGATGGGAGGCGCCTCCGGAGCCGCTCTTTGCGACTCTCTAGCTCCGGTGCGGCTTTTGCTAATGACTCGAGAGTCATGAACAGTCAGCTTGCTCCGGCGGTGGGAGTCGCCTCCGGAGCTGCTCCCCGCGACTCCCTAGTTCCGATTTTAAGAGAATAAGTTGAGAAAACAAAAAAGTGTTTAGATTCTTTTTTTCTTTCCACTTAATAAATTTGAGTAAAAAGAGTATAAGGAGTGGGGAGAATGTAAACGATTAAGTGAAAAGGGTAGCAGTGTAAACGAGTAAACGATTTCGGGCCTTGCATACTAAAAAACCATTCAGGTCTATAATAATCATTGCGCAAAATAAAATTAAGATTAAACTTAATAAAATAACTAGCTTATCATCATTGTTTAACGTTATTTATTAACAAAACGTAAAGGATGAGGTAATAACAAATTGATAAACTAGTACTAAACAATGATTATGTAGTAAGAGATACTTCGATTATCATTTTATAATAGTTAAACTGTTCAGCGCTTGTTTTAAAGAAATGAAGCATGAAAAAGAAATATTTCCACAAAAATGATTAAAATTATAAGTATTCGCGAAAGAATTAAAGCAATGAAAGAGAAGTATTTCCACGCAAAAGAATGAAAGAGAAGTATTTCCATAAAATAATTAAAATTATAAATATTTCCATAACAAAACCAGTAAATCAATATTTACGCGAAATTAAATCCTTATTGAAAGCCAGAAGAACCTTTGCAGTAGTTAACTCCGGTCCCGTGTTAGTTTTATGACCACTAGTGTGAAGAGTTGTCTGTGAAAACATACGTTCTACAGCTGCAGACGTTGCCGGAACGCATAAAACCTCTTCAACTAATTTGCTCAAAGTAGGATAAGCCTAAAAAGATTGCATTATGCATTACAAAATTAGAAATTTTCATATCTGTTAGCCAGAGTACTCCAGAGTAATTAGCATAAATAAAATTAATAACATACCTTGCAGTTATTTTTCCAATAACTCGCAGCATTAGAACCCATGAAATTAGGACGTTTCCTATCAGCAAAAAATGTGCTTATTTCCGTGTCGATGTTCGCTTGTTGTTTCTGAGTTGAACATTCGATTGCAAAACCCAAGGAATGATCTATATTCATTTGTTTTTCTCCAGTTTCAGCGGACATAACATTGTATTGTTGGCGAGTGACGCACTAAAAATTTGACATTAGACAACATAGATAAGACGTTAAGAAACAAACCCAATTTTTTATTTCCACTTGTGCTAACCACTCTTCTTTTGGGTCAGAGATAATGTATTTTCGTGATTCAGGGTCCAGATAAGAAGTTATTATGAAAATTGAATCACCAGTCGATCCGGAACACAATATATCAGCAAATCGAGTGCGCAGTGAACTTACCAAACCTTTATTTATTTCCGGAAAGAGACTATCAGTGTTCTGAAAATTAAAAAACCGATACTTTTTTCGTTTAGACCCCCCCCCCCCCATAAGCACCATGGACCAATTTTTACTCAACTTTTTTGCTATTTTACATCACCAAAAAGCGAGAGTTTACACTTTTTTACGTCAAAACTAACTTGACATGTCGATAATGGTACGATAAGTAGTGACAATTGTCAGCTAATGACTTTAAGTTTCACTGTCACAAATAAGAATCAATGGTTCTGGAGGAGGGGGAGGCTAAACGGAAAAAGTTTCGAAAAATCTTTCGTAAAATCGGCGAAAAAATCTCCCAGGAAGTTTACCCTTTTGTGCCCAGTCATACTAAGTAAATATAAAATAATTACGAAATGTTTACCTCAATACATTTGATAAGCTGCTTTATTCCTGGAAACAGCAGCGAAATTGTAGGAATTCTGTCGCTCTGTAGCTTATCGGTGAATCCACGAAAAGGTGCCACAATTTCACACAATCCTTTGATTTTGTTTGCTTGTTCTGGTGTTATTTCCTTCCATTGTTTCTCTTTTGCAATTTTGTTCACATAGGGTAATATTTCCAGTAAGCGAGAATAAGTTATATGCAGTGAAGACCAACGCGTGTTAGCTGGAAAGAGCTTTTTACCGCAAACTTGATGAAGATCACGAGTAGCATTATGGGACTTTGAAAAGCTGTTGAGAAGTTTGAATACAACCTAAAACAAACCATCATATTTAATACTGCATAAAAAGAATTTTAAAACTTGCTTTGCGTATCTCCAGGGCTTGGGCATTTACTTCAAATACATCTTTTAATGCCAACTGCAAGCGATGTGCTACACAACTGATATGATTATATCCATTCACATCGATTTTCGTTCCTGCACTCTCCGTAGAATTCATATTTCCGGTGTACAATAAATGAAGCTTTTGCATTTCCTCTACAGATGCTATTTCCATATTCACAAAATTATTTTCATACTCAGGATCAGTATCAGAAAACGGCGCAAATGGTTTTCTGAAACTTTTGAATAGAATAAGTTAAATAAAAATCAAAAACATACACAAAAGCGGCTTTCATGTTGGCAGCGCTATCGGTCACTACACGTACAATCTTTTCCACTGGAATATTGTATTCTTTCATTGAATCTTCTAATAATTTTCTTATATAAGTAGATTTGTGTTGCTCGAATAGCTCGAAGTGTCCTATTCCCAAGGCGCGACATTTATATCCATCCCAGACATGAGCTATCACTCCCATGTAGCTATACCTCATACCTTTTGTTGTGGCAATATCGGTAGAAAGAGCTATGAAAGTAGAGTTTTGAAGAATGTCCTTAATGTTGGACTTCAATATCAAATGTTCTTTAAGAATATCACTCTTCAATGTCTTTAGGCATGTAGGAATGGTTGCTTTATTTTCAGTATTTCCATTAAGAGCTTTCTAAATATAACGAATTAAGTAAGAAATTAATATTTAAACAAAAATAGTGATGGGTAAGTGGCTCGCGATGGCTCAACAGCATGGCGAGCCACGAGCCATATTCGGCGTATGTTGGCTCACCTGGCTCGCGAGCCACTGAGCCAAATTTCAAAAATTTGGCTCAATGGCTCGTGAACCACTGAGCCAAATTTTTGAAATTTGGCTCACACGGCTCGCGAGCCAAGTGAAAAAAAATGGTTCAATCGCGAGCCAAATAGCTCACCCACTGAGCCAAGTTTTTTACAATGGCTTACGACCTAGTGAGCCATTGTGAAAAAGTTGGCTCGCGAGCCACAATTGTGCCATTTGCAAAAATTTCACTCTTTTAACTTAAACATTTAACAGAATTATTAAAAAATTAAACTAAAAATAGAAAAAAATTTTAGCCAAGAAACGCCAAAAAACAAAATCGTGCTAAAACACAACAAAAAATAATTTCGAAATTATTTCAAAACGATTTTTTCCTCTTTTTAAATTTTGTTCGGCACTTTTGATAAGAGTTCCAATTTGTAACGATTTTGTTGTTGTTTTTGTAGTCCCGAATTATTGTAATATTATTTATTAGAATACAAATTAAATTATTTTACAACTAGTTTCACAAAGTAGAATATTATATATTGAAATAGATGACAAGCAATTTTTTGGTTAGTATTTTGTACTAATAAGTAATCAAAACCTGATTTTTTAGATGTATTCAATTGAAATTATAGTATTTCGTTAGAAAAAGCTAAATTTAAAAGTATTTTTTATTTTGTGTTTAATATTTTAATATTTCATTTAGTCCGCGTCGAACATCCAAGTATTTTTTATTTCATTGATATTTCTATTATTTATAAATAATGTTATGTCACAAAAAATATTTGATTAATATGACACAAATGGCTCAATTGTGGCTCGTGAGCCAACTTTTTCACAATGGCTCGCGAGCAATCTTTAAAAACTTGGCTTACCATTTAGAACACTTTTAGAGAGCTAGGGAGTCGCGGAGAGCGGCTCCGGAGGCAACTCCCACCGCCGGAGCGAGGTTTATCTTCGTGACTCCGGAGTCATTAACAAATTTAATTTTTTCAAATGACTCCGAGAGCTATTTAGGCAAAACAATTTTAAAATTATTTCAAGTGGAGCTTGGAGTAATATCTTGATTATTGACTCCAAAGATGCCAGAGTCATTATAGAAAATTTTGCTTATTAACTCCCATTGCTCCGGAGGCGCGAGCAGCATCTGGCTCTCGCCACCGGAGCTAAAGAGCATTATTTTCTTTAACGACTCTTTGAGATTCGGAATAATTTGGAGTTATTTTTTCTTAATGACTTTCCCTGAGTCCGGAGATTTTTCGGAGGCGAGAGGCGATAGGGGAGTCTTTTCCTAACACTGTAACTTACATACATTATTATTAGCATTCGCACCAATTTTTCGAATGCCCGATCATCGTATTTGGAAGGCGATTCGTCATACCACAGTGAATTTTGATTGTACTGTAGATGCGGCACCAGAACCGGACGTGCGATGGGTTGATGCATCAGATTCCCCAATTATTTCTGTACCAGAAAAAGTTGAGGTATACAAATTTTTATCTTGACATTAAATAAATTACCTACAATTTTCAAGATTTTTCAAAATGCGACGCTTCGAATTTTCGACGTTAGTAACGCTGATGAGGGCTATTATTATTGTAATGTGAGCAATAAGTATGGTATAAATCGCGCCATGAATAAATTAAAAGTATATAGTAAGTTTGTTGATACATGTATTAATAATCTTATGTTATAATCTTTTCTAGGCGCAACATATTTTGCTGAGGTACCATCACCAAAACATGTCGTCATTGATGCTGGAGGACGCGTCGAATATCGTTGTCGCGCAAAAACCGACCCTCGCTTGACTGTGACATATTTATGGACACAAAATGAAAAAATGCTAAATGCCAGTCTCGAGTAAATGCTAAGCATTTTTTTATGTGTTTATGTAACTTAAAAGGTGTTTAATTAGAAAAATTATGAATACGCACAGTTTCACTACTTTCACAATTCTAAATTTCTTTCGATTTTCAAAATTTAAATTTATTTTTGTATGAATAAATTTAATAAACCTATTTAATTTGTTTTCGGCCATCGGGAGCAAGCGTTTTGCTCCTGGATAAAGTACGTGGTAATTCGTCGGGTAAAATTGAATGTGTAGCAGTAACGGATGTCGATGTTAAGAGAGCGGATACTATACTGGTAGTACGTGGCAAGTTTAATTTTAATTGGATTTTTATTATAAGCAATATACGTGTATGTCTTTTAAGATGTACCAGCAGCACCACAACTTTTAAAAGTGGAATGTGAATACATCGCACAACAGCGTGCACTTATAGTATGGAAAAAGCCAAATGAAAATGGTGCATCCATAACACATTTTTCGTTGGAAAAGTCGGATTCTTTTCACCCCGATAAATGGGAACAAATTTATATCGAGAGGAATCTGGACCGTGACGTTTTCAAGCTTATCTTACCACTTTCGCCATGGGTATTTAACCAAATTATAAATATATGTTACGGGAAAATATGTTGCACGGCCATATACGTATTTTCCCGGCCATATAAAATTTTTTTTCACATTCATCTAAATTTTGTTTTCAATTGAGAATTCATTTTAAACAACACAGTTTAAATTTTTTTTCAATTTTTTGATGTAATAGTTATTTACTGATAAATTTTAAGTAAATGAAATTTAAAAAAACATTATACCGCTCTAAAAATTACTCATTAAATAATTATTACATCAAAAAATTGAAAAAAAAATTTAAACTGTGTTGTTTAAAATGAATTCTCAATTGAAAACAAAATTTAGATGAATGTGAAAAAAAATTTTATATGGCCGGGAAAATACGTATATAACGTCGGGCGGGAAAATACGTATATGGTTTGCAACATATTCTCCCGTAGTATATATAAAAAATAAACACAACGTTGAATTTTTGTAGATGAATTATACTTTTCGGGTTACGGCCCATAATATATTTGGTAGCAGTCGGGCCGCATACTCTGCAGAAAATGTATGCATGACACACGAAGATGTACCGCATAAAAATCCGCAAAATGTTAATGCATTTGGAACGGAGCCGGGAAATTTAGTAATTACTTGGCATCCTATGGAAAAACGAGACTGGAATGCGCCTAAATTGCGCTATTTAGTCCGTTATCGTTCGCACTTAAGAAATGAAATTATTCCAAATAAAACACAAACTAAAATGATCTATGATATCCATAATAATTCAAAGCAAATAACGGTCTTTTTTTATTTATGTAAAAATAATAAAGCAATTTATGCATTATGTAATTTTAAATATCATACATTACATATCATGTATATTTATGTGTATTAGATGGATGAAGTTTCAAGCTGGAAACCAAGTATTTATCAAAATTACGAGTGGCGTGAATTTTTTGTTGAAGACCCACTATTGGTAAGAATTGGATTGAATACATTAACCAACACAAGGCATTTATACAATTTAAAATAAAAGTAATACACTTCTATTATGTTGATGCATAATTATTTTCGATTTTTTCTTTTGGCACAAAAATAAACTTTTTGTGCTAAAAAAGTAAGGAAATATTGGTTAGGTTTTGTTAAAAGGTTTCTACACAAACTCTGATGAAAATAAAGTCCAACAACATAATAGAATTTTATCGATATATTTAGTAAAAAAAATATTTTTGAATAATTTTAAATTTAAAAAATCGTCGTTAATTTTGCATCAACCCAATAGAATGAAACAGTGATTCGAGACTTGCCTATTTTTACTCCCTTCGAGGTTCAAATACGAGCTGTTAATAGAAAAGGTTATTCCGCTATCCCGCCTTCTACTTATGTCGGTTATTCTGGAGAGGATGGTAAATTTAGTAACTTTAATTTGTGATATAATTGAAAAAAAAATATTAAATGTAATTTCAGTGCCTGAATTAGCTCCAAAAAATCTTCGCTTAGTTGGATTTGCAAACTTTTCTACGGCATACTTGACTTGGGATCCAGTTCCAGTAAAGTCACTTCGAGGAAATTTCAATGGATACAAGGTTTATTTTATAAATTTGATTTAAAGATATATGTAAAGATATTATATATGCATAGGTAAAGTATTGGTTAACTAAACGTCCTTACCTCTCCAGTAACATATTCACTGATAACCACACTCTGCAATCAGAATTAATTGGATTGAATGCAATGCATAACTATTCAGCACAAGTATTTGCTTTAAACGGACGTTACGAAAGTGTGCCGAGTAATCTTCTACATTTTGCTACACCAGAAGGAAGTACGCATTTTAAAGAATATACATTGTATAATGTTTCACATAAATTTGAACTACACTCATTAGATTTAAAAACTAAAACATTGAAATCGTGTGATTTTATCTACATTTTTTTCTATCAATAAGTACAAAATAAAAATAATATTAATGGGAACCTAAAAATTAAATTTATATGCAGCACTATAAATCCAGTTTTTAAATAATAATGTTTTTTTAGTTCCTTCGAAGGTTCATAATTTACGAGTATTTGCTGTAGGTGCTCGCTCGATATATGTAACATGGGAACCTCCTCTTCATCCAAACGGCAATTTGCGTGGCTATTTTCTAGCTTTTGAGAGTAATATTTCTTGGTAATTTTGAAAAAAATTAAATATAGAAAAAGTTACACATTTGTAGATTCTACCAGTAATAATGTAGAAGAAACCTATGTACTTTATCGGCAACAATACTATTTGCATGAATTTTTGGAACCTGATTCGCCATATAGGGTAGCAGTCTGGGCGGAAACTAATGGCGGTGAAGGACCTCGCGTAATTAGATCAACAAGAACTTGGCATTTGAGAAGTAATATTTA
Organism: Bradynema listronoti; assembly: GCA_024678965.1. Lineage (NCBI taxonomy): Eukaryota > Metazoa > Nematoda > Chromadorea > Rhabditida > Allantonematidae > Bradynema > Bradynema listronoti. The sequence goes on along the minus strand of JANLNO010000001.1, from coordinate 1,292,857 downwards.
TGTTTGTTTTTGCTTACTCTTGCATACAAAAGAAAATGTGCATTTAGAACACATCAAATTTTATTTAGATCCAGATCCACCAAATTTTATTGTCCACGTTTCGTCGCCATTTAGTGCAAATGTTGAATGGCTTTTACCAGAAGAAAATTCAACGCGTTCGCATTTTTCTGGCACTAATTTTTACATCAAATATCGCAAAAGTGGTACGCTAAATTTAAAATACGATTTGGATTTTAGCAGAAAATTTTTTTTTCATTGATCTAAATGGATTTATAGAAAATTTAATGCTGAATTTTATTTTAGTCCTAAATTTTATAAATTAAGTTTAAAAAAATATCTATGAAAAGCAAATTTATAGATGAAGAATTCTGGCATAAAAGTGATTTAGTCGTATTGCCTTATACAAGCTTGGAGATAGTAAATCTCACTGAGAATACAGATTACGACATAGTTGGAATAGTTCACGAGGGCGTAGATCTTTTCACTGAATCGGAGTTACCAGTTCAAATTCGAACTGATTCACGCCAAACATCTAACGTTATAAATGCAGGTCTTGATTTGAATGAAAATTACTATGTAACAATTTTTAATTAGCTATATCTCTTTAGAACGTCTTCAAAGCGCAGCGTGGTTTTTAATGATATTAATTACATTGGCGTTGGTTCTTATAGTTATTTCACTTATTTGTTGCATCACACATCAACGTTATGGTTTCGGATCCGGTCTATACGAAATTCATATTCGCGATAAAAATTTTCGTCGTTATGAGATTATTGACCAAGCTCGTTGTGGTCGTGAATCATTACAAAGCGGAAGTTCTGGTACAGTATCTACAGAGGTAGCCTTTCTCGATGATACTAGTGATACACATCATCGTTTTGTTGCCGCATCGGCAAAAAATATTGTTAGTGTTCAAAATTCAGCTAAACGAAGGGTAAAAGAAAAAGTAGCTGAAATAGAGAAATGTGGCAATATTTTGCCGCCATATATTGTCACACCAACTGCTGTTCATCCTCGGTTTCATTCAAAAACTAGTTTTTTAACGCCTAAATTTCGAAATGACCCTGTTAATGTAAATAATAAAAAAGAAGTTAATGTAAATAATCTACGGGTACGAGTTCCACAAAAACCAACCGTAAAACTGCCTCAAATCATTGATGATCGACATTCACCAACCAATATATTGGAAGAGCCTATTAGTAATCAAGATGTTGTAAATAAAAATAAGAATTTGATAAAATATTCCGATAATGATGCAAAACATTCTACAAATACTATTACCAAATTGGATGAACGTACGAGAATAATTGGTGATGATTTAATACAAATAGAAAATTCACCTTCTCATTCCACAACGTCAAAAAGTGATGTAATCAAGCTGAATTATGAATATACTAATGCAGATACCCTTCCTATGTCGGACAAAAATCCTTAAGCTATTTTAAAATAAAAATTTATTATAGTATAATGTAAACAAAATGAATGAATACAAATGAATGAATAACGATCGCGGAAAAAAACATTGGCAATGAAAGCGAATTTATACTTTAAGTCCGATTTTTGAGCAAATCAAAATTATACAATTTGTTATATGTCATTTGAAAAAGCATTTTTTGATTTACAATACTTATTCATTTAAATTTTATGATTACATGTAATATAAAAAAACAATTTATTAAACTGACTAACTTCAAAATTCAATCGAACAAAATACTGATAATTTTTTTTTTGACTTTTGAGCCCAACACGAATTTAAAAAAAAATAAAGTCAAGGGACAGAAAATTCTACATTAAATATCTGATCTAAAAATTTGAATTTTTCCGCGACTATATACCTAATTAAATAACTTTCATTGTAAAAATATAATTTGCCTAAATAAATTTCTTTTTATACATAATAAATAAAGTTCTTTTTATACAGTTTTATTTGATTGTCTTGCAAATAAATGAATAAAAAAGAAAAAATCAGATTGATCGGCGAGTCTTAAAAATTAAATAATCTTTACCTAATAAAAGTTTTATTAAAATGAGCAACATAATGTAGAAAAATTTTTTATTTTATTATTCGATTGACTTCTCAATTAAATGTAAATTGCGTACGATTTTTTTTTTCTTTTTTTGACATTACATCGATTCCTTTGTAAAATTGATTGATTGCAGTATAAGGAAAAAAATTATTTTAAAAGTATAAAGTATAATGGTTTGGTCAAAGTTCATTTATCACTTATTGGTACGAAAAAATCTTTTAAAATGTAAGTGTTACTTTACAAGAAAAAAATGATAAATCATTTCCTTTTATTTAAACATTATTGCATGTAAAATAACAAAAGAACATTTACAGTTAATTTTATACTATTTATTGTACAGTATAATTTTCATATTTGTGCAAATGTTATAAATTGTGTCAAAAGCAATTCTTCAATTTTATATATGTGTGTTCTCAGAGTCTTGTTTTTCTCAAAATATTTTTGGAGCTGAAAAAGTGAATCATTTCTTGTTTTTATTGAAAGCCTTATTTTCAAAAGGTTTATTATTTTAAATGTTTTAAAGCATTAATTAATATTGGTGGAAATATTTTTAAAAGTGAACCTTTTACATTAATTCCTATAGATTAATCCCTTTTTTTTGTATTGCCAATCTGTTAATAACACATTATAATTTTTATTTTTATAAAATATATTCCTGTAAAAAATTTATGAAAATTTATAAAACGAATAAATTCGACTAACAAAAATGAGCAGCAACAAAAAAAAGCTTTCCGTAAAATCGCCATCACCCCGCCCGCCAAATTCCTCGGACGACGTAATGAAACCTGATCAAGGAGTGGGAACACCGCCATCGAATGTTCCTAATGAAACTGACGATTGCTTTACAGTGGATGAGGCCATCGAGCATTTCGGTTTCGGATGGTTTCAAATACTTATATCGCTGTTTGCTGGCGTATCTTGGGTATGTTATTTGCTCCTTAATTTGCTTTTTAATGCTGTCGGAAAAGGATTAATGGCTAGCTCTGCAAAATTTTCTTTTTTAAGTTTTTGGGATATAATGAATAAATGGGTTGCAGATGGCTGAAGCTATGGAGATGATGATTTTGTCGATTTTATCTCCGGCGCTGTCCTGTGAGTGGGGCATTGGAAACGCCGAACAGGCGATAATTACTTCGTGTGTCTTTTGCGGAATGATGTTTTCATCCATCATCTGGGGCAAAGTATGCGATAGATACGGGCGTCGAATTGTAAGTATTGTTGATTTGAAATTTTTTTTAACTATGGAAAGGATTTTTTTTTTATATTTAAGTATTTAAATTTTTTTAGGGAATTATGCTTATCTCGATGACAACGTTCTTTTTCGGAATGTGCAGCGCATTTGCTCCCAACTATCCCGTATTCATTATTCTACGTACTTTGATGGGTGTAGGCATCGGCGGCGTGCCACAATCGTATTGTTGCAAATTATTATTTTTTTTAAAACTTCTACAATTTTAAAAATCATTGATAGATTTAGTGGTGCGTATTGTAAATTTTATTAATATGAATCTTTTTTTGCTAGAAATTCTTAATTTCAGCTTATTCTAAACCTTTTGTTTTCTTTGAAAAATAAAAATTTATGCAATTTTAGAGTAACGTACTACTCGGAGTTTCTGCCGATGAAACAACGTGCCAAATGCGTTATGCTCATGCAGGCCTTTTGGGCGTTAGGCGGTGCCGTCGAGTCCTGCGTTGCTATTTTCGTCATGGAGCCGTTTGGTTGGCGATGCCTTTTAATCATAAGCACAATGCCATTGCTTATCTCCGCAGCGACCTGTCTTGTATGATTTAATTTATTTAGAAAAAATATTAAATTAAAAGGCCGAGGATTGAAAAGCCATTTTACACATACTTTTTACAATTTTTATGCGCAATGCTAAGAGGACTTAAATGTAAGAAGTTATGCTTTTTTTGAAAATGTTATGTCAACTTCTTTTGTCAAAAGTAATAAAAAAAAAATCGTTTTTTAACAAAGCATCATTCGTTAAATTTTATAGATTTATGTCTGAAAAATGAAATTGAAAAAAATTTCAATGAAAATTATTCAACTTCTTTCGTCTGGGGGTATAGCTCAGTGGTAGAGCATTCGACTGCAGATCGAGAGGTCCCCGGTTCAAACCCGGGTGCCCCCTGGTTTCTTTTTTCCCATTTATTGCTTACAATTTTAATGACCTAAAGTTTCTAACTTCTTTTAGAAACTAATTTTTATTTTATTTTTTTCAATTACATTTTAGAAAAAAAATCACTTTAACATTTATTTAAAATTGGCCGAAACTCTTATCATAAAATATTCAAAAAATCACAATTTTTTCCATCTTATTTTGTCAGCATTTTTTCTTAATTTGAGTTAAAAAATTTTTAGTGCGTGCCCGAAAGCGCTCGTTTCTTAATGACATGCGGTCGCAACGAGGATGCCTACAAGACGATTAAGATGATTTCTCGCATGAACAAGCGCGAAATGCCCCGCGGAAAGTTAATTGTTTCTCGTGACACCACCAAAAATATGGTATATATTATCATTTTGTGTTTATTTAATTGGAAGTTAATATTTTTCCCACACGTTGATGTTTTTTGATTTTTTTTTTTTTGGAGTCTAATAATGCAAAAAAATCGTTTTTGGTTTTAGGAGAAGAAACGCGGCAATTTCTTCGACTTATTCCGCCCAGAATTTTTACGTACAACCATTCTATTGCTGACAATTTGGTAATATTACTCTAATTTAAATCTTTTCCAGTCATCAATTTGAGTTAAAAATTTCTACTTTATTTTTAAAAACAATTTTTTAATTTCTAAAAAAATAAGTTTTTATATGTGAAAATATCGAAATTTCGCTAAAAATAACCTAGTTTAGGTTCATCATAACAGCCTCTTACTATGGTATCATTCTCTACACGACAGTGCTTTACACATCTGGTGTAACGTGTCATGGTGCTAAGCCCAACTCGACGTCCAGCTTATTAGCGTGCATGCCGCTCACTCAAGATGACTATTTCGACTTTGTTCTTACGTCCGTCTCCGAATTTCCGGGTTTGCAGACTATTGTAATGAAGTTTACTAGTATAAGCTATTATATATTAAGATATATTAAGGTCTTTTGCTATCCGCTATTCTTCTCGAATTAATCGGTCGACGAAAAACGGTGGCAGTCGACTTGTTGTGTTTCTCCGTTTTTGTTGCTGTACTCGCTCTTTGCCTTGAACGGTGTGAATATTCACGTAATGAAACATAAAAATCCACGTAATTTGCTTAGAATTTTTAATTTTCAGCTTTTATGTGACAACGGCACTCTTCATCACCAGAGCGTTTGCTTCTGGTGCTTTCCAAAGTATTTACGTCTATACTCCTGAGGTTGGAAACTTTTCAAGAAATAACGAATCACATTAAGCAGATTTTTTTTTAATTGCGAAATATGTGAATAATTTGTAAATTATAGACAAAAACAATTAGCTAAATTTTGAAGCAATTATCAGGAAAAAATGGGAAAAATATTTCCTAACTACAACAACATTTTTTATACTTTCGATTCAACACCTAGGTCTATCCGACTACAATGCGTGCGGTTGGATTGGGCGCAGCCAGCGGTATGGGACGTTTGGGTGCACTGCTAACGCCTTTCGTCGCCCAGGTCATGTCGAGCATCTGGCTTCTCTTTCCTGTGGTATTATACTCCGGCTTTGGAATCCTTGCCGCATGTTGTGCTATAGCCTTAAAAATTGAAACACGTGGTCGCCAGATGCAGGACCATATGGAAGAGGCCATCTCGGCGAGCCGCCCAAAGGAGGAACAAGGACAACAGGAGAAAAATAGTCAGCTGAATTTGGCAGCGATGAACTGCGGAGACTAATTAACTTGTATATATCATATGCTTCATATAGATATGTATTTCGGATAAACTATCCCAATGTACCGATTATGTGTAAATATACTTAAGTTTGTCTATAATAATTATATGTATTCAAACATTTTGCTTTGCTATTGGGCTTTTTTTTCAGAAAAATGAATTGTTGATTTTTTTAAAAAATACAAAAATTCTTTTCATTTTTTTTTTGCTCGCATACTCGTATGAAAAATAAAAATATAGAAATTATAGGTCCGATTCATACATAATCTATAAGAGTTGTTTTTTTTTTGAGTCTGTCCAGTGATTATCTCAATGGCAACCAGCTTTGAGGGGCTGTAATTTGGCAATCAGTGGTTTTCAACTATAGAAAAGCTGTTAATGCAATCAGTTATTTGATCTGGGTCTTCCTTGAAACTGTGCAAAGCCACATTAGGTCCTATTTTGTCAAATGCAACCATGTTTTCAAAAATGGGACCCATAATTCTTACAATAAAAGTTCATTTCCGGGCCGACCGATCTAAATACAACATGTATACCATTAAAAAGAGGGCATTTTTCTGAATAGAATGAAATAATTTCCACATGCTGAATAAGAGTATAACTATTTTACAGATCTTAACACTAATTGCATTTGTATTTAATTCTTTTTGTTATGCTTTAGTCCGTAGCAATAGCCTGGTGGCTAGTGCGTCCACGCATTCCTTTTTTCCTTTGAGTTCGAATCCGCTCTGGTGACATTTTTGTTTTTCGTTTATTTTTTTAATATATTCTTTATTTTAATAAATTTATTTTAATAATTAATAAATCAATAAACATGGTTATTTATAATGAAATAATTAAAGTATAGCATTTGCTCAGAATACGAGCATTTGATAAATGACATTAAGGAACAATTCATGAAGCAGCAGCGTGCTGACAATTTATTCTCGGAAAAGGTGTATTAAAATACGGTGGCTCTAGGTCAACGTAGCTGCACTTATATCAGGAATACTGTAATAAAAGCGGATTCTGAAATTGGAAATACCAGTTCTAAAACACGCAACAAATTCTCACGTTGATGGATTACGAATCCCGACTCATTCGACATTATGTAACTGTGAATTCGACGAACGAATGCTTTGAAAATTCGGAAAAAAAGACATCAAGCGGCCGATAATTCGCAGTTGCACCCGCTGGAATATTTTTGATAACAACAGTTTTTCCTTCAGAGCCTGAATAGAAGCGTGATCTTTGAAACCAAGAATCGAGCAGCAAATTATGCGGCATGTCACTGAAGCGTTTACGTCATCGGCGATTTCGAAGTTCTCATCGTTTGTATCAAGCTAGATACATATATACATATAAATGATTCAAATGATTGTGTACAACAAAAAAAGTATACGTCAAAGTTGAACATCTTCTTTGACTTCGAGAGAACCTCCTTCAGCTCGTTGAGTTAAAAGAATAGGGATAGTGTCGGCAATCTTGTACCTTTTGAAAAAACGCCGGTATTCCGCCGGAAAACCATTCTTAAAGAGTTGCTGCGACGTTAACTGCGGAGAAGACCATATTTACGAAGTCACGATAGCGCAATGTTTTTAAAATAAACGAAAAACAAAAATTTTAATCTAAGAAAAAACGAAAAACAAAAATGTCACCAGAGCTGATTCAAACTCAAAGGAAAAAAGGAAAGCGCGGAGGCACTGGCCACTAGGCTACTGCTGTAACGGATAAAAACATAACAAACTGAAAAGAAACTGTAAAAAAATGCTATCTCGTCGAAAAGAAAAATTTTTTATTGAGAAATAGCGTGCAAAAAGAAGAGAGTCCAGACGATTGTCGGATAAGCCTTTTTTCCTTTTTTTCCTTTTCCTACCGCGTTCTTTTTTTTGCCTTTCGTCTCGCGATGCAATTTTCTGCATTAAACGACACGCGTCCTTTAAATTGGCAAATCGAGATTTTCTATACATATCATATACGATTAAAATCCTCGTGATTCGTGGAGTCCGAATATGCATTAATTTTTTTTGGAAGTCCTTGCGGGACCTTTTGTGATCCATTGTGTGATAGTGTTTTTATATAAAAAAAATGCTGGAAATCCCTGCTTTCATTTCGTTTTGCAAATTTTGTCATTTTCCGCGTCAAAAAGTTTCGATTGTTTTGTCACATTCGTGAAAAAAAGATTGAAATTCTTATCATTTTTCACCAAAAGTATGGCTTGTTTTGTCAAAAGTTTTTGGTACGCTTCATTCTTGACGTTTAACAACTTTGAAGTATGTTGAACATTCTACAGCTACATCAAATTTGCCAAGATCGTCATAGTCTCTTAATCCATTTCCGTTAGTGCTGGCCGGTTTTGCATAAAATTGATGTTTTTTGGTGGGTCGTTAAAACGCGCATTTAAAGTTTCGGAAAGATATTTGAAGTAGGTAAAAATCAAAAGTGCTGTTTTAATTACTAATTATTTTTACCTGCTTTAAACATCTTTCCGAAACTTTAAATGCGTGTTTTAATGATCCTCGAGTGAAATCACCAATTTTATGCAAAAACGGTTAGTCCCATATTCGCCAAATATCCGTGTAAAAGTAATTTTATTGTAACGAAAAGGTCAAATTTATTTTGTCGTGCAACTTTTTTAAAAACCTTTCTATAAACAAATTTTATTATTCTCAGGCTTCCGAATCTGCCGCTAGCTGGTTTTTTCTGATTCATTTTCACCGTTGTTTGTCACTATTGTTGAAACAGAAGTTGAACTGCTCATCGGCATTATATTATTTGCAACAACGGAACTTTTGGCTTTATTATAATCGGCGTAAAATAGCTTTTTGCATAGCTGTTCATAATTTTCGGGAAAATGATAGACTAGGGTATTTGTAGGCCAGCCTTTTGGCAGCGGTGCGCGATCAATGTCGCGCGTTATCTGTACGGCTCGAAAGCGACGGTTTACTAGTTGATTACTGATGTATTCAGCGTTTGTTAAATGATGTAGAAAGATTTTGAACCGCAAGATGCTATTTCTGTAATGATTAAGCAAATAGCAAATAGTAATTTAAAGAAAATTATTTACTCTAATTTCGCGTGTATAAAGCGGGGTATTCTGAATCAATTTTAAATTGGCGCCAATGAGTTCATTCTGTTATATTGAATCCAAGCGAGTCCAAATTTTGTGCCCACTTTTATGAAACTGAATCAAAGGCGGGCACAAAATTTTGACCCAACGGATCCTATACAACAGAATGAATTCATTAACGCCAATTTAAATTTGACTCAAAACAACCTTATACGCGCAAAATTAGGGTACTTAAATGTTTAAAAGTGAAATGGCACAAAAATTATTAAATGATTACTGGTAAAAAAAAGTTTAAGCGATAATTGTACTTTGTATTTTTGAAGCTTCTTGATTGCTCTACATTACACACTTCATTCACATAATTGGCGCTGAATACAACGACGATTGTGCGGGCACGATCAAAAAGTCGTTGCCCTGTATCGTAAAGGTTGAGCTCGTCAATGCAATCGTTCACGTCGATAAGCGTCGTGCGCTTTCCTACGTTTTTGTTTGCCTCATTACATTGATTTTGAAGATTTTTACTTAAATATTTAAAGTATTGTCGGGTCTCTTTTGAAGATTCATGATGCAGAAGTAAAATATAGTTTATATCATCGTTGAGTCGACAAGATTTTTGCAATTCTGAAATAATGTCGAAAATTTGGAACAAAAAAATAATATTTTGGTTCAGTAATTAAAATTTTTTTTGTTACCTGATATAAGTGTAGTCGTTTCCATTTGTGAAAAACGCTTATTTCCGACTAAAGGATTTAATCTTGGCTTTAAATTTTCAATAAATTTCACAATGGAAATAAGCACGTCAACGCGATTCATTATACATAAAATCTCGAGAAAACGCTTCAAGCTAACATTTCGAAAGGTGTGTAGCATTTTAGCGGTGGGATTGGGCGTGTTGCGAATATCCATAATTTCCTCAATGCTCAGACCGAGTTGTGCGCACACAAATTCCCAATTTTTAAGCGTCCCAACGGCATAAGGATTGAGGCGCAACTCGAGTAGACGCATCGCTTCAGCGTTTAGATCTTGAATTTTTAGCGACGCATCGCTCAATTGTGGGCATACCTCGGATGGAAGAGTTCGCGGTCCTATTTTCAAAAAGCTGGAGTTCTCGTTCTTATCATCAACTATTTCAGACGATGTTAAGTCCTTGGAAGTTGTTGAAGTACAATTTTCCTCATCGATATGATTATCCTTATTGGGGATAATAATATCATCATCTAATTCAAGCTCGACGGTTACTGTAAGATTACGTGCCTCATCTTCTGCTTCCATTTAACATCTGAAATTTCTTGTAATTGTATTTCTTTTCAGGATGGCCCAAATTGGCAGCGGGATTTGTTTTTGTTATAACTTTTTTACTTTTTAACCAAATTGTAAAATTCTTTTTGCATTCGATTTCCAAAGTTTATTTGATTCCAAGCTTGTTGATATTGATTTCGATTTACGAATTTGCTAATCATTTAAACTATTTCGTCACTTTTTCAAAAAAGACATTTTCATAAAGTGGATGGTATAATCCTAACTATTTTGGACTATTTTGACTTTTTGGAAGTAAAACTTGTTCTATAAAGCATTATTTAAGCTATTAAATAAAAAATTAGCAAAAATCAATTCAAAAAATTGCGTCAATTTTACACATTTTCGACCTATTGAAAAGGTGACAAAAAATTTTAAATGATTAGTAAATTTGTAACTTGTAACCAATATCGACAAGCTTAGTATCAAATAAAAACATAAAGTCTTGGGAATCGAAAGAATTTTACAATTTGGTTCAAAAGTTATAATAAAAACAAATACCGCCGCCAATTTTGTCCATCCTATAAATCATTTACCTTATTTCTATATGATATAAAAGTGAAACTCAGTTATAAATTTTTATGGCTTATTTAATTTTTTCAAAATGTAGATATATTTTTATTATACAGTGCTGACCAAAATTATACGTTCACTTGAATTTTTCATATAACTTTTGATTAAATTATTATTTCATGTAATTTTTTTTGCCGAAATACGTAAAATTAGTGCAGAAATGATGTGCGTAGCAAAAAACGTGACGTGAAACGGTGATTTGTGGAAAATTTCGGACTTTACGGAAAATGACCGTTTCCAGGCTGGTCATAATTATACGTTCATTTCGAAAAACGTTGATTTTTGTAATGATTTTTGTGATTTTGGTGATGAAATCGGTGTAATGTGATTTTTTAATGTTTAGGCTAGTCATTACAGAGATATGCCTCGTGGGACGAGCCTAAGTGACTAGAAAGGTCAAATTAGCGCCCTGAAGGGGCAGAACTTAAGCAATCGTGCTGTAGCGGAAAGAATCGGTCGATCACTGGATGTTGTCAATCGATTCGTGAGAAATCCCGACGCATACGGAACTGCAAAGCGTTCGGGCCGCAAATCGAAAGTGGATGCGCGCAAAAAGCGCCGAATTTTGCGCGCGGCGTCGAACACGTCGATGTCAAGTCGAAAGATTGTCGCCAATCTCGACCTTGACGTCAGCGCACGGACAGTACGACGCGTGATCAAGCAATCTCCGCACATCAAGAGGATGAAAAAATTGAAAGCGCCATTCCTGAAGCAGCATCACAAGGACGCTCGCCTGCAATTTGGTCAAACTAACCAAGCTCGCGATTGGACCAAGGTTGACTGTTTCTTTTTAGTGCCTATGACGTGGGTATAACGTGGTTATGGGAGTATAACGTGGCCGGACGGCTACCGTGATTATTGGCACGATCTCCGAAGGAGCCGCTCCGATTTTCCCGCAGAAATTATGGCGGTGGAAGCCTCATGATCTGGGGAGCGTTCCAGTCTGATCGAAAGCTCCGCTTGGCATTTGTGAATGGTCGAATGGGATCAGCGGAATATCAGGACATGCTCGATGCTGTTCTCGTTTCGTTTTTGGAGGACCACGACAATGAAAGCCTCATCTTTCAGCATGACGGGGCCCCGGCGCATCGAAGCCGCAGCACGCGTGATTGGCTGATCGCACGAGACATCGAAACACTCGATTGGCCGGTGTGTTCGCCGGACTTGAATCCCATGGAAAACATCTGGGGGTTGATGGTTAGTCGAATGTACGATAAATCGGCGCGATACGAGAACGTGGATCAACTAAAAACCGCCGTATTGCAGGCGTGGGAGTCCATCACGAATGAAGAGCTCCAAAATCTGATTTTAAGCATGAATAATCGAATGTTCCAAGTGATTAATCGTAGTGGCAGTGCTACGGATTATTAATTATGCGTTTATCATAGCAATTTTTGTTATTATCGTTAAATTTATTATCGTTACATAAATGTTTTTCGAAATGAACGTATAATTATGACCAGCCTGAAAACGGTCATTTTTCGTAAAGTCCAAAATTTTCCACAAATCACCGTTTCACGTCACGTTTTTTGCTACGCACATCATTTCTGCACTAATTTTACGTATTTCGGCAAAAAAAATTACATGAAATAATAATTTAATCAAAAGTTATATGAAAAATTCAAGTGAACGTATAATTTTGGCCAGCACTGTAGTCTACATTTACATATGCGGCTTTTTATTCGCAATTACGATGTAAGTTATAATTATTTTTCAAATAAAAAAGCGCCTTTTTAAAGATAAGATGAGTAACCAAACATTCTACAGAACAGTGATGGGTAAGTGGCTCACCGATAAGCGTCTGAACTCTCTTCTTTTTGCACGCTATTTCTTAATAAAAAAATTTTTCTTTTCGACGAGATAGCATTTTTTTAAAGTTTCTTTTCGGTTTTGTGAAGTCTATAACTCAATCATTTTTTAATAAAATTACTCCAAAATAAGCATGAATATCGAGCTTTTCGTTGAAATGAAAAGTTTTTTTTCAAGATTTAAAAATTTCTATTCTGGACCAAAAAACGCATACTTTTTTTCTTTTCGTCTCTCTTCATCGCGAGCCACGAATTTCTAAATGGCTCATTAGACATAACTTGGTCCAGAATAAAAAATTTTAAATTTTGAAAAAACTTTTCATTACAACGAAAAGCTCGTATTCATGTTTATTTTGGAAATTTTATTAAAAAATGATTGAGTTATAGACTTCACAAACCGAAAAGAAACTTTAAAAAAATGCTATCTCGTCGAAAAAAAAATTTTTATTGATAAATAGCGTGCAAAAAAGAAGAGAGTCCAGACGCTTGTCGGTGAGCCACTTATCAATCACTGTTATTTACTCTTGAAATCGATCATCTAAAGCAAACGGATGGCAGTTATAGAAGTTGAGGGTGCCCATAATCATTAAAATAATTTATAGCACAACAAGCGGCGAGAAGTTTTATATTTTGTATATTTAGGTTGAATTGCTATGGACTAATTAGTAGTAGAATTGCAAAGAGTTGATAAAATTGAAAATTAAAGTAGAGAGTGATTCTGTACATGACTAACAAGGGAAGTTCATTTCCGGTCTCAACACAACATATATATTATTAAAAAGAGGGTATTTTTCTGCATAGAATGAAATAATTTCCACGTACCGAGTAAACAGTATAACTGTTTTCAGATGTTAACAATAATTGCGTATGTATTTAATTCTTTTTGTTATGTTTTCAACCGTTGCAGTAGCCTATTGGCTAGTGTTTCCGTGCTTTCCTTTTTTCCTTTGAGTTTGAATCAGCTCTGGTGAAATTTTTGTTTTTCGTTTTTTCTTAGATTTAAAGTTTTGTTTTTCGTTTATTCGTATAAACATTGCGCTATTGTCACTTCGTAAATATGGTCTTCTCCGCAGCTAACGTTCCAGCAACTCCTTCAGAATGGTTTTCCGGCGGAATACCGGCGTTTTTTCAAAAGGTTCAAGATTGCCGACACTATCCGTATTTTAGAAAATTTTTTATAATTTTTTGAAAAAATTTTTTTTAATTTCCGAAAATTTCTGAAATTCTGCCCATATTTTCAGAAATCGGAATTCAGGTACATCCCTTTTCAAATATTTTTGCAAAATCTATATGTATTTACAGAGTGACGAGAAAGTATATAATTATAAAATTAGCTTTGTGCAGAGTGTACATTTATTAACTTTTATTGACATTTTCAAAATCGTTCTGAATTTAGTTTGTGGTTGCATGTTTGCGATGACTTTTTATTATATTGCGCCACCGTTTTGTAGCCAAAAAATTGGTGCTAACTCATTGAGTTAATAAAAGTGAGTTAGATTAGAAACAGGCATACTACAAGTCAATGAAAATATTTACGAAAGTGAGTGGACAGAAGGAATGCAAACAAGCGGGAACGCTGACCGAAATCATTTACAGTAGCACACAAATACCTTACACTCATTCTTATGCATATGTATTATGTATATAGATTCTTTATGAAGTTATTTATTTATAAAACACTCGAGAGCGAAAACAAAATTGCGCACAACCTAAAATAACAATGGTCTTCCCATTTTTTTTCTGTTCTCTTCTACCTTGTTTCTTTTTCATATCCACATAAGCAAGCACTGTGGTCAAAGGCTCACAAATTTATTTTTTTTTTCGAATTTGAACGAATTTATTCGGTGGAATGTTTAGCAGCGAGCAGGCAAATCGCGCTGAAGATTAAGAGTAACTTTACAGACTGACTGCACTTGACGTTTACTTTTGTAAAAATTTTTTTTGAAAGCTTTTAAATTTAAAACTAATTTGTAATTAGCAACTGAAAAAAGATTTTATTTTTAACATAAAATTTAAATTCATTTATAGGGTTTTACTAAATCTAAATAACGAAGAGGATGAGTTACAATTTTAATGATGAACATAAAGCGTCAACATCGTCACAAAGCGGAGTTATAATATGTATTCCTTCACAAAAATATTTTAATAACCAAACACGACAAATAATCACATCAACCAAAATGAATAAAACAAATTATGAGCTTGATATAAGTATTTTCAAGAAAAATTTTCTAACAAAAACTCTTCGAGGGAAAATATATCCACAAAGTAGTCTTGATTTAAGAAAGCGATCATATATTGTTTCAACAATAAATTATTTCAACTCGTATTTTGTATTCTTATCCATTCTCATGCTAGGTAGGTTTTTTATTACAATTTTGTATTGTTTTTAAATTCATTCAATTATAATAATAAATTTTACATATAATTTAGCCAAAAATATGCAGGCACAATTAACTCCTGTAATCGGAGGAAAATGCACACGCTCCTCACCTGACATTTATATTGGTGGAAAACAAACACAATTTTTTCTAAAATGTGAACGGGCTGCTGAGTATTTTTTAAAATTAACTAAAAACGAGAAAAAAAATTATTTACCCTAATTTCGCGTGTATAAGATTGAGTATTTTTAGCCAAATTTAAATTGGCGCCAATGAGTTCATTCTATTGTATCAAATCAGTTGGGATCCAAATTTTGTGCCCACTTTTTTGAAACTGAAACGAAGGCGGGAACAAAATTTGGTTTTTAGCGAAACCGATACGAACAGAATGAACTCATTGGCGCCAATTTAAATTTGGCTAAAAACACGTGGACGCGAAATTAGGATAATTAAATATTAGTTCGGGCGCGGATGACGGTATTTGGGTCGTCAAGAGTCGACAACAAGAGGTCGTTACGCCAACACATATTTCGGCTGCTGAAATTGCGGAACGTTCAGCGAATGCTGATAGAAGTACATCATCGTCGTCAACTATTAAAAAAGCTTCTTCTACAAAAGTTCACGCTCCCGAACGAACGGCTGAATTTTCTACTGAATTGACACCCGCGCAACTACAGGGATGCAGTAAAACCATTTTTAATTATCTTGTTATTTTTTAATCAACGAATTTCAAATTAGTAGATGATGAAAATGTTCGCCCCAGTACTTCATGTGCCATAAATGATAATTGCTTATATGCAGTGTACGGTAATCACAACGAATATCTACAATGCGATCCAGTGTAAGAACATATAACAAACATTTTTAAAAATTTCACATGAAAATATAAATATACATATGTGAGTATATGCAGGTATTTTAAAATGAAATTTATGTGTTCTTGCTTTGTTATGAATCATATTTTTTAAACAAAAAATACTACAATAAAAGGCTTCAAATCAAATAAAAAGTATTTGAGTGATTTGGAGTGGATTCAACTTAAAAAAATGTGTACTTCAGCTGCGCAATTAACTTTAAAATGTAAAAACAGGAAGAAATAAAAAAAATAAATTACAAAAACCGATTGTAGTAAAAACAAAAAATGAAAAATAAAAAACGAAAAAACAAAATAAATTTGAAATTTATAAAAACATTTAAAAATTATTTAGCGACCATCGTTGGACAACAAAACATTGCGAAAAAGGATATACGTTTAATTTGGCTCAACAATCTTGTGCATTACCGACGGCAAAAGGTGGTTCGTTCCGACAATATCCTAGTGGTATGGAAATAAAAAAATAAAATAATATTTACACAATATGTTTAAAAATAATTACCTTAATTTCGCGTGTATAAGGCCGGGTGTTTTGAGCCAAATTTAAATTGGCGCCGATGAGTTTATTGCGTTGTATCGGATCGGTTAAGGTGCAAATTTTGTGCCCGCCTTCGTTTCAGTTTCATAAAAATGGGCACAAAATTTGGACTCGCTTGAATTCAATACAACAGAATGAACTCATTGGCGCTAATTTAAATTTGGCTCAAAATATCCTGCCTTATACATGCAAAATTAAAATAAATAAAATTTACATAATATGTATGTTTAAAAATAATTTTAAAAATTTCTTTTGGTTGTAATTTATTCAATTTTATAGGTGGTTTAGCGTGTAGTTATACACAATGTTCGCCGCTTACCCCTTGCACGATAGGCACCTGTAACGGTGGATATTGTTGCACATCCGCACCATCACCATTACCTCCGGTTCCGGCAGCTTATCCCAGTCTTGGTGGGCAATTTGAATTTAAAAAATAAAAAAGGTTAAAAACATAAATTATATTGTAATAACTATCTACTTAAATTAACAAAAATTTAATACATGTATGCATATTAATTTTTTTAAATCTATTTTTAATGAGTCCTCTACTAATCATTTACATAAATATTAATGTTAAAAATTATCCAGCTAATTCAAATATAAATAACTATCATTCAACGCAGTCATTATCATTTTTGCATCATAATCCAAGTCATTTATCAACTTTTAACACTTCCATGCTTGCTAGTGATAGTAATGCGTTTCTGCATGCAAACGACGCTCTTCATAACAATACATTCAATAGTGGGTTGTCGCCAAAACCGCAACTTATGTTTAGTGACACTAGCTCGCATGTATCACATGTACCTCGTAAACGAGCTCTTAAACAACTTTTGCTTAAAACCGCAAGTAAATTTTCCCCAAATTTTATTGATATTGTCACACCAGCCAAGGCGTGGCGTGAATTGTCTTCGTCGTCTGACAAAGGCACTGTTGTCTTTGACTGGCATGACAATATAAAATGACATTTGGAGTTTAACATTTGGAAATTATAATTTCCAAGTAGAAAATTCGAAAAAAAATTTGATGATCGCTAAATTTGCGCAAATGCGAGATTAAATTTAAATAAAACAATAAAAAATTAATTACCCTAATTTCGCGTTTTGAGTCAAATTTAAATTTTGAATTTATTCTGTTGTATTGGATCCAAGCGAGTTTAAATTTTTGCCACTTTTATGAAACTGAAACGAAGGCAGACACAAAATTTGAACCCCAACGGATCCGATACAATACAATGAACTCTGGCACCAATTTAAATTTGGTTCAAAACATTTGGCCTTATACACGCGAAATTAGAGTAATTAATTTTAATATACAATAATAATAAATTTTTATTTTTGGACAAATTTATAAAACAATTTTATTTAAAAGTCGAAATTAGTTTGTTTTATTTTTTCTAAATATTTCTATTTTTAAATGTTAATCCCAAATGTCGTATTATTTTTTAAATTAATGACTGACTGGTCTTTAATGCTTGAAGTTGACTAATTAGGCACGTGTTCGTCAGGCTTCACATCGCCAGTCAAATGTGAACATCTGAACGGCGGTCGTACCTGTCCGCCTGGGTTATTTTGCGATGTATCTGCAAACCTATGTTGTCCGCTTCTTTTAGCACTTCCATCAGTAAGCGCTGCTTCATTACAACCACAAATTCCAAAAATGAAAGGAACAAATGTTGGTACTGGCACAATAAATCAAATTGGGACTGGTAGATTGCGTGGTACGAGCGGCGGCACCATTCATATAAGCAGAGTTGGACGCTTGACTAATAACGCTGATGCATATGCACCACCGAGACACACTGATTTAATATCAACAATGAGAATGATGATGCCACCACGTATGTCAACCAATTATATATCGAATGGTAAGCAAAATAATGTGTTGCCCGCCAATTATGCCGTTCGGGGGAATAGAGGCGGTAATGGATTAAATGAAATATCCCCAAATAGTGGTGACAACGATATCATGCCTGGGGTCATCGATGAAATTCGATATTTTGGAAGCGATGGCGGTGGAAGTGATACCTTCAATGGCTTTTATAACAATCGTCGTTCTTCAGCTTACGAAAACGGAGATTATGATGCCTACAATAACGTAGGAATGAGCAGCTATGGAACGCACCCGGACACAAACACCATTAGTCGAAGACGCAGAAGTATGGCGAGAGTTCATTTTTAAGCTTATTGCTTTTTGCAATTTATATGATTTTTGTTAAAAATACCCGAAAAATCAAAAAGTTACTCTAATTTCGTGTGTATAAGGCCGGATTGTTGGAGCCAAATTTAAATTGGCGCCAATGAGTTAATCTTGTTGTATTGAATCCAAGCAAGTCCAAATTTTGTGACCACTCTTATGAAATCGAAATGAAGGCGGGCTCAAAATTTTGACCCCAACGAATTCGATACAACAGAATGAACTCATTGGCGCCAATTTAAATTTGGCGTTATACATGCGAAATTAGAGTAAATGTGTTTATATAAAAAAAACAGTTGCAGTTGTGTGATGCCTTTTTTTTATTTTGAGTGCATTCTTTTAGTACGCTTCTCCTCATTTCCTTGTTCATCGTACTTTTTCGATCCATTGTCAACCGACTTTATTTCCTTTAGTGAGTGATTGATGTGGTTCATTTTATAATATGCACATAATATGTAGTTTTAACAACACTAACCAGCAACAAATAATGTTTAAAAGTTAAATGTGATACAAATGATTTTATTTTTATTTTACATTTTTGTGAAATAAAAATTATATAATCAGCGCTTTTTGGTTTATAGTTTTGCATTTTAATAGCATTGCAGGAACATGCCCAGGTGGTATTCAACCATACGGTTTTTGTAACGCCGGTGTCTGTGCGCCCAACTTCCAATGCACTCAGCCGGCTAATATTTGTTGTCCCTCATCATTTCCGCAACTGGCGCCACCTCCACCACAAATTTTTTCGCCGCCCATTATTCCAATATCACCACTATTACCGCCTCCACCTCCCGTGGCATTGACAACAGCATCCTGTTTGTGGCACTTATCACAAGCACATTTCTTGAAGATATTGCATATCACAAAAAAATCTATTTTTTATAGCATTATAAGTTGTTCGAATACTCAGAGGCCAATAAATTTTTTAAAAATAAAAAATCAAGAAATAGAGCTTTAAGGTTTTTAATTTGCAATAAATAATAATTTTCACCAAACAAAAGTTTGCGTACTTCATAATTTTAAATATTCATTTAATATTTGTAGATTGTCCAGGAGGATTGGCTGGAGGTTCTTGTGTGTCTGGGCATTGTGCACCTGGATACGCGTGCAGCCCTCCGAGCAATGTTTGTTGTGCGCAAATGACACAAGCCATTCCAGCAACGGGTAGAAAAAACCTAAATAAAAATATATGCATTTAAATATTTTCGATTATTTAGTTTGTCCGGATGGTACTCAAGCAGCTGGCGCATGTGTAGACAACCAATGCGGTACTGGCTTTATTTGTAATCAAGGATTGTGTTGTGCGAGTTCCTCCCAAACGCCACGCTGTCTGGATGGCAGTCAGGCAATTGGGGCATGTATTCAAGGCAGTTGTGGAACTGGTTATAGTTGTACAACCGGCAACATTTGCTGTCCATCAACTTTGAATTGTAATAGTAAATTGAGAAATTAATTACAATCAAATTAAAATAATTTTGTTTTAGCATGCCCTAATGGTCAAGTCTCGATAGGTACATGTGTGAATGGGCAATGCCCTATAGGCTATGCTTGTATTAACAATCAATGTTGTGGCGACTCAAATACAAGTACCATTAGTTGTTCATTTGAAGATTCAAGAGGACCATGTCCATGCCAAGAGCCAGGCACCGAATGTGATACAGCTAATAATTGGTGCTGTCCTCGTACTATGGGCGATCCCGTTGGTCCATGCATCCTGGGCGAAACAGGCAAACGCTTGTGTCCAGACGGTTAGCAGACATAATGTTCTTATGTTAGTGAAACAGATATTCATTTGCTCATTTAGGATACGCATGCACAGGGCCAGGAACTGGCCAATGCTATCGCCTTGAAACGAACAGCTGCCCACCGGAGGAACAATTCGGTCCTTGCGCCCCAACTGAACCGCAATGTCCGCAGGGCTATATGTGTATAGGCGAATTTTGTTGCAGTGTTAATGGCGAAAATACTTTGCGACGTCGTTTTAAGCGCCGTGCACCTGTTTTTATGCAATGGGTTAGTTTATTCATTTAAGACACAAATGTCTCTAAGAATTAAAATGTTTTGGACTACTTTTTTTCGACCATTACCCATTTTGCTGAAAATTTAGTATAAGGTACTATCAGATATGTTGATAATCGACCATTACCTAATGCCTTATACTAAATTTTCAGTGATGGTCGAAAAAAAATTGTCCCAAAATGATTAAAAAACTATAATTCTTACAGACATTGTGTCTTAATTGCAAATTTGAAAATGCAAATTATAAAAAACAAGTACATATTTTCAGATGTAATGTGACATATGCCTAGTGTTTTATTCTATTTTCAATACTATCTTGTATTGCATGGCCAGACAAGAACGCATATAGAATCTATTTTTAAATGACATTAAAAATAATTTATCTAATTTTAATTAAACGCATATTATTATTACAAATAATAATAAAGTTTAAAGTTTAATGATTAAAAAGTTTAAAGTTAATGACTAAAGAATGGCTCATTATAAAGCCTCTATTTATTTTTGTAATAACTTTTTTATTTTTCAACTAAATATTTTGTGACTAACTTTTGGAGAATTTATTTATTGTTAAGATTTTACTTTATAAACTTAAGCGCCGGGGGATGCCATTACTCCCGATAGGAAAAAAATAAGAGAATGGTAGATGATGAAGCATTTAAAATGGATGATGAAGCATTTAAATTTGAAAATACCAAGACTTAACCTTATTGCTTAAAATTTTGTTAATTGTCTTTTTTTAAATATTCTTCGTTATAAAAAATTATTCTTTGTTTATACAGTGCTGGCCAAAATTATACGTTCACTTGAATTTTTCATATAACTTTTGATTAAATTATTATTTCATGTAATTTTTTTTTGCCGAAATACGTAAAATTAGTGCAGAAATGATGTGCGTAGCAAAAAACGTGACGTGAAACGGTGATTTGTGGAAAATTTTGGACTTTACGGAAAATGACCGTTTTCAGGCTGGTCATAATTATAAGTTCATTTCGAAAAACGTTGATTTTTGTAATGATTTTTGTGATTTTGGTGATGAAATCGGTGTGATGTGATTTTTTAATGTTTAGGCTAGTCATTACAGAGATATGCCTCGTGGGACGAGCCTTAGTGAGTACGAGAAAGGTCAAATCAGCGCCCTGAAGGGGCAGAACTTAAGCAATCGTGCTGTAGCGGAAAGAATCGGTCGATCACGGGATGTTGTCAATCGATTCGTGAGAAATCCCGACGCATACGGAACTGCAAAGCATTCGGGCCGCAAATCGAAAGTGGATGCGCGCAAAAAGCGCCGAATTTTGCGCGCGGCGTCGAACACGTCGACGTCAAGTCGAAAGATTGTCGC
Organism: Bradynema listronoti; assembly: GCA_024678965.1. Lineage (NCBI taxonomy): Eukaryota > Metazoa > Nematoda > Chromadorea > Rhabditida > Allantonematidae > Bradynema > Bradynema listronoti. The sequence continues at coordinate 1,270,916 of JANLNO010000001.1, read as the reverse complement.
CAATCTCGACCTTGACGTCAGCGCACAGACAGTACGACGCGTGATCAAGCAATCTCCGCACATCAAGAGAATGAAAAAATTGAAAGCGCCATTCCTGAAGCAGCATCACAAGGACGCTCGCCTGCAATTTGGTCAAACTAACCAAGCTCGCGATTGGACCAAGGTTGACTGTTTCTTTTTGAGTGCCTATGACGTGGGTATAACGTGGTTATGGGGGTATAACGTGGCCGGACGGCTACCGTGATTATTGGCACGATCTCCGAAAGGAGCCGCTCCGATTTTCCCGCAGAAATTATGGCGGTGGAAGCCTCATGATCTGGGGAGCGTTCCAGTCTGATCGAAAGCTCCGCTTGGCATTTGTGAATGGTCGAATGGGATCAGCGGAATATCAGGACATGCTCGATGCTGTTCTCGTTTCGTTTTTGGAGGACCACGACAATGAAAGCCTCATCTTTCAGCATGACGGGGCCCCGGCGCATCGAAGCCGCAGCACGCGTGATTGGCTGATCGCGCGAGACATCGAAACACTCGATTGGCCGGCGTGTTCGCCGGACTTGAATCCCATGGAAAACATCTGGGGGTTGATGGTTAGTCGAATGTACGATAAATCGGCGCGATACGAGGACGTGGATCAACTAAAAACCGCCGTATTGCAGGCGTGGGAGTCCATCACGAATGAAGAGCTCCAAAATCTGATTTTAAGCATGAATAATCGAATGTTCCAAGTGATTAATCGTAGTGGCAGTGCTACGGATTATTAATTATGCGTTTATCATAGCAATTTTTGTTATTATCGTTAAATTTATTATCGTTACATAAATGTTTTTCGAAATGAACGTATAATTATGACCAGCCTGAAAACGGTCATTTTTCGTAAAGTCCAAAATTTTCCACAAATCACCGTTTCACGTCACGTTTTTTGCTACGCACATCATTTCTGCACTAATTTTACGTATTTCGGCAAAAAAATTACATGAAATAATAATTTAATCAAAAGGTATATGAAAAATTCAAGTGAACGTATAATTTTGGCCAGCACTGTAGGTATGTATCAAACAAATTTTCATAAAATTAGCTTCAAAATAAAAGTTTCGAAAAATATTTTATAATAAAAAAGTTATGGTCAAACAAAATCGGGTGGTTATAATGGGCCATCCTATAATCCTATAAACAATAGTAATCAAGTGCTCTTAATAAGTAACTATTCAATAAGCAAAAGTTTCTTTAGTCTTAGTCAAATTTTTCTTTAGTCAAAAATTAATAAGTTATATCAGTAATTAATTATTGTGTAATTCGTCGAAAATTTTCATTTTGTGAATTTTATAAAACAATTTCGAAATTAATAAAAGTTTTATAATTAGCATCAAATCAATATGTATGTTCGTTCTGACTTAGTGATTCATATGTATGAAGTTAATAGAAATTGCACAAATGCTGGTGATGATAAAGAATTACACCAAATTTCAAACTTATAATTTACTAAAGAATAAAATACCCTTTTTTAATTTTTGAGTGGAATAAAAAACATTTAATTTGATTCTTTTAGTGTGTATTGTATGAAATTTGGCGATTTTTAAATTTTTTTACAATAACCATATTTCCCAAAATTTAAATTTGACTTGGAAGCATATAAACCAGTATTTTACATTAAAAAGGCACTCAATATTGTTTGAAAAAAAAAATTGAAGTTATACAAATCGAATAAAAATTTTGAAGAGCTTAAAAGCGAGCAAAAGTCAGACTTAATTGTTTTTTAGTGATATTATCTTTGATTCACAAATAAAATATATATTTCAATAATAATTCTAAAATTAAATTTTTACCGATTAATAATTTAACGAAATTTAAAGGACGCATGCCTTTCAATATGCCTTTTCTGACAATTTTTCTAATTATTTCCACAATTTCTTCTAACTTTTTTCTACTATAGATAGAGACTTGGATTTTTTTGCATTTGTAGAGCGTACTCGATTTGTGGGGGACGTGTTTTTTTAAAATGTCTATTAAAATGATTTTTAAAATGTCTATTTTTAGCATTTTTATAGAGGAAAATGCAACGAAAAAAGTGCATATGGCTGAGCATTTTTTTCGGAGAGTGATCTAATGGACTTGAAATTTTTGCTATGAGCTCCTCTTACATACACTATTACACTCTATAAATTTGAACCTAATCGATTGGATAGGAGCCGAGTTATGAAACTTCAAAAAACGTTTTTTGAGTATTCGAGATTCAAAATAAAAAAAAATCATTAGCGTTGTAAACGCAAAACAATTATGATTTAAAGATTTTGAATTTGTATGAAAACAAAAAATCTATAATATTTTCAAGTTTAAATTTTATGTTCCGGTCCATGAAGCTGTATATCACTGACACTTCGTGTTCCATCGCTCTTGTCATCATCCAACTCCATACTGATGGAAGAAGAAGCGTCATCGTGACTATGAAGATTTGTCGTTATATTTTTCTTGTCCATATTCTCGTAAAAAGGAATGGAATTCAATTGTTCTTCTTTGTCTTGACAATCCTAAATATGGCGCAAATATTAAAAAAATTCATAGTTCAATAAATAAATAAGAAATTTAAGTAAGTAAATTACTTTTAAAAAAAGCAAAATAAAAAGAAAAAACTGCAATAATATTCTAATCGATTGTTAAAAATAATTTTAACTTTAAATATTTTTTAACACATGAAAATGCATGTTTTGAATTTAAATTTGCGTGCAAATTGACAAAAGTCGTCATTCTGTTCTTTATGTAGATGAATTTCTTAAACTATAATCTAAATATGTAGGGCGATTTATCTCAATTAATCTGACGACGACTTATCTTTAACTTATCTTAAAAAGAACAGAATGAAGGGAGTCTACCAATTTGCGCGCAAGTTTGAAAGCGTGTCCAACCGGTTGGACACGTCGTACGCGATGTGTTAAACATTGGAAAGTAAGAATAAATACTATATTGGAAAACGAATTACTGATAATCCGGAGCAATAATACAACATGAGAAGAGCCAGCGCCTCACGTTTTACATCCAAGCGCTCAATCTCCATCGCGTCTATATTATTCAGCGATAAAGAATGTCGTCGTCGCGCACCACTCTCTATGTCATTTCCAGCATTAGACGAGTCTTCATCAGGAGGTGCTGTGGAAATAAGTCGTCGCCGCATCCGATTAATTTGATCAATTTCGTTTTGAATAAGATCAATCTAAACAATAAAAATAAAAACATTATTGCAACGTTGAATGTATATTATGTATAATATAATATTCAAAATGTATTTATGATCGAAAAAATTTCTCTACCTGCTCGTTAATTCGTGATTTCCTTTCGGAAATATCAGATATATCGCTGAAAACATTTTGCCCGCTCGCTTTTGTGTCGCCAATAATTTGTGAATTATAGGCGTTTCCCGGCTCAAAGGGCAAATTTCGTAAATTTGTCGATCCGGAAAGACTCGACAAAAATTTCGAATCGATAATTTTCTGCGAAATAACTATTAATATAATTTGCTTGATAGAAAAATTAATAGAAGTTCTTACATCAATAGTGGTAATATCCGGCGTCAAATTAGAATTCACATCGTTTCGGATTTGCCACTCGGCCATAGAGCTGGACGGAATCGAATCATCGTTTGTAGAGTTTTTATTAAACGATAAGCTTATCTGCTGTTGGTTCGCAGCTGATAAGGACGATGGTATGTTTTCGGAAACTGCAGATGTCGCTTTACGCCGACTGGCCGCGGCAACTGCCCCAACATTCTTCCAAGTTGACGACAATTTTTCCGTAACAGTTGTTGCAATTCGCCGGCGACGCGTGCCGCTAGAACCATCCGATGAAACGCTGGAAGGAGCTATAGAGGTCGTATCGGAGGGAGAAACTAATAAAAACAAATAAAATTGTCTAACAAACTACAAATAAAAAAAAAACTTTTCAAAAAAATTCACATAATAAAAACGCGTATAAAATTTTGGATACATTTTATTTCCTATAAAAAATTAGACATATAAAATTACCCAAGTCTTTTTCATCCAAAACCACAAAGCAGCCATTATCGTCGAAATTATTAAAGGAAGGGACACATTCCTCATGATTATTCGCTTTTTCAACACATTTATTATGACAAATAAAATTGCAGACAGAGCATCGACTAGCCGACTTTAGCCAAATTTTTCCATGACAAATTCCACAGAAAATGGAAGATACTATAAGCATTAATAATAATAATAATATGAGAAAAAAAATTCGGTATTTTTTCAACTAAATTTTCGTACTTTTTATATCCGACTACATCAGGGTTGCTAGATGAAAATCAAATAAAAAAGAACGCTGGGCACGAAAAAAATATTTTATTGATAATTTCCAACAACAAAAAAGATTTTTCGAAAAATATCTGAATTGGTCTATTTCGTTAACTTTTCGGGTCAGATTCTTTATTCTCTCAACAATTAATACTTCTCGGAACTCCTGATCCTCTGTGTCTAAGAGTGCCATTCTTCATGGAAAAAAAAGAACAAAAAATGGAAAAAAGAACAAAAAAGAACAAAAAAGAACAAAAAATGGAAAAAAAAAGAACAAAAAAGAATTAATAATAATAATATGAGAAACATTAATAATAATAATAATAATAATAATAATATGAAAAAAAAACTCGGTATTTTTTCAACTAAATTTTCCTACTTTTTATATCCGACTACGACATAGTCCACCATTAAAATAAAGTAAATGTAGACAATTCAATTTAAAAAAAAAGCGACAAAACAAACCGTGACGCAAATGAAATTGTGTCCATTTGTGTGGATAAAGCTGTTTGGGTGATTCGGGTACGCTGCGCGAAGCGCGCTCGGAATCCAATGCAAAATCATCGTCAACATCTTCTTCCATCGTCGATGACTGCAATGGACTAACAGCCGCGTTAATCGGCTCGAGAACTGCCTCATGACGAGAGTTAGTTGAAGCAGTGTTAATTGTACGTTGACGAGAACAGGTCGCGCTAGCCGGCATCGCTCGAACGTTCGAATCGGGTAGACCGTTTGGGAAGAAACGAAAACCCAACGTGACATCCCCGTAGCAGAGTCGTGCGTCAAAACCGGTCCGCCGGCTCAGTTCAGAAAACTCGGACGGAATATCACTAAATAAGAAATTATAAAAATGATAAAATAATTTTAAAATTCATTTCAAAAAAAACAATTTTTAAAAAAATTAAAACCCATTCTCTGAGGATGGAGCTCGTAAATGAAAAACTTCACGATGACTGTTCGAAAGTGTCAATTGACAATCCGCCACAATTTGTGGAATATAAATGCTGGTCTAAATACCGATTTAGAAAATAAGTTAAAATTTAAAAAATTTAAATTCATACATAGCCTAGAAGTGCTTCGACCGTTTCAGAAGATTCGCCACTCGTTGGATCGTGCTTCGGATTGGTGGACGATACAAATTTCCGACGTGAGTGAATCGTAACGTTTAAATATTTTGTTGAGCGATGCTCCAAACCAAAATGTAATGATTGCCCCCACAAAGGATTCTATTTGAAAAAGAATTCCATTAATTTTTTAAAGACAAAAAATAATTTGTTGAAAGACCGAAAAAAAGTTAACTAAAAAAAAAAGAATCGATTTGGCTAAAAATCTACGAGTTTCGTGCTGACTTCATCACTTTTTTGCCTCCGAAAAAAGTTTGATTCAAAGTCTTCAAATTTTTATTTTTTATTCATGTATTCATTCAGGCTTTTTGTTGAAAGCGTTCAACCTACTGTTTCAATACTAAAATTTTTAGAATATTGCCATTCAATTTTGTAAAAAATTCTTTTAAAAATATATAAATTTTGTAATTAGATATAGTTGAAAAACATAAAATTTTGGTAGCCAATTTAATAATAGAAATGTTACCTTCGTTAGCGGCACGGACTTTGTTTGGCGCGATGTGATTAGCGGCTGTTGATAATGTTTACTCTCATCCTCAAAATTATCGGTATTTGCGGAATTGGGAGGATCATTAAGCGGTTGTGCTTTACACGTTGAATCCTCTTCATTTCGATTCGTTGATGAAGGTGACTTTCTACAAGACAAATAATAACGTCAAAATGAATATGTTACACGTGTTTTAAAAAAAAATAATAATACCGCTTTCTTCCTATCCATTTTTTCTTGGTTTTGTCCAAAACCCGCATTTCCAGTGATGATGAACCGGGCGATCCGACACGTGCTTTATTTTCTCGCTAAACTTATTTAAATTTAGAATATTATCAAAGTTGTACAACTTGATAATAATTTTAAATTAAAAAGTTTTAAATAGCTAAAATTCAATGCCAAAATTATATAGGTATTTAAATTGCAACATTATCTCACTTTCACAAAATATAACGTGTATTAAAAAATTCCAATTATCCTAATTTTGCGTGTATAAGCACCGGGTGTTTTGAGCCAAATTTAAATTGACGCCATTGAGTTCATTATCTGTTCGTATCGGATTCAAGCGAGTCCAAATTTTGGGCCCGCCTTCGTTTCAGTTTCATCATAAATTGGGCACAAAATTTGGATCCCAACGGATACCCGATACAAAGCAATGAACTCATTGACGTCAATTTAAATTTGGCTCAAAATATCCGCGGCCTTATAGATGCGAAATTAGGGTACAAATAATAAAACCAATGTGTTATCGCTATTTGAAAAGATCGTGACGGTGTGCGTATCGGCTTCCAATGCGCATTCCGCCGCCTCACTGCCAGCAGCGCCAAACAAAAGCATCGACGAACGCGCAGAAGATGAGCCCGTCGGTGATGGAAGTTCGTCTCGTTTTGTGCGATTCCATAAATCGTTAAATTTTGTGCGACCCGCGTGGATTTTTAACGCCATTTCGCTAGCTCGTGCCTTTAATTTTCTTTTGTTATCGAAATCATTTATTTCATCATTACTCCTTTCCGTTTTGGTTCTTCGTCTCCACTTCAAATATCATTACTTTATGTTTCTTTTTTTAATTTTTCAAAAATTTTTATTATAAATATAAGTAATAAACCTGAATACGCTCGCGCTTGGAACTTGGTTTTGGAGAATTGGCACGAGTCTGCTTCGAAATCGCTCTTTCCTGCACAATATCCACGCCACTTGTTTCCGATTGCGCTTCGCATTGAACCGAAGCGACGTTTTCCCGCGATTCGCTATATAATTCGCCAATAGATGACACGGATTTCGGAATTAAATTATTCGCCGACGTTTTATTTTCGATTGACATGTCCTCCTCTTCCTCGTCCACCGTACAATGATCCGCACTATCATCGGCGCGTAATGCTGCGCTATTCGTCAATTCCAAAAATAGATCCGAATCGGATCTGTAAACAATAAAAAGTTAAATAAATAAATTTAAAAACTTCAAGTAAAATACCTGGAACGAATAATATCAGTGCTGGGGCGTTGTAGCGAAAGTTTTGGAATATGCGTACTTTTCGCTCGTAAAAATCGAACGTTTTCCGCTTTCGTTGCGTCATTGGCCTCAAAGATCTCGTAATTGTTTCTATTCGATTCGGTTGAAGTTTTCCTCTCTAAAAAAAAAATTCACGCATTAATAAAAAGCATATTTTGTTTCTACCCTCCAATTCTTCTTCCGTTTGTGTGCATGAGTCGACCAATAAAGATAATGACGTGTCGCTTTCACGTCGTGCGATCGCACGACGAGTTCCATCATTATTCTTACTAATGCAAATAAATTCCTCGGAGAACGCATCCCCACCAGATGCTTGATCTTAAAATTCAATTTCTTTTTGATTAAATAAAAAAATAATAAGTCAACAACCATCAATTTCGTCCTCGAAATAGTAATTCAAGTCCCGTTCCACCAAAACCAATAAATCGCCCGCTGTTCCGGATAATAAACGCATAGCTTGCTTTTCGTTTCTAATGGGAACATTGTTGATAGCAAGAAGGACATCACCTATAATGCAAAAAAATATCTGTATAGTAATCGAATTGATTTTCACAATAAAAAAATTCAACAAAAATATCGATACCACTTTTGAAGCCGCATTTCTCAGCTGTTGAATCCACTTCTACGTCAGAAACTTTGACAGCCTTTAAGCCGGTGTCAAACTATAAAATTAATGTTTTTAATTTAAAAAAAAAACGTTTTTTAAAATTCAAAAGTCTTTTTAAAGTACAAAACTAACTCGCGCAAAGCTCAATCCCACTGGATCCGAAGCGCCTTTACGCGTAAATGTCAACATAACGCTGATACAATGCGTTGAATCAATACGTGCATTTGTTAAAAATGGTCTTTGATCTAAAATTAAAACAAATTTAAAGCACAAAATAATTTTTATTTGCATCAGAATTGGAAATTTAAATTGTTAATTAACTGCTAAAATGCCTGATTTATAACCAACCAAGCGTGACAATACAATAAACGTCGGTGTGATTGGAGCAAAATATTTTTGTGTTAAGTCTAGTACACTGAAGCACCGTGACCTCCAAACCAGTACCGTTTAGCTTGATATGATCAAAGGAGGCTAAAAGTGTTTTCTGCATAAATTGCATAAATTAATAAATTTGAAAAGACTATACAAATCGGTGGAGCAGGTTGCAAAAATGGATGAGGCAGAATGGGTCGATAGCGAATCTTGTAGTTAGGCCATACGTGTTTACGCTGGAACGCTTTACGAAAAGCGGTAGTTATGAGCGGTATAACCTTTTTTAGTTGATGGCCTTGAAACTTAGAGTCAATCTAAAAATATAATATTATTATAAAAAATAGTTATTTTTAAATAAAACCTTAAAATCAAGCTGCGGCATATCGATAAACGCAAAATACCAGTGTGCATATGGTCTCCTCGATATAACAATTCTCGCTTTTCCAGCCAATTTCATTACCTAAACAAAAAATTAAAAATTTATAAGCATTTTTTTCTTTTTTTTTACATATTTTTTAAATTTTTATATCACATTTAATAGAAAATATATCATTAATAAAATATTTTTAAAAGATAATAATTACTACTTTAATAGATAAATGTGCTGATCGACCAAAAATCATGCTTAAATCAACGGAGGTTTCAAAACCACCGCGATAATCGACGTCTACTTCAAATGAGATCTCGTCAAATAGCTCGTGATCATCGGACATTTGAAGTTTTTCAACACGGATATTTTTGATAACAGGCGATTCGGTGCCCAGAGATAGTTCGCGGATTTGAACACCCTAAAAGTAATAAGACTTAATAATTAATGTAGGTAGTTTAAAGTTGAATATCACCGTAATAATACGACTAGCGGCATATTTCGTCGTGACATCATTTAGTTCCAATTGCAATTTTTTGTATACCCACCTAAAAATATAAGTAAAAAACGTAGAAAAAATAGATCTTTCATAAAAAAAAATGCTACCGGCGAAATTTTCGCGTGTCCTTGTGCTCTTGAAATAAAAAATGCAATAAAAAGCTAATTGACAGGCACGACTCCCACTCAAAATTTCCCTCGGTATGTGAACGTAGAAACACTTTCAGCTCCTAAAGTAAATTATTCTTCGTGTTTTACAAAAAAGTAAATTTTAAAAATATTGGAAAAATATAACACACCGAAGGAATTCGAAGTGGTTGAAATTGATCGATAAAAGAAGCAGGTGGAACCTTCTTTCCGAACACATCGAACAATATCACAAATCCGACAATAATCACAAAAATTACACCAAATATGAATCCAAGTATGAATGTCCACATTGTGAACTAAAATATTTGTTAACTATTTTCCGTTTTTTCTAATTTTAAAGATTTTAATTCAGTAAATTATCTAACTAGATACTTTTTTCGTGCATTTACAAAAAAAACTTTTATTCATTTTGATATATTTGAAAATTCCATAACATTCTCAATAACAAATTGTTCATTATGATTTTCATATTTTTTCATGAATCACAAAACACATTCCTGTGTTTTGCACACGCATAAAGACTTAATGAAAAACAAAAAAAGTTTTTTTTTGTTTTTTAACAAAAAATAAATAAATATTATTTAAAATGTGTCGAAATGCCAATGCCAAACAAAAAATGAGAATTTTTGAGAAAATTCTTTCAACTTTTGAGCCAACTTTAATCTTTTAGTTTGTGCGAATTCAGATCTGGCGGCGTAGAGGCATGACTACAACAAACGTTTTCGGTGTTATTGTTGCTGGAAGATTGGTGATATTTTATAGACCCGTACAGTTTTTCAACTTTTTGAATTTTTCGGTAAAAATTTTAGCTACAAAGCGAATTTACTCAGATGAGCGAGTCCGACTTTGTCATCGAAATACAAAACGCGGAATCGATGAACCACGTGGTTGTCTTCTTGACCGGAGTTCAACTTTTTCCGGAAAATTATGGCGGCTCGGGTAATTCTTTTTTTAAAGTTAAAAAGATGAAATTCAAGTATAAGATTAGAATAATTTATCAAAATTATTATTTTACACTTATGCACTTTTTTTCACGTCGGAAAACAGCTTTGCTTAATTTCGGTGTTCAGCCAAGTGCTAAAGTATTCCTTTTTCTTCGACAATCGCGGATGAATACAGGGCTTCTCCACAATCAGTGATTAGTGGATAAGTAGTTTGTAGTCCAATAACTTAAATTTTTTAACTCTTTTATTAATTATTAGGAACTTTTATTTATAATTGTGCTTTTTCTCATGTGTCATCATTTTAGTATATATGCGCTGGCAGGACGACGTATCAGACGCGAATTGGCATTTTTTGGGCGCAATTTGCAACTCAAAACCAAGTGCGATTTTTCGAGTCTCAAATGTAATCGCTTTACTTTTTTTATTTCTTTTCTAAAATAATTTTCATTTTTTATATCTTTGTACGTTTAAATTTTACTTTTTAAGTTATACAAAGTTAAAGCCACCAATGAGTCGATTTTCGGTGCGAATTCGGTGGACTACGGAAGGGCCGGCAGCGCACAAATTGGCGTCATTGTGGAGCCACTACAAATGATTCAGTCGCGAGTCCCAGCGGAAGGGACGACCGCCTCCCAGCAAGTACTTTTTCTAACATGTTTTCAATTCCCATAGTCAGAAGAAAATTTAGTGAAAAGAAGAATCGTTTTTTTTTGACATGTCTTTTTTGTATGTTTATATTTCGGGGAATAGCCCGTGATATATAAGCCACTACGATAAAATGATACGTATTCGAGACTAATTTGTCGTGATCCCCCCTCTTTTTCTACCGTAATATAATTTCATAATAAAATAATCATTTTTCAAAATGTTTTTAAGAGCGCAATGGTGTCGTTTACGGAGAAGATGCTGCGAAATTTCTTCAACCACATCTGCTCATTCTCCGTATCGTTGCCGAATCCACAACAGAGCCAGAGCATTACCGAGTTTGTGCCTCTAAAATCCGTTCAGGACTGGTTCAACATCTTCCAGCGGCGGCTCCAAATGAATCCGAATTTTTGGAAAACGCTTACTTAAACTTTTTGGACGATGGTTTTCCAACAAATTATTTATACTTGCCTATTCTTTCACTCATTCTTTACTCTCCTTTTATAAGTCATAAAACGCTTGTTCCGACCCTTCTATTTTCATATCAAAAGGGACGGCTACAAAAATGTTGAATTCTGCTAAATAGGATTTTCTATTTAAATACGGATGACGAATACGTGTCCTTCTAATAAATAGTTGATATTTGTTTGTTGTTATATATTATTGTTTTTTTTTTAATATAAATAAAGATCTTTTTCTTTTTAATTTCATTTCGTGGAAATCACTGTTCACTCAGATGTGGTGGTTGTGGAATTCTGCGAGAATCTGTGTATGCTCGGTCGCTGTTGCTTCTGGAGGTGGGGCTCGGCGTTCGCCTTCGAATTATTCGATTTCCCGCTGTCCGTTGTCGACTTTTGTTCTTTCGGTTTCAATTTCTGCATTTCCCGCATAAATTGATCGAAGCCTTTTGTATATTTCTAAAAAAAAATTAAATATAATTTAGCGAACTTCGAAATAAGTCTTGTAGAGTCTTACCATTTCCCAAATTTTTCGTCTTTGAGCAATTTTTACATTACGTAAATAGTCCTTTTCCATGTAGTAGTCCGTAATATAATCGAAAACTTTCCATACCAAAAACACGGAGTATACTTCTACCGATATGACAATGGTCTAAAAACAGAAATTAAGTATTATAAAACAATTATTTTTATTATGAAGCTAAACCTGTTCAGCTATCATTTGCAATTTATTCGATTCTGGAGTATCTTTTGTGTTCGCCGTGCCAATGACCTGTAAAAGAATTAAAGAGGAATTAAAATGTTTGTGTTAATCAAGCTGGTTCATAATTGAGTGAAAATTTAAAGGTTTTCAGCTAAAAGAGGCGAAAATTCGCAAAACTTACATCGATGAAAAGCTTCATCATCAAAATAAGAATTAAAAATAAAGAAAGGGTGAAATACGGAATCAGGAGCTTATACTTTTTCACGATTACGCCAATAATTAAAAATGTATGGCTGCTCAATATGAGTGAAATTCCGAAAATGCTTGCTAAAAATATTTTTTAAATTTAACTTTTTTTGCTTTTGTTTATACCGCTTTGATTTATTACTCAGGGCAAACATCGCGTACTGATTTTGAAGCAAAATGCGCCATAACACAAACCATAGTACAAAACATGTTTTTACTACAGTCAAACATATGATCATCGTTTTAATGTGAATAATTCCACAACATATGCGATATCGATTGTCGTTTTCCTTAAAATAGTTTTGTGCGGCATTATGTGACTCACATAAATAAAAAAAACATACTGAAAATCTCCACGGTTCATTTTCGTTAGCCTCGAATTGATATTGTTTAAAAATAAAAGGGCGGATTGTGGACGATTTATTTTCGTCGACATACCCGCTCTCGGCATCATCAAACTGCGATCCAAAAGTTGAATTCTCTCGACGCCGGATTTTAGAATTCATCGTATGGTTTTATAAAATTAAAATTTAGATTCTCTTAGTTTGCATGAAAATTTTCTGCGCATAAGGAAATTGTTTCTCGCTTTTTTTTAAATGCGCAAATAACTTACATATACGTATTAATGAAAAAATCAGACGGATTCATTGAACTGTTAGATAATTAAAATGTAATCTTGCAATTTAAGTCCTTCGAAAAATGTTCAAAAATAATTGGTCAACTCCCTCAGCAAACTTTAAATGGCAAACTTTTTGGATCTTTTTTATGATTTTATAAGGAAACAAAATTTTTTATTTGTGTATTGTGCGTGCATGAATAATACCAGCCTATTAAAATAAATTTATTTTACAGAGAAAATTTACAATGTTCACGATTTTTTTTATTTCAAGATTATCTACTAATAGACGAATTAATTTTTCGTGTCCTGATAAATTCGATTAGAATCACTTCTGATTTAGATTCTAAAATGATTTTAATTTTTAATATCACTTTAAAAATTAGTAAAATTATCTCTTATAAACAAATTAATTACCCAAATCAAACAATAAGTACACACCATTTTAATCCATGTAACCTTCGTTAAACTTTTCACCAGTATGACGCTTTGTCATATCCTTCATAGTTTCTTTAGTTTCGCTTGCGGCTGCCATGAGGTTCGCTTTTATATTATCAGCAGTGTTAGCAATTAAATTACTGTCTATTCAAAGGATTTCGGTTATCGCTATGATATTCCGAACTTAGATTCGGACTACCGCATTCAATATGATCAGTCATCTTGTTTATCTAAAAATGTTTAAATTAACATCGTCAAAAAATTAAAAAAAGATTAGTAAACAAAAACAAGTTCAAAAAATGTAAACGAAAAAATTAAAAATTTATATCTATATGTATTTTTCTTTTTTTAAATGTAAGAAGATAGATTGATCTTTGATTTAATGAGATATATTTTTTTAAAGATATATATATAAATATGCTACTTTTTTTGTTAAACATCGCAACAAGATTTTAACTATTAATATAAGTAAATATATAGTTAAAATCACTCAATTTGAAAGTACCGAAAAAAGATATAATAGTTAAAACAGTTTATAATCACAAAGTGGATTTTTTATGCATAATTTTTTCATTGCCATGTAAATTTTTTAGTTTCAAATATACACAATTAAAAAAATGAAAGAATAAACAATGCGCTAACAGTAAAAACAATTGTACAAGAAGTAAAAAAATTAGCAAATAGCAGTGTCGCAAAGTGGAACATTGGAACCTTGTTGTGGAACAAGGCTTATTTAACTTTATCACTACTATTTTAGTTGACCGATTCGAATAATTTTTTGTCCAAAAGATTCAACTTGAAAAATACTACAAAAGTATAGTTTTATTTTTCGCAAATTTTAACTTTAAACCGAGTTATAAAGGTTGAAACACGAAAAAATTGACGAAAAATAAAAGTAAGACCTTTGGAACAAAAGAAAAAATTTCAACTTTGAGCGCGAATAACTCGGCTTAAAGTTAATATTTGTTCAAAATAAAAATATACTTTTGTAGTATTTTTCAAGCTGAATCTTTTTGAAAAAATTATTCAAATCGGTCAACTAAAAGTTATAAAATAAAAAGGGCATGTTCCACAAAAAAAGTTCCAATGTTCCACTTTGCGACACTGGCAAATAGCTTTATCCAATTTCGAAAGCTTTTAAGGAAACGGATTAAAATCCGAAAAAAAATTGTCCTAAAACAAATTGCCTTCTTCGATAATTTAAAAATTTTAGAAAAATACATGATAACCTTACAGCCCAGTGATTAATATCTAAATCCATCAATATTTGTTCATCATATTCAAATAAAATATTTAAAGGAGGCAAAGAAATTTTGCTCACTTTTTTGCTCATGTTTTGAATTGGCGTCAATCGGAGTTCATTCTGTTGTATCGGATCCAAGCGAGTCCAAATTTTGTGCCCACTTTTATAAAACCGAGACAAAGGCGGGCATAAAATTTGAACTCGCTTGATCCAATGCAACAGAACATTAGTCGTCAATGGCGCCAATTGTGAGCAAAATTTCTTTGCATTTAAACGCGTCCTTTAATATAAATGTTCAATTTATATAATTTTTAAATTTATATCAATTTAAGTTATTAATGTAATATTTTTTAATTTATATTTGGCTGCAACAACATATATAATATGACGAAGACGAAAGATGCGCTCGCGATAGACTTTTATGAGATATTGGGTGTTACAAAGTCGGCTTCAGAGCAAGAAATTAAAGCCTCTTATCGAAAACTTGCCCTAAAATATCACCCCGATCGAAATGCCGGTAACGAAGAAGGTGAAATATTTAACATGTAATATAGATTTAACATGTATAATATGTTTGGATTTCTGTAGTTTTTTTATGGATTTTAATTATAAATAAAATATTTAGAAAAAGTGAAAATTTTTATACGTCTGTTTATTTTAGCTCAGGAAATGTTTAAGAAGATTTCTATTGCATATTCTGTCCTCTCCGATCCCAATAAGAGGAGGCAATACGATTTAACTGGACCAACAATGTCGATGGCAGACTTTGAGGGTATCGACATTTCAGAGCTTGGAGGTGTAGGTAAGTGCTCATTTCTGGTTTTTACTTTTTAAAATAAGTTTGAATTTATTTTTTTAGGTAAAATTTTCGGTGCAATGTTTACAAAACTGGGCATGCCGATTGCAACGCAAATTATCCCGAAGGTCTTAGCTCAGGCAAAGGATCTGTGTACTGGCGCAGGCGACTCCACTGTCACAGCGAAGTATTTTTACTATTTCATTTTTTTCATATATATTGGGGAAAGGAAAAATTTTTTTGCACATTTTTTAAACTTTATTCAGCAATCATTTACACACGTCACCAAAATAAAATATTATTTACTAATAAAATATTTAATGGATTAGGTAAAAATAAGAATTTGCGAAAAGACTTTTTCTTACTTTAATACATTTAAAAAAATGTGCTTTAAAATTCCTTCTGGTACAGTGGACTATAAAAAGTGTAAATTATTCTTTTGCTATTGAATTAGAAATTTTAAGAGAATTACCGCCGGGTGAATACATTGCCGAAACGGTTAATAATCAGGAGGCTCAGTTCTATCGAGTTCGAATGGAGGACAAACATGCCGAATTTGGTGTCGTAATTCGATGCAGATCCTCTTCCAATAGCAAATTTAAATTGGTTATTTTCGATAAAGAAGGTATTTTCAAATGAAGAAATAATGTCTAGTTCAATAATTAATACAGTGTGTCCAATAAAGTTACGTTCACCCACTTTTATGAATATAACTCGAACAATTTACATCAAAAATACGTAAAAATGTAGAATATTGTAGATAGTAAGTCTTAAAAACGGTGTGTAAAGTTTCGTTGCATTCTAAAAATATTCATGCATTTTATAGCATTTTTTGCAAATAACGCTGTCCAAAAATGATACGTTCGTTATTTATAATGTGTTTTGAACCTGTTAAATTTTTTGCTACTGTGTTGTTATAAGTGATGATTGTTTACTACAATTTCAAAACTCATCATGGGCAAAGGAAAAATGCTAACACAATATGAACGAGGCCGAATCGACGAGCTGAAGGCTGCAGGATGGAGCAATCGTCGGATTGCGACACATCTGACGCGATCATCGGACGTTGTCAACCGCTACGTCTCTAACACCACTTCATACGGCTTGCGAAAGTCACCTGGCGCGCCTAAGAAGCTGACCGAACGCGAAAAGCGTCGTATCGTGAACGCTGCGACTACTAACAACAAAAGCTGCCGCGAAATTCAACGTGAAGTGCAGCCAAATGTCTCGAAAAGCACTATTTGGAATGTGCTCAACGCCTCTCCACACGTACGCCGAAAAAGAATGAACGCGGCTCCTCGATTGAAGCCACACCACAAGACTGCTCGCTTGAATTCCGCACAGCAGCACATGTCATGGACCCACGAGTTGGATACGGTAAATTTTTATTTGTTAATAAGCTAAACGTTTGACTTTGGAAAGTAAAAATGACCAATTTTTACTTTTTTTTTGTTTCCAAGTCATCTGGACGGACGAGAAAAAATGGAATCTAGATGGACCGGATGGGTTCCGCGACTACTGGCGCGATTTGAGACGTGAGCCGCGCGTGTTTTCGAAACGAAATTTTGGTGGCGGAAACGTCATGATTTGGGCGGGCTTCAGCGCCTTTGGAAAAACGTCGCTGGCCTTCGTTTCGTCAAAGATGAACAGCGGCAATTACCAGGCAGTTCTGGAACAGAACCTGATCCCGTATCGACGACGCTTCAGTGCCGCAAACTTGATTCTACAGCAAGACAATGCGGCGGTTCACGCAAGTCGGTCGACGAAAGCCTGGCTCACGGAACAAAACATCCCTGTGCTCGAGTGGCCTGCGATTTCTCCGGACTTGAACCCCATCGAGAACCTCTGGGGTGTCATGGTCCGTGATGTGTACGCGAACGGCAGGCAGTTCGGCACGGTCGAACAACTGAAAACAGCCATTACTGCTGCTTGGAGTCGAATCAGCATTGAAATGCTGAAAAAGTTGATCGGAACAATGCCGAAGCGAATTTTCGAAGTAATAAGTAAAAACGGTGAATGCACTCATTATTAATTTTTTGTTGTTTTAATTGTTATCTGTTGTTTTAGTAATAAATAATTTTTGAACGTATCATTTTTGGACAGCGTTATTTGCAAAAAATGCTATAAAATGCATGAATATTTTTAGAATGCAACGAAACTTTACACACCGTTTTTAAGACTTACTATCTACAATATTCTACATTTTTACGTATTTTTGATGTAAATTGTTCGAGTTATATTCATAAAAGTGGGTGAACGTAACTTTATTGGACACACTGTATTTTCGTTTGTGGAATATACTAATTTTCATTTTTTTAGGTGGAGTGCGTTACATTCGCGAAAGTCAAAAAAGGAAGAATGGCACTTGCGCGGAACTTTTCTTCGTGCCCTTCCGACGGGCCGACATTGGCGAGTTTATGCCGTTGAAACATTTGATGGAGGACAAGGATACGCCTCACGAATTTCACTATTTGGACTCGCTACAGACTATCGGTTGGATTTTTTTTCATTTGTGTATAAACATTATATCAATTATTTAAAAAAAAAAATTTTATATACAGCTTCGCATACGTTCGAGAGTAGAGATCATATCGTGTGCGTCTACGGAGATAACTTTTTTAGTTGCGTTAAGTATAAAATTGCTTTTCTTCCACTGAATAACACTGATCGGTGCAACAGCTCCGTTGATACGATTAAGGATTTGGAGCCCAAGCTAACAAGTAAGAAGGATGAAATGTCCAAATTTCAGACTGAATATATGACTTTAAAAAAGCAGTAAGTTTTTTTTTTGTTGTTGCTATTTTTGGCATTAACATAGGAAGATTTATTTCAGAAAACCTTTTATAGATCAATATTATTTATTTTTTATTGTCTATTTAGATGGGAGGAAGCGAAAGCGAGGCTAAAGCGCGAAACTGAAGAAGTCGGCAAGTTACTCAAAGATCGCAACGAGGCCTACGAGGAACTGTTCGAGGCGTGCGCTACGCCGTATGAAACCACCGTCGCACAGGCCGCAAATGACGCGCAAAAGACTGGCGGAAGCTTTTTTTCGTCGCTGTTCAGTTCAAAATAGTGCTAGACGTATTGTTTTCTCGACAATCTCATAATTTTCTAAAATTTATTTTATGATTTTAGTTAGTGCTATTTTTCGTTAATATTTGCATTTGACCTTTTTTTCTGACCTATCTCTGACCCAAATCTACAAATATTATTTAAATTTTATAGTATTCAAGAATCTTTTAAACTATCGTTACAAATCTATTTCTATCGATACAAATAAAATGTATGTTTTAGTTTAGAATTATGCATAAAATTTTTAAAGTTTTAGAAAACCTATTTTTATTAGATTATTATAATTGTTTCTATTTAGCACATAAATTACAAGGGTTTGATTTTGCTTTTAGCAATTTTTTTTTCAATTTTAAAAAACCATTTTTTGTAGAAAAATGAATAGTTCCTAAACTTCTTGGAAAACTAGCACTATGGTATTAATTATGCAAATGGAGGGAAAAGATAGTCTTTAAAAAATTTATAACAGGGGTTTGACATTATAATGGTTGTTGAATTAGTTTAATTTCGCTTTGTAAATATGTTATATTATATGCATCATGCTAGCTGCTATAATTTTGTCACAAAAATATTAAATTTGTTAATTTTTTATGCGGCTGAATGCACTTTTTAAATTTGTATGATTCTACGATAAAAGAACATTTCATTAAATAAGTTCAAATCCAGTTTTTCCTCTTTTCCGCAATTTTGTCTGGGAATCTAAAATTTTTAATAATTTTTAAAATAAAATTTTTAAAATAAAAAATTTTAATCTTGTTACCACGACAACTAAAAGCAAAAGAAAAAGTATTTAAAAAATAAGTTTTAAATTTAAAAAAAAATGTCTACACCTAACGAAAAAAGTAAATTACAAGGAAAGATTTTTTTGGATGATCTGAATAAAATACGAATCGCAAATCCAGGTAAAATTTCTAAATAAAATTTAAAAGATAATGAATGTATTTGTGTCCCTAATTTCACTTTTTCATATTTGAATTAAAGTAAAAATATTTTATTCATTTTCGTGCTGCTTCTATTCATAAAGTTGTTTGTTTTTACTCATTAAAATTTTTCTTACATTTAGAAACACTCGAAAGCTCTAATGCGCTTAAATCCGAAAGTGAAATTTTCGTTAAAAATATAGATAGCTTCAGAACACTTTTAAACAATGTTCGCAATTCTGTGCAAGAGGTTCATTAAATTCATTTTAAAAAAAGTCCCACTGTTTGGAAGCTTCTTGGTCAACACTATGTTATTTGGAAATAAAAGTATGAAAACAAAATAATTTTGTAGATAGGTCAAATCGCAGATGAAGAACGTCTTCGAGCTGTAAGCGCGAAAAATAATGTTCACCAACTTGAAAATCAAGCCAACGAAGACACGGAAGAACATCAACAATTACAAGTGAGTTTAACTAACGATAAATTATTTATAATTACTTACTCTTATTATTTTTATAGCTTTTAATCCAGGAAAAGCAAGCTGAATTGGAAAGACTAAAAAGCGAATATCGAAATTACAAGAACATTCAGTTACAACAACTCAATTACATAGACGAATTGAAATTTTTTTCCTCTTAAATATTAGTAAAAAAAATGCATTCAACATCAATTTTTATAAAAATTTATAGTTATTTTATTCCTGTTTTCTTGTTTACTAAAATTTAATAAATAGTGTTCAATAAATTATTTTTATTAAGACTTAATAATACTTAATAAATTATTTATAAATTTAGATTTACATATTACGTCACATTTGGAATTTTTCTTTGTGATATGTATATGATTTAAAATTTCTTTTTCACCAATTTTTCTAATCGGCGCATGCTCGAGTCACTAAGGCCACTGGCTGCGTCAGCAGCTAACGACGATACTACTGCGGAGAACGCTGCCGGCAAGTTTGTGCCTCCACTACTAGTTGAAGAGAGAGGCAAAGGAGATGAATCATTTTGACCAATAGACGCAATGCTGGGCGTTTCAAATCGTTGACGATATAACTGGATAACTTGTGTTTGCTCGGATCGTTTTAAAGCACGCATTTCTAATACTTTTTGCAGCTCACTCGAATCTGAATCTGGAAGCATCCGCGCGTAATGCGTTATGAAGTCATCTGGTTTCGATGTATCCGACATTACGAGCTAAATTTTTAATATAACGAATTATGTAACTAATATTTCAGCTAATAATGATGTAAAGATTTTATACTTTGAGTATCATTTCTGCCTTCGTCATACCCTTCACAACTGTAGACGTATACATAGTAGGCGGTTTGGTTACTACTGAACTCTCCACCGATGGCATCGCCAAGAGAAAAGTTTTGAGTGCATGCGTATCAAGCAAAAGTTGTTCTGCACCAGTAACAGAGATCGGCTTACACCTAAAGATAATGAAACTTTACACTTAATCAATTTTATTTTTTAAAATTTACTTAAAAATTGCGCCAAGAAATTTGTTGACCAGCTGAGTGATAAGCTTAAGGCAAAAATGAGCAAAATATCGACGTCTATCGGCGAAAAATTCTCGAATAAGCGGTACGGTGGCACGTAATTGTTTGCGAATAGCTGTAACATATGGTGACTCATCACCGACCGCTTCGATATTTGCCCAACTAAAATGCAGGGTGAGTTTTTTAAATCTGCCATTTTGAATCGTTCATAACTTTTTTGTTTCTGAACCGATTTTAAAAATAAAAAATGTTTTAAAATCAGCAAACGCTAAGAATTTTTTTGACCAAAAATTTTTTGCCGCGCGAAAATGTCGCTCGGCAAATTTTACGCGCTCGACAAGTTATATGTAGATGCGCAACTTTATTCAGAATCTATTGCCTAAAACTGCGTGTCAATTGATTAAGTTAACAAAAAGTTATAGCTAAAAATGTAATGTCAATTTTTGAGAACTTCGTAAGAAATTTACATTAACACTGAAAAAATGTCGTAAAAATTTTGAAAAATATGCGTTTGTTTTTTAGCTTATAACTTTTTGTTAACTTAATCAATTAGCACGCCGTTTTCGCTAATCGACTAGGAATAAAGTTGCGCATCGAACGACATATAACTTGTCGAGCGCGCATAAAATTTGCTGCGCGACAGCAAAAAATTTTTAAGCGCAAAAAAAATTTTTCGTCAAAAAAATTCTCAGTGTTTGCTGATTTTAAAATATTTTTTATTTTTAAAGTCGGTTCAGAAACAAAAAAAGTTATGAACGATTCAATTTTGCGGATTTAAAAAATTCACTCTATTATCTATTTATTTTCCATAAAAGTTAAAAATATAATTAAAAAAATGTAACATTTTAATATTAATTACATGATTATATCACATCTTTCCTAACAATAAATAATCTTATTATTTCATTGTTACTTTTAATTATTATAGTTAATTGTTAATTAATTGACCTAATCTTTGTCATTGTTTGCAGACTAGCATCACAGGTTGCATCTGCATCTTGCACCAAAATTGTTAAGGCGTTATTGGAAATATTATAGAAAAGCTCCACTTCTTGATTCATGTCGATTTCCTAAAGATAAAAATAAAAAATCTATTAAATACAAATCATTTATCTTTTTAAAATTTTTTTTTAGTCGAGGGAAATATAACTAAAAATAATTTTTTTTTATTTAACCTGTACACGCTGACGAAGTTTTTCCTGTAGTTGAACTGTTGTTTCGGCACACCAATCTGCTGTAGCTAACAAACAGCACGTAAAAAACTGTGAGTCGGGTGTTAAGCGAACAGCTGTTTCCTCACGCATGAGATTTTGCAAAAGAAAACTTGAGGTATTAACAAGTGTCTGATATCCGCTTCCACCAGAAGAAGCTCCACTTGCCGTTAAGTTACAGCTTTGTGGTAAAAAGGCTGATAAGCAACCATGCCCGTAACTACGTAGACATTCACTAAATATTTCAGCTAGCTCTCTAAATAATAATTTATTATTTAATTTGTATTTCTAAAAAAGGAGAATATAATTTTTTCTAATTTAGATTTTTAAAATGGTAAATATTTAACAAGTAAAAGATTTATAACGTTTTTTCAAACTGCATTTTCTAAAATACTACATCTTTACCCTGAAAAAAGTTTGAGATTATTATTTATGGTGTTTCTAAACGTATATTTTTAACTTATTCATGTTATTTACATTCGGATTTATCAATATGTTGTGCTTCTTCATATTTTCTTTCATAATTTTTTTCACAGTATAAAAATTGTTGCAAATTATATATAATTTATATGTATAAAGATACTATTTTTTACTTGAGAATAACGTCGGAAGAAGCACAAAGACGGTTCGATTCTGTAATAATACGTTTTAACAACAGAAAAAGCTCTGCGCTTGAAGGAAGCGGAACTGCTACGGTATGGGCTTCACGCGTAGGCCTCTCGTCACCGTTGCGCGTACGCGCAGAACACGTTTCGATAAATTGAGTTAGAGCATCGCGTTGTGCATTCAAAAACACGTCCATATGACGATCAAATACCGGCCAAATAATTTTTTCAAAATTAAAACCATCACGAGCAGGAAAACGCTTGCACAAGAGTGTCTCGAACATAATTGTGTGGTTGATGGCATGGGATAATAATTTCCAATCGATTTCTGCTTTACGCCGCAACATTAACTTTTCTAGCGATTGCCTAAAAAAGAGTGTTAAGACATTTTAAGATTGCGGTATTTGTTAGTTATATATGTTACGGCCAATATTAGAAATCGGCCATTACTAATAATGGCCGGCCATTATTAATAATGACCGCGATGTCGGCCATTACTAATAATGGCCGGCCAAAACTAATAATGGCCGGCCAAAATCAGCCCAAAATAATTATGATTAGCTAAATTTAATTTTTATCAAATTTTCTTTAATTTCTCTATCACGAATTTTTTTCAGTTATTTTTTTATAAATTGTTAATGCAATTTTTACACAAGATACAAATTCGTTAGTATATATTTTTATTTATAAAATAACGAAAAACAAAGACAACAAAATTAATATTTTTCCGCTAATACGCTAATTCACTATAAAATCATTTATTATTACAGTTTTTATTAGAGTAGCATTTGCTGTTGCATTGCAAACCGGCCTTTTTGCAGCCGCATCTTTTTGTATCGCAATTTCTGTGGCATAAACAGTGAACGAAGCCTTGTGACATTTCAGTCACAGATGCAGCACCTGCTGCTGATCGAAGAGTCAAGTCTCCTTGGATTACTTCGTCGACAGAGACAAACGCGGAATTGCATGGAAAAAATATATACTAACGAATTTGTATCTTGTGTAAAAATTGCATTAATAATTTATAAAAAAATAACTGAAAATAATTCGTGATAGAGAAATTAAAGAAAATTTGATAAAAATTAAATTTAGCTAATCATAATTATTTTGGTCTGATTTTGGCCGGCCATTATTAGTTTTGACCGACCATTATTAGTTTTGGCCGGCCATTATTAGTAATGGCCGACATCGCTGCCATTATTAATAATGGCCGGCCATTATTAGTAATGGCCGATTTCTAATATTGGCCGTAACATATATAAAACTTTCAAAAAATATTCTCAGCAAATTTACAATTATTTACAAAATTTAAAATAAAAAAATAATTGAACATGCTTTGTAAGAATGCAAAATTCTTTAGATAAATTCCGTCCCATTTCCCAGGAAGTTGGAAATATTTTTGCAGCGCCTGCTCTTTCAAATTCGGCCAATTTATTAATAAACCATCGATATCTTAAACAAAAATAGATATGAAAAGCATTATTTAATTATTTTTACATCAATAATACCGTTCTTCGATTTTGTCAATCCATGCGACATCTTCACTCTCTGAATAAAGTACTAAATAAACACTGAATTGTTGTGTGACGTACCATTTGCAAAAATCATCCTTCAGTGTGCCACCAAGAACATCCGCTACACGACACATATCTGCTGTCTGTTGGGTTAGTTGACCTGTCTAAAATTTCAGTCAACTTGCTTTTGTATTATTTTTAAAAAGCAAATTGATATGTATAGATTTAGACCTTAAACATTTGCCTAAGATCGACAGTGAGTTGTGCACTAAGTTTTTGCCTTAAATTTTCAACTTTATCAGTGAGATTTCGCACTTGTTCTACGTGAGCATAATCATCAAAAAGCTGAAGAACATTAAGCACAGCCGGTAACTCTGTTGCAATATCTGCATACTGTCTGTTTGCTGCCCAAGCATCTAAACTTGCAAGCAAATTTATTTAAAAATACCATTAATACGTGTGCAATTTGTTTATTATTTAAGTGGCCTAATTGCGGCTTAATAATTGCGACTCAGACAGTTGTGGTTTGAAGATAAGAGCTGGACAGATTTTCCTAATGGTGTACTGAGCATGCGGTTTAAACCTTTCTAGGTCTTTTTGTTAAAAAAACAAGAAAAACCGGATAGCCTCAATTGTTGTAACAATTTTATTTAGACTGTATGTACTAATACATACAATAAATTAATATTGTTCGATAATTTAATATGTGTATGTTTTAATAAAACTAATGTAGTTTATGTAACTAACTTAATGAATTAACTCCTGTAAGTAATAAGTGAAGATGATGTAGCGTTGTGATTGAAGCAGTGAGATTTTTCTTGGCTATATCCAACTGCTTAATATCTTTAGTCATCTCGTGAACGCAATCTTCGGATGATTGTGTTTTGGAGCGTATTAATCGAATTTTTTGCTCCAAATCTCCAAGTGTAGAATATGCCTAAGGAAATAATATTTTTTCGGCAAATAAACTCGTTAAAAATTTTAAAAACCTGTGTGAGCGCATTAACGCCATCAAGACCCGCCCTTCCGTGTTCTTCTATAAGATTAGCGATTTCAATGTCTAGTTCGCTAATTTCGCTTTCAATATTTCCAATTACACTATCTAATTGTGACAATGACTGCTCGGTGGGAAATAATTTGTTAATATGCATTGTGAGATCAATGTCCGGTCGACACAATTCCGAAAAACCCATATCGTCCAAAATTGTAGTAACCTATATATACATAAAAAATTATTCGTACAAATTTTTTAAAATTTTAAAATGCTGCTTGAATAATAAAAAACAAGGACCTTTTCCGAGTAAATTGGCACTTCTTGATCTTCATCGTTCATCCTAAAATGGTAGTTAGATGCAAAGATTTATTTTTTACTGATAATTACAAAATTATCACTTGATTTAAATTATCTAGATATTTTAAATAGCTTGTTAAAATTTTCCACTGCATATGCAATGAAAAAATATGCATAAATTTATAAAAATAAAACAAAATGACAAACAAAAATCCAAAAAGATAATTTTGATATCTTCATCATATTTTGCGTGTGAATATTGCAGTTTTTCTATGTCAAGTCTATAAATATATAATATTCAATAGGCAGAGGCTAGATAAGTAGGCTAGATACGTGATTTAAAAATGACAAATGTCCTATTTACTACACCGCCGAATTTCGCCTCTGGGCGTTTGCAAAAAATTGGCTTCCATTCTCACGAGCTATACGTTGCACTAAAATTGACGAACACGGTAGAAATTTGGTGCGTGCATTGCTTCGTGCCATCTTCATGGCGCAAAATATACGTTATTCACACACATGAATTATTTTATTGCTATTCAACTTTATCAATTTCCGACAATTGTATTTATGTACTCGTTTTGGGAATTATGGTAAAAAATATAATAATAAAATATGCTAACTATTTTTGATTAAAAAATTAATTTAGGAATTTAATGAGCCCGGAAAAGTAATTATCCTTCGTATAAATCCATATGTTACAAATGGTCATGTTTCGGTCGCATACAATCTTAATTTTGAGCATTCTTCACTTTTTCTCCAAATTGGCTTGGAAAGTTTAGGCTTTGGATGTGGAAATAAAAATGGGCTCTACATTTACGATCCTTCTATGATTATGGGTCCTATACCGTTTTGGCGTATTCGTCTGAATGATAATGATGTTTATAAAAAAAATCAAATTAATTTTTACTTAACTACCATAAATACCAAAAATTTTAGGCAACATTTTCAATTGATAACCATTGCATAATCGAGTTAGAAAATAACGAATTTTTCCACTCATCTCGCTTTCCAGTTGTAATTGACGGCGATCGTCGTTTAGTTTTAAAGATTACCACGGAAAACGAGTTGGCTATTTTCAATGAAAATACCGAGACTTGGTCAATTTTATCTCCACTTGATTCAACAGATCTTGATGTAATTTTATGTTATTTATTTGAATTTGAAATTGAATTTTTACTTGTTTATTAAAATCATGTAAATTATTTTATTTTATAATTAAACATCTAGTTGTCATTAATTAATGTAAATTATTTTATTTTATAATTAAACATCTAGTTGTCATTAATACAAACAAGAATTATTCGAGAGACATTCGGTCATGCGTGGCATCGTTGTGGCGTCATCGAATCGCCCTTATCAGTATTTTCTGATGAAGGATATTGCGTTTTTAAAATATTTCATAATAATATGCACACGTTTTATATTCTTGATATAGACGAAAGCAAGAGCACTTATTGGTATATAGCTTATACAGTCAAACCTCTCTAATCCGTCACTCGTCGAAACCGAAGAAAAGTGACGGATTAGCGAGACTGACGGATTAGAGAGGTTTTGAAAAAAGCTTTGTAGTCAAGCAACAAACTGATCAGAAAAGATGGAGTCAAATGTCTTTATTCCGGAGCCAAACACAGATAGAAGAACTCCTGCTAACCTAGGAACTCCAGGAGTGTTGTCTGGCGCATCGTTTTCCGGCGGATCTCCTCCATCTTTTCCTCGAGCTGATCGCAAGCCTTCATCACGCCGGGTTCCCCGCTGTTCTTCTCCCTTAACGCGCTTTGAGCTTCCTTAAGCGAGATCGGAGGCTCCTCGATCGGCGGCTCTTCGTTGTCGCTTCCTTCTTGCCCATCCTCACGCATGACCTCTTCAGCAATCTCCTCTTGGTTAGATCTCCGCTAACTGGCAGATTCTGTCCACGCGCTTGCTTCAGCCACTTGAGCACCGCTTTGTCGAGCTTCGAATCTTGAGCTTGAGTCAATCTCTTACGCTTTGCTGGAACTCCCTCTTCAATTGCCGCTTCGATCGAGCTTCACGAGTTCAGGATGTCATTGACTGTCTTCCTCGGAACGTCGAATTGCTTTGCCAGAGCAGACTTATTCGAGTTCTTTAGTGCCGCTTCTAGGATCTCCTTCTCCTTCCCAAGAGTGAGGTCACTTCGCTTGCGCTTTTCGCTGGACATCGCTAAAATTGATGAACTCAAGATGCCAAAAATTCCTTAAAAATGTTCAAAAAAGTGACGGATTATAGAGGGTCGGGATGACGGATTAAAACATTAATATACGCTAAATTTCGTCGGGGCCGAAGAAAAGTGACGGATTAGTGAGGGTGACGGATTAGAGAGGTGACGGATTAGAGAGGTTTGACTGTATATGTATGTATTATTTTGAATTTATTACAATATCAAATATCTAGTCTTCGAAAATGTTCTTGTACTCAAATGGAAAAACGTCTGCAAGTTCGCTTTTTCATGCATTGTGACAAAGGTCGACGCATTGCATTTGTTAATAAATCTCTGGTGGGATTTGTAAATATTCAACCACCACTTCTTAAAGAACTCAGTTTTTGGGCTTTTCAGGTATAATTTTAAGAATAAATTTTTTATTTGACAAATTAATCACAATTATAGAGAATGCTATGCCGTCAAGATAAAGAAGGTTTTTGGTATGATGGAAAATCTGAAGAACAAATTCGGCAACTTTGTCATCTAGGTAGTGCAATAAAACTGATTTAACATTTATTTTCTCTTTATTTTGCACACTCTACGCTTTAGAATTATCCCATTTTAGTGCAATTTTTCGTGCCTATTCAATTTTTTAATTTTTTACTAAAAATTTTAATATATGTAATTTTTTTAAATAAAAGGTTTTAATTAAAGTGAAATTAAAAGAAAGCGTAAGCATTTTTTGAGTAGTAAAAACCAAAGCGGTTTTAAATAAAAAAATAAAATTTTCAAAATCAAAAACTAATATGTATAACGATTCAACTAATGTATAATTTAGCTATTCAGTACAGTTATAATATTTACATTATGCAATTGAAATTTTTTTTTAACTTTCTATGACTTTCCGCAAAAAACAAAAATTGTATCTCTAACGTTAAAACTTTTTTGCATATGGTCTGTTGTTCATTTAGACTCCATATATCCAAATGTCTACAAAATTTAGAGTAGAGAAACAAACATCTGTCATTTTGCTTTTTTACAATTCTTATGTAATCTTTATGTATATTCATTAAACTTTGCATTCCTCTTTTCGTTGTTCCATTTAGAGGTTTGCGAAGATTTCTTATTTATCTTCTTGCTACTATTCTATTTCGCTTGTGAAATGCACTTGAATTGCTTTTTAAGCTTTTCGTTCCCTATCTTAAGTCACAACAGAGGCGTAGTATATGCGATGATATCTAGGCACAAGAAATTACTTTATTAGATTTTCGAAACGAGAAGATTGGTGCACAGAAGACTATTTTGACGTGAAAAGTAGGAAAATGTAGCAAATTAGCAAAATATATAATTTAAAAATTGTCTGTATTCTAATTCCGCATGTGTTTGTATATATTTTTTTCATATGAGCATAATTATATGTTCATTATCTATGAGTCGTATATTTTACAGGTTTCGATATACTGTTTTGTATTTTATTAATTAAAAATTTCTGTTTGTTCATTCTCAAGTTTAGCTGTTCTCGAAATTATTTTAAAATAATTTTGAATTAATTTTATTAGGTAATAAAATAATTTTGTATTTTAATAAAATTATATTTGCTTTTACAGCTTTTATGACTATTTTCATTTATTACTTTTACTAATGAAATTTTGATTTCTAAGTAAAAATGTGTATAAAATATTAGCTTGGCAAAAAAGTACTTCGACAAAAATTTCAAAATTCTAAAATTTTCTGGAAATAATTCAAATAATTTTATAAGTTTGATAGCCTTGTAGAACATTCTCGAAACTATTATTATATGAGTATATAAGGACACGCGCGCAGAGTTTTGTTAATTTTCACTAATGATTAGTAAAGACCATATTCGAGCTATCATCTACTACGAGTGGCTCCAAAGCAAGAGTGCAAGCGCGGCTGCTGCAAATATCAACAGCATAATTGGTGAAGGGACTGTTCATCGTGCGACGGTCAACAATTGGTTCAACCGCTTTGCGAACGGAGATACAAGCCTTGAAGATCATGAGCGCAGTGGACGTGGGATGCGAAGGGACCGATCTACTACGAGTTGCTGCCCGTAGGCATGACTGTCACAGCTTCTGTGTACATCGATCAGCTCCAGAAATTGGCTGATGCAATGCAAGAAAAACGTCCAAGACGTTCAACAGTTCACTTGCTCCATGACAATGCTCGACCACACGTTGCTTCCTTCACCCGCCAAAAATTAACCGAACTTGGCTGGCACACGGTTGCCCATCCGCCGTACTCACCGGACATTGCGCCTTCTGACTACCACCTGTTCCGACCGCTCAAGCATTATTTGCACGGAAAAAAGTTCGACAAGTATGACGACCTCAAAATGGCAGTCGACAACTTTTTTTTATCTCAGTCCTCTGAATTCTGAGAAAAAGGCATAGGTGCTTTACCTGATAAATGGGTAAAAGTTATTGATGTCAACGGTGAATATATTATGTTTAAAATTATTTGTTCCAAGCTAATATTTATTACAATAACCGTTGCCTCGGTATTTTTTCTCATTATTTTTCATCTAAATTTGCTAATATTGTTTTTTATTGCTAATATAGAGGATCACCGTAAAGTTCTATTATAAATTTCTCATACATTCAATGCGACATAAAAAATATTAGAAATCAGCTATTTTATTTTAATTTTACTTTCTGATTCTCCATAATTTTTTTCCAAATATCAATCCTTTATTATTAAATAATACCTTCCTCTAAATAATTTTTATGTGAAGCTTTTTTATGTATAACTACAAATCAAGAATAGAAGATAAATCAACTTTAACTAACCTCCTCTTTTTTTGAGGCTCCAAACATATATCATATTTACATTATTGGCCATTCATAAATGAACGCTTTATTTTTGCATTATGTTAACTCTCAGAATTCATTTCTTAAATTTTTTTTTATTGTTTTTCATTTGTGTTTTAATTTTTTCGCACTTAGGCATTTATTTTTATTTTTTTATAAAATATTGAAAGCTTGATAAATTATCATTTTCTATTAATTACTTGAATTTTACTAATCGAAACATAATAAAATAATATACTTTTAATATGGCTTAGAGGTTTTATATTCTAAAATTTGTTTATTTTTCTCCATTTATTTTTTAGAGATTTTTAATAACTCATAAGAAACACAATTTATTTATATTAATTTAGTTTGCCACAAATATTTCAGTTAATAATGGATGGAGATCATATCAGTTCCAATGACCCGACCCAGTTTTTAAAAATGAAGCCGAAAAAGTCAATCCTTAAAGCAAAACAGCCCTCTATTGATGACCCCCGCCATCATTCTCAGGAACGAGAGGGTAGCGCCGAAAGCCAAAAAGCACATTTCGACGAAATGAACATTCTCGCCACTCATCATCCGGCCAACAAGGACTACGGTCATATGAAGGTATAAAATCTTTTCTTGGCATTTGCTTTTTTTAATTTTCACATTTTTCAGTATAAAATTTCCCACTTTATACTAACATTTGAAACAGGCTTTTGGTGATTTAAAAATTAGAATTAGAGTGTTGCTGCAAGATTACTGATTGTTTCAAATCAGAAATATTATAAACTGCTTTACTTCAACGCCCTCTAAAACTCTTAAGCAAAAACTTCTAGCATCTTTGGCTACATTTTGCCAAAATTGGACTTGAATGTTCTGCATAGCACCACAAAAATGTCCAATCAAAGCTGATTGCACCATTGTCAAAGTTGGCTTAGAAAACTCCCGGGTTCCAAAAATTGGAACAATTGGTTTAGTTTGAATAGGGGAAAAGCCGTGGAGAAACAAAAATAAACACATTCACACATTCTGCTTTCTTATATAACGATAATATAGTAAAATCGAATTTTCTCGTTTATAATTTATATGATTTTATTTCATTTTTATATTTTACGTGCATTCTACTTTTGTAAACATTACCAAATAAAGCCAGATTCCTTTGCATCATAAAATAAATTTTTATCTAGAATCTTTTTCTTTTTTAGATTGAGGAGCCAAAAACGCCCTATCACGGATACAGCGACAGTGAGGAAGATGTGACCAACCGGCCGAGACGTGTTTCACTAGTCGGTCCTGTGGATGCGAATGAGCTATACGCCGGTCTCTCACGTGCTACCTCTTCTTCATCGTCGTTGCGCGGCACCTATGAACCCGGTTCGGGCCCCGAAGACAATGAGGATGAGTCGGAGATGACCGAAGAGCAAATCGGTTTGTTTTTCCATTCTACATGTATTGTAATTTTTTAAATATATAAAAATTTAAATTATTTTCTTTTCTTTTCAAAAGTGGTGATAGTTTTTTTTAAACATAGTTTCGGCATTTTTAAATTGGAGTCCAATCAAATAATAGTAGGCTTCTCTCAGCCATATTTTTCCAGCTTTTTTCCACCTCTTTTTTGTTTGATTTTTCTGTTCTACTTCAGTTCCTCTTCCTTTTGGCTAAAATTTTTAAACGAATTATCTAAACGGAATAATTGTCTTTTTTTTATCAAAAAGACAAAATGTAAAGTTTAAAAAAGTTAAAAAACTTCACATATTAATAGTTCGGACAAAGAATTTAGCAACTATGGAAGTGCCGATTTTTCTAACGAATATCGGTTTTTATAATACTTTAGGGAGTTCTTAAAATTTTTTTTTGCTAAGAGTAGAATTGAATTTCTTTATTGGTATAAATTTCTGAAATTGCCGTGTTGCTCTTATATAGTGCTTATTGTTATTAGCGCATAAACGCGAGTTTGAGAAGAAACGAAAACTTCATTACAATGAAGGCCTTGCGCTGAAGAACGCCAAGGAGATGGCACAGAAGGAGCTCGAGTCGAACGACGCCAACGAGTAAAAGCGGAGTCGGTTTTGGGAAGGCATAAATTTTCACGAAAATGGACGGAAATATTTCTTTTTTAGACTTTTATTGTTCACCTTCCCTTCTTTTCTTCCATAATCGCCGTTGCTGTTTTTGATTGAAAAAAGAGGATTGAAACAAAAAACGAAAAATGTATTTGCGTAACGTTTCCCAAATATTCCATTTATCGACTCCGTTTTTTTTTGTTTTTTCATTGATATTGACTTTACGAATTTCAATTTTTTTCATGTATAAATATATATTTTTTTCCTATTCTCCACTCCTTGATATTCGAATATATGAGTGAAATTTCAAGAATTATTGAGAGTTTTTTTCTTTTTTAAATCGCGATTGCCTGTGTTGTTTATTTTTGTGTCTTATTTTCAAAAAAAAGGAAAATAAATACTACTTTAATCAATTTTATATCATGTTTTTTCATCACAAAGACGATAGATGTTCCATGCAAAAATTATAGAAAAAACTTTATGTGAACCTATCATTTTGGAACGCACGGTATGAAAACATAATTGTTCAAAACGAAAACTTTTGTATTAGGTCGGTAACAAAGTATTTTCCGTTTTTTTATGGAACGACTATTTTTTGGATCTAATAAAAGTTTCTGTAAAATAAGTTTATCTGAAAAGGCGTTTTCTCGAGAATATTATGATACAAAAATTACTTGCAATAATTCAATTTTTGGGACAAAAATTTATATTTATCGAGATATATACCAAAATTGAAAAATGCTGAATTTGCAATAAAAACGTACTTTTTGAAGCAATCTTTATGAAATAAATTTTTTTAGCTTTTTTAGGCCTAATTGATACTATCATAGCAAAAAAGAATGATTTTGAAAAACTTTAAAATTTTCTATATGCCAATGGGGATACCGAGGGATTCGAAAATTTTATAATAAAATTGAAATTTGTATGTAACTCGGTTAATACGTCAGATACAAAAGTCGTTTTGGAACCGTTAATTATCCCAGAAAAATGATTTTTTTCGAGATATTATTAGGTGTACAAATATGAAAGTTCGTTTTACTTTGTCTAATATTTTTTCATGAATAAACTTTTTTTCAAAACATTTGTCTGTATCTATCTTGTAGAGTGTTTAAAGCGCTATCTAATGCTTCTTGAATTTTTAAAAAAGGTTTGCATATAAAATTTTAGGACAATTTTACAGATGACCACTGAAGCGCCAACAAAAGAGCATTTGCGGGAAGTTCTTTTATTCATGTTTAACTGGAAGAAAAGTGCCGCCAATTCTCACAAAATGATTGCTGAAGTTTATGGCGAAGATACGATCACTGCCAGAGCCTGTCAGAAGTGGTTTAAGAGGTTCAGAGAAGACGATTTTGACCCGAGCAACAAAGATTGCGTATGGTGAGATCAAAAGGGTATTTTGTATTATGAACTTCCCAAACCTGGCGAAACTGTTACGGCGGCTTGTTGTGAAGAACAATTAATCAATCTGAACAGAGAAGTTGCCACCAAACGACCAGAATGAACCACAAGACACGAGTGCCTAATATTGCTTCACGATAACGCCAGACCTCATGTTGCAGAACCGGTCAAAATGCCATAAAAGAACTGAAATGGGAAATTTTACCCTACCTTACCCCAAAGTTTACCCTACCTTACCCCAAAGTCTCACAAAATGATTGTTGAAGTTTATGGCGAAAATACGACCACTGCCAGAGCCTGTCAGAAGTGGTTTAATAAATTGGAATAATGTTGTTGTTAATAAAAGTTTAATTAAAAATTTTTTTGGAATTTTAATTTTTTGAATCGTAAAAAAACGAAATTCCATATTTTTCGAAATTCCATACACCTAATATGAAATTTGAAATAAATATGTCTGATATATATATTAATGTATGTACGCTTGTTTCTTTTTAAACTCGCTTTTGTATTTCACTAAAACGTGACAATTGTTGTACGGTGAAGTCGGTGTCGTTTGAATCGACGAGTTTCATCGTGGACGGACTTCCCAACGATGCCAATATTTGCGTGCAAAATCCGCGTAACCAACCGATATCGCCCTTCAGCTCGATGGCCACCAATCTACCTGAGACAATATTGCAGATGTCAAAAATGCATATTATGCCTTGGAAAGCATTTTATGTTTAATTTTTTTAATATAGAACTAATTATATAAATATTCACCTCCGGGACTCTTTATGGGTTTCAGCAGTAGCACGTTCTCAATCTCGCCGGGCTTTAATTTAACGTCGTGAAGACCGACGAGACGAACTCGGCTGCGTGTCTTTGGCGACTCTAAATTTCCGCTGGACACCGCGAGACTTCCGTCAGTGGTAAATAGCCTTTTGAGGAGTCGCCTCACGTCATGATACAATTCCTGGTCCGTCTTCAAGTTCACGCGCTTATCAAAGGACTTCACCAGAATCAACGCCTTCTCCTAAAATCATAAATTGACTTGACCAATAATTTGGAATATTTCCAAGTTTTATACTTCGCCGGTGGACGGTCCCTCGCCTTGTTCATCATTCGAATTCACATGGAAGAAGAAAGAGACCCTCGGTCGAAACGTTAAATTGAGCGTGTTGACCTCCGGCGAGGAGATAAACTCGGTGAAGAAGCGTTCGTTCAAGTGGAAATTGGGAGTAAGATTCTCTTCGTCTTCAACATCCGAAAGGAACTCTCTCGATTCGACCAACGTGAAGCGCGTCGTATCGGGTGTGAAATTGTGCACGCGAAACCAATTGTTTGTCAGTGGGCTCAGTCCCGCCTCGGCAATTTGTTCTGCAATATACACACAAGTAGAAATGTACGCAAACAAACAAAGTTTCAACCGAAATTGCCTTCAATCTTATTGTAGCATATAGTTAAGGCGCCGAATTCAACACTACTGTCCTCGATGGTCGGTGCGGTTGCGCAAAATAGTCTGGCCGCAATGTGATGGCAATCCCGAGCACGAAATTGTTGGCAAATAGCAAAGAGTGCACAATTCTTATTGTCTCGTAAAAACACACTGAAACATTTGGATATATCCCGCCATGTAAGCGGCGTTTGAAAGAGGTTTTTTGAAAAAGTAATTCTAAGGTTTTGATTTATAAAATATAGCATCATTCTCAATCACATTACGACTCATTCCCTGTTATACATATTCAAACGATATGCATTTAATATTAAAATGCGTAAAAGCACAGAGGAAACGAAGTAAATAAGGCACCTTCCTCTGCATGGTCCCAAGACAATAAGGCAGTTTGAACAATCGTCAATTGTCACCGACGCGCTGCTATCCAGTATTACAATAATCGAATTCTAAACGATTTTGCCACTGAAAAGGATTATTATTGCGGGAAAAAAGAAAGAAACCATACCTCACAATTTTCGATAATGAATTGTTGATGATTCTTGATTTGGCCCGGCATTCTGATTATTAATTCATCGCTCGCATTCAAAATTCGATAATCATCATCGTCATCGGTATTTTCGTTAACGCGATCCCTATTATTCATCGTTTAGTTAAAGCTTTGAAAACGGTGTAATGCACGCAAATTGCCTAGTTGCAAAAGCACCAACCAAGAATATTTTACATCGTGTGAAGACGTACTTTTATGATTGTCCGATTTGTTATTGTTCGATAATCTCGAATTGTTGTTATTCACATTTTCGGCCGTGAAATTCAATTGATTTTCCCCGCGGTTATTGATAACGTAATGTCGATTCCGTTGTATGTCAACCACGCCTACGGTGGCTCGAAAACAGCAGGCTAGTTTCGAGAACAAATATCCAACTATGCTATCATCACATTTCCATCGCATGGAATTTTTTCGACTCGTCTCAGCGACGGCAGCGGATGCTTCTTGCGTATTTCGTTGCGCTCCTTCGGCACTTACCGCTTGGTCGATAACGTTTGTGTTGTTGTTTAGTGCGTCAAATTCCAAATTGCTAAATGCTCGCTGGAAAGAGAACGTAGAATTTGAAGCTCCGGCAATAGTCGAGGATGATGGCTTTTCGTCGATGTTTTCCTTCTTACAACGCACATATTCGG
Source organism: Bradynema listronoti (assembly GCA_024678965.1). Lineage (NCBI taxonomy): Eukaryota > Metazoa > Nematoda > Chromadorea > Rhabditida > Allantonematidae > Bradynema > Bradynema listronoti. Next base: position 1,234,263 of record JANLNO010000001.1, on the reverse strand, counting down.
GCATATCTATTTTTTTAGAAAAAGTATAAATCAAAGAAAATTATTCGCAAAAAGATACCATCATCAAAGCTTGTTCGAATGCTGTATGCATTATTGCGTATCGTAGGACAAAAGGTTCGCCTTAAAATAGCAGAACGTTTCACGCCCGTTTGCGAGGCGCTTCTGGAAATCGCCGAAATCTCGTTTTTCGTGCCCGGCGATTCTTCCGCTTCATAGGTTGAGTTTTGTTTTGAGGAGCGCGTAAAAAGTTTGAATTGTTTTGAATTCTAAAAATGTTTTAAAAAATGTAACGCGACATACGTATGCGAATGAGTTTAAATAAATACCGTGCTTTTCGGAGTCGAGTTCGCACGTCGAGCCTTCTGTTGTTGTTTTCTATTCAGCCTCGAGGATTGTTGTTCGTTTTCATTTTGTTGTTTGTGTTTTTCTTCTACTGAAAATTGGTAATCCAATTCAAAGGTTTTCACTAGTCGTGAATTTTGATCTTCATTATCAGTATGAAAATCTAAAAGAATTGATAATTAATCAATATGCGAAAGAAGTTTCGCTTTATATTCAAAATTAGAAGAAAAATTTACATTTTAATATTCTTTATTTTAATCACCTAATTATAAATATGAAATAATATATATTAAGTTGATGCATAATTATCCGCCCAATAATTTTACAAATAAAAACCTACTAAAAGTATCGCCCGTAATCTCCGATGAAATGTCCGCGAGCTCCGACGTTTCGTTGAAATGTTGAGTTTGTTTTTTCGCATCATCCATTTCAACAATATCTGAGCATTTAGGCGTTTGTGATTGACGAGGGTGATCGATAAATTCCTCAAACGTGAAGAGCGCGCCACGATCCGTGACGCCAGTGCAATTGCCCGTCGTCTCATCATAGTTCCAATAGGAGGGTAAGATGGTGATATCAAGTCGTTGTAACGGAGAGCCAAAGCACGCCGCCACCGCAAAGCCTCCCCCCATATCTCTTTTTACTTCATTTGCAATTTTGGCGTCCACTGAAGCGATGCTATACGATGATGTCATAATATTTTTCACTTCACTGTGTTTACTAAGAATCAAAATAAAGATAATTTGTCGAAATTACAATTATAAGAATTTAGAGTAAACGAAATCTCGAAATGTATCACTTTAAACACGGTAGTAAGCAAACTCCAATCCGAAAATTCCAATCAAGCGAAGATAAGTAGAAATTAATTTGAAAATAGTTTTTTCGGGCGATAAGTTTTTACGGCGCGCAATGCGCCTTATAATGCCCGCAATTCAAAAGGTTTATATTAATTGGCATTGCATTATTATTTTTTTATTCTCGGGGTGACTTCAACATGACATTTTTATTGAGTATTTTTTCGTGTCTTTATTTCTTTTTTTTACTACGAAGCGGTTGCTATGGCATTCATCAGGGAGCATGAAATTTGTTTTTTATAATATATAGAATACTTTCTTCTATCCTTCCAATTAGTAGAATAACTTACCGGAATATAATTGGAACAATGACGTGTTTCGTTTTTGTAGTTTTTAGTTTTTTGTTTGAAAGCAAAATCCGCACAAATATTTATTAGAGGTGATTTCTGGTCATTTGCGAAAAATTTACATTATTTTGGAAGGTTTCATTAAATTTTATATTACCTCTTTATACGTGAAAATGGGAATGTTAATTACAAACAAACAAAAACCAACAAAAGAAAAATTTTAAAATATTTTTTGTAGCCTACGAGAAGAGGCAAAAAATTTATATACTAATTTCTTCGTCAAAAGCGTAAAGAAATTTGCTAAAACAATTTCGATTTTCTGACAAGAAAAAGGAAGTTCGAAAGAAAGAAACATAATATGAGAGTGACGGATACAAAGCGGGGAAAACTAATTTTTATTTTGTTGGCGTTTATTGGTCGCCGGCGCCGACGCAATGCGCAAAATTCGTCGGCGCGTTGCACCGGCGCGTTGGCGCCCCGTCTCGAACCCGACCATTCGTTCTTGGATCTGAAAAAAAGCGTTATTGCTTCGTCCGCCAAAAATCTTACTGACTTTTTTATTGCCACATAACTTTTTTGACACAAAAAACAAATTCAATTATTTAAGTTACATGAACAAATGGAAAAAAAAGAAAAAAGCAATAAATGTGTGAGTGAGAAAATTAAATTTGTTCCAAATTAAACTGAAAAATTCTAAAAAATCAAATACGTTGTTTTGACGTCATAAAATGTGGAAAAAAATGAGTGAGAGAAAAGCTGATTTAAGCCAAAAACACCTTAAGATCGCGCTCATGGTCCCGACATTCGTCACGGTAGTGCATGACAATGTCGAATTTTTGAAACATGTTGAACTTTGTGACGCGAATCATTTTGCGCTTAAAATATGGTGTGGTGGATTCCCACATACCTTCCACGCCTTTTAGGTCGTATAGATCCCAGCGCTTGCACCACGGCGGCGGTCGCATTTTAACCTACAAAACTACAGAAGAATAAATATTTAAAGAATAAAGAGATCTCTAAAGAAGGTTACTTCGTCGAAAACAATGTAAAATTCCCAAAGGACCTTTAAACGCGGATTTCATTATTTAAATATTCCTTTTTTTTCTACAAAGAAAGTGACACCTTAGTACAGTTCACGGGAACAGGCGTGCCGGGTGGGTGAGTCACCGGCTCAAGATTGAAGTCGGTAATACTGTATTCAGGAAGCGCGTCCTTAAGATATGATAAATCGTCGTCAAGACGTTTTTCCAGCTTCAATGTCTCGATTTTAAGAATGGTAGGATTGTAGAGTTCGTACATCACTTCCACACCTAAAGCAACGAAAAGGATTTTAATAAAGGTTTACTGGACGCATTTATTGGAAAACTAAAAATGAGGCAAAAAATGATTAAGAATAAAATTAGACCCAGTCCATCGATGACATTTCGTAGCGTGAAGCGATGATGGAGTTCACATCGCTCGCGTGAAATGCAAATGCCAACAAAACGATTGCGTCGATTGCCGAGATTAGGATCGGCGGTTGTCACAGCCATTATCGAGCCTATATCTCAAAAGTGTTTTAGAAATTTGGCAAATAATATTTGCTTACCAACGTAGAATTCGGGAATATCGATGACAATACGCCGTTCGAGCATATCAGCGTGCACAAGCTCCTCATATAGCGGATCACGACGATTGACCACTGGTGACATCATAAAATCGGGGTATGCCTGCCTAAATTGATCATAATTTCGAAATTTTAAATATGCATACATATTTTGGACCTAAAAAACAATGTATTCGTTTAGATTAGTTTATATCACTCAGAAAATGCTATAAAAATATAGGAAAATTCAAATTCAAAATTTACAAGAAAAACACATTTTTCCTAAAAGCAAATATTTTTCATTTTAAAAATACATACGAAAATTCATCGTAATGTATGTAGTCGATGGACGCTTTGCTCGTCAATACGTTCGTTTTTGGCGAATTCTTTGCAACAGCCGCAGAAGAGAATAAACGGCATGCTCGTGGAGAAAATCTCGTCAGAACGTTAATCATGATAAATTCCTATAAGTGATACAAGAATTTATACAATTGGTGATCCGCAAAAAATCCCCCAGAATTGTCTTTTAACGTGATATAAATCACCAATACCCATAAGATACTTAATAAAATTATATCTAGTCTTAAGATTGTAGTTAAATTTGTATCTGAACAAAATTTTTGATTGAGCACAGCTTATTGCCGCCACCACACTACACCAAGTTTTGATGAAACTTGATTTTTGGAAAATTTAACAACATATTTAAAAATATATTAAAAAAATTTAAATTAAAATAATACTTTTTGCCAAGAGTTAAATTCGTCTTTTATGAATGGATAATGAATAAAGAGTTTATTCGACAATTTATATGGAACCGGAACCATTTGTGTGTATAAGCCGTGTTTGTTCGAACAATTTTTCTCGTTTCTTTTGGTGTAATTAAAGATGAGCTTCTCATTTTTAAGCATCTGTTGGGTCGTATAGTAAGTTTTGGTACTACTTCAACAATGTTTATTTTTTCAACAACAACATATATTATAATATATATTATATATAACAAAACCAAAGATCAGGTTCTTAATGTTTAAAAATATATTAACTGCAGTGTCTTTTATAAGATTTTATTATTTATTTATTTGAACAAACAAATAATATATAAGTACACTTATGTCTGCATAAAAGAAGAATAAAAAAGAAAAAAATACAGCATGATTAAATATAGTTTAATAACTACTTTGCTAATTCCATAGTAAATGTTATGTAAATGTAGATTTAAAATGGTTTTCTGTTCTTCGAACAAAATAAATATATCAGTAATAATAGCGGATATATAATTGTAATGTATATTGTATGCAGTAATATTGTGTTATTACATAATTATGGAGCGTTTTTTAATGTCGAAAATAAGATTATTTAAATTCGATGAATAAATAAATATAAATCTGGCTCAAACGCTGGATTCGCATATTATAGAAAAAGTAGACAAATATCTGGTTAATATTTAATTTAGTTAATATTTGTTTGATTTTATAATTTTTATTTTGTTATATTACCCTTCAGATAAATAAGACACATCTTATACATAGGACGAACGCCTTATACTCAAGGTAATTTTTTAAATTTAATTTAAAACAATCATTTTGTAATGCGCCATTTTAGTAGAATAAATTTATTTATTATATAATTTCTAAATATACATATGCTTTTAAAATAGGAAAAGAGCTGTATTTCTAAAATAGTTTATATAAATTACTAAAAATATCGAAAAAGTATGTGTTTTGTTGATGATGGGTACATGAGCGTCATTTCGCTTCCGATTTTCATTAATACTTTTTGTTTTTTCTGATTTCTCATTTCGAGTTTGCATTTTTTGTATTAGCCTTTCCTCTGCTGTGGAATTGTTAACAATTATGTTATTTTTGTGCTGCCGATGCTGATCAAATATATCACTGCCACTACCTTCATTTTCATTCATTGGCTGATTTTCATCGCCTGTAATCGATGAATCATCATTTTTCTTAATAGACTTGTTCGCTTGTCGATCTCCTAAATTTTTTTATTTTATATTTTTTATTTCATTTTAAATATCAACAATGAATTTCAATTACCAAAATCAGAGATATGAGTAGTGAGTAATTTTTGTAACCCTTCTGTGCTTATAATGCCAAATTTTGTTCGAAACGGCACTTCCAACGCGCATTGAGCCATATTTTTTCTTTTACTTTTTAACGCATTCCACTTTCTTTTCGCAAAATATAATCGCGTCGAAAAAGAGTCTGAAGAACCCTTCTAAATTTAGGAAATTTAATTTTATAAATTATCTTTTAAAAATTAATATACTTTTGTATGTAGTGTTTCTGAAAACATAATGACGTTTTTTTCGAAGGCAAGTGAATTGACTGTATAAGATATATAATTTTTCGTTGATTTGTGCTCAAAAACGTGTAATTTTTCTTTTTCTACTTTACTGAGATGCGGCCTAAAACTTTAATTAGAAATAATTAGAAAAAATAAATTAAAAAATAACCGAAATAATAGATTATATGCATCAGTTCTATAAAGTGAATATTGTGAATGATTTCCACGACGTTCTATTAAATAAAGAGAATGTTTTTGCGCATCTGTTGCGGCAATAAAGTGTGATGCGTAAATATTTTCAGAGTCATCATTGTTTGTTGAGGTATTGTTTTCAAAGGCACGTATATCGAACATGTCTAAAAGGTGCAAATAACCCAATTCATCGATTTTAAACTGCCGAGTTGTCCAAAATGCGCCATTCGACGTGGGTTCAATGAAATAGAGAACATTTGCATATAAGGCATCAGAAAATGACAATGCTAAAATAAGGAAAATGTCACAATTTTTATTATTTACATATATATAATGTAGTAATTAATTAGAAATATGTGTACTTATAACCTGGATCTAAATGAAATGTAGAGTTAGAAACTATGGAGCAAACGGCATAATTGAGTGCTGCTCTCAATGGATAACTGAAAGGTGTAGTTCCAACGCGCAATAAATCTTCCATTGGAAATTCTAATGGCAAACGACATATTTGACGCTCAGATTCTTTTAGCAATAGTTCAAGATGTAATTGCTTGTTGTTTAAGAGACATTTATTTTTTAAGTCTTTATCGCTAGTAAGTTTACCACATTTATCCATCTTAACTGATTCTTTTATTTGTCTCCAATGTAATTGAACGAGCTCTGGTTTGCAATGCGTAAAACGGCGATCTACTTTTACAGTTGATGAAATTTGCGATAGTTGGTCGGCTCGCGCATAAAATACTTGGCAATCCTGAAATTAAACCCTCATTTTTCACTTTTATTCTTTATGTGAAATCCTTTTTTTAGATCTATAAAAAATGTTTTAATTTTTTTTTTAAAAATGTACCCTAATTTCGCGTGTATAGGACAGGGTGTTTTGAGTCAAATTTAAATTGGCGTTAATGAGTTCATTCTGTTGTATTGAATCCAAGCGAGTCCAAATTTTGTGCCCAATTTTATGAAACTGAAACGAAAGCAGGCGCAAAATTTGGACTCGCTTGAATCCGATACAACAGAATGAACTCATTGGCGCTAATTTAAATTTGGCTCAAAACACCCAGCCTTATACACGCGAAATTAGGGTGCAAATATGGATAATACTATTACAGACTTCCGTAATTCCATAAATGTAGAAATTGTTTTTAATTTTGGTGTCATTTATTTTCCAATGTTCAATAGGTATAGCAAATTGTTGGGGCCCGCATTCTTGGCTCGACAGTCTTCGAAAAATTCGATGTTTTTGATAGCGATGATGATCATAAACGAAGTTATTAAGATGGTAATTGTTTTTCGTATTGCGTCCCAAACGATTATATTCATTTATAAGATTATAGTCAAAATCGCCGTTATAAGAATGTAAAAGATGGTCTTTTTCATATATTGTTGTGTCATGAGTATAAGAAAAAACAATTGAATGAAACATTAAAAATAAGTATATTAATTTACAAAAGAATTTTGAAGAAATAAGTGAATTGTTATACACGTATATATTTATAAAATTATTTAGTATATAATTGTGTTTTAAGTAATCATTAAAAATTTTGGTTTTCACCGCTTCATATCGATATATTTTTAAATATTTAGAAAATATATTTTGAAGAATAGACTTAAATAAGCGGTAAATAATGAAATGCATTCGCTCTTTTTAATAATCATGCCTCCTAATTTAGGAAAAAATGATAATTATTGCAGTTCCATATACTGTTGCTTAAATATATAAGGCCACCTGTAAAAACTTTATAATTTATTGGGTTTTTCAAAGCGAAATTGTGGATTTTGTGTAACATGTTTCTTAATTTTATTCGTTATAAACGATTATTATTTCAAATGTTATACATATTTTATTCGAAAGCTTAAATCTTTAGAGGTACTATATACATATATTTAAAGTTTTTGAAAAATTATTTCAAATTTTTAATATTAAAAATTTGAGGATAAAAATCCATAACTTCACTTTAAACAAACAAATAAAAAAATATTCATCAAAAATATTATAAATAAGCATTCTTCAATAAAAATGCAACAAAATTTTTTAGTAAAAAAATGTTTCGTTTGAATTTTAGTTAAGCCTTAAAAAATCTGAAATTACTCTTTCCTCATTGTTACTATTATCATCATTTATCAACATCGCGATGTGTCAATAATACGTAAAAATGTTGGGAGAATGGACGTTAAAAAAGCTAAAAAAAAAACGGCAAAATTCCATTTTACTCTCCTTTCCTTTTCACTAGCTTTTTTGGAATTTTGTGACGGCAATATCGAAACAATAATGTTAAACATAACATAATTAGCAACAGAAAATGGTGAAAAATACTAAGTGAAATCAATAATTTTTTGACACTTTTTTTGCAATGTTGTGACTTGGCTCCGAGTTGACTCCAACATTTTTGTCGGACAAGCAGACAAACCCATTATATTTTTTCTTAAAAATGGCGATATATCATGGTGCTCTGCTCGTCTGTCATGGGTTTGTCGGAGTCAACTCGGAGCCAAGTCACAACACTTTTTTTGACAATATCGCTTAACTTAGCTTTTTTTGTATTGCCATGCGACGAAAGGGTTACCAATGTTTTAATAAAATTTGTAACAGAAAATGTTTATATAGGTTCCAATTAGTTTTTGTTAGATTTAATGTAACCTATTTTCGTGTGTATAAGGCCGGATGTTTTAAACCAAATTTAAATTGGCGCCAATGAGTTCATTCTGTTGTATTGAATCCAAGCGAGTCCAAATTTTTGCCTACTTTTATGAAACTGAAACGAAGGCAGGCGCAAAATTTGGACTCGCTCGAATCCGATAAAACAGAATGAACTCATTGGCGCCAATTTAAATTTGGCTCAAAACACCCAGCCTTATACACGCGAAATTAGGGTAAATACAACAATTCTTTAATAAATATATCACTGTGGCATTATCAAACTTCAAAATAATAATTATTATTCTAACATTTCAAATTAGAATTTTACTTTTAAATTATTTATTCAAGAACATTTGTGGAGATTTATGCTAAAAAGTTACCTAATTTTAAACATTATTTATACTTTCAATACAAATTTAAAAAAAAGAAAACATTGAATGTACATATTTTCAATACTTAGTGGTGTTCGATTTTCAATAGTGTTAAAACGTAATAAAAAGGAAACATTTTTCATTTACCAACAAATACTTCAAATAAAAAAGAACCAACTAAGGAAGAAGAACTCAAAAATAAATAACAAGGCTTAAGTAAAATTTCTAAAAAAATATAAAAATAAAAATGCTAATATAATTCAAATCGTTTGCATTTTTTATGCTTATTATTTTTTAAAAAATAACATGAATTTTTAGAACGTAGAGTAATATTGTGGTGCTTATAGGATTTTATGTTAAAAGATTTATGCTTATTTTAAAAAATGAAAAAAAAATAAAAAAGAAAAAAAACGTATTGTCTTCCAAATATGGAAGACACCTAGGTGGTATCGGGGGTGGAACTGAACTTTATCCCAAGCAAGGTGAAACCTATCGCACAACCACTAGGCCACTGCTCTCCTAGGTCATTTCCAACGGGGGAGGATTGATCTGGGGCCTTCACGTATCACGTAAATATTCTAATATCTTGAAACCCAAAAAAATCTACTGCCATAAAATAAAATATACTTATAAAATATACCCATAACAAGAACTATTCAATAACCTACAAAAAATAAACTTTAAACAAATAAAATAAAACTTATTTTTTAGCATTAAAAAAGTTATATTAGCTTGGCAAAAAAGTACTTCGACAAAATTTAACTTTTTTTTCAATTATTTATAACTTTATTCAGAACAAATAATTTTAAACAATATATTCACCGTTGACATCAATAACCTTTACCCATTTATCAGGTAAAGCACCTATGCCTTTTTCCCAGAATTCAGAGGACTGAGATAAAAAAAGTTGTCGACTGCCATTTTGAGGTCGTCATACTTGTCGAACTTTTTTCCGTGCAAATAATGCTTGAGCGGTCGGAACAGGTGGTAGTCAGAAGGCGCAATGTCCGGTGAGTACAGCGGATGGGCAACCGTGTGCCAGCCAAGTTCGGTTAATTTTTGGCGGGTGAAGGAAGCAACGTGTGGTCGAGCATTGTCATGGAGCAAGTGAACTGTTGAACGTCTTGGACGTTTTTCTTGCATTGCATCAGCCAATTTCTGGAGCTGATCGATGTACACAGAAGCTGTGACAGTCATGCCTACGGGCAGCAACTCGTAGTAGATCGGTCCCTTCGCATCCCACCAAACACACAGAAGATGTTTGCGCTGGTGAGGGTTCGGCTTCAGTTGAGCTGGTGGTTCTGCATCCCGCGGGAGCCAAACGGCGTGCCTGCCATTGTTGTCATAGACTACCCAACTTTCATTACCAGTCACCAGATCTGCGAGAAATTCCTTTCGATGCGGTTGAAAGAGCAGCGACTCACAGATGTTCACACGTGCTTGCTTGTGGGCTTCGGTCAGTTGGTGGGGAATCCATCTCGATAGAACTTTTCGGTAACCATGCTCGTGAAGATGGTTTTCAACTGTGGCATGGGAGTATCCAAGTGTCGTCGCCAGTTCACGAGTGCTAACTTCCGGATTGGATTTGACAACGCTCAGCAATTCGTCGTCATTGGTGGTAGAGGGTCGTCCATTGCGCTCATGATCTTCAAGGCTTGTATCTCCGTTCGCAAAGCGGTTGAACCAATTGTTGACCGTCGCACGATGAACAGTCCCTTCACCAATTATGCTGTTGATATTTGCAGCAGCCGCGCTTGCACTCTTGCTTTGGAGCCACTCGTAGTAGATGATAGCTCGAATATGGTCTTTACTAATCATTAGTGAAAATTAACAAAACTCTGCGCGCGTGTCCTTATATACTCATATAATAATAGTTTCGAGAATGTTCTACAAGGCTATCAAACTTATAAAATTATTTGAATTATTTCCAGAAAATTTTAGAATTTTGAAATTTTTGTCGAAGTACTTTTTTGCCAAGCTAATAATTATCGAACAATATTTTTGTGTATGAAGTCGTTAAAAAAATTATTTTCATAATTTTGAGTAATCGGTATTTGTTACCTTTTAATATCTAATTACCCTAATTTCGCGTATATAAGGCCAGGTGTTTTGAGCCAAATTTAAATTGGCGCAAATGAGTTTTTTCTGTTGTATCGGATTCAAGCGAGTCCAAATTTTGCCTTCGTTTCAGTTTCATAAAATTAGGCACAAAATTTGGACTCGCTTGGATTTAATACAACAGAATGAACTCATTAACGCCAATTTAAATTTGACTCAAAACACCCTGTCCTATACACGCGAAATTAGGGTATTCAAATTTAAGGCATACTTTTGGACATATAGATTTGGATGCTTTTTAAGGATTTTGCTTCGGCATATATGTATTTAGAAATAGGTTAACAAAAATATTAAAAACTCATAACTACCTAAACTTAAAAATTACGTAAATAATAATAACAAATATTTCTAATTTAATTTAATTTAAAAATCGAAATTTGCTAAATTTTTATGAGTGTCATCTCATTTAAAAAATTTGTCAATCAACTTTTCAACTTAATCATTTTAAAATTTTTTAAAATTATTTTAATGCTATTTTGCAACTTTAATTATAAATGAAATTTATTTTTATTTTTATCTTTATAAACACATATTAAAAATTAGGTGATATCTTAATTTTTATCTGAAAATTGAAATCAAGCGACAGGAAACTTTAGCCAAAGAAAGAAAAAAGTGAAAAATTGGAATTATTGCATAACATTGAAATTAGAAAACTGCACTAATTTTTCAATTATATTCTTTGCATTCCCGCTATTTCCTTCTTTTATATTTCTTCATTCAATATTCATAAGTTTCTGTTTTAACGAGAATTTACTTTTCAGATAGTCTGAATTTTTATCGCCAGTCTATTTGATTATATCATGATTTTATTTATTAATGCTGCAGTAAATTATTTATTTAAAAAATTTTCATTCGTATTTTTTCTTTACATTTACCATAATGTAAATAGTACGCCATTATATCAATCAAATTACGCGTTTCTGACCAATTTTATAAAAAGTAAAAGATCATCAAACTTTGATGTTAATTATTATGATCAGCTTATTAAAGTTAAACGTTTCCGTCGTGAGTTCATGTATGTTGCTTCTTCCTCAGGCGAAGGCGTCCTCCTTGATAATAAGCAGACTGCATCCAATACATCACAAATTATCGATGATGCAAAATGCTTTAAGGTGGGGTATATAAGTTATTTTCAATACAACTAACAATATGACCATATTTATATAAGTTTTAATAAAAAAATATATTGTGAAAGAAGTGAAAAGATGTAGAATGCAAAAATCATTAATATAGAAGTCAATAGTCGATGTGAAAACCTAATTGAATTCGTTATTGAGCAACTAAAAGGATAGAAAAAATCAGCTGGTAATTGCACGTTTAATTGAGGCAAACGTTTATAGATTGGTATGGTACCTAATCGTGGAAAAAATTCACTATGTGCTCCAATTTCATTTTTTTCCAAATAAACTGTGTAATAATTTTTCTTTTTAGATACAGTAATTATAATTGCAATAAGAAGATCATTATTAACGTTTTCACTGTAATTTAGATCGTTAATACGATAACAAGCATTTGTAAATGTATTTTCATTTTTTTTGTTATACAATTCGACTTTCCTTAAGTGCTGAGGCCAACTTGCTAAATGAGCATCCAACTAAAAAATATTAAAATTGTACTACTGATAATGTTCAATATATTTGTTTTTAATAAAGTAAAACTACCTTAAAGTTGTTATATTTATTAAGAGATGGAGCCATAATTTTTGGACATGCTAATATTTCAGAAAAGGCACTGGAAATGATGCTAGAATTTAGATGCAATAAGGTTTCTGAACTAAAATATATAAAAATTTATGTATAAATAATTATGTAAAACAAGGATGCGTAAAATTAAAAAATAAAACGTCGGAGTCCGTAATTTAATTTCCAACTTTGAAGTTAAACAAAAAAAATTTAAAAGCATTTTTAAGAGATGCTGTTCGATGGATCTAATTTTATTGGCACAGGCGATGAAAAAATTTTTTTGTACCCTCGACAAAAAATATGTCATTCCACGCAGAATTTTATTGCTAATCTAACGGCACCAAGTGCGTGTGACTATCTTTAAATTGAAGCAAGTTATAGTCAAAAAACAGATAAATTTTTATTATATGCTGTATTTTAATATCAGCTACATATTTTATTTTGCAGAAAAAATTATTTAAAAAAATGAGCATGCGATTTTTAAGTTGCTTCAAATTATAAAATTGTAATCACGAGAGCAATTGACGTCAACATTTTAAAAACGCTTTTAAAAATTTTAATCAAACATCAAAATTAAAACTTTATCATGTTACAAAAAGAGTGGTCCAAAAAAACTTTTCAAAGTGTTTAGAGATTTGCGTTGGATATAAAAATTTTGGAAATCTTTTAAAATTAATTTTATGAATTTTTTAGAGAATTTTCTCAGTTTTCGTTTATGTATTAATAGAATCTCGTTGAGTTTTATATCGAGTTTTGTGTTTATGTATCAATAGAATTTCCTTGGGTTTTATGTTTAATAAATAATGATAAAAAAAAGTGTGAAAAAGGAATTTTTGAGCCACTCTCTAGAATAGTATAAAATAGTAATGCAAAATCGGAAAATTTAAAAAATTCAACGAAGAAAACAAGAAATTTATACATTTGTGTTTTTCCTTAAAACCTTATTTGATTTTATATGTGTGTATGTAAAATTTTTTAGATACTCGATTTTTAAACCCACATAAATTAAATTCCTTGTTTTCTTTTTTTTTTAAAAAAGTAAAATTCCTGCATACTTGCCGATCATGGGTATATTACAGATAGTAAATGAGCTTTGTCGAAGTACATCAACAGTTGGATGTTCATTAATATTTGTTATGTGCTGGATTGCTAACTTGCAATTATTTTCTATTATATGTTGTATTGCAACATTCGCTAAATCACATTAATTTTTGCAAAAAATTCAAAATATTTTAGAAAGAAAAAAGTTTCTTACCTTTACTTTTATTAACGTAAATCGTAAAGATAAAAATTAATTTAGTTACAATTAATGAATTCGTAACTGCATATTGACAAAATTTCAAGTGAAAATTCATTTTTTGGATTTTAGTTTGATGTGTACATCATATGGGAAAAAATTTTTATAAACCAGTTTATTTATCATATACATAATTCCCATTTTAAGTATTTCCATGGAAACATACAACGTGTATATATTTTAATATAACAAAAATGCACATAAAAATTTAAAAGTGAAATTAAACTTTAAAAAGTAACTTAGTTATACTTTAAGGAATGCAACAATGAATGGCACGAGGCATTCGAGAAACGATTTGATATGCGAATGGCTGATTTTTACGATTTCCCGTTTCATCCGAAAATACTAGATTACACTAACTTTGTAGCCTACTGCGAGTTGGCAGAGCAGCAAAACCACTGCTATATTGAAAAGTGTAACGATGCGGTAGGCATAAATAATTAAAATGAAGCATAAAATTCAAAGTTTATTTTTAGTCAGCCGATAGAATATTTTCTCCGTCAAACTTCTTGTGCAGCTTTAAAAGAAATCAATTTATAAGAACGAGATCTTGTTTTGAAGAGACCGAACCTCTTACCTTTCTTAAATGTGATCAACGCTGTCATAAAAACGCTGCAGCCAGAACCGAAAGCCAATTGAAACGTGCTGCAATATCAGCAATACAAACAACCGCGACAACGACACCAGGGACAACAGAACAAATAATAATGACGGAATTATCGAAAGATACAGCCAAATTAAAACCAAATTCGACAGAAATTACAGGTGTTATTAAAAATATAACAACGAACATATCGTCTGAATCTACGGATACACTTTTAAAAGAGTCTAAAACTAATATAACTCATGTAAATGTGTTGAGAAAAAATATTCAAATACCAATTTCGGACAACGAAGATGTTATTAATATCTCTCTAAAAGCTAGCCAAAATCCACCTTTACAACAAACCAGATCGGAAGCCGGAAAGGTTTTGTTTAAAGTATATTAGATAAAATGTGAAGTTATTTGTAATAATATTAAATTAAGATATTCGTCAAATCAGAAATGGATAATTATGAGCTCGAATTGGATCTTTTATGCACATTTCAGGAATGCTATAAAGAATGTCATGAATCGATTTTAAGTGAGTGCTCATGACAAATTTTATTTCTTAAATGTTTTTAAAAATTAGTTTATAGAAGAAATTTGTGCACCAAGCATTGCTGATAGCGCCATCGATCTTATTACAAGTTTTGTCAATTGGCACGCTACTGACGTTCACGATTGGCATATGGTTGAGTTTTATAAACGATTAGTTAAATAATAATATTGTTGAAAAATGTTTATAGATAACACAAAATGCTGATTTGTTACCTAAGAGTTGTGCTCGTCTCGCAGAAAGTGCATTCACTACATCCACAGCAACTGGCATCAAAACACAATCACTAGCCCCACTTACTAATTAAATTTGAACAAATAGGGATAAAAATTATATTTTTTGCATAAATGTTTATAATTAATTGTAAAAATTTTTCTTGTTAATAAATTAATTGTAAAAGCAATTCATCTTCTTCAAAGTTTATTTTAGATATATTATTTATCAAAAAGAATACGCAGATGATTTATTAATCCCTATCAATAAAATAATGCACTAAATATTGTTTAATCAGAAAATATTGAAATTTTAATAAAGAATACTGATATTAAGAATTATGATTCCAAATATATTCTACATATAACATTTGTTCGATTTTTTTAAATATACAGGGGGAGCAGTGGCCTAGTGGTTGTGCGATAGATTTCACTTTGCTTGGGATGAAGTTTAATTCCACCCCCGACCCCACCTAGGTGTTTCCATATTTTGGAAAACAATAAGTACCACATCGCAGTGTTGGTGATACGGCGGTGCTGATCAGGCATTGCAAGCCGCATCAGCGATACCGCATGTTTATGCAGCAAACCAGCCGACTGGCTGGATGGCTCTCATCCAAACCCGCGGAATGATTAGTCCAAGGTCATTTCCAACGGCGAAGGATTGATCTGGGGCCTTCACATATCACGTATACAAAGGGTTGGCAATTTTTTCCTCGGTTTTGTTTATGCTGCTATAACTTTATTTATTTTACAACCGATTTTCAAATTTTTTTAATCGATTAATTTTTTAAAAATTTTTTTAAATTTGTTTGACATCAAATTTGTCGATATTGACCTTGATTTGCAAATTTTTTTTAAATACTTTTTTTAAACTTTTTTGATTCTTTTTTTAAAGGGGAATTGACTTTTTTAAAGGGGATTTGCTTTGAAATTGTTGTGTATGTGAAAAAGGTGACTTCCGTAGCAGGACTTAAACCTGCGACCAACGCTTAACCGGAGCGCTGCTCTACCTACTGAGCTACACGGACCTTGATCACATACTTAGAATTTCTTCTTATAACTCCGTCACAACATCTCCCCGTTCAAGATGTTAATAGATGCAACCACAAAGATGTGGAAGGTCACAGGACTAGATCCCCGGACCAGCTTAGCACCAATGGCAATACATTGAAATACAAGCATTTTACGCATAATAGAATTGCGCGACCAACTACCGGAGTGGTTTTTTTTAGAATAGAAAATCCGGACTTATGCTTGGTTCAACATTACGCGCGGCCTAAGGAAGCTGACCACTAACTTCCCGGCCAAATACCGGCTTACGGCGCTACCCGCGGCACGGAGTTCGAGATGATGACGCTTGACGCGCCATCTCATCCTGATCGCCAAATTGTTGTGTATGTGAAAAAGGTGACTTCCGTGGCAGGACTTGAACCTGCGACCAACACTTAACCGGAGCGCTGCTCTACCTACTGAGCTACACGGACCTTGATCACATACTTAGAATTTCTTCTTATAACTCCGTCACAACAGAAATTGACTCAATTTTTCAAAATTATTTTTGCTAAAATTTCATTTAATAAGTTAAATAGTGTCCTTTATTTTCGAAATTTGTTTTTCTATAACTTTTTTATTTCTAAACAATTTTCAAAAAATTTTTAAAATTCTATTTCAAAAATCTTTCCCTGTCAATCACTTATTTTTGACTTTTTGAAAACGAGGCAAAAAAGTTCAATTGATTACCAAATTCGTAAATCGAAATGACTATTTTGATATCAAACAACTCTTAGGGATAGAATAAAAAAAAAAGAATTTTGGAAATCGGTTGCGAAATAAAAAAGTTATAGCCAAAACAAATCCAGAGACAAAATTGATCACTCCACAAATTGATTAATTTTTAAATTTCTGTATATGTATGTTTTTTTAATAATGTAAATTTATTGTTTGTACAAAATAAGTAATAAGAAATTACATTTAACAATTATTTTTGATTAGCTTTTTTAAAAATAAGTATGCAAATATTTTAAAGTACTACTTTTAAGATTAACATATTTTTCAGAGTAAAAATAACAATGAAAGTGCCAACATAAGTTTTGCTATTGATTTAAGTGTAATGGCAAACTCATTTGAAAAACATATCTTGGAAAAAAATATTCTTTTTGGATAATAAAATAATTTTAAAAATAAGATCATAAAATACATGCAAAAATCTAAATATATCTGATCACTACATTTCTCGATTAACGAATTAAATTATCGTTGTGACAATAAAAGTGTGTCATATAATTTAAATAAAGATAAATAAGTTATTTTAGCGTAAAACTTGTCAAGTTATTTGTTAAAATTATAAGAACATAAGAATGCGTAAATTTTTTATGTATCTAAAATATGCATAGAAACCAGATTATTGTTTTACGCGGCAAAATGACTTTGGTAATTTCAACACCACTTAAAATAGCTTTCACCGTAAACTGTCAGTATATAACTTTAAAATTTATACCTTTCAATGTTATTTGGATTTGAATGTATATAAGTTATTTGAATGTATATAAGTTAATGGCTGTTTTCTATTTTTGTAGAGGTCGCAAGAACCCTTTGGGGTGGAAAAAAACTCACAAGCCGTATTGCATAAAATACTATAGCCAACATACTGTAGTCAATTTACTATGGCCAATTAATCGTAGTTAATTTATTAATGTTTTTTTATATTAGTGTTTATGTTATGTACATTAAAAAAATCATATTTTTATGTATCATTAGGTATTTTTATAAAATACATATGTATAAAATTTGAAATTTAAAAATTTTTCGCGCAATGTAAGGCCGATGTTAACTTCCAACATTCCTATTAACAGTCGATGGTCAAAGGTTTGTTGGAATGGCAAATAAGCGAAAGCAAAATCTTCATAGAATAAAACAATGCCTCTGGAGTGACATCAAATTTGGGCATTAAAATGAGATTTTAAAAATTTTACAATTTTTTCACTATTTTCTCTCTTTACGCACAAATGAGCGCAAATAAAAATGAGAAAAAAATAAAATAAATGAAAATTTTGAAAAAGAGGAAAAGTTGTAAAAAATACGGCTATTGAAAAGGAATGAAAAAAATGCAGGTTTTACTTGATGATTTAAAAAAAGCAATAAGAAACAAAGCTTAAAATTAGAAAAATGAGAAAGTATGAGAGCAAAAACCAAACAAATGGTCAAAATTGAATAAGAAAAGGAGGAAATGAAGAAGAGAGTAATGCTTAAGTCCTTTTCTTTGAACTTTTTTTTTCTTTTTAAGAAATTTTTGAGATTGCTTTAAAACCAAATTCAAAATATTTGTTATTGTTTTTGTTGTTATTGGATAACTATAACGAAAGACAACAAACTTATGTCTCGTATTTGTCGATGACACTTCAGCCAGTTTCCGATTCAGAAATTGAAGGTTTTTAAGAAAATTCATTTTCTTTTTACACACAGATCTAATATTTATGTTTTGAAGCTTTGTGCTAAACCGTAAACATACATTTTTCATTTGAGTTACAAAAAGATTGATATTTTATATTGAATGTTTCTAAATATTTAATGTCATATCTTTTTATATTTTAATTCCCAATGCGGTAACTACACAAAATTACCACAATTATTGCAAAAAATTTGCCGCCCATCAATCCGATTAAATCTTTCAGACATCCATTACCGTCAAATGCAAGGGTTAATTGCGAAAGGCGTTAAATTTACCTCAAAATTTATAAATTGGATATTTTTTATGGAATATTTATACATATCAATTATTGTGTTTGTTATGTAATACATTTTTTGCACAATTTTTAATATTTTTACTTTAAAACACAAAATTTTCGGCATTCATTTTTAAACAGATCAAAAAATTAAAAACAATATTATTATATTATAAATTTTAAAGGTAAAAAAGGATAAAAAATGCTTAAAAAATATAAATGTTACGGCCAAAGCCTACAATCGGCTATTCAAAGTATATTTTGGCCGTTTGTAAGCTTTGGCCGTAACATAAATAATCTAAAAACATCTTTACTCTATAGTATCTGAAATTAACAACGAAAATTTTTTATTGATAGGTATAAGATTAATATTTTTCTAAATGAACAGCTTTAATATGTATATATTTTTTTAAAAATTTTACCAAATTATTATATTTATTCATAATACTTTTCAATTTATGTTTTAAATGGAGTACAAATTATTTTTCAATACAAACTCACGAGAAAAAATTATAGTAAATGAGTGAACTACTTTAACAAAGAATAGAAAATGAGTGGTTTGCCATTTATTGTTGAAGGAAATGCCATCTCCGTTATATACCATTTACATTAAATAATTTTCTTCATTTATACCCACTAATTGCCACCTTCCGTCTTTCTTGTATCGCTTATTTTTCTTATATTTATTTTTCTTATATTTACTGATCATTATTTCGCTTCATTTTGGCCCAGTAAATTTTTCTTCAATTAAACGCTAACTAAATTTTTGAAAATAAAAATAAAAGGTATGAAGATGGTCGTCGTGAGGACAGGAGGAATAATTAAACTTATCTCTACGAATAAATTTTTTACTGAAAATTTTTAATAATTATTTAGAATCTTTCCTTTGATTTTTTTTCAAAAATTAGAGAAAATCTTTTTAAAAAAATATCGAAATTATGGTACAGCATTAATAAACATATATAAATAAAATCATCACTTTTGGAATTGTTTCACGAAATCATAATTCCTGAAATTTGCAGTTAAATTGGATTTCGTTAATCTTTTTTCTCCGAAAAACACATGAAATTTATTTATTAAATTCTTATTTTTCACTTATTTTATTTAAAAAACGAGTTTAAAATGTTATAACAAATAATTTAGCTTTTATCTTAGTTTTATTGTTTTATAAAATCGGATATAATTATTTGACAGGCGTGAAATTCAATTAAATAGCAAACAATTATTTTTATTTTTTATTAATGCTAATTTACAATGATAATTATTTTGATTTCAATAAATTTTTGTAAGCATTTCCTATTTTCGGCATGGCATTTTTATTTCAGAAATGTGCTTTGCGCATTCTAAAGAAAAAAACACTTAAACTACATACAAATATTTTGTATTTACAATTTACAAGTGTTATTTTCGGTAATTTAATTATTTTTAAGTGCTTTTTTTTGTTGTCGTTTTTTTCACAAAGCCGCCAAAGCAAGTATTTTATTAGCCAGTTATAATATATTTATTATTTTAAGAAAAAGGTGTTAGGTTTTTTTAGCATCGTTATAACAATGTAACAAAAAAACGAAAAAATTTTATTTTTTTATTCTTATTATTGGATTGTCGGATAAGTCATGGAGTTTTTTTAAAATTAAAATTACGCGTTAAAAATAAAATACTTTGATGTAAATTTAATGTCATTTGATTGTCATAGATTTGATTGTCATTTGAATGTCATAGAATTTTTCTTTCTACAAGATGATGTATTTGATTTTTTTGTTCCAGTTAATTATTGTTTATTTTTAGTTTAATAAAATGGAGTATCAAGTTGACAGAAATGAGCATTTTCGACACTTTCAAGCCAGGCAGCGTAGGCTTCTTTTTAAACACAATAATGAAGCTTCCTAGTATATAAAATGCGTGGTTGTCTCAATTTTATGTATTTATTAGAAGAAAAAAATAAATTATTATAATAAAGGTGGTTCACGTTTTATATTCTTTTAGTGATACTTGAAAAGGTAATTAATTATAATTTATGAATGATAATAACAATAGTGGTAATTGCATTAATTACGACGGCTATGTTCAAAAGATTTTTATGAATAAGATGGCAAGTAATTAACACATTTAAAATTCAATTTTTAGCGAACACTTTTAGCGTTAAACATAAGGTTCAATTGAACTTTTACATATATAATTATAGTATTCCTTGAAAATTCATTTTTATGATTTTATATGTATTTATTTTTCAGTTATTTTTCCCATTTTTACATCGACAATTTTTTGGTATATATTTCATTGAAAATAAGGGAGCGATAAGATTTTTCATAAATCCAAAATTTAAGGGATTATGAAGGTGATAATCCTTGCCTCTCTTACCTTTTTTTCATTTCCTTCAGGTTTTCATTTATTCATTCAGCTTGTGAATTCAATTCTAGTAATATTGTAACGTATAACAACAGAATAATTTAAATTTGTATAGATTTTAAAATATTTTTTGTGTTTAAATAGTTAATTTATGTGAATAGTATTTATATATGAGAACATATATAATATTAAAATAATCACTTTAAAGACCTAATTTAAAAAAAATTTGCTCTAGTTTAAGTTTGGCCTTGACTAGCGCTACAAAAAAATTGAAGTTATGTGGATTCAATAAAATAAATGATCCGATCGTTTCTTGATGCTCAAGAAAGGAAAAAATCAGAACAAAGATGAATAGTAAAGCTATAAAAAAATCAAAAAATTCTTCTATATTTTATAGAGAGTAAAGTAAAAAAATACACGTATTTTTAAAAAAAATTGTTCATCATAAGCAGACTTCGAGTTTATGAATATATTGCAGCATATGACTCCAATTAAAATCTGCGTTAACAATTTTTGCGCAAATTTTTCGCTTTTCAATTTTTTTTATCATATTTAATGTGGAAATTCCGAATTATTTTTTTAGTGGAAAATGTTGTAAAAATAGAAAAAAAAGTCAACTTTTTTGTTTATTTTTGAGTGCGCTAAATTAACTCAATTTATCATCAATTTTGTTTTTTTTTCGTTTTGTGCCGACCGGGATGCTTTCTATTTTCTATCGTCTTTATCTCTAACTTCATTTCTTCATTTTTTCATTTATACTTTTTTAATTTTACACTTTTTTGTTTATTTTTATATAAAAAATCAAATTTGCATTCACATAAAATTGATATATAAACAATGTTATGAAAAATCGAGTAATTTTCTAATGGTTTCTTCCGTAAAAGTAGAGATTTTAAAGTGTGAGCATCACGATAATCCTCATCAGCATTTCCATCGTCGTAATTAAAAAAAGATAAAAAAGAATAAGCATTTTTTAAAACATTTTTTTTTGCATTTTTGCGTTAAAAAACGCTCGGCACTTACCATTTTTTTTTTTGATCATGACGAATGATTAAAAAACATTGTCGAATTTAAAATTAATTTTTTTGTCAAAAATGTTTTTTTTACATTTTTATTCTCGTGTTTGTTTTATTTTTTATGCGTGAGAAAATGAGTATACCGAAAACATCCTTGAACACGATATATAAATATAATACTGCATTTTACACTAGGTTTGTATATTTTTCACACATAAACTTTTCATATTTGGTTTCGTAAACGTATTTTTGTGTCATTTATAATATGCAAATATATACATGAAATTTCGCTTTTTTTAATAAAAAATCCGGACTTCTTCCTTATTTTAAGTAAAAAATTTTTTAATAAAAAACATTTTTAATCACAATTTATACAAGTATATTGAAATTGGTAAACGTGTAATTTCTGATTCTTAATTGTTTCTTGACTCAAGTATGTCGTATGCTTAATTCTTGATTGAATATATATTATTATGAAAGATAAAAGTGCTTCAGTTTTAGACATGTACAATTTCTAATTTATTTAGAATAATTAATACCGCCGTAGAAAATTTTTTACTATTATGCATGCGTTGAGATATTATGGATTCATTTTTATCAAATGGAAGATGCATTTTTAAATATTATTTTTAAATATTTCTTGCACATTTTTTATTCTCCGTTACAAGAATAAAAATAAATAAAAATAAAAAATATTCCTATTTTATTTATATTTGCTATTTTAATCAATACATGATTATTTAAAAAATGTTTTGTGAATGTGTTATTTTTCAAATAAACTGCCTCTTATCTGCATTTTTTTACTAAAATTTATTATAAAATGTCGTGTGTTTTTATCTTTAAGGGCCACACTTTTCATTGACCGACGTAGCACTGGCTCCAAGTGAGTGAGTGTCTTTCAAGTACATTCATTTTTTGAATATGAATGACCAAAATAATTGACTAATGTCCACGAGAAAATTTTTTATTAAAATATTTCAATTTTTCATAAGCTAGAAAATAAAATTCATTTACGTCTTTGTTTTTCAAAGTAATTTGCTCTGCCATTTTTATAAGTAACAATAGCAAAACTAAAATCATTTTCTTAAACAGTTCATGTTATTATTTTGCTTTTATAGTTTTTCTTTTTTCGAATAAATTTGTATGTATAAAGTTATTTTTATACCGACAAATAATCGAAATTTTATTTTTTACGAAAATACAGAGAACGTTATTAGTAAAAATAAAAATAAAATAAATTTTTGAGAAATTCGAATAGTGGAATTCCGCGTCGTTGAACTCCTTATAAGCAACACCGAAGAAAAAATAAATAGAAATGAAGGAGACGACAGTAAAACAGTCCAGCAAACGTTAATCTTACATTTTGCCTCGTTGCAATAAACATCGTTTGTTTAATGTGTTATTTATTCCTTGAAGCCATTGTAGCAATTTCTTAAATAAATGCATGTATATACAATACTATACGTGTGACAAAATATTACATACTTTTACATCTGCTTCTTTGGAAGAAATAGAACTTAAGTGTGAATTTGGTCGAGATTTCATATTAATATAAAATGTGTGATATTTTGGATGTGATTGCTTTTATGACAGCAGCAGCTGCAGGTGTAACAAACATTTTAAGATTTTGTTGGAATTTGGAAGTGAAATTGTAAAATGAACAAATATGTATGCGATTTGAATTGTAATAAGAAAAGTATAAATGGATAAGATACATCCCATTCATTTAGGACACATCTTCAGCGAATAAATATTCTGCATATGAAAAGATTTTTTATATTTAGCTGTAATTTGCTGTGTAATAAAATACTTTAATATTAGCGATGTCCGTTGTGTATAAAAATGAATGCACGTTGTCGCGCGAGTAGCAGATAAATTGTTGAATTTTGAAATGCAAATAAAAATCTGTAAATATTGTTGTATAAATTGAAAGATCAAAGTTAAAATGCCGCTTCTTGTAGTCCGACATTTCTCGATTTACCTCTTTATTTTTATTTTTTATTATAAATAAAAATTTCCTTTCTTTTTTCTTATTTTGTAAATGTATCTAGTAATTGCTGTTATTATTGTAAATTATATTTCATTTAGTTGTTTGTTCCTACCTTCCTCTTAAATTTCGTCCATTTTTTTCATGTATTTTCTAGTTCTCTTATTTGTAGCCTAGAAAGTGAGCTAAAGGAAATAACTTGAAAGAAACGGAAGAGGAAGTATGAGAAAATGAAGAAACCGTGAACAGAAAAGAAAGTCGGCAAAATATCAAAGAAAAAATTGACTCTAAAAGGAATTTCACCTACGCGTTAAAGTTTAAAAATAAGAAAAAATGAAAATCCGAACTAAAGAAAGAAATACAATAATAATAATAAATGCAATAATATTATGCCGGTGAATAATAACAATAACATTAATTGAATCCAATGCGCGTACGGTCATCGGCAAAAAATACCCTAAAATGAGAATCCTCATCCAACAATATTGTTATTAGAAGATCTCAAATTACTTCTTTATATTAATTTTCATTTGAACATATTCTTTTGTATGTTTTATCTGTTCCGAATTTCTATGCCTTATGAATTAACAATCAATGATTAACAATAAAATTCACCTGTTCATTTTTTATTTGTTTTTAAATTTATACAAAAATCAATTATTTATTAATAATTTTTATTACCTATTTATTTAGTAACAGCCATTAAAAATATTTTAGATTAATATTTTTTATAGGTATGATAATTTAAAAGGTAAACTAAATGAATTATTATCGTCATTTTTCCTATGGCTGATAGAAATATAAGCTATGGGAATTCTGCTCTGGCAATTTATTTTAAGCGCCTTAGTATATTTTCATCTTTCACATTCCAAAATTCAACGTAAACGTGATAATAATTCTGGCAATGGTGATTTTATTTTCTTAATAAATATTTAAATAAAATCTTTATTCAAATAACAAATCTTAGAGATTTACGAAATCCGGATCTTCGAGACGGCGCCTCCGGGCACAAAAGCCACGCTTAATGAGGCATTTGATCGTGTTATGCGCGAACAGAAAAATTGTTTCGCGCAATTAGAAACGGCATGGGACACGGATTGGATTGAATTCGATTCAGCATTACTCATCTTCATTACGACTGCAGATGTTCCAACCACGGCAAAGACCACACAGCAAGCCGTACTTCACCTCATGTGTGTCTCAAACAAAGTATGGATTTTTAAAAATTTAAACACATTTTTCTTTTTTTACTATTTAATAATTTTTTATGAGCTTAAAAAAATGTGTTTGAAAAATTAATTTTTAATCAACGACAATGATTTAGATGCGCTCCATTAATTTTTCAATTCATGTTACACGCCGAAATCGACATCCGCCAAAATTTTTCGCTGATAATATAGAATTTTATGCGCCAGCAACATTGCCTGTTGGTGCTGAATTAGGTCGACTTCAAGTCCTAGACAACGATCCAATTATTTACAATTCACAAATTCAACTAGATATCTTACCAAGCGTGTCCAAAATGAGTGGCGCTAGTTCACCTCACATCTCTTTTCCTTCTAAAGTATGCCAAATTGATAAATAATTTTATAATTATTAAAATTTACAAATAAAAAGTGAAAAATTATAAATACTTGAAGATCCATGTTGTTATCCCGAAGTATAAGTACTTCTCCACCTAAGCGATTTTCGTATCCTCCAGTTTTATTACTTGATTTTTTCAATTGTTACACAATGATTGTTTACCTATTTTTTGGTATTTTGCAAAAAAAATGATTTTCTTACGTATACAGATTGTGGAAATAAATTTTTTGTTTAGAATATGGCAGGCAATAGTTTAGCAAACGATATTGAAAGTCATTGGTCTATAACAAAAAATGGCTCAATTATAATAGCTCGACCAATGACTGATCTACAGCTTTATCGGCCATACGGTATTCGAGTTCTAGCTGTTGACTTTGGATCACCGCAACTATTTTCTATTTGTAACGTGACGATTGTTCCAGTATCAGTATCACGTATGTAAAGCATTTTTTATAATTAGCGTTATTATTTTAAAAAATTATAAAGAATACACTTTAGAACCTCGTAATATACGCGTAAACGTGGCAACAACAGAATATCAAATTTTTGAATGGGATGCACCAGCATTCGGAATTCCAGAAAAGTATCGCATATCCATTCGACGACATAACACTTTACTTCATACACAGGAAGTTGAAGCATCTGAAAACATTGTGCTAAGTCGTGTATGTAAATAAATTCGTAAATATTTAATCTAGAATATACTGTATGTAAATGTTTAATCTTGAATATATTGTATGTATTTATATGCATATTTTCAGGTCCGATTTTCAACGGGTCCTGATTATACGGTAGTAATTACGTCTGAAGATGTAGATGGTAGTTCACCTTCGGAACCATATTCGTTTATTCTTATTAAAAACGGTACGGAATTTTGATAGTGTAAATATCCTTTCATATGTGTAATAGGCATAAATTTGAAAGTACTTTCGGAAATCGGAAATAAAAATGCTGTTGTCTCTGACCTCTCCATTAAACAAAAAGAAGACATAAACAATGATATTTTTATTTCCGATTTCCTACATACAATATGATGACTACATATATACTGTAATAATATGTCCCTGATTTATATGATACACTGTGTAATTATATTCATATAATATGTATTATATTTACATTTAGAACTAAGCTGTGACGGTGATTGTTCGCCAGAAGGAGGAATACCACTTTGTTATTATGGACGATTTCATAAAATCGAACAATATAGAGATAATAGCGGTGCACATTGTCTTTGTTTTGATGGATTTTCATCGCCACAATGTGATGTAATTGGTAAGATATACAAAATTATTTTTTAAATACCTTTTATTTTTTTTTATTTTTAGAGTCGTGTCCAAGTGAACGAGTGTTAGAGTCCTACGGTGGCGTGGACTGGCCTTTTACCCCAGTAAATCAATCCAGCTCTATTCTTTGTCCCTACAACGCTAACGAAGATAGACTTACTAGGAATTGTACGTGGGATTCCCAATTGCGAATGACACGATGGCAAAATGTTAGCAACAATGAAATATGCAAAAAACAGGCATGCTACTTGTTTTAAAAATTGTGTATACAGATGTAACAATTATATTTTGGCCTTTTGCTATTTCATATAATATGAAATAATTTTCCAGGGTTCTATTCTTGTTCATTTGGGCGTATTGGCAAATTATGCTGAACGTCCCGACCAAACCGCATCAGGTTTACGAGCCGTTCAGCGATTTCTTGCCACTGTATTGCGCATGCCAGCATTTCAGCCTACAGTTAAAAGTGCACATTTCGATGCGAAAATTGCTGAACACGTGGCTCAAGTAGTGGATACTATGGCGGCAGTAAATTTAAGCCTACCCGGAAATATTACCGATATTAGTACTGGATTGGTTGATTATATTATCGAATTCAGTCGCCGTCTTCCAGTTCCATTTCATCTTGAGAGTGTTAAAAACGGATTTCAGGTTCTTAAATTAAATTTGAAAAAATAATAATATGCACAAATTTACATTTCATTTTATACTTATAGCTTAAAACCTGGCATTGGTTGGGTTCACTTTTATCGGAAAATGCAAATGAAATGGGCGACGAATTTCCAGCGCAGTTTGGAGGACGCTGTTACATTCATTTACCTACCAGACGTCGCCAGCGTGGTCGTGCATTGATTATTCAGACTGATGACAGCAGCGTACAAATCGTTCGCGTAGCATGTCTTCGTCCAACGACAATGTTGCCATTACTGGATGGAAGATCGCCGGTGCTCTTTTCCTTTGTCGATGTTGAAAATGACGATGCATCTCAATTAGTTAAGAAGAAACATGCAAAAGATTCAGATGAATTACTCGACGCAACAAATGAAAAAATTGGTTCATTTTACTTACATTTTTAAATACATATTTAAAAAATAAACATATTAATTATTCAAATATAGTAGCTACCGACAACGTAGAGGTAAATTATCAACAACAAATTCCATATCAAAAAATAACTAACGGTGCGACAGTACTCATTGCTTTACGACCTCAGCCACTACCGGTTACTCAAGGTCCGTTCACAAGGTTGAATGAATACGGCGACGCTGGCGTAAATTACACCTGTGCAATTTATGATCATAGTAGTAAGTATTAAATATATATTATCTACATATTCATAACTTTTTTGGATTTTGTGTAAGAAAATATTTTTTAGAATACGGTTGGTCAATAACCGGAATAAAAGTCATGTCACGTAACTTTGAGGATGGATTTATTTTGTGTGAATCCACACATTTGGGTGTTTTCGCTCTTCTACCTGTATGTTATATTTTATTATCTACATTATGTTTAAAATAATAATAATTTTCAAAAAAATTTGTTCCATATTTAGCAATCACTTTTCGAAGCGAAACAGGTCGCCTTATGGAAAATTCTTTTTGATTTGCTTCCCATTGCCACCGCATCATTCGCCGCACTTTGCACTCTCTTTCTTCTTCTTATAGCTGTTATTCAAAAGTGAAAATCTAGAATATTTTTATTTCAAACAAATCATGCATCTTACCTAAAATACGAAAATAAACAAAAAAAATTTAGGCCTCGTTGCACAGATCCGGCTCTAGTATTATTTCTAGTAGCCTTTTTAATGCTTCATATTTTACAATTGTTAATTCTGTTGGGACCTCATGTTATAAATGCAACTACTTTGGCGGCCAGCGATCGTATCGCCTATCTTTGCATTCAATTCTCATTATTGAGTATAACCGCATTGCTCACATTATTGACAGCTGCTACACATGCACGTATTGTCGATCTTGAGGCGGGTGTTAGGCGACTCGTTTCTATTTGCTGTCGCTTTATTTCTTCAATTCTACTTGGAGTTGGTCGGTATTTAATTGCTTTTATAGTTTCCTATATAATGGAAATAATTTATTTCAACTTCAGCTGTTCCTCTTTTAATGTGCTCGATAACCTGGTTTTTTGATGGCCATATTTACGAAAATATTGCTTCTTTAAATCCGTAAGTTTAATGTTATTATTTAGCTAAATGAATAGAAATAAAATGAAAATGCAACTTAAGATATATGCGTGCATTCAATTGGGCATTTGCGATAAGTTTTGCGTTTCCTTTTGTACTATTCGTTGGAAGTGCTGCTGCTTATGGCGGTTACTCATATTATTATGTAAGTATTGCGGCATCTTCAATGCCTGTACATCATGTTTCATTTTTAACATCGACAACATCGCCTTACTCTACCTCGGTTACCGAGAGCGGACGCCAACGTCTACTTAAAGATCTCGCAGATGCAGCGCTTATTTCCCTGTTAATACTTCTACTTTTATTCATTAATTCAATCGTATTCTTCCAAGAGGCCGGCATAAAACGGTAAAATAAACAAATACATTTTGACTTCTTTTACGTTTATTACCCTTATTACTTTGATACAATTTAGAAATGCCATTATGGCAATTCTTCATCTCGGTATCTCGGCGACTGTATTTGTATTTACGAGTTTACTTTACCGTGTAGAACTAAAATTTCCACGATATATTCTTAGGAGTCATATTGGCGAAGTACCTCGAAATTTTGTTTCTGATGCTGTATCCGGAGATTCGGCGTTTTTCTTAAATGGTGATGCTGCTAAAGAAAATGGAAATGCTTATTGTAATGGCAAAACACCTCTAATATGTCATGAAACGGACTCGTCAACAACAAAACACACAACCGTAATCGATAATAATAGTACAATGAAAAACAAACATAGCAACGGTATACAATCTTATGCACAACAACAAAGAATTGATTCTTCAAGCTTGTTAAATGAAAGCTTAATCGAAAGACAAAAAAGTAATTATTTTACATATGACGCCAGTACTGGGCGTAACGCCTTTGAGAGAGAACTCGCTTCTTATCATGTAGCTAAGGAAGGAGGCGACGACGACAGTGGTCGTTTAACATTAAACAGTCCTACTCCATCGTCAGTACAAAAAAATAACAATCATGATGGATTAACACGTGAAATAACATTTGAAATAGAAAATTCGCCTACGTCCGGTATAGGTACAGCATCGAGGTCTGGTAACACTAATGATAATAAACGTTATGGATACCAATTTTACGAATTCGCAGATATTCGGCGTGGTTCATATAGTGGAGGTGCTGACATAACATATGATTTATTTTCTAATCGTCGTATAAGTTATGCCAATAATCGAGAGCGTCTTAGCAGTGTTCAATACGATGGTATTCTTTCTCCTTCCTTAGCACGTCGCAATAAAGATATAATGAATCGATCACTTCATTTACATGACAATAGACTAGATCGACAACAAAATAATGAACAAAATATAAATAACAATAATTTGTCTTATCGCACAGCAGCTTTACAATTACAATTACAACAAAGAGAACAGGATTTTAACAATACTTCGATAACAACAACATCGACAAGATCTACACCAAAGACGATCAACACATGTACATCAAATGCTAGCAGGACTTCACTGTTAAAAATAAAGTTTTTAAATGGCAAGGAAATGGAGTCATTGCCACATATTACAATAAGCACAACGAATCAACTGAAGCCACCATCTGGCAATATTCATCGTAATAGCGTTGTCGAATCTGATGATCTATCTTCGTCTAGCAGCTATAATAGTGATACCCCATCACTAATAGCTTCACAATTATTGAATAGTGAACGGAATCGAAAAACGACAAAAACTAATGAAAAAATGAGTAAACACGCTCATGACAATTACGCTAGCGATGAAGATATGCATCCGATTGTTAGTGTTGTTTAAATTTTACTTACTTGTCATTATACTTACATATAAATCTAATCACTTTCCCGATGGCTGTTATAGCTTTAATACATATATCTTGTAAATATTTTGTACATATTGTTGGGTAAAAAATGGCAATTTTTTCCTTAATCTAAGATCTCTTTTTTAAACAATCTAAGTAAGTTTTTGTTTAAGATCACTAAAGCAAAAAAAAATTTTATTTAAAAATGAGAAAAAATTTGCCTATATTTAATTTTACGATGTCATTATGTGTATATACATATATGTATACTTTTTTTAATAAATTTGTTCATATATAATATTTACTGGATAAACCTTTTTTATTTTTACTAATTAAAAATTTATTACATATTGTTAATTAAAAATGAATAATTAAGAATGAAAAATATATATACAAGATATTGTGGCCAGCCAAATTCAAATCTGTTAAAGCTCGATTATGATTAATATCGCAAAAAAAAAATCTTAATTTTTTTAAAAATAATAATAATTTAACTCATCTGAAGCTCTTATTGGACCTGGGTTATGGTAAGTTTCGAAGTAATTATCAGGCAGGAAAGAAATTTTCTTTACACCTGACATATCATTTTTATTTTTTTTCATAACTTTATTGATAACCAATATCAACCTATTATACAATCACCATTATTACTCAAGACTCATAGAAGACGATTGCCCGAATTCGTTGTTTGTCAATTGGAGTCATGGCTAGCTTGCTTAATGCAGCTTTCTTATATAGCCCCAGGTGAGCTGCGTGTGGAAAGTTCTAGACGGTTCTACTGTTCACCAGACTTGAAAATGTTTCAGTAGGAAAAATAAATAAATTTTGTCTTAAGTGTAAAGAAAATTCCTCTCCAGCCCAATAATTTTGAAAACGTTTCTGCAGGAGCTCCTGCTCAAAATTTTAATGTAAATTTTTTTTATTTTCAAACTCTGCTTCAGTTTATTGCAATGAGCAATTTTTCGCAAAAAGAAAGCAACCATTAAGGGCACAATTCACTAGAAATTATAGATTATGTCAAGAAGTACCCAAATTTTAATTGAATGAAATTTAACAAGGAAACTTCATTTTAATTCGATACAAGCGCAAATCAAATCAAAAAAAGTTATACAGGGTGACACAAAAGTTCCCGCACACATACTTTTAACAACAACTTTTTTATTAAGCAAAAAAATATAACAACAAAAAACAAATTAAAAAGCAAACGAAATTTTCTACAACTTTCATTTTAAACTATTTTCAAAATTTCCGCCTTCTGATGCCACACAAGCTTCGAGACACTTCCTAAAATTTTTGACGATGGTCGATAGTTTTTCGTTTGAAATTTGATCCCATGCTCGTTGGGGAGATGCCTTCAAAGATTCTATCGTTTTGTGTT
This sequence comes from Bradynema listronoti, assembly GCA_024678965.1. Lineage (NCBI taxonomy): Eukaryota > Metazoa > Nematoda > Chromadorea > Rhabditida > Allantonematidae > Bradynema > Bradynema listronoti. Next base: position 1,201,959 of record JANLNO010000001.1, on the reverse strand, counting down.
GGATAGAGCATGCTTTTTGCTCCAAAATTGACCAAATTGAGAAATCCATAGGATTAAGATCCGGCGAGTTGGATGGCCATAAAGTTTTGTCCCAAACGCGAATTCCATTTTCTTGGAACAAATTCATTGTCGAACGCGCGGAATGAGCCCAGTCTTGTTGAAGCATCCAAGGTTTAACATTAAAATGTTTTCGAGTCCAGGAGAATACAACGCCCCCTAAAATTCGATTTTGGTAAACTTGGGCATTGATCTTCACTTCCCTTTCAACAAAAATCAACGGGATCAAATTTCAAACGAAAAACTATCGACCACCGTCAAAAATTTTAGGAAGCGTCTCGAAGCTTGTGTGGCATCAGAAGGCGGAAATTTTGAAAATAGTTTAAAATGAAAGTTGTAGAGAATTTCGTTTGCTTTTTAATTTATTTTTTGTTGTTATATTTTTTTGCTTAATAAAAAAGTTATTGTTAAAAATATGTGTGTGGGAACTTTTGTGTCACCCTGTATATCATTTTAAAGTTATATATCATTTTTTTATCTAAAACATTTTTTAGTTTTTACTATCTTTAAATACAGACAAAATGCTTGAGATGAATATAATTCATATAAAAATTTTATAATACAAATCAAATTACAATTGATTTTTTATTGGGTATTGAAAAGAAATTTGTTTTTGATTTCTACATTAAAGTTAAATATTCGCTTTATTATTTATGTGTTGGATGCAAAGTTTATTGCTAGTTGTTTTGTTTTTCTTTTATGCTTAGTATGAAAATTTTATATAAAGAACTTTAAGAAATTTGATGATATGCATAGTTGAATGGGAAAAATGATTCCGTATTATAATGCATCCGTTAAAACTTTGACAGTTTTAAAAAGATATAGGCATTTTAATTCGGGATTATGCCATACAAACTTATTTTTTGCAAATTTCTGAATATAAGACAACATTTTTAAAAAGAATATAAATTTTTACGCATTTTAGCCTTTAACATTAAAAATGAAGATTATTTTCGTGATCAGCGTACCCAATAGCCCATATCAAATTGTTTTTTTTTATCAGTAATGTGCAATAGCGCCGAGTCCGACTAAAATATGTTTGTTTTTTATGTATCAACTTTCCATTGCGACGAAAAACTTATTTGTGTTTGTTTTTCAAATGTACTTGTTTTACATCGATTGCCTTCGCACAAGAATTTTTCAAGCGGAGATGAAAAGAGAATTTTTGTTCCTTTCTCAATTCGGATACACTCGACATATTTTTTCTTGATGTTCTATTCTCGATCGTTTGCGATTCACGTTATTTCCGCCCAAAAAAATTTGCTCATTATTATTGACACTTTCATACGGATAAGCTGATTTAGTTATATTTCACGCAATTATGGCTACGAAAATAAGCGAATTGGACGCCACGATTCCAACAACAATAGAGGCTGAAAATACTGACGATCTGATATCTGGTCTCGAGGAGTCCGACGACGAAGGCGTAAGCGTTTTTTCCATTACTTTTTTTGGATTATTACTTTTTTTGGATTAGGTATGTTTATTTAAAAACGACTTTATTAATGAATGGGTTTTTTTTAATATTTCTGCTTTTTTAAGAGTCGATCTTTAAATTTATAGGTTGAAGTTATGGCCAGCGGTGCAAACAAGAAGGAGTTCGAAGAGGAATACGTCATCATTCAAGGCGATTTTAATATCGATTTTGAGGTTTTTTGTGTAAACATTTTAGGATTTTGATTTTTTTTCTTGTTTATAGTTGTTGAAAATGATTCCTTGCCCGTACACCGACATTATTGCGGAGTTTGCGGACGTGGAGATCTTTATGATTTCTGTGGATAGTCTTCTTTTGGAATTGTCCGCTCATCACTATCATAACTGGGTGCTCGGCGGGCAAACAACGGTTTTGGCTGAACAGGTTCTTAAGAATTTTTTTTTAGAAATTTTTTATTCCGTTTAATATGATGCTAGGTAAGTCAGGGGTGTGTGAAGCCCCCAAATCAATTGGAAATGATTTTGAAAATAATTATTTTTACGAGTTTGAAGGGGGATCGGCCAGTCACCGAAATTTCGGCTGGCTTATATTGCTGATGCGGTTTTTGCAAGGCCTGGTCAGCATCGTATTACATTGTGCAATATGGTATCTATTGTCGTCCAAATTATCAAAGGCACCTGGATGACGGAGTTATAAGAAGAAATTCGAAGTATGTGAACAAGGTCCGTGTAGCTCAGGCGGTAGCGCTCCGGTTAAGCGTTGATCGCAGGTTCAAGTCCTGCCACGGAACTCACCTTTTTCACATACACAACAGGATCGGAGCGGAACCGAACTTGGTCTCAAACAAAGTGAAACTTATCGCACAAACACCTAGGCCACTGTTCCCCTTTCTATATAAATATGAAGAATTTTTAAAGCAGCAAATAAAGCAAAAAACTTTTAAATGTTTTTTTTTCTAAATTTTTTATAACAAAAAATATGATTTTTCTTTTAATCTGGGCTTGTATGATAATCTAACTAGAAATTTTTATTCCAGATTGTTCGTTTTCTTACCGCTCTTGACGACCTCAATGCCAAATTCATTTTGATATGGTTTTCGGACTTTAAGCCGCTCTACGAGAAGGACCAGTTTCTGCAGTTCCTTCACGAATTCATTATTGGCTATCTCTCCACAAGTAAGTGGGCGGATGCGATGGAGTGCTTTGCGAGTCCGCTCGACGAGAAATGGTCCGATTTTTTGTATCGTCTCACACCCTCATTTCTGCTCGTGTCCTTGGAGGATCCGAGCCGCAATTTTGTGCACGAGTCAATCGACTTTACATCACGCTTCATTTCCATCGGTAGGATTTTTCAACGACAAAAAAAGAATAAAAGTTGCGAGTTTCTTCAACATTTTTCGCTCATATTTTAGCCGTTCAATTAATTACGTTGGCGATTCCGGTGGTTTTTTTCAACGGATTTACGATTAGTTTTGCGTCCGTAATGGCCTATCGCCTATCCACGGTGACGTTGGCGATTACAAATTTTGAATCAAAAATTTCGGCATTTTGGCAACTTACTTCGGGTAAATATTTTAAAATCATCTACATTGTTTTTGTCGATTTTTTTAATTTTTGATCCAAATTTTATAAGGATTTTTATAATTATAATAAAATACATTATTTTGCAAACATTTTTAAGCCTGTAAATATTTATCTTTTAATAGCGAATGAGATTTATTTTTTTCACATCATGCTTATTAGCATATTCACAAGAAAATTTCTTGTTATTTATTTAATTTTTATAGAGCAACCACCATCGACGATCGATCCGTCGGCGGTCTACGCCTGCAAATCGGTGGCCGAGTTCTGGGCGAACGTTATTCAAAACGAGCTGAAAGCCGTCAAAACGTCCGGCAAATCCGCAAAGTCCGACCAGGACTTTGAGTGCTTCTGCATTGCGGTTCTTATCTCCGCGTTGGTCTGCGAGAAATTGGGCACTTCGCGCGTCTACGACATTGAGGACGCGCAGCGAACGGCTAAGGGTCCGCCGCCGGCCGCGAATCACGGTCGGCGGCGACTTTTTTCCGCCGCCATCAAAATACTCGAAGTCGTGGAATGGAGCGTACGTATATAACTGCCTGATTTTAAATCAGGGTTGCCAGATGAAAATCAAATAAAAACGAAGGCTGGGCACGAAAAAAATATTTTATTGATAATTTTCAACAACAAAAAAGATTTTTCGAAAAATATCTAAATTGGTCTATTTCGTTAACTTTTCGGGTCAGATTCTTTATTCTCTCAACAATTAATACTTCTCGGAACTCCTGATCCTCTGTGTCTAAGAGAGTCATTCTTCATGGAAAAAAAGAACAAAAAATGGAAAAAGAACAGACCCCCTCAAAAAAAGAATAAAATCTTTTTAAAAAGGACATGTGGCAATCCTGATATAACTGCCTGATTTTAAATTTTTTCAACGTTTATGAATCGTGAAATATTCCGCTATGCACTAATTGTTGATTTTTTTTAGAAAATCAATTTTGTTATCAACGATTTGTGGGACGGACGAATGATTTTGGCCATCTACATGAAAATTGCGTCCAAATCGGAAGTGAGGGCACATTTTTTCTAAAATTAATTTTTGGGACCGTTTTAAATCGTCCCTATAAATAGGTTTTACCGTTCCGACTCCAGGACGAGTTCGCAAAGCTGCATGGACTGGCGGGCCTGACGGTATCGGTGCCGACCGACACCAGCGACAAGTTACTCGATCCGCTGGCTACGCCCGAAAAGAAGGCGCAAAAGTTGCTTATCGATGAATGGAAATTGTGCAAAGTTAATAATAAACTTTTTCACGAATCTATTCCGGAAGCTCGGGAGGTATGATTTTTATATAATGCTTAAAAAAAACGATGCTAAACAAATTGCTGTATAGTTGATTGCGGCACATGAAAGCTCGGAGGATTCCGAAGAGTTACTACAAAAGATGTTGAGTCAATTTCCGAAGTGGAAATTCGAGCCCGTGCCCGACCGATTGCTCGAGTCGGAAAAGGAGCGCATTAAAAACGAGAAGGAGATCAACTCGTGGCGACTGAGCCGTAGTCGAATCATGCTTTCTCGATGGTATACATGCACTTTAATATTGTGTAGATATTTTATTCGATATATAATGTTTTACTTTTGTATCTTTTTTTTACGGATTACATACAGCCAGTGATGGGCCACGATGGTTCAACAGCATGGCGAGCCACGAGCCATTTTCGGCGTAACTAAATTTCCAAAAATTTAGCTCACCTGGCTCGCGAGCCACTGAGCCAAATTTCAAAAATTTGGCTCACACGGCTAGCGAGCCAAGTGAAAAACAATGGCTCAATCGCGAGCCAAATAGCTCACCGACTGAGCCAAGTTTTTTACAAATGGCTCACGACCTAATGGGCCAAGTTTTTAAAAATTTCTCGCGAGCCACAATTGTGCCATTTGCGAGCCATATGGCTCACAATTTTTTTTTTTTTTATTTTTTGTGATACAGCAGTAGCGTGCAAAAATTTGCGACTATTCTCGATGAAAAATTTCACATCGAGGTGTTCTTTTTCTGATAATTTTCCATTTTTAACACTTTCAATGTTTTATATGGGAGATTTTTTGGATGAACAAAACGATTTTTGCTCATTTGTTTTAGGTATCAAAATTTTGCCGATTCGCTGGAGGGACGCGGAAACGATTTGATTGTTGACTTCTCTAGGACGCCACGACTGCCCACCATTACAGAAACGAGTGAGCAAGTCGAGCGAAGCGAAACGAAGCCGTCGAACGGCGTCACAAAGAAAGGTGGAGGCGGTAAACCGGGTTCTGGTGGTGGAAAGAAAGGTAAACTATTGGACTATAAATTTTTTCCTACTTTCGCGTGTATAACTCGAGTATTTTGAGCCGACTTTAAACTCATTCTGTTCGTATCGGATCGCCAATGAGTTCATTGCGTTGTATCTGTAGGGGGTCCAAATTTTGTGCCCGCCTTTGTCTCGATTTCATAAAGGTAGACCGAAAATTTTGGATCCAAACGGATCCGCATACAACGCAATGAACGCATTGACGTCAATTTAAATTTGACTCAAAACATTTCGGTCTTATACACGCGAAATTAAGCTAATTAAGTTTCTTTTTATTATGTTAATATAGACACGAAATCAATTAAGTTTCTCTTTATTATGTTAATTTTTTTAGGAGGCGCAAAAGGCGGCAAAGATTTGGCTCTTTCGAAGAAGGAGCAAATTCTTAAGGCGAATCGTGATCGTTTAGTAAAGGAGCAAATTGAGAATGATAAGAAAAAAATTACGTTCGCCACGCATGTCAAAGCTCAGGTTTCCTAAAATTTATTAGATCATATTATTTTGGATTTATTTTTTCAAACCTCATTTTTCAATAACAAATTTTCAGGCTATTTCCGCGTTAGATGACGTGTTTCGCAAGTTGGAATTGGACGAATCGAAGGCGTTGTGCGTTTATGAAAAGGTAATTCGTCATATGGAATTGTTTTCGGATCGCCTGAGCACCATAACGACGTTGGAACAGAAGCGTCTGGCGGCGCTCGATCTTGTTGGGGCTCTCAAATTTTGCACGACAAAATTCTATCACTATTTGGATGATTCGCAGAAAGAGAAGGTTTTATTACTTGAATAAATTTATCATTAATTAAAATATGTCTTGATTAAAATAGGTCTTGTTGGGCTTTGTTAGTGTGTGTATTGGAACATGGCTCATTGTTCAATGATTGAGAATGATATAATAAATTATTTTTTTTTAGATTAACAACTATTGGGTCTTGTTGGGCTTTGTTAAATCGTCGGCGAAGCGTCGCGCCGTCGATCGAATCTATGACTTGGAGATTAATCTTGTCGATTATCAGCTCTTTTATGGCGGTCGACTCATCGACATTTTGTCCGATCCGCGCAAAGACGATCGTGTGGTCGGTTTTTCGCCGGACGGATGGCAACGCAAAATGTTGGACGTAGTCGACGAGTGTACGTGATTTTATTCCAATATGTTTTTGCTTATTTAGATTATCTATTGAGAAGAGATTTGTATTCTTTTTTTTTGTTGATTCTAATAATTGCACGGAATTAGATTTTGTGATTTTGTCTCTTATTTGTTACTTCTTTGGCTCCGACGAAATTTTAAATAAATTTTAGACAAATCCGCATTGATTATCGCGCCGACTTCGGCCGGTAAAACCTTTGTCTCGTACTATTGTATCGAGAAAGTTTTGAGGAGCAACAACGACGACGTTGTCGTTTATGTATCACCTTCAAAGGCGTTGATGAATCAGGTGGATGGCACTACTTTTTTCTATCAATTTTTTTCGCCCTTTTATTAATTTTATTGCTTGGATTTAGGTTATCGGCTCGGTTTATGCGCGTTTTCGTAACAAGCCGATGGTTGGCGGAAAAGCGCTTCACGGCACATTCACGTTGGAGTATTCCGACAATTGTCTCAATTGCCAAGTGCTGGCCACCATTCCCGAATGTTTGGAAATTATGCTGCTTTCCACCGATCCGGTTGTCCAGCAATTTGTGTCACGGATTCGCTACGTTATTCTCGACGAAGTTCATTGTATTAAGTAATAATTTTTATATCATTTTTAATGCTTTTTTAATTTGTTCTAATATTTAGCTCCTTTAATCAGCCCGGTCAAATTTGGGAACATATCTTTTTGTTGATTCGCTGTCCATTTCTCGCTTTGTCCGCTACGATTAGCAACGTGGAAATGGTGCGTAATTGGCTGCAGACGGCCGAGAACGTGAAAGCTATTAGCGGCGAGAAGGCGCGCAAAGTCGAACTGATCACCTACGACGAGCGCTGGTCGGAGTTGGAGTTGGCTATTGCGAGCATGCGTGAATTCGCCGGTCGAGACGCTAGCGTCTACTTTGATGAATTGGATGTGTTCAATCGCGGAGGCAGTGTGGCAAGCGTTTTTGGCGGCGCCACTTCGCCCGACCAGGAAACCGTCGATGACGCGCTTTTTCGGCCTGACTCACCGTCCGTGGAACTTCAGTCAATGGATAGTCGAATGTACGTTATTTTTTATATATATGGAAGGAAATGTGGTGAATGTTTTTAATAGCTGAATAATTATTAGGATAAATTTGGAAACATATTCTATATTTTAACAAAAATTAATTTTATAACAAAACGAAACTAATTTAAAAGAAATAATTTTTGTTATTATCCACTTTTACCTTAAGAAGACGAACTTTCAAATGAGGTATAACACTCAACGAATTTGCTTCACACACACTTGAAAAAACAATAATGTTTCCAAATTTATGGGACAAATAACTACCCAAATTTCGCGTGTATATGGCCGGGTGTTTTGAGCCAAATTTAAATTAGCGCCAATGAGTTCATTCTGTTCTTATCGGATCCGTTGGGGTCCTTTTGTTGTATTGAATCCAAGCGAGTCCAAATTTTTGCCTACTTTTATGAAACCGAAACAAAGGCAGGCACAAAATTTGGACTCGCTTGGATCCGATACGAACAGAATGAATTTATTGGCGCCAATTTAAATTTGCCTCAAAACATCCGGCCTTATACACGCGAAATTTGGGTGGTTTTACTTATAGGATAGTTTTATTTATTTTTTATATACGTATAATTTATATTTTTTTTTATTTTAGGCATTTGTTAAATGATTTGATTTTGGCTTTTCATCCGTACGGAGTTTACAAGCCAGAGAAATTGAAAATGTTCGGAATTCCTGCCGATCAGCGTCTCACCGCCCGACAAATTGTGGAGCTCTATTCTATAATGGCCGAAATTGATCCTAAAGTCAAGTAAGTATTTCTCTTTCTTTTAATTTTTTTTAATTGTTAATTTTTTCATTCGTATAGGGATCAATTCGAACCAAGTAAATATTTCGGTTATGAGATCGGTACAAGCGAATTCAAATGGTTGAATCGTTTTGGTCTTCGCGAATATGAGACAAAATTGAAGGAAACTTTTCTCGAATGGTTAAAGACTGATGTAGAAAAAACAAACAAGGTGTTCAATTTGTTGGATGCAAATGTGCACGAGGAATTTGAGAAGCGCTCAAGGCCGTTCAACATGGTAAATAAAGTTTGATTAATTTATTAAATAGATATTTATTATTTTTTTTATTATTTTTAAATAGATTTTGCTTTGAAATCTTATAGGAATTTATTAACTTTTTTTTTGAATTTTTTTTTAAAATGATTTATTGAAACAAACCGGTGCAATAACAAGAAAAAATATTGTTATTGTTTGTGGAGTATTCGTTAGCAAAATAATGCATTAGTTCAGGGTTTCCAGATGTTCTTTTTAAAAAGATTTGTTTTTTTTTTTGAGGGGGTCGTCTGTTCTTTTTTATTTTTTGTTCTTTTTTTCCATTTATTGTTCTTTTTTTTCCCATGAAGAATGGCACTCTTAGACACAGAGGATCAGGAGTTCCGGGAAGTATTAATTGTTGAGAGAATAAAGAATCTGACCCGAAAAGTTAACGAAATAGACCAATTCAGATATTTTTAGAAAAATCTTTTTTGTTGTTGGAAATTATCAATAAAATATTTTTTTCGTGCCCAGCGTTCTTTTTTATTTGATTTTCGTCTGGCAACTCTGCATTAGTTATTTTTTTAGTAGGAAGCATTAATATGGATGAAGATTAAGTCAAGTTAACCGAAAGAAATTTTGGTGAATGAAAAAATAATTGTATTTTGTTTAAGCGCGTAACTGCATTGCACAACATCGTGCCGGTGATGGACAGTCTGAAAAATGAGGATCGCCTGCCCGCTTTGTGCTTCAATGACGATCGTGACATTTGCGAGCGATTGGCGGTACGGCTTTTTACTGAAATGGAAACTCGCGAGTTTGCTCATCTCGCTAGCGCGGACTTCAAGCGTCGTTTTAATTTTAAAGCCGAAGATGTTTGTTGAATAATTTTCTTATGATAACTAAACAAAAATAGCCATTTATAGGATTTTTCTTCTTTTACCTATAGCCACAAACAACTTTGAATAATATTCGAACATTTTTTTTATTTTTATTTGTGAATGACCACTCGATTAAAAAAAATTTTCGGCATTTTAGAAGGCTGCAAAGTTAGCCAAGAGGAAGCGAGATGCGGAAAGTCGTGAAAAGAAAAAGAAAGCCAATAAAGGAAAAAAGAAAGGCGACGATCATGACGACGACGGCGGTGCGGACGACGCACGTGATTGGGATGATGCCGCTGATGCTAGCGATCAATTTCTTCTACAAAAAATTCGTCTCGAAGAAGAGTTGAAAAAGTATACAATTTTCGGACTTTTTTTGGCAAAAAAAAATGCAAAATTATTGAAATTTAGGCCTAGAACAGGGTTGCCAGTTGAAAATCAAATAAAAACGAAGGCTGGGCACGAAAAAAATATTTTATTGATAATTTCCAACAACAAAAAAGATTTTTCTTTTAAAAATATCTGAATTGGTCTATTTCGTTAACTTTTCGGGTCAGATTCTTTATTCTCTCAACAATTAATACTTTTCGGAACTCCTGATCCTCTGTGTCTAAGAGAGCCATTCTTCATCAGATAGTCAAACATCTCAAAAAAAGAACAAAATAAAAAAGAACAGACCCCCTCAAAAAAAGGACATCTGGCAACCCTGGTTTAGAAACATCTAATTTTTTAAAGGCATTTTTTCGAATTTGATTTCCTTCTTAAAAATTGGGATTTTATTACAGATTCAAATTCTACGGCCGATGGTCTGACGAGGACATTTATAACAAAACGTTGACTCGTTTGCTTGAAAAGGGCGCCGGACGACAGTCCACTCAGCAATTGTCTCGTTTGTTTAAGCGCGGTATCGGCTTCCATCACGAAGGTCTTACGGCCATTGAGCGCGCGGCGGTGGAAATTTTGTTCCGTGCCGGATTTTTGGGCATCGTTTTTTCCACGTCGACACTTGCTTTGGGGTTAGTGCATGAAATTTTTTTTTTTTAATTTTGAAAAATTTCAATCAATTCTCTTAATCTTTATTTGTTTTTTTAGTATGAACATGCCGTGTAAGACCGTGATTTTCGGCATCGATACTCCTATGCTCTCGCCGCTTCAATATCGCCAAATGTCTGGTCGTGCAGGTCGTCGTGGTTTTGATCCGTCCGGAACGGTCATTTTTATGTCTCTTCCTACCAGGTAATATTGCTACTTTTTCGGAAAATACAGCCAAGAGGGTCGGGTCTGAATTCCTTAATCATAATTAATTATTTCAAACTATTTTTTGGAAAAAAAAAATTAAAAATTTTTCAAATGTTCAAAAACTCAGCGCGTACCACATTTTTAATGTTTAGTAAGATTCGCCGTCTACTTACATCGAGTTTGGCAACTCTTCGCGGGAACGTGCCCTACACAACGTCGTTTTTGTTGAAGTTGTTCGGCTACGTAAAGGGTTTGGAGAATTCGGCGTTTACCACCGAAGAAATCGCCTACGCGGCTAGCGGAACACAACCGGATTTGCAGCCGCGTAAAAAGAATGCCGCTATTGATACGACCGATGTGACAACTACCACAATACGGCGATTGGTAAGTGAATTTTATCGAAAATAAATTTTAACTTCTCATGAAATTTTAGCGCATAATTTTCACAAATAATTTTAATTCTCCCCTTTAAAAATGTCTTGATAAAAAAATTTCTGCGATGGCGAAAACTTTTTCGTCCAAGAAAATTATTAAAGCAAAAAATAATTACGAAAAAATTTTTCCAATTTTATAAGTGTTTTGTTTTTAAAATCGTTGATTGATACTAACAAAAAAAAATAAACTTTTAGGCGGCTCTTACACTGCTTCGCGCTCCGCTCGTTATGCACACACGTCACGAAAGACACTTCAACTCGTTGGAGCGACTTTTGAAATATCTCACCTTTTTCAACGTTCAGATGCTTCGCAAATATAATTTCCTCAACGAAAAGGTATTTATAATTTTTTTTCTTAAGCCTCGGTTAAAATATATTCATTTGTATATTTGAATTTGAAAAAAAATGCATGTATAAGTGGGAAATCATGTATTCGGAATGTTTTAAAATAACTTGATTTTTAATGCCAATTTATCCTCATTCACTTTGTTTTTTAGTGTGAATTTACCGGTTTCGCTTATCTGGCCACACATTTAAGCAACTTTGAACCAGGCAACCTGGTGTTTACCATTCTTCTCGAGTCGGGAGTATTGCATGAAGTCGAGAAATTTTATGATGACACACATAACGTTGAACTAAAGGATACGCTTGTCAATATTTTAGCGCATATTTTCACAAATAAATTTTTGCCTGTTTACTCCTACGATAACGACGAAGCTATCGCTGATGCGGTATATATTGTAATTGAGAATTTTAAATATCTTCTTAATCTTTTATTTTAGCCGATTCTCAAACCGATGCCTGAAAAAGTTGAAAAGATATTGGCCGATTACGAGAATGACATTGACAAATTGTTGTTGGCCTGCTTGCAATTAGCGTCGCCAACTCGCCATCTTGAGGTTTTTAATATTCCATATTTTATGCTATTATGTCAATAAATTTTAAGTGAACATTTTATATTTAATTATTTTTTCTTAATACAGAATAAGGGACTTCGAATAAGCGGAAAATGTAGCAGTTTTGACATGAAAGAAATGGACATTATTTCCGTTTTGGACCCAGATCTTATTCACGATGCATCCTTCGTTCCAAACATTCGTCTGAATTTGAAGGATCATCGTGGTCGTAAGGTAAATAATTTTTCTTTCACTCATCACAATTGCCAAATGCTTTTTTTATTCGAATAACGAATTTAGATATATCGAAATTCGTATGCTTATGACTTTTGGAAGCGTGGTGATCGAAAGAACTTAGTGGATTACAACAAGTTGTCGATCAGTGAGATTTGGTACCTGATCAATGCTTTCACGGTCATTTTTTCTAGTACAATTAAAAATTTTTAAAATTTCAAATATGAATTTTTGTTTGCAGAAAGTTCTGCAAGGAATCAATGCGGCGCTGATCGCAATGGCGCGTCCCAAGGATCCGATTCGTCTATTAATAGAACAGATCACGAAAGAGTATGCGTACAAGTTCAAGCGCGCATTCGGCATGCTCAAGAAAGGAGACGAAAAAGAAGAAAAGGAAGAGTAGAAGAATCCTATGATTAATTTTTGTTTCGTTTTTTTTTTCATTTTGGGTTTGATCGACGGGTATCAATATTTGGAGGCGGAGACTTTAAATTGATTTATTTGTTTTAATTTAAAAATTCAAAAAGCCTCGGCTTCTCTCGTTCAATATGTCGATCGTTTTAAAACAATTTTGTCCACTCACAAATGATAATATTATGAATTGAGGTGTTAAATAAAGTAATTGTTTTTTTATTTTTGATCGCTCATCCGAATGCATTTAAAATTCATTTTTAGTTTCTATACCACCAAATTTCCAAAATGAAAAATTTTGACAAGGTTGTAATTCCTTCCAGCGCTGGTCCACTTGTAAGTTCTTGTAAATTATTCTCTTCTCCAACAAACCAAAAAAATTAGTTCTTAAAAGTAGTTTAAATATTACTAAATTTGGAATTAAGGACACAGGCTGCAGCTTTGCCCAACAGAGCTTCGTCTAAGCACCTAGTAAATAACGGCAAACGGTCTAAAAAATAAGCCTAAGTCTAAAATCAGAAACGTCGTAGCATATTTTTTAAAAACGTCAAGCACTCTCAGTGTCAAAAATTTTAGGTTTTTTTGACATCTAAAATCGAAGAAGAGTGGTAAATGATTTTCAGAGAGAGAAAATTGAAAACCATCTGCAATAACTCTAAATTTTTAAAAGACTTTAAAAAATTTGTTTGTATACTGTGTCGTCAAGATTTTGTGCAATTTTTATGCATCAAAAAAGTTTACATACATTTTTACTGGGAATGTTTTAAACATTTCAAAATTGTTTGAATTGGAAAAAGTATTTCCATGATTTTTTTTTTATTAAACAAGAACAAAACAAAATAAAAACTAAATTAAAGACAAAGGGCAAATATTCTCTTTCTAAAACCACTTTTTAGACTTGGATTTTCTGAATTGAGAAAATTAAACCTACTTAGACAATTCGTAAGATGGTATGGTAATTACATATAGTCCTTGTACATTTATAATTTAAATAAGCAAAAAAAGAGGAAGTTGAAAAAAGTCAATACTTAAATATTTTTCCAAATTCCCCATTATATATATTTTTCACCCGTTTCTTCCAACTTCACTCAATACACGCTTCCGGATAGACAAAATTGCATACTATTCGTTAAAAGGACTCATTCCCGTGATTGCTTGAACCTGAGCGATCATGCGAGCGCGAATCGCCTGAGCGGCTGCCACATCTCCACGAACAATTGCCAAATTAAGTTGTTGCTGGTCGGCGGCAAAAGTGGCAGATGCTAAATTAATAAAAATAAAAGTTTGCTTTTTATAATATAATTAAAAATCTAAAATAAAAAAATAATAAATTTTACCGTTCATGGAGCTAGGAGCGTGCGGCGGTTTCGATAGTTGACGCAACACGGATGTCGGCATAAACGGCGAGGCGTTAATGTTCGGAGTACGATGACTGGCCGCATGGATGGGAGAGGCACTTTGCATTTGACGGCCACCGGAACTAGCATCATGATACTGATGCAATTGCGACTGATGAAAATCAAACGGAAACTTGGGAGAAAGCGGAACATGAATTCCGCCACCACCGCTACTACTACCAACCACGCAAGGCGTCGTTTCGGCACCGGCTGATCGTTGAAGATGTTGTTGCAAATGCTGATGAAAAATCGCGAGAAACTGCTCGTTAGGTGGCGGAGCCATGGATTGCATGGCGGCCAGCTTAGCGGCATGCACAGACGCATTATGCGAATGCAATGGAGAGTGCGGATGCGAAAACGCTGGCATACCCATAGACGACGGCATAGGCGAACGATCACCATAATGCAATCGAGTGGCTAGGTCACGCTCCAAATCCTCCACCATCATCATACTATCCTTGTAGTCACGCTAAAGCAGATGAAAAATTAATTTTATTTAAAAAAAGCCACAATCATTCAAACTACCGGAGTGGTAGGCGTATGCGGACGTTGTGAAACTGTTGAAAACAATTCTTTCAGCGCCGATGGCAAACCGGCCTCGTTATTGCCTTTGTTGCTATTGGAGAATGATCCACCATTACGAGCAAGTTCAAGAACCGACGGTCCATTATGTATATGACGCGAATGCTGTTGCTGTTCTACCGCTTCATTTTCTGCCAACAAAGATGCTTCTAAATAATCGATTTTTATTTTTAATTAAACGAAATTCATAAATAATAAATACTGCATACTTTGATCCGACAAATTTTTGCTGAAAAAGCGACTCAGACGACTGCTCGATAATTGATTCGCTTGCGTGGAAGCCGCTTCTTTTGTATGCTAAAAATCGCGATTAATTTTTTAAAGCATTTTCAAATAATTTTCAAAAAGACAATTTAGCTGTGAGTGTAATTATAAAAACGTACAATTGAATTAGGATCGACGTCAAGGATCCCGAGAAAAGCGGCGAATTCCGCATCCGAATTTGGAAGACTGATGATCGGTCTCGTACCATCATTTCCACTTTTATTCAATTTGTTTTCCGTTTTTTTTTCCGGATCGCTAAGCAGTTCGTTGTTCGAATCTAAGCGCTGCTGTTCTTGTTGTCCAAAGTTCGCCTTAGCTTCCGCACTAGCAGCGTCTCCGCATCCCACATCCGTTGGTAACAATTCGTTTCCAGCGCAAGCTTGAGCCAAACGCGATGGTGGACGGGAACCTTGAGTGCTGTTCGAGTGCGAGTTGCGCTGACGAGTGCCATTATTATTGTTGTTGTTGTTGTTGTTATTGTTGTTATTGCGACGTGATGTCGTGTCGTCATTCGCCGCCGTTTGATTTGAGTTGGAAGATATAACTGCGTTGTTCTGACTTCCCGATTTGGATGCGGAATCCCGATTACGACGTCGTTTTGGTCCTAAAATTAAAATTTAAAAAATAAATTGTTCACGTAAACAAGATTCGAAATATTGCTATAGCCGCTATAGTTTCTGCAATTTTTTAAAGCATTCTCAAAAAAAATTTTTCAAAAAAAAAGGATAAGAAATTTTGAACAACCACAATTTAAAGTATAATATATGTATATGCAGGGGTTGCCAGATGTCCTTTTTAAAAAGATTTGTTCTTTTTTTAAGGGGGTCTGTTCTTTTTTATTTTTTTTTGAGATGTTTGACTATTTGCACTGAGATGTTTGACTATCTGATGAAGAATGACTCTCTTAGACACAGAGGATCAGGAGTTCCGAGAAGTATTAATTGTTGAGAGAATAAAGAATCTGACCCGAAAAGTTAACGAAATAGACCAATTCAGATATTTTTCGAAAAATCTTTTTGTTGTTGGAAATTATCAATAAAATATTTTTTTCGTGCCCAGCCTTCGTTTTTATTTGATTTTCATCTGGCAACCCTGTTCTAAACCTAAATTTCAATTATTTTGCATTTTTTGCAAAAAGAACAAAAAAATAAAAAAACAGACCCCCTCAAAAAAAGAACAAATCTTTTTAAAAAAGACATCTGGCAATTCTGACTTAAAGTATAATATATGTATATGCATAAAGTTAAAACTAAAATAAAACTCAACAAAAATTCTTTAGAACATTTTTTTAATGTATAAAACGCTTCAAAAGCAAGAAAAAAGATTACTTTTTTCGCGAACGTCGTCGTCAAATCCCTTCAATTCAATGACGTCCGTCATAGAAGTAGGTCCTAAAAATTTAGCAATTTATATTTTTTTAATAAAATACATATGCAACAACAACAAAAAAAAACTTAAATATTAATTAAAACTAAATAATATATTTTTTTTTGTATTGAAAAATATAATTAGAGAGAATAGTAAATTAGTTTTTCACACAAAACTAATTTGGTGTATTGCTACTAATTTTTAACTAATTTTCATAAACAAAACCAACCCTCATCCACCCATTCTGGAATACGTTCCGCTCTATCGTCGTGGTTGTTGCTGGTACTACCGCCACGAATATGACGACCCTAAAGACAAAACATTAAAAAATATAAGAATTTAAAAAATAAAATATGAAGCTTACAGATTTGTCGTTCCAAGGTCGATCGTTGTTAGAAGCGTTTCGCCAAACAGATGCATTATTGCCGGAACGACCACGACTATTTTCAAGCGCGCTCTTCTGCTAAATTTGACATTATTAAAAAATAATAATATTGTTTTAAAAAATAAATCGTTTATGTCACTAAATTCCAAAACTTATATTCCAACGTAAAAGTAAAGAACAAGTTACAAAAAATATTGGCGATCTTCAAGGACAGGCACCCATCAAAGACAAAGCATCGCTTTATCCTTCGTTTGAACACCCACAACAAAGGATAAAAGAATATAAGAAATGAGAAGAGAGAATGAAGGGAAGAGTGGAAAATTTTAAAAAATTTTGAATAAATGCATTAGTCAATTTGAATGGATGGCTGCCCCTGAAAAAATTGAAAAAAAATCTCAAAAGTTTAAACGCACAAAAGATGGCTTAAAATCCACTCCGTTATTCAAGTTTCCGTGTCTCCAACGATTTTTCACAGCTGATTTCTCGTCCTCTAAAATTTGCGTAAATTATTTCAAATATATCGTCATTTATAAAATTAACGAACCATTAATCTTTGGAGAAGGAGCACGACATCCACTAAAAAAGCCACGCCGCTGAGGCGAAAGCACGATGGTCTCAAGATCATGTCCGACAATTTCTTCAGCTCTTGAAGTCGTTTTCTTTCGTAACGCTCCGCTAACCGGTCCTAATCGACTTTCAATTCCCTCACATTGCCAACGGTATTGCAGCCATTTGTCTGGAGAAAAAAGTCCATCCTCGCTAAATAAATTTAAAAAATTTACCAAAACTGGGTAATTTTAAAAATTTTAAAGCGATACTTATTAAAGTCTGTGGAAAGAATAGACGGTCGAGTTTGACTTCTGGGTTGCTTTCGAATACGAAGCATATCCTCACGCGAGTAAGAATGGATGCCCGCTTTACGTTCCATAATGGTACAATAACAATAAAAACAATCAATCAAAAGCAAATAGAAGCCTAAAAAAGTCCTATTAAAATTTTATATGAATGTATTCTATAACATCAAGTATAAAAATTAGTATTAGTAAGAATCAGCTTATCTTAAAAAACACTTTAGCCAATTAATGCAGTTTTATTTTTAAAAAGTAAGAAATAAATGGCGGATATGAGAGCAGGTGGTTTTTTTTGCCATAATTTGTGATGATCCAACATTAATGAAATGTCATGAAATCAATTGCGTATCAATTAATCTCATCTAGGATTTTTTCTCGCAATTAATAATACTTTAAGCTAATAAGTTTCAAATTTTAAGCTAATTCCAAAGAAATAGTTTTTTTAATTATCGTAATTATGATTGCTTGTATCACAATCTTTCAACCATCAAAATTATGATGGATTTTCACATAAATCAATCAACTTAATTTACTTTATGTTAGGACTAAAAAAACAATCAAACGCAGTATTAAAAAAAGAACTTATATCCATTGTGAGAGCAGGATCCAAAATGCCCACCAACTGAGACAAGACAAATGAGTATGAATAGAGACAAAAACAGGACAAAAAAAGCCTAAAACCATCAAATTGGACCTTACGACACATTTCGTGGCTGCAAAAATCTTCCACCATCAATTTTATACACATACAGTTTCGCAATGGTGAAAATCTCGCAACGGCTAAAAACGGAAATATCAGACTATTTGAAATGATTGTGTCTTGCAACGAAACGCAAATGTTTACGATCTCCCACATCACTTCGCTAAACCCAAGGCAGAATTTTCTTCTATTCTTTATGTTGGCTGGCTCATTTCACGCAATCAACAATCAACTTTTTGACCCAATAGTGATTTTCTCTAAATTAATTATTATGCTTGATTATTGAAAATTTATCTATTTTCTATTTGGCGCTAAATTTTATTTTTTAGAACTTTAATCATGGCTGTTGGTAAAAATAAGAAGATGGGTAAGAAGGGCGCTAAAAAGAAGGTCATCGACCCGTTTACTCGTAAAGAGTGGTACGATGTGCGAGCGCCGGCAATGTTTTCCAACCGAAATATCGGAAAGACGCTCGTTAACCGCTCACAGGGAACACGTGAGTTCTTATATTTATTTTTTATTATATTATAAATAGCACTCAATGTAATTATTTATGAAAACATGTCATATGTAAGTTATTATTTGGCTAAATAAATAAAGCGTATGGACATTTTTTCATACCGTTTTAGTAGTATGTAAAATAAGTACCAACTTTACAATAAAAACTAGCTTTATTTAAGATTGTAGTGGTACAATAACATTAATATATTTAGGTATTGCAAGTGATTTCCTCAAGGGACGCGTGTACGAGGTGTCGCTTGGCGATCTCAACAATTCGGAGTTCGATTTCCGAAAATTTCGTTTAATTTGCGAGGAAGTCCAGGGAAAAGTCTGTTTGACAAATTTCCACGGAATGAAGTTCACTCGCGATAAGATGTGCTCTATCGTAAAGAAGTGGCACGTAAGTTAATTTATATGGATTTAACATTTTTTTATTCGTTTTTCTTTCTATATATAATTTTATAAGTCTGCTCACTTTTCATTAGTGACAATTATAATTTTATGTATTGATTTTCATTTTATTGTAGACGCTTATTCAAGCGAACACTTCTGTCAAAACCACCGATGGCTACTTACTTCGAGTGTTTTGCATCGGATTTACGAAGAGAAATCCCACTCAGGTAAAGAAAACCACCTACGCACAAACATCAAAAGTCCGTCTCATCCGTCAAAAAATGGTGGAAATCATTCAGAAGGAGGTAATTCGGAAAAACTTTTATAAAATTAACACTAATTAAATGAGATAAACTTTCGCTTATAAAACATTAAACAATTTTTAGTGAAAAAAAATTAGGTAAATAATATTTTGTTAATTTTATCCTCATCATTCCTTTTAAGGTTTCATCTTCGGACTTGAAGGAAGTTTGCAGCAAGCTCATTCCCGACTCTATCGGCAAGGACATTGAGCACGATTGCGAGAAACTCTTTCCGCTTCAAGACGTCTACATCTACAAAGTGAAGGTAGTCAAGAAGCCTAAATTCGAGCTCGGTAAGCTTCTAGAAATGCACGGAGATGGTGGCGTCACGGGCACGACGGCAATCGGTGAGTCGCGTCCTGACGCCTACGAACCGCCCGTTCAGGAAAGCGTTTAAGCCAATGTTCCTTCAGCCCATAAAAAAATATTTGAATTGTTATTTGTTTCTTTTCATCAATTATTGTTGGGCGTGGTGGGCGAATCTTTCGAGAGTTTGCCGCCTTGTTACAAATAATAAAACGTTAATTTAAATTGAATGTGTTCTGTAAAATTTTGTTACCAATTAAAATTTCGAAAAAAGCATCTTTTAATAGAATTTATTACTTTAAAATAATAAAACAATAATTAAAATTGAGTGGCGGACCCGTTTTCATGTCTTCTTCTAAAACAATAATATGGATGATAACAGCTTTATTAAATTGGATCTTAAGTTTAAGAAAGAATACACCTACCCTAGGAAAATAAACCAGTACCATATATTGAATACAACGAAGCAAAAAGGAAAAATAACTGATGAGGCCTAGAAACAAAAAAAAAGTTTATAAAATCAGTGTACAAAAATTTCTTCATTCTACCTTATCGATCTTTTCCGCCGTCCAATTTTTGCAGTTCATACAAAGCCAGGAGCAATCGCATTTAATGAACATTTCTTCCTCTTTGCTGGTCAAATACCCGACAATCGCCAATCTACATATAACATTTTTTAGCATTCTTATTTACATATTAGGTTGGTCCAAAAGTTTTGATACACTACAACAATTTTATAAAAACTTAAATTTTCTACAACAAAAATGGATCGTTCTCATCAATATATTCGCCATTATTTTGCTTTTCGCCAACGAAGGCGCAACATCAAGATTCCATGTCGGTAAATAGTGTGCGACTTCTGGGCGAAAAAGTCCGCCAGAGCCCGTTCGACTTCGTCATCTTGCGTGAGGTGGCGTCCGTGCAGGTATTGTTCCAAAGACCCGAACAAGAGATAACCCGATGTTTCGATGTCTGAGCTATATGGCGGGTGCTTGAGAAATTCCCAATCCTTCGAGCTTGGCGAGCGTACGACGCAAAGTGTGTGGTTTCGCGTTGTTCTGCTGGTAACAAACTCGACATCTTGCGATGCTGAGACGCTGCAATTCGGCTTGTACGTGATCTATTTGGGAGCAGTAGACCTTAAGTTGATAGTTTGACCGCGTGGAATCAGCTCCCAATATACCGGACCCAACATCTTTTCGACGTGTATTGCCAGAACGAAATTTTGCGAATCAGCGGCGACATGTGATATGGGTAGTTGCTTTCCTGCCCTATGTAGCGCAAATGTTCCGAGCTGCCTCGGCCGCATTGTGTCCCTGCTTGAACTCGTGAAACATGAGCATGCGGATTTTTTGACGATTTTTTGACATAATGAGCTTCCTTTTAAAATCTTGAAAAAAAATAAATTAAACTAAACCGAACTTTTATATACCAAAATGTTTGCAAGAAAACGGGCTTTCAAACTATATATTCATCACACATAACAATGATAATAATCGACTTATAAACACAAGTGTATGCAAAATTTTTGGACCAACCTAATAGTTAAAAAAATTACTCAATTAATGAGGCGAATATGAAACCCATTGCCATCAATATCATTACGTCAATTGCTTTAACATCGCTCGTCTTCGGTAAATTATTTACTACAGATCCAAATTGATAAGTTAGTGATAAAAGCTAAAAAAAGGATTGGTTTTAAAAAAAAAATTAATGAAAAAACCCAACCGAATTTACGCCGATTGTTGTTCTAGAAGGCGTGCTACGAGGTCCCAAGTAAAAAGAAATCCAACTCATGAAAACAGATATATACGCTGGAATATACACCTAAAAACTCGTTTTGATTTTTTTAAATTCAAATATTATTGACTTGTAAATATTTAATTCAAAATTACAATTGTGTTATAAACCTGTAAAATATAAAAGCCATATAACCGTTGAAAAGTAAATGTCGCCACTAATTCATTGAATATTCCGGATGGATACAACTAAAATAAATGTTTCAAAATGTTTAGTTAACAATAAGTAACATAATTTTTTATTTTACTCTGTAAATACTCGTAGCTTTAAAATCGACGAGCACATAGTCGGGTAAAGTAATATTTTGTTTTAAAATTGTAATAGGCACATTCGTCCATCCCATTTCCACTTGTTCATTGTTGAAGTTAAACGACTCATAAAAGAGTGAACACCGCTGTTGATCGATTGGGAAAGTTCGCAATGTATTAGCACATGGTCCCGTCAATTTGATGCGATAGTTATGCCTTTAATTTATAATTTCACTTTATCATACACATTCCAATTTTAAAATTTTCTCCAACCAAACTGATCCGTTTTGATAGAGCTGAAGGAAAATATTGCTGAACGGACTACGATGCACGCTCGCGTCTTTGCTATTCACAAAACAGGCTTTTGGATTCCAAATCTTTGCCAATACTTTCGCACCGTCTACAGAAATGTTTCTAAATTATATGTATTAAAGTGAAAATTTTTCTAACTACATATTTTTGTATGTGTCTATATACTGTTTGCATGGATTCAAATGTTGGAAGGCTAGTGATGGGTCCGTCCATATCTCGGTTACATAAATGTCCAATTCGAATTCGCTCGTTATTTCGATAATTTTCGACACTTCTTGCACCCAAATCTAAATTGCAGGAAAAAAATGTAGACTGTTTTTATTTTCTTTAATTTATTACCTCCACATCTACTCGCACATTTCCTCCACCAGGAAGCTTATTATTGTCGTAGTCATTAAGTAAATGTTCGAGAATCACTGCATCATCACTGCAACCAGATATTGAGCTGGAAGTTACAACTTCTACAACAGTTCGACGTTCGCGGCTCAAGAGTATGCTGTCGTGAGATAATTCCTCGATAAAATCTTGACTACAAACGTAAATTTATTGATTTGCATATAATATTTCGTTTGTACTACCTAATACCTAATGTTTAGCGGGATGCCATATTTCGTTATAAAGGGTTCCACGATTGGTGAATACATCATTCCACATACATTATTTAACATAAATGTAAGAAATGAAAATATGACTTGAATTTTCTCCAAAATTTTCATCTGAGCATTGAAATACAGTGCGTTCCAAAATGATAGGTTCACATAAAGTTTCTTGTATAATTTGTGCATGGAACATCGCTTCGATCTAATTTTTTACAAATGTATACCGGGGATTATTTCTGTTTACCAAAATTCAAGTCTTTACGCCTTTTCTTAACAATTTTACGCCTTGTCTTAACAATTTCAGTTATACTTAAATTTTCACTTTTTAATGCGTTAAAAATGATAGGTTTACTTTAATAAAACTATATACATATGATATTTTTTTCCTATAAAGGTCTATTTTTAATGTAAAATCGACTTTTCAAGTGCGGCTTATACGAATTGTTTTTATAATTTAAATTACTTATAATTATTACATTTTAATAAAAATATCATATATATAGTTTTATAAACCTATCATTTTTAACGCATTAAAAAGTGAAAATTTAAGTATAACTGAAATTGTTAAGAAAAGGCGTAAAGAATTTTGGTAAACAGAAACAATCCCCGGTATACATTTGTAAAAAATTAGATCGAAGCGATGTTCCATGCACAAATTATACAAGAAACTTTATGTGAACCTATCATTTTGGAACGCACTGTAGCTATATATAAATTAAAGGTATTAAATTGGAAGGTACATAATAGACAACAGTAATAAACAACAAATTAACAAATAGGGTCTAACCCTTTTTTGAATACCATTCGAATAACATACCAGCTTAGTCGTTTTCACATCGATTTAACGCATTAACTTTAGTTTTTCTCGATGCTGCATGTTTTTAACAAATATTTTTTGTCCAACATTTTTTGAGGCTATGTCTTGTTTTGCAGCATTTATTCTATAACTTACTGCCACTTCGGCTTCAGCGCCTTTCTCGCAGTAATAGTGTACTCCATTTCTTTTACTTTTTTCTCGCAAATTTTTAAGCAATATATTTATGTGAAAGGCTAGACAATCGTCGGCGCATTGCTTTTTTTTTGCCATTTCGCCTGCTACAAATAAATTTTTCCTTGCTTTTTGATACCAGCGCCGAACGACCAGTTGCATTCATTTTTGAAAATTCCCAAAAGTCGATGAAATAACACTACGAAACTAAAGCGATTAAGAGATAAAGACATAAAATTGAGGACAACTTCGGATAGAAAAAACTAAATTTAACCCGTCTTATTCCGGATTTTACAAATCATTTGTCACAAAATATACTACGATATTCATATCATATTATACCTAAAAACAATGTATAAAACTAAATTAAATATACCTAATTGAAATAAAAAACAGGTATATATTTTTTCAAATTTTCTAAATTTGTTTTTATTTTCGGCCTAAAAAATATATTAAAATTCTGCTTCCATAAAAATAAAAGGAATTGCAAATTTAAAAATTTCCATATTCGTAAAAAAATAACTAGGATACAAGTGGAATCAAAACAATAAAACTCATAAAAAGTGATTATAAAAACAATCTAATGTCTAATTATAATATTCGAAAGAATTTGAAGGCAACAGAAAACACGATGATATATAAATGCTTACTTCTTCATCATTATCTTCAGAATAATATTTTTTTATTAAAAAATGAAAAGTTTTTTGATTTCTATTGCAGTTTTAATAATCGCATCAGCCTTAGCTGCGGGTAATTTTTTTTTCTTGATTTTTTAAGCCACATGCCATAAAAATAAGAACTATCAAAAAAATCTAATAATCTAATTTAAAAAAATCACCTGCCTACTAAAATTCTTATTTTGAGGTCGCACACCGGAAGAAAGATTAAATGAGGCAAATAGTCTTTTCGCCGACTGTTGTGTGAAAAATGATGTGGGATGTCAAAAATTTTGCAAGGTAATATTTTTTTAATGAAAATTTTTATAACGAATTTTATTTTAGTATAATCCACCGGAGCCCGATCTTTTTGGTAAGAATATCATCATTCTTTTATAATTTAATTTAAAATCAATTTAAGATATCCCTAAAAAAATAGTTTAACGTTAATATATAATTGTGTATTATATAGATAAAATATGCTTAATGAGAAATATGAAGGAAATAATAAAATGCGCCACAAATGGTAAGGACAATCGTGCCTGCTGTCTGAATAATGGTGTTCAGCCAGTTTGCGACGATATGTGTGTGGCGGATGGACAATCGCATCCTTTGACAGACTATCTTTCATGTGGTAAATATGGTCAAGGAATCGTAAAGTGCAATATGGCGGCAATGGTTGGCGAAGATAAACTACATCAAATGTTCGCCAACTTCGACTTCACAGAATATAATATTGGACTACCTTTTTTCGGTCATTTCCCCTACGAGTTGGAAAATGATGAGATGATGCAAGACGTGGTTTAGAAAAAAATAACTTTTGCAATTGAAATTTGTATAATGCAATATAAATTATTTTTTATTCGTCTGCTTATTCAAATGTTGTCATATCAACAAAGATAGACACTTAACAAAACTTGAAGTGTTAATAAAAATTATATTATTCCTAAAAATTTGGCTGTATACATTGGAAAATTTCAAAAAAAGAAAAAAAATTAGGCAAATATAATTTTATATTTGACGAACATGATAAAATAAAAACAGATGAATTAAAATGTACATCAAAGCCTCCCGTAACTCTAAACATGCAATGTGTGGCTCTTGCTGATTAACAGACAGCAAAAAAAAAATTTAAAGCGTTTTTTAGGTTTTTTACGCGGAAGCATTAAGCTAAAACTTTTAAATTTTAATCCCCCATATCAAATAACCCATAGTCCGATAACCTATAAGAACATAATGTCTTCAACGCGCGCAGTATATATATATATATATATATATATATATATATATATATATATATATATATATATATATATATATATATATATATATATATATATATATATATATATATATATATATATATATATATATATATATATATATATATATATATATATATATATATATATATATATATATATATATATATATATATATATATATATATATATATATATATATATATATATATATATATATATATATATATATATATATATATATATATATATATATATATATATATATATATATATATATATATATATATATATATATATATATATATATATATATATATATATATATATATATATATATATATATATATATATATATATATATATATATATATACATATAGATATTGGAATATGCTGACGAGATTTAAAAAAATTTCGAACGAAGGAAAAGGATAACAAAAAAAAAATTCACAAAACGTCTTCGGCGCGCGGAGTCGCGTTGACGCTCCCGCTGTGCAATGAGGCGGCTTCGCTCTCCACACCGCTCACGATAATCGCCTTCTTTTGCTTGCGAATTACGGGTACAAGGCGTCGCACAACGACCGCCTGTCCGTGTCGCGCGCCCACAGCCTCGGCGACGGATCGATGCAGAATATGAACTTTCGAAGGGTTGGGTCCTTCTCCAGCAAAACATTTCTAAAAAAATCGGCATTTTAGTGTTTAAAGAACGCATGCCCTTCAATATGCATTTTCTGACAACATTTTTTTTTGACGCCAAAATGGCGGAAATTTAAAAATATTTATGAAAATTTTTTTTTTGCTATTTTTCCTGTTTTTTATTTTTTTATATTTTATATGATTTAGTCCAGTATATTTGGAAAAACTCGATCAAGCACATTGTTGATGACACCATTGAGGTTTTCGAAGAGTTTCGCAATATAGACTTGAACGAAGAATTAAATGATGATGAAAAAATAAAAAACAGGAAAAATAGCAAAAAAAAATTTTTCATAAATATTTTTAAATTTCCGCCATTTTGGCGTCAAAAAATGTTGTCAGAAAATGCATATTGAAGGGCATGCGTCCTTTAAATAAAATGGTTTAAATAAAAGGTTTAAGACGTATTTACTCGCAAGTTGATTACCGGAAAAGATTTCCATTGAAACAATAGCTTTCATGTAAATTGCTGTTTTTTTAATCAACCACAAAAAATCTCTTTAATATTTTCATGTGCAAATTAAACCTCAATGAGACTGGGATGCTGATCCTCTTCGTCAATGGGAATCTTCTGCTTTCGTTTTCTCTTGAGAATAGACGGTTTCGATCCCTTTGATTTTTCTCCTTCCACTTTGACTTCCGACGAATGAACACAAACGCCGTCACCGCCTCGAGCATTGGAAAAGAGCGGTCCACTGATTATGCTGTTCGAGGTGGCTGTGCTGCCGCCTCCTAGGACAATCGTCGCGTTGACGGCGCCCTCGGAACCGGCCGACTCGTCCAGCGACTCCAGGTAGCTAATAACTTCCTCGGGTGGATCCTTATTCAAATAGAGGTGCGGTACAAAGTCCTCATGACTGGGATCACTTGATGGACGGCCTTGACGAAAATGCAAACCGCAAACCTGCAGGTAGAGAAACAAATAATTATTGACGTATAAAAAAGAAAAAAAAATTAAAGTCTACCCGATCTTTTGGACCCATTTCCCGGTCGCCCAATGTATACAGCCATTGAATGCGCTTCAGGCCCGGCTCACGTGGAACGGCGAAAAATCGCACAAGAGGCGCTGTTTTTCGAGTGTTGCCGCAAAATACGCACTTTTCCATGAACTAGAAACATAAAAAGTCGTTAAATAATTTCTCACAATCGTTAGAAATTCGTTCAATTAACACCAAATTGCAGAAATTCTCCGAGAAATTCCTTGTAAAAGGGCATCGTTTTTAAAAATGGTAAAATTCTCTTATCAAATTCAATAAAACTCATGATTTTCTAAATGCTTTTAAAAGTATATTTGTCATTTTCATTTCAGTAAAGTTAAAGAAAAAATAGGTTAACGTATAGTTGGTATTCCCGGCATTTGTTTCCAAAATAACAAAATAAAGTAAGCGAAATGTAATGTTTAATTACTGAGCATTTAATACGTTTTACGAGGACTACCCACAATATCAATAGGCGAGACTCGAACCACTTTTTTCAAAGAAAATAGCGGAAGAAAAAAATAAAACAATTTATTTTGAAAATCAGGAATTTTTTATTTGTTTTAAACAGAAAATTTTTAATCTTTTTTTTTTTGTTTTTTATTGAAGTGAAAATTTTTTCTTTTTTTTTCTTCCTTGTTCTATTTTGTTCGTTCCTTATCTCGCTGGAGAAAAAGAAAGAAAAGAACCACTTTAAAAAAAATTTACCGGCCGGCCGTCGGCGCGTTCTCTCCACTTAAAAAAATGCATAAAACCATATCATCTGTTCTCGTTCAATGTATTTCGAATATGAGACAAACGAAATGTGCGAAAATGCCCTCCTCCTTTGACGGCGCGTTAGTTATTTAGACGCGCCGACGCGAGATTTTTGCAGACAAGAAAATTTTCGAATTATACACGTTTTATGCTACATTAGTTAACAAAATATTTTAATCATCGCAATTTCATATATTGGAATTAAATGAAGTAGATTAACGAATTTAGTTGTTACTATTTCTTTTCGATATACTTGTATATTCTGTGATGTCTACGAAGTATGTTTGATTTTATTTGATTTATCACTTTTATGAAAATTTTTTAATGAATTATAGAATTTTATAGATGTTCTTGCTTTCATAATGTTACCGGCGAGCGAGCGCGAGAACTTTTATTTTTATATGGAAGTAAGGGAGAATTTCTTGTACGACCATCGGAGTCGAACGTCAACGATCATACCCTATCCATTCAGTGAGTTTTTTTTCTATAAAATAATTGTTTAGCATGCATTTTAAGAATTTCTTGGTACCAGACTTCAAAAAAAAAAATTTTTGGCACGGGGATCTTGGTCTTATTTTAGGACCCATAGGAACATTTCTATAAAGAATTAATTATTATATTCGAGTTCAGCATGTTGAAAAACCCAGAAATACAAATTTCTCCCGCAACATTTTAAATTCGAAGAAAACCTAGAAAAAATCATTTAAAAAATTTTTTTTCAAGGTCCAATATCAAAAAAATGTCTTATTTTGTGCTTTAGTCGGGGAAATCGTGTTACGCACGTTAAAATCCCATTGATTGACGGTGTGCATCGGCTGCCAACCGGCGAGGAATTTCATTCTCTAAATGAGGTTGTGAAACATCTTGTTAGGACACCAAACCTTCTCTCCGAAAAGGATGGCACATTTATCGAGATTATTCGACCCGTACAAATTCCACAAATCGAGTCGGTCATTAACATTGGCTTTGACCGCTTCTTCCATATGAGCATTACCGGCACGGACGCTGAGGATCTGCTGCAGGACGAGCCAAACGGCATTTATCTCGTTCGCGAAAGTACAAGTAATCCTGGAGAATTTGCGCTAAGCGCGAAGAACGACAATGTCGTATTGCACGTTCGCATTTATCACAATGTAGGCCTGGGCTTTAATAATGGTGACGAATAATCCACAGAAATTTTATAACTTATTTTCTAGGACGGAAGGTTTCGCGTTGTGCCAAAGGACAACTTTCGTTCCCTCTCCGACCTTCTCGACAACTACATCCGACTGCCGATGGTGCAGAACGGCGGCAGCGCAGTTCGACTCAGACTTCCGCTTCTCTCTACGCGCTTCACCGCCGCAGCCATCGACGATCGAATTTCGTGTCTGCTGAAAGGCGCCTACAGCAAAAACGTCAAAGACGGCTTCGTGGACGAGTACGAGAAGTTGTACCGCGAACGTGACTCCCATCTCTTTATTAGCTGCAAGGAGGGCCGTAAGCCGGAGAATGTTGAAAAGAATCGCTATCGTAATGTTGTGCCCTACGACCATACGCGCATCAAGCTGCGATTTCAGAGCTCCGATGAACGCTCCACCGACTATATAAACGCCAACCGGGTCATGGTGGGTGTGCAAGGAAATTATTCTCGTTTACGTTTGCCACATTCATTGTTCCTATTTTTCTTTTCTTTTTTTTTTGCTTATACTTTAAAAATATTTTAAATCTCATTAGCTCTTTAATTCATACTTTTGAGGAGATTAGCCGATTTTTTTATCTTGAGAAAAAAATTACTTTAAACTTCTTCTTTTTTCCCAATAATACTTTTTCATATCCATACTCAAAATACTTATATTGTGTTGGAATTTTTTTTTTGCAGATACTATCGGATCCGAAATACGCGGAATTTTCCGATTTTTCACGCCGATACATCTCCACCCAGGGCTGTCTTCTCGAGACGATTAGCGACTTTTGGTACATCTCTTAACGATATTTATAATATTTATCATTTTTTTTTTTGATTTTTAGGCATATGATCTGGCAGGAAGAGGCGCGCATAATCGTTATGATCACCAAGGAGTTTGAGCGAGGCCGTGTGCGTTTAAATTTCTGGGTTTTTTTTTCAATTTTTTCTTATAATTATGTATAAAAAGTTTTAGATAAAATGCACGCGATACTGGCCGGAATTGAACGCGTCTTGTTCATTCGGACCGACGAGTCGGAAGCTGGACGTGACGACCGTCGAGGTTTATTTTCTTTTTCCATATTAGTTGGGTTTGATGTTGGGATGAGCGACGGCGAGGTTTAATAATATATATCGTCCTCATATATGCGATGTGAAAAGGTGATTCTAGGAGGACACACGAAACGACTACATACGCCGCAAATTTTGCGTGTCTCGTGAGGGCGAAGCGCCGCGTGACGTTTTCCACTACCAATTTCTCGGCTGGGAGGATAACGGCTGTCCGTCGGACTCCATTCTCGTGTTCCTGGAACGTGTGGATGAATGTTTGGAAAAGGAGGTCGCACCGCCGTTTCGCGACCGTCCCGTCGTCGTTCACTGCAGGTATTTTTTCCGTTCATGTTTCCCAAATTATCATTCTGGGAAAAGACCTGCTTTTATTGAGCGATTACTTTTCTATTAATCATGATCGTAATTTAGTGCTGGAATCGGAAGAACCGGAACGTTTATCGCGCTTGACATTCTGGTGAATCGGATAAAAATGCACGGTAAGTATGACTCTTCCATTCAGATGGCGCGTAGAATCCTTTCCAATCCACTTAATCATCTCATATATATGCAGGGCCCAGTTGTGTGGTCGACATTCAGAAGACGGTGCGAATGCTGCGCGAGCAACGCGCCTCAATGGTCCAGACGGAGGCGCAGTATCGCTTTATCTACTACGCCATTTCGGCGTTTATGAAACAATGGCGCAACCGTCAACAACAAGCCGTCGATGCGAGGCGCGTTCAACAACCGCCACCGCAGCCAGTCGTGAGCGACGGCGGCAAAGGCGGCGTCGGAGATCGTGGTGGATCGTTGGTCGAGCGTAACGGCAATAATGCCACATTGCTCTAGCTCTTTTCTCTCAACGAAGCGAAATGTGATTGTAATTAAATGACTTTTTGTATACATATAAGCAAAAATATTCTGATAGTTCTATATTATATCCTTTTGTCATCGATGTTTTTTCTCCACACATGCAGACATTTTTTATTGTTTCTTTTTTTCGATCTCGCCGGTACATTAAATTGTTTAATTTTAATTTTATCAAATTGATACGAAATCATTACGAGTTTTGAAATAAATATATTCGACTATAAAAGCAACAATCGACAATTTTTCGAAAAATATTCGACCATTTACATTTTTTATTTCTTAAAAGTCTTGGCTTTGTCATACAACCGGGCACATAATACATAGGGGGAATTCTCGAACGGTCGACGATAACAAAAAATTATGCGCGAATGGAATAATTTACAGTTAGAAAATTAAAAAAGCTCAGAAAATGATACCAAAGAATGAGAAAAAGTGAAAAATGAATTCTATAAACTATCCAAAGTTCTGATATATAAGGCGCATGTTTTAATGAAAGGGTTCATTAAATTTTACGCTTAACAGACACAAAATAACTGAATGAAGGGCCAAGTCGAATTCTTCGAACGGCCGCGCGTTGTATACCAAAACATATGCACAGAATGTACTAGGTCTGCAACGGAAACGAAATTTAAATGTGGGAGTCCGGAAATAAATTAAAATTTCGGAAATAGGAAAGGCAAAAAAGCCGAAAATCGGAAATTTTTTCATAAAAAAATTTTTTCTAACAAAAATCAATATTTTTTCAACCTTTAAAATTTCCGATATTTCCCAAAAAAATGGCCAAGATTCGAAAGCCGGAAGGGAAAAGACGTCGGAAAAACGGAATTTTCACCCCTACTATTATATTTGAAAAGTGACACGGTTTAATGTGACAAATAATACATGTACATCAATCGTCCTTGGACGTTTTCAACTCGAATCGCTGCACGCAAAGATCACCGATTACGGTGAGACGGTCCACATCGATCGGTCGGGGACAGCCTTTGCCGGTGCGATATTCGAATACGTCGAGAAGATTTCCGTCAATAATTATCTAATAAACGCGCCAAATTATCAAATTATTTTTATACAGATTTTTAGCGTGCTTATATATCCAACAAAAATATGTATGCATTTTGCATTCCTATTATATATTTTTGTATAATATTCTAAAATCGGCAGAATTTGCAACATTCAAAAAATATTTCAAGTATTAATTTGAATCGCTTTTCTTGAAAATTATTTTTCTGAACATAAAACTTCAACTACCTTCATGTGTGTGTTCATTGCAATGAATCGAATATCGGACGTTATTCCGGGAAGAAAAGGGAACTTGCTTCTCATGTCACGTTCTTCATTCAGCCAAGCGCCATTTTTAGTGCTGTTCCTTACGATAGCTCCCTGTAAAAAATCACTAGTTATAAACAAATGAAATCAATACCAAAATCAAAAAATTCTTAAATATTGTCGACCTTTTTGTCGCCGGTAGCCGCCGGGAAGTCGACGCGAACGTGTAATAAATATTCCAATCCGACGTTAAAGTTGAACGCGATTTGCGTTGCCGTCATTCGCGGCGTAAACACTACGTGGAGCTCACGTGGCGGCGTGAAACCGCCGTGAATTTCTTGAACAATCGGGACGTTCTGTAAAAAATAGACTAGATTATTATATGTATCCTTTAATTTTTCCTAGTAGGTAATTCGTATTCAATTTGTACACGTAAGAAAAAAAAACGAATATACCGGTTTAACGAGACAAATCGGCTCGTCGAAATCGGAAAAACTCGCGCTCGGCGCTGAGGGTTCTGGCGTGTCCGTAGAATTCTAAATTATTTATGTATTAATAAAGAAAGTTATAAAAAATTTATTTTTTGCATTACCGATCCTTGATATTCAACGAGTGATAACTGAATACAACCCGTAATGTATAAGCATTTTATGTTTTCGATCGGCAACCGATGAATATAGTCACAAAGATGTCGGCCATTTGCGGCAATCTAAAAAAACAATTATTTAAAGCCATTTTCAATTTTTATTTTCATGAAAAGTAAAAACAAAACCTTGAAATAATCTCTTAGAATTAGAATGCGAATTGAGGCTGGCTTTCCCAATTCGAAACAATTCTTAACCCGTTGTTCGGGACCCCATACATTGTTTATCAACGAGTTCATAACTATATCACGATCAGGCTTCGAGAACCTTAAAAAGCGTTTATATGTACATTGAACAAGATAGCTGGGATTGCGTTAAAATTAAATACACACCAGTTTCCAGTCGTGTCGAAGCGTACGTTGAAATGTAACGCTTTATCATCTTGATGATCACCGTGTAATAGCCGTCCGCAGCATAGGTCCACGGAAAAACGACGCTCTTTGTGGGAGTCGAATGCTACGACGAATTTAATGAGTATCGCCTTTCCTGGAAATATTCCACCTGGAATATCGACTGCGTAGGGCACCGCCGGATTTGCGACCTGGTGCACCGATAACGCTTTGTTCGCCGCATCGTCCATTTTCGATCGACTAAATCAAAATGTTCTAAAATATATCTTTATCTTAAATGCTCTGATCTTTGCAAATGTGTTGGAAAATTTATTAGTTAGATAAATTCGGAATCGGAAAAATTTTTGCGACATCGTAATTAAAATGTAAACATAATCTCATGATGAAATTAACATTTAATCATTTAGACAGCATTCGAATATCGATAACAACAAAATATGTATAAACATTTACTAAATGTAAATTTTTAAATATCAATGAAACTATGAAGCTGATTCTTTATTAAATCGCAAAGTTTAAATTAAATACAAATAAAAACGAACAATGTGAAATAACATCGGCCAGCCAAGTCAATCGGTTATTCATTTTTTTTCGATAACTTTCGGATATAGCGCTTGGTTTAGGCAGTGCTTTGTTCACGGCTTCGCTCCAATTTCATTATTTATTTTGCTCGCAAAACCATCGCCAGGCTGTGGAATGCGAACACAGTCCCTCGGACAATATACGATTGGATCACGCTTAAGTCTTTTTCGCAATGCCTCACAATTCATTTTCCTTGGCCTTTCCTGACTCTTTTTGCGTTTGTAGATATTGCGTCCATTGCAAAACATCTTGAACCATCGTTGTGCGTTACGAGCATAAACCACTTCACGCTCGAATAGGTCATTGATTTTGCGGGTTGCGGCTGCAGTCAAGTCCCGATCATAGCATTCACGCAAAATCTTTTTTAATAACCACATCAACATTGAACATTCTAAAACTCATAACATAATATACCAAATTAACTTGAGGAATGTAAACAAAATTATGAGTTATGTAGTGCAGAAATAATTGTTATTAGCGTTAACATGCATAGTATCTAGAACGAGATACATGCATTCACTTATCAAACTTGACATTTTATATCGAAGAAGTACGGCACTAATTTCCCGACATTAAATATATGTATGCACATTTACATATTCTATAATATGCAAGTAGATGAATAAAAAGAAATTCAAGCAGTGAATATAACTGAAAATTTTGAAGAAAAGCATGCAATTAGAAAAATTATACAAGTACAAAAAAAATATGTAATATTTTTATTAGTTATTAGTTTAAATTTTAAGAACTTTTGTTATATTATATTACACATAAGAACGACTGCATATATTGAACGGATATATCATAATATAGCGGATATTTGATAATATAATATATTTTATAATATAATATAATATTTGATCATTTCAACAATTTTCAAATATTTATTAAAAAATTTAAAAATTTTATTTAATAATTCTAATAAAAATAATAAATGTGCGTATTCATATGTTTTGAATACATGCGCGTTTGTATTGTATGTTTACGAAGCATATTTTTGCATTGATATAAACACATCGAATAAGAAAAAAAATATAACGTGTGGACGGGAAAAAAAAATAGAAAAATATACAAAAGGGAGAAAATTGCAAAACATGTAATGAAAAGTATAACGTGTTTGGTCTCGCTTGTGTGTCATATTGAAAAAAGAATTTTTAATTGATAAAATTTATTCATAAATCATGATTTAGTATTAATTCCTAACAACGCTCTTTTATCTCTAAGACAACAACAACAATAATGATGGCAAAATGGGAAAAAAGAAAGCGAGATTCTATAATCCTAATCGAAATTACATTGAAATTTTTTTTAGTTTCGTTCTATAATCTTAAAAATTTACAAGTTCATTTATTAAAAACACAAGAGAATTAATTTTCTAACGCAATCGAAACGGAAAATTTGCCGTAAAGTTTGTAGTCTTTAGGATCGTTTCCACAGACGACAGCCGGCATAAATGATGGCACCGAGCGCAACCGCACCAACAGAAACGTAAAATACTTCGGCCAAAATTGAATTGCTAAAGTCAGAAAAAATGAAAGAATTGGCTACATTTTTTTAAATCAATTAATTAAAGTATTGATGAAAATAATGAAAGTCGAACGTACTGTGCTGGATCCAAAAAGAAGGGCTTGAGCTTGGATGTGCTCGACGAGTTGTCTGCAAAATTTACTTTCTTCACCGAGGTGCCACTAGTTGTCGATGCGGCGTCATCGTCAATGGGACTCGGTCCGCCGATATTGACTGCTGTGGGCTTGGCGGCAGCGTTTTGCCGATGAGCCTTGTTCGCGCTCGGAGCGCCGGCCGTTTTCTCCGCGTACGTGGTGGGGACATTCTCGGCGACTTTGGCCGCATAGCTAAGCTCCGCATTCACCGGCTAAACAACGAGTATTACTTTTTTTTTAAATATTTATAACTAGAAATGTTCCGGACCAACCCGTTTTGACTCAAAAATTTTTTATGCATTGCCCGGAGTCGGAGCTGAAAATTCCCGGCCCGGCACATCTCTATATACATGTTCATTTGATCAAAGAAAATTTTTTAGATTTGCTTCTTAAAGAAATAAAAGTATGTATTTTATGTGTGTCTACAAACACAAAAAAGCAATAAACCTTCGGAATTGGCACTTCGTTTTCTTCGTCGGTAAGAGGAGGGAATTCCTCCTTGTCATTAA
This sequence comes from Bradynema listronoti, assembly GCA_024678965.1. NCBI lineage: Eukaryota > Metazoa > Nematoda > Chromadorea > Rhabditida > Allantonematidae > Bradynema > Bradynema listronoti. Next base: position 1,165,899 of record JANLNO010000001.1, on the reverse strand, counting down.
TGACAACAACGGGCGGCTCGACTACGATGGGCGGTGCGGGAACGGTGTCGCGAAGAGCGGGAAACTCGTCGAGATTGGTGACGGCCGGCGCATTTTGAGATGTAGACGAGTCGGACGGTATGGTCGGTACCGTAAAATAATAACCATTCGATTTCAAAGAAGCAGCTATAGAAAAAATATTTTTTTTTACGCTTTAATGTACAAGGTGTTAAGTACTTTTTTTAGAATTGGAACAACTTTTTCTAATGGACCAATTTGAAAAAGGAAAACGGAGCAATTTTTTGACATATTGCGTTGTTAATTGACGCGCGCAAGTGATGTGCGGAAAATTTTGCGCCTATGTAATTTTTGTCGTTCAGTGCGCAATTTTATTGCCTAAAACCGGCTGTCAACAATTTAAAAAAAGTTATAGCTAAAAAACGAACGAATATTTTTAAAGTTTCAAAGGGATTTTTTTGTGTTATTGTAATGTATAATAAAATTGTCAAAAATTACATTTTGAACCAAAACTTTTTATTATTCAAATAAATGGGCATCCTAATTTTAGCATTTGCCTCAGAATAAAATTACGCGTCGAAACAATTTATTTTGCGCGCAAAATTTGTACGCCAACAACGCACAATATGTCAAAAAATGCTCAAGCACGCTGATTCCAAATCTAGTCCTTTTTTAAATTGGTACCGTAGAAAAAAGTTATTCCAATTTATCAAAAAAAAGTGATCTAACACCGCCTTATATAATTATTTAAACAAAGAATTAGACTTCAATCAATGTTGTATATAAATATAAAAAACCTATGTTGCTTATTTGTTACAAATGAAATAAAATGCTTACAATCCACGTTCGATGGAACCGTATTTCCCGTAGCGACACCGCCTGAAGTAATACGAATTTGAGAAGCTTCCTAAACACAGAAAAAATAATATATATGTTAATGTATATAAAATAAAATAATCGAGTTACCTTTAAAAGGTATTCTTCCGCTCCCTTATCAAGAACCAATACGACTTCACCGTGATCTATGTTCTGGAATAACTTAACAGCTTCGTCGTGCGTCTTTCCCGTTAAGTCAATGCCATTAATCTAAAAATTTATTTTTCATTTAGATATTATAATTTTTCTTTTAAACACTAAATAATGAACAAACCGAAACAAGACGATCTCCGATAGAAAAACGACCCGATTTAGCTGCAATTCCATCTGGCTTAATCCGAGAAATCTAAAATAAAAATATAATTCTATATTTATAATATGTATTAAAGTAAATAATTAAATAGTAAATTATTTAAAACAACTTACAAAAAAGTCCGGATAACCGGGAATAAAATGCTTATCAGTACCGCCGATGATGTTAAAACCAAAGCCTATGCCTATAATAAATATATTAATGCTAAACGAATATAAAAATGTTGTTTAAACGTCAAAAATCTTGAAAAGCTTAAACTCAAATATAGAAATAATTTTAGCCACCTCGATGTTGCTTACGCAAAGAAACACGGATGCGATTCAACCCTTCGGGTGATTTTGCGATTCCGTTTTCCATTGTCTTCAAAAACAAATTATAGAAATACTTGCTTGTCTGAATAAACCGAATTACGAAAAAAATTACGATGAAAAGGAATTGTATAATTATGCTTCGAATAATGACAATGAGGTCAAATTTTGAATAAGGTCAAATTTCGAAAACTTTGTTAAATTTGTTTTTGTATTCATCGATGATCATTATTTCTTTTTTTTCTCGCTAACGTTATGCCAAAGCAAAATCACAAAAATTTGAAATATCGAATAATACCATTTTCAAGAATCGTAAACTAAAAATAAGTTCGGGATGATAAGCCGGCTTATAGAACAAACTTGTTCTGAAAATCAAAAATGTTGTCCTGAAGCGAATTCATTCTTCAATTTTTTTTTAAAAATTATAGTTTTTTGCAATTTTCTCATGTTTTTTTTTGTATTTTCATGAACATGTTTTTTATTTTTCAATCACATGTTTTTTCGGGGTTCATTCGCACTTATTTTACACACATTTCACATTTCAAAAGCAAAAAATAATTTTCAAAGAAAGTGAAGTATATTTGAATTTTTTACACTTCGCCAAGCTGCGGCTTATGCATGGCTTATCATCCCGAACTTAGGGTATATAAAGAAAATATTTTATTGCACTACATATACGAGCCGCGTATCTAGAAGATATATTCTGTTAAATATTTAGCGACATCAGAGCGCGACCTTATGTAAAGTTATTTTACACGCTGCTTTGTTGATATAAATTAACAACATCAATGGAAATAAAAAATTTATTTATGTTAATAATGAAATGCATCACAATAAATAAAGTTGATTTTTTATTGCATCCATAAAAATTATTATTTTTATCAAGATAAGTTTAAAATAAATGTTTTTAAAACAACATGTAATAATGCATAATATGTTAGGCATTTTAGGATCTTATAATACACAATAAATTTTAAAAAAAGTTGAAAATGTATTATGTAATTAGTTACAAAAATGAGATTAAAATTAACACATTATACAGCTAAATTGGCAGTAAATTTTCTTGCTCTACATTTTTGATTTTTTTCATTATTATTTTTTTTTAGTTTCAAGAGCAATATATGTACTTATTAAATGCCGTAATAAAAAATGCAGAAAGACGAATAAAAAAGTTTAATAAAGAAAGTACAACTATTGTATTCACACAAATCCATCCATTTCATTTTCAGCATTAAAAAATGAAATTGTCTTCTTGGCAAGTTTTAGTGATGTGATTTCTGGCGCAATTTTATTCCGCATGGTCGTCGTATTGAGCTTACGCCCATTTTCGTTATTACTAGCGTTGTAATTACTGGTGACATTAACATTGCTCGCGGAAAAATTTACCGGTTGCTTTACAACGATTCGACTGGCATGATCCGGGCCAGTCTCATAACTAAAAGTTCGAAATGCTAGAAAGCGTCCGCTTTGGCCATTTATCTCTAGCCAGATGGATTGTCTCGGCGCGATATAGAAAATGTCTCCCCGTTTTAATATACTAACATCTGATTGAACTATTTCGCTATCCGATGCTGTTGAAGCCGTGTCGGAAGATATTTCTTGGCAGAATGCCTTACCTTCTACGATTACAATAATTGAGGGACAATTCAAAGCCGGTATTGTAATAGTTTGATCTTTTATTTTTGTTGTCGTTGTTGATAGTACCTGCATCATAATAATAGGATTACAAAAAAGAATAACAAAATAAACAAAATTTATTTACCTGAATCTCGTGTAACGTAAAATCTGCACAATCAATAGGTGCAAATTCGGCGATTCGTGGTTCGTATTCAAGTGGTCTTGGTTTTACGATATAATATTCAGGATCAGTCATATGATAATTCAAAACTTCTACTAAATTTTTCCGATCAATAAATTTTGGCGTTAACGCTGCTCGAATTGTATTGTTAGAACAACTAACGCATTCTACGCATTCTAAATAGTATTATAATAAATAATGATAAGAAAATAAGTTTTTTTTTTACCTCCGCTGAGATAAGCATGTAATTCTTTAGCTGCATAATAACAACATTCTCCAGGTTGCAAAATCATGTGATTGACATAAAGAGGTGCAAAACATCCTATATCTTTTGGAAAGCGCCTATATGTATCTTTCATTACCGCAACCGTATCTTCTATTAAGCATCCGCGAACTATAATAGAATCATATCGAAAACAAAGCAAATTAATACAAATCAAACTTATTTCCAACTTTTTTAAAATCAATTTTTTTTAAAATTTTGATTAATTCATTGGGAAAAAAATAAAAATAAGTGACGTTGTATATATGTATTTGTTGATAAATATTTTGTACCGTTAGCATCAATGCGCGTGAAAAGATTGTGAAGTTGTTCTTCAACAAATGCAGGTCGTTCGACCTGCAATGAAAGCATTGAAGAAAAACAGATTCGCAAATGTGTTTCGAGCTCTATACTTTCCGATGGGGGCTTGCCGATAGATACAAGCGTGTGAAAACAACATATAAATTTCTCGGTATTTTTTTCTCCCATAACTTTACGTAATTCCGGAAATGCTATAACAATTTTAAATTAAATTTTAAAATTGTTTAGAAAGCACGCAAAAGAATGTATGTAAACCTTTCATATTTTCAACGATTTGTTCCGCAGGCCGAAAACCACATAAGAGTTCAAATCGTGTAAGCGCGTATGCCAATTCAGGTTTGTGATTTCGATCTGGATAATGTAATGGATCCTCGCGATGAAGAATTTCCGCTTGGGCCTATAACTTTTAATGTTGCGTGCTAGGATTGTAAAAATATTTATAATAAACCTTTGTAGGATGAACTTGAAGAGATAACGTATGTTTAATGGACATAATCTTCATAATAAATGGTAAATGAATTTCTTTTTTCCTACTTTCACTATTTTCCAAAAAATAATTTGTTAAATCGCTTTCGCTTGCACGCGCAATAGCATGACTTAAAAGACACTCCTGAACACCTCGAATTTTCGCAGGTCCGTCTGGATGCGTGCCCATCCATAACTAAATATTCCGCTTAATTTGAATATTGAAAATTTAGATAATTATATATTGGAATAACTATCGGTTATTGAATCGAAAAAAAAACAAACAAAAGCGAGAAAATTTTTATCTTACTTTTATAGAATGTATATAAAAACCTCAGCATATGGTGTTTTTGTGCCGATGGTAAAGTTTTGATGACCGGCAGAGAAGAGACGTGCTACCTCAGAATGTTCACCACATTTTCCCCATGCATACTCTTTAACATGACAATCAAGTCTTTGCATTCTATAGCAAAATTATCCGCGGCAATTTTATAAGTCAAAGTTTGAGGTGTAAATTGACAATGCTTGTAGGGAATAATTACTAATCTTAATCGGTCCACGCGTTTAATAACTATTCCCAACAAAACCTATAGTGAAGTTTCTAACAATTTTTTGGAGAGACTTAAAAGTGAATTAACAAAAAATTATTTTACGTCTCTCCAAGTCCAAGTAAGCTAAAATGATTAAACATATTAAACGCAAAAAACATCTTAATATTGTGATATATGCTACAGCTAATCCACTAAACAAACCAAAATATGATCACAAAATAATATCTTTAAAATTGTAGCAATTAATTGCATTTAAAATCAAGGCGCAAAAAATTAACAATTTTAGGAAAATCCACGCATTCCTAACTTTCATATTTTCGGGAATCGATTTAAAAAAAAAAGATAAATGCCGCATGTCAAGAACATTATTTATTAGACGTAATGAGAAAAAAGAAAAATCACGATATCTAAGATATAACTGGGTCATCGAGTTTACGCAATATATCTAGTTTAATAATGATTTCTTTCTTATATTGTATGTATATTTTACACTTTTCCTTTCTGTTCCTCAGAAATTAGTAAATTTATTTTAATTTCATTAGCTTTCTTTTTTTAATATACTCTAAATCTAAAACATACAAGTCTCATTATTTTCACTGATAATAATTTTTATCTTGTTTTTATATCATCTAATTTAAATAACGATTATTAAACAATGAATCAAAATTACTTTATGAACAATATATATTATTAGTTATCATACAACAAAGGGAAAATATTATTAAAATGACCAAACTGGCATATTGGTTTAAAAATTAAGAGTATATGACAGTAATATATATTTTACTTAAATTTCTTGACTATTATATAATCTTTTATGCACGATATTACGATAAGTACAATATTCTAATCGAGTTAATTAGTCTAGCCAATTTAAATAATACAAAAAGTATATTTCCGACTGAGTTCTTATTAATCAAGTCAGAACGAAAAAAAGATATAAAACAAAAATGGGAAATCAATTATTATTACACACAAGAAAAAATTTAAAGGAAAAAATTGGAAAATTTCAATTAAAAGTGAAAATTTCTAAGAAACCGGATTTTTTTAAATGATAGTAAATTAACAGAATTAAAAATTCAATTAATAATACAAGATAAATTTTAATAATTTAATCAAAATTTTGGTTCCCGCAAATAAATAAATAATGCAACAAATTAATAAAATATGAAAATAAGATTAAATTATATTGATAATAAAGTGATTAGATTTTGAAATTAGGATAAATGGACTGAAGGGACATAATTCTGCCATTTCCATGAGACTTTCGTCCCATGGAACTTCCGTCCCATGAAAACTTTTTTTCCTTCCTTCTTATTTTACGATCGTTTTTTTTGGTACATTTTTCACAGGTATCGTCATCACAATTTAGCATTGTTCACGTTGCAGAAAAAGAGCAGAAAAATCGATATGACATGCCCGAGATGACGACTACTATCATTAAACGAGAAGAAGCTACAGTTAGAAGAAGGACAATTTATAAAAAAAGACACTTGCGTAAAATCCTTTATTTCAAGAAACAAAAAGGTACTGCGGAAAGGAATGTGAAAATCGACGATAGAAATTAAACCATAAATAATTTTTTTTCCAAAAGTTTCAAGAAAATAATGATGAAATGGAAACCGCCTTTTTCGTTTTCATTCATCAATATACCGTTTTTTAGTCAATTTTCTGAATCACTAATATTGGATAGTTTATTCTTGGACCTCTATTTTGCATTAATGTCTTTGAAATTTTTATTCCCTTTAATTTTTAAATTTAAAAAAAATGTTTGTTTAAAGAAAAAAAATATTAGTAAAAAAATGAATAAAATGTAGCCTTTAAAAATAGATTAAAATGTAAAAGCAAACGCCATAGAGGATAACTTAACTAAAATATTATAACATATGACACAAAATTTGTATTACAAATCAAAAATAACATACTAAAAAATTGATATTTATTTTTTAATTGAATTTATTTTTAATGATCAAAAATTAAGATATTAGATTAATATCGCGCAAAAAATAGAATTGGCTAAATTCGAGGAAAGAAATCGATAGGAAATAAGTGGTAAATCAGATTTTTTAGTCAAGGAGCGGATTTTCTTTGAATTACATTGTATTTATTTACATCATTTACAAAAGTCAAAAAGATTCAGAAAGCAAAGTTAACTTATTAACATCTAAATTGATTTTAAAAAATATAAATGCTTAAATTGAAAATCATTTGTAACTTGAAATTTTTAAATTACGCTAAAGAGTTTTAAAAAAAATTATTGTTTATAACAATTAACAATCAAACAAAATTATTTTTCGTTTGGCTAATTTTTTGATGTTGATGTGAAATATAAATATATTAAAATAAGATAGTAGGTAATTTTTTCTGAACTTCGACCCTACTATTTTTTATGAAGAATATTTAACTTGACTATTTTATATACTAAATGAAGAATGAATAAAATAAACAATCTTTAACTTGAATATGATATTTTATTTACAAAAATTTTTTTTATTCGGTAAATAAAACAAATGAAATAAATAGAAAATAAAATTTATGTACCTAATAAAAATCATACGATTATATAAAAATATAATTTAAAAATTGAAAATAACTACAGGATGGAGCAAATGTGTGATAAATAAATACAATTTAATGGCAAAAAATGTTTGTAAAGAATTAATGCATTTTAATTAAGATAATAATTTATATAAAATAAAAAGCTGTAGATGAGCTAGAAAAGTACCTTTTTTGTAAATTTTTAAATTGATGCATTTTAATTAAAATTAATGCATTTTAATTAAGATAATATTTATATAAAATAAAAAGCTGTAGATGAGCTTAGAAAAGTACCTTTTTTGTAACTTTTTAAATTTTTTATAATTTTTTAATTTTCGGTTTCCAGATATGTGTTTGTTCGTCGAACAACTCCGATCAGTATTGATTGCGGTTTATGGATTCACACTTGTAATAAAATATACATTAAAGAAATAACCTATTTATCCTCTTAAAATGGTTCTGAAATGTGCGCGCACATTTTTACAGAAACTAACCGACCTTGTCCTTGATAAATTTTTTATCAAAAGAACAAGCAACATCTTTCTTTTCTTATTTCTCGGCTTTACGTAATTTTATTTTTCTATGTTTTTCTTTACCCATTCTGCCGTTCATTTTTTTAAGTAGATAAATATTTTCTTTTTCTTCGAATCGAATTTTTTTTTGTTTTACCGTAAAATTTTTTGAAGCGAAAAAATCATTCTTCTTTACCTTTGGAAAGCGATAAAGAATTTATTAAATTGCATGTTTTTTAAGAAGAAGAGTAACAAAACAGCAAAAATCCTATCTTTGACTTGATCTACGTTTAGTTTTAATTAAAAGTAAATGTCGAGGCCAATTTTGCATGTTTATATTTGTTTTTTTATTAGATATATGTTTGTTATTATTTCTATATTTTATTTACATGATTTTGAAGAATTTTTTAAAACCGTTTTGACTTTTATTTAAGATATTTGTAATGTTTTTTTTATCATGTTTTCTCTATTGATTTGTGAAATAATTATCTAATTAATAAATAATAAATAATAAAAGCGTTTACATTTTTGCAGAAAAAAATTTCCTCATATTTATTTACATTTATCATTTTATTTTCAGTTAATTCTCTATTGCATAGCCTTCTTTTTGATATTTGTAATTTAGCATTTATGCATTTTGTGTTAAAAAGTAGGACATTTAATTTTTAAGCTGGTACAAATTTTTTAGAATTATACCAAAATGGGACCATCTCATAACCAGAAACCGCCATTTTGGAAGTTGCAAACTCCATCGCATGATGATTTGACAGCTAAGCGGATGCGGAGATATCCAAATGGAATTGCATCACTAAATCGTAGTTTTGGTTCTCGGGATCTTGGCACCAATCGACTAGCTATTTCCAATTTACGCAACATATTTGATTATCCACGAGCCTCCACTTCAACGTCATCGCCATTAAATAATCACTTTGATACACCTGCAAGTTGGTGGTTTACAAAAAGTAATATAACACCCGGCGAGCGATATGTATTCGGCGTACCTCATAATTCTGCTTACAACACTGTACATCCACACCATCCTATTCAACGATCAAAAATATTCGATACTGATACTGCAGAAGTTTATGAGGATCTCGATTATTACGAGAGACTGCCCACTGGAACTCCTCCTTTAAGTGATAATAAAGACAATTCTAAATTGTATACACGCCAAAATACGCTAAACTCTTCTCCACATTACCATGTTATTAGACACGCATATTAATGTTATTAGACATGCATTTAATAAATAATTTTTAAAAAGCAATTTTTAGACTTCATCAACGACAACTAGTGCTTGTACAGCAAATGACACTTCAGAACGCAACACGAATTCCGATTTTGACACTCCACCAACACCACCACCTTTTCCTCCTTCCGGAACGATTCCATCATCGTTTACAATGAAAAAAACAAACATTTTAATAACTGATTCAATAACCAATAAAAAGGATACTTCTAAAAAGGTTAAAGAAATAAATGCTAAAAAATCTGAATTAAAAAAGACATTCACCTACCTAAATTACATAAAATACAATTTAGAAAAAAACGCACTCTTTCACAATAAATGGAAAGCGCTTTTGCTTGATCCTTCTATTATTATTAGCCATAGCCGTTTTAATAGCGCTTGCAAGCATTGTAGCCGCCTATATTATTTATGCAAGTAGTAATTCGGATTCTGTATCTCTAGATAATTTTTTACGCGATTCAACAATGTTTTTTCAACAAAATAAGTCACTTTCATCATTGTCTGATTGGTGGATTAAGCTTAATAAAGATATTCATTCGGATTGGCTGTCGACACAACCTCCTGAATACGATAGTAGTGTTGTATTCAGCGATGAATTCAATAGTATAGGAGAAGAAAGAAGTCGATTTTCAAACATGGAATCCCCAGATTCTGCAATTATCAAAGTTCACTCACAATCAATGATTAATATTGATGAGTCCAGTCAAATGCCTTCTGATGATACAATTATCGAACCAAAGCATTTATTGACCTTACAAATTACACAAAGAAAGATTTGTCTTTTTGAAGTGAGTACAAGTGAGCAAGAACAGAGCAGGTAAAATTATAATTTTATTAGATAATGATTTCAGGCAAAATATATGTTTTGAGTAGGTAAATATTATGCTTATATACATTGCAGACGTGACTTTCGATCAGAACATATCCCCGGTGCACGTCTTTTATTCTATTCCAGTCTCAGTCATAATGGTGTACCCGTGCATCCGCTACAATTTCAACGGTATGCGCGTTCGCTGGGCATCGACAACGATTGTAGAGTGATATTATATGACAGAGGGCAACAGATTTGGGCTTCTTATGCCTTTTGGATATTTCAAGTATTTATAATATTATTGATATCGATATTTATTATTCGTTCATAATTTATAAGCTTTTAGTTGTATGGCCACACGAAGATATCATTGTTGAATGGAGGTTTTGAGGAGTGGCGTAGAGCTAATCAATTTAATCATAATTCAACATCTGTGGTGAATGAACAAATATATCATATAGTTAGGGGAGTAAGCACCTATAGTGATAGAACTGGAAATTTTCGAGCTTACTGGAACACGGAACTTATTTCGACATTTGATGACGTACTTGCTACCTTTGAAGCACGTAGTGGCGGGGTCACTGATACAAATCCAGAAATCATTGATGCCCAAACCATGGAGGTACAATAGCGCCCAAAAATAAACCGGACACTAGGTGAAAAAAAATTGGACGTTAATAGCTCGTGAACGAGGCTAACAATTTATATGGAGCTTTTTGCTATTTGATTGTCATATATTTGTTAACTCTTCCAGTGAAAATCGTTCGAAATGGTTCTCTTTACGTAAAGTTATGACATTTCCTTTAAACGTATCTGCATGTCCAAAAAACCGAAATCTATTGTTTTTTTAAATATTTTTTATAAAAACGTTTAACAAAGTTTGTTTTTTAATTAAAACTTTATATTTAAGCTCCAGTAAGTAATTTAAGTCATTAAAACAAATAAAGGATACGTATAAACCGCACTTGAAAAAGTGATTTTACATTAAAAATCGACCCTAATACTTATTAAAAATAGAAGACCTAATTTTAAAAAAAATCAATTTTTAAAGAAAAATATATCTTTTTTGATACTTTTTCGATGTCATGACTTTTGGTCCATTTTTATTTATAAGTTCCCAGGATTAAATTTATTCAATTCCACAATATATTTTATAATCTTTAAGATGGCACTATTAGTTTTTCTGAAAAATCCATATTAGGATCAGAAATCGATTTTAACCGTATTAGGGTCGATTTTTAATGCAAAATCACTTTTTTAAGTGCGGTTTATACGTATCCTTTATTTGTTTTAATGACACATTACTTATTGGAGCCTAAATATAAAATTTTAATTAAAAAACAAACTTTGTTAAACATTTTTATAAAAAATATTTAAAAAAACAATAGATTCCGGTTTTTTGGACAGCCAAATTTGCAGATGCGTTTAAATGAAATGTCGTAAAGAGAACCATTTCGAACGATTTTCACTGGATGAGTTAACAAATATATGACAATCCAAATAGCAAAAAGCTCCATATAAATTGCTAGCCTCGTTCACGAGCTATTAACGTCCAATTTTTTTCACCTAGTGTTCGGTTTTTTTTTGTATCTACTTTTTTAGAATCTAATAAGTTTCAAAACGCTTTTAATTTAAGGAATATAGTGGCAAAGCAAGAGAATTAATCGAGACACGTGACAATAATGTAATATTCGGCCACATTCGCGGTGCAATAAACATTCCAATCGAACGTCTCTATGATGTGACAACTAATCGATGGAACACGGACAAACAGATTTTGGCTCTTATACGCGACGAAAACGCCCTAACCGATCTCCAGCGCCCTTTAATCGTTTATGATGGTACGTCGTTGCGCGCATCAATGGTTTGGCTTGCATTAAAGCGTCACGGTTACGCGCATGTCTCCATATATTTTGGCTCGTGGCCGGAATGGATTATCCGCGCGCCCGACTATCTCAAAGTCATACCAACCTGATTATCCTGCAATTCTTATCACTTTTAAATTAATTCGATGCGTATTCGTGAGTTGAATGATATCACACAGCCGAAATATACCAAAGATTTGGGATTTGAGTCTATGCAAACTGCAAATATGATTACCTTCTTTTTAAAAATTTTTCATCCCTTCATTATATAAATATTGGAGCAATTCCAAGCATAAAAATTGATAAGTTGAGCTCAGCCAGCGAAATTTGAAATTCAATAAGCAGAGTTATAAATGATCAGAATACTTTTAATAATTCGTTTAGAAATGCAATATTTCTTTCATTTTTTTTCTATAAAATTCTCATCCTGTAATGGTGATAATTATTACAAATATGCAGTATAAATTTATATAACGCATAATTTGTTTATATACATTGTTATATCTTTAAAACAAGAAAAAAAAATTGCAAAGCATAGAATAACTTAATTTGATCGTCATAAAAAAAATGGAATATCGAAATAGCATGCACACACACACATCCATCGAATATGTAAACGAAAAGCTCGTGGTTTTAGAGATGAATATGTTATTTAAAATATGCGATTGACGATTTATGTTCGATTGCTCAGCCAGCGATTCACTCGGTGGCGTCGTCGATTCCATGCGCTGTGATTGCGAACACGCACTCCGATTCAGGTAGACAAGGAGAGTCGTAGATTTTGCAGACGCGCTGTTCACCCTTGCCCTTGCGAAGATAGAGTCTGAAAAATTGCTTTGAAGAATGAACAAAGTGTATTATAAAAATAGACATGATAATGTTGAAGATGTCTTGCGAGAATAAAGAAAAAAAACTTTGAATTATGGAAAAATATTTTTCAAAAGAATTTAATGCGGATTTTAGTCAGCCTTTTTAGTTTTTTTTATTTTAGCTTTTTTTAATCTTCTCTAATAAAATCGTTATTCTTCTAACCTTGTTGTGGACGAGTGAGCCATAATGTTGCCGCCAATCGGTTTCTTCGGGTCAACCTGAAACATGCCACCGCCGCCATCCACCTGCGCGACAACTTGATTGGTGATCACAACGGCCACGCCAAACTAAGCAAAAAGAAAGCAAATCAACTTATTAGATGCCATCAAATAGACGAAAACAACAAAAAAAATTATATAGAAAAAATAAAAATAGAATTATATAGAAAATATAGAAAGAGTAAAAAAGTTTTCTTCAAAAAAAAGCTGTAATTTGATAGAGGAAAGGAGAGGTGAAATAATCGCATCAAGCGTCGTACCTCGTCAGCGAGCCGCAGCAGGCCGCGCAAAAAGCGTGCCAAACTCATTTGGCGATCCGCTAGCTGACCGCGTCCGGAGTAGTCGGTGCGAAAAAGAGCCATCGCGCTGTCGACGATTACGAGCGCGTAGCGCGATTCGGACATCATTTGCGCGCCCTTGCACAAAAGATCCTGTTGATGCTCGGTGTTGTAGCAGCGAGCATAGGCGACGTGCTCGAGCACCGCCTCACCCGACATGTTATATCTGTAGAAGAGAACAAGGTCGATACATCCTTGATATCAATCCAAGCTACCTTTCCGCAATGGCAAGCAGACGTTCCGGACGAAACGTGCCCTCGGTATCGATCCACAGGCAACGACCCTCGGCACCGCCCATGTCCACGGGCAGTTGACACATCACGGCCAACTGATGACATAACTGACTTTTGCCCGTGCGAAACTCACCAAAAACCTAGAAATAAATGCTCTAAAAAATACAATTCGTCAAAAAGTTACCCTAATTTCGCGTCTATAATACCGGGAGTTTTGAACCAAATTTAAATTGGCGCCAATGAGTTCATTCTGTTCGTATCGGATCCGTTGGGGTCCAAATTTTGTGCTCACTTTTATGAAATCGAGACAAAGGCGGACACAAAATTCGGGCCCCAATGGACCCGACACGAACAGAGAATGAACTCATTGGCGCTAATTTAAATTTGGCTCAAAGCATCCGGCCTTATACACGCGAAATTAGGGTAATTAAAAAACTTTTTCAAATACCTCAGTTATTGAGCCGGTTTCAATGCCGCCGCCCAAAAGTCGGTCAAACTCGCGACTACCGGTTTTTAGCTGAATAATCTCCGAGCGCTTGACGTGCACATCACTGGCGGCCGTAAATCCCATTGGAACGAGTTTTTGAACCTCACTCTATATAGAATAAATTAACGCATTAAATAATTAGAAAAAAGCTAACCCCTCAAACATGTGAACAAAAGAAACACATTTAGCGCCACTAATTTTCATTTCCATTCGAGAAATTTTCGACTAATTTTTGCAATATATAAAGTATGAATGTTCAGGAATTCTACGAGTATCTTTTCCAAAAACTAGTACAAAAAAAAACCCCACAAAAATTTTGTCGACTTTCTGCTCGCTAATTCCGCGTACGTTGAGTAGCTCGCGTTTCGGCGAGTAAGCCACCGCCTCGATGGTATAGTATCCGGCGTCTTTCAGTTTCTTAATGTCGGAGCTGTGAATTCCATGTTGCTTAAAGAATATATATGTATATATTAAAATATTTTATGTATATATTAAAATATTTATTTAAAGCTAAAAAAAAGTCCGACTAAAACCATATTCACCTCAAGTTTGTCAATTACGCGATAGGAGGAATTCTCGTCGTCGTCCTCCAACCCGACGTTCGCCATGTTCTCGAGCGTGTCGTCGAGCGGCGCTTTCGGCTGAACGACAATCTTCTCGCGAATGCGATTTCGATTAGCCATTGAATATTATTGAATTAATTTTCTAAACCTATGTCGAATAAATTCAGCAAAGCGATACGTGAACATTTTTAGTTGACAGTAAAAGAAATATTGAAGAAAAATGACTAGTAAAAAAGTGCACGTACGTGTAGATCTTTTCCCGGATAACTACATAGTTATCCGGAAAAATTGGAATTAAAATTTCTCAATTCATTTATTTTAAATTTAAATATAACGCTTATTTTTTGTGGAAATTTAAAGTTGAGACGAAGTGCCGACGTTAACAGCAGTACATATTATATTGTTAAAGCAAATTAAATGGCATTACCACATAAATGTATAAATGTATAAATATCATTTGATTAATGGACAAATTTCGCAGAAAAATGAGAACGAATTATTATTATCATTATATTTATTTTTATTCATTCGACAAACATATTCAGACATCAGTTTATTTGACTACATCACAAATATTATGGAGAGAACGTCGCGAGAAACCTCCTGATTCTTCACTCGACTTCCTCAGTTGGCCGGCGCAGCGGCGGCTGGCGAAGCACCATCAGCGGGAGAGCCCGCCGCTGCCGCAGCGACACCAGCGGCCGCAGCCGTCTCAGCCGGTGGCCACGGCGAGCCGTCCGCTTTGGAGAACTTTACCGGCACGCGAATCACACCGTCCGGCTTCGTGGTCGGCGTCCACACCTGCCTCGGCGTCTTTGCATCGTCGGCGACGCCCACATGGTAGAATGCAAAGAAGTGCTTCGACATATCCGGCAACGCTTTGGCAATCAGTGCGAATTTCACGACAAACGTCTCGCCAGCCCTCACGTAGCCGAGCGGTGGACGAACGCGAAAGATTTCGTTCGACGTGCATTTTATCTAAAATGCAGCAGAAAATAAAAATCAAATTACAGAACATATATTTATTGAATTTGAGAATTTTTTCGACACCTTATAACATTGAAGCTGATTCGTCGAATTCGTAATCTTCACTTCAACGGCGTAGTTCTCGTCCGGAGGAAACTTATCAGTCTTAAAGTTGATGTAGTCACTCGGCTCTAGCTTCATTTGAAAAACAGGTTCTTTTTTAGTAGTCGCCGTAGCGACTACAGCATCATTGGGCGCACCATCAGGAGGAGCGCCTTCCTCCGCGCTTTCGGAAGCGGATTCCGTAGCATTGGGTGCAGCGGCAGCCGGCGAAGCGCCATCAGCAGGAGGAGCGCCTTCATCCGCGCTTTCGATAGCGGATTTCACAGCATCAGCCATTTTATACTATTATTTGATAACTAAAAATGAGGGCAATTAGTAAATCAATCAACACAAACCAAATGTCAAAAAGACATTCCAGAAATTAAAGAAAATGGAGCTAAAATAAAAAAAATCACCTTCTCAAAACGTTAAATCAAACGAAAACTCGAAATAGACCAACCAATCAACACAAGCTAGTTGCGTCAAATGACGACCAAAAATAGCGATCGTTTTAAGAATCGCAACGACAAGAAAAGTTGATAACCAGACAACGTTTTGACTCGCATAAAAAGAAAACCAATTTTCTGGTTTTTCAGAAAATGTACAATAAATTTTATAAACTTATATTTGTATATATTTCTAGCGACAACGTTGTTTGATTAGCACCAGTTCTTCATGCGTGTTTGTTTGATTGATCCATTTGGTTTAAACGTTTTGAGAGGTCCATAAAATTATCTTTGGTATATTTTTCAGAAAAAAATGGTAGTTGCATTACAAAACGCTAGAATATGATATCGGTAATTTGTTGTTGAAAATGGTTCGCCGAATATCGTACAAACGACCCCATGTTTACAGTGTACATTTTTTTTTGTTTATTTTGGTACAATTCATTTCGGCCCAATTTTTGGTACTA
The DNA here is from genome assembly GCA_024678965.1 of Bradynema listronoti. Taxonomy (NCBI): domain Eukaryota; kingdom Metazoa; phylum Nematoda; class Chromadorea; order Rhabditida; family Allantonematidae; genus Bradynema; species Bradynema listronoti. The sequence goes on along the minus strand of JANLNO010000001.1, from coordinate 1,149,343 downwards.
ATTTTTTCTCGTATTTTCTTCATATTTTCAATTCATATTGCACTTTTTTTCGATATTTGAGCATTATGAATCGCAAAAGAACCGTACGAAATAGTAAGTGATTTTCGCATTGTCAAGCTTGAAAAAAAGAAACCCAATTTAAAATTTTAGAAGGAACACACAGAAAGGATAGATCGATCTCCACATTCGGATTGATCTCCACGTTCGGTGCTTTAAATTTTTCAGATGACGATAACAATAACGACAACAATGAAAAAGGTGGATCCAATCCGAATTCGCGTCTTGTCATTTCACTTCCATCCGAAGCAGCACAATTGGCGAGACATTTATTGAAAAAATGCATAACTATGCAAATATTACACATGTATAAATTTAATATATTTAAAAATAATACTTTAATATGTAAAATCCTATGAGTATAGGGTGGGATATTGGTTTAATTTTTTTTAATCTAAATAATTATATTTGTTAGGAAAAGCCGCCAAAGACCAGAAGGATCGTAAGCACATTGTTATGCACGTGCAGTGAAAGGACTGACCAGACAAAGGCGTCCCATTGAGTGCCGTAGGAGCAATTTGCTCCATCGTAAGCACTCAAACATTTTCTCCTCTCATTGTTCATTGCTCGGCTGGTTAGTATATTCTCCAATGGAAGCCAAAAAAGCATTATTCATTTTTACAAATAGATGTAATGGACTTTTTTTATAATAGGCGTCAGTCGTACGGGCATAATCGTTTCCATCGAGGTGTCCCTGCGCGTGCCACTCTCCGGAAAGGAATTGAGCGTCTACAACATCGTGAAGAACCTACGCTCCATGCGCTATTTGGCTTGTCAGGCGGATCTACCATATTTATACGTACATACTCGCCTATATCACTTCCAAGCGAGTCGGTTTTCTCTTCTTTCTTGATTCTATTTAAAAATGCCTGTAGAAAAACCGATAAACCTTTTGGACTACTAGAATCGTATTTAAAAAGCGTGGACCATGTGGTTCAGCCTGTTTCATTTTCAATTATTTTTCTGGATTAATGTCGAATAAATTTTTTAAGGTTATGCCATCAGCCTATATGAATAAATTCGTTGACGATTATACAACACTGGTCAAGGTTCGCTTAGCGGATTGTGGAAAGAGAATGGGAATAAGTTTATTGAATTGAGAATTGTGATCATATATAATTTGGTGTGTCTTGTAAATATATGCCTATGCTATGTAAATAAAGGAATTGTGATCGATTGGCTTTTTTTTATAATTTTTCTTTTAAATAAAGTTAACAAAAAATAATTAGTTTATCAAAATTTTCCGTATCCCGCCCGAATTCTCCGGCTCCAATGTCTCAATCATTAGTTTTTTGTTTGATTTTCTTACATTATTTCTGGCCTTACGAATCGGTCTGTTTTTTTAAATATCAAATCAAAATTTTTTCCCAATTTTTTTTTAATTTTAAATTTTTTAGTTATTAAAATTTTTCATTTGAGTACAGAGATAATGCGTCCGTTAACCGACGAGGAAATCGAAAAGTTGTTTTCGAAGCTGGTTCGTTATATTGGCGACAACGTAAAACAGCTGTTGGAAAGGGCCGATGGAGCGTATTGTTTTCGATTTCACAGAGATCGCGTATACTATTGCAAGTAGGCATTTTATTATTTTATTAGCCCGGCTCTAAACTCAATGATAATAAAATTGAAATTTGAATTCTAATTTATCGAAAATGGATTTTAGTGAAAAGTTAATGAAACAAGCCGCTTGTATTGCACGCAAGGAACTCCTGTCCTTTGGTACATGTATTGGAAGGTTTACAAAGGGAGGTAACTTTCTCATGGGAATCACTGCTTTGGATTATTTGGCACCGTACGCTAAGGTATTATAAAAATTTTAACAGCTGGTTAAATTCAGTTTTGCTGAACCTAATAAATTGGTTATTGATTGATGTTATTTTTAGGGGAGAATATGGCTGAAGCCAAACGCCGAACAACAATTTCTTTACGGCAGCAACATATTGAAGTCTGGCGTCGGGCGGATGACCGATGGTATTGAGGCGAAACAGGTTTGTATTTTTCAAAATATTCGGCCAATTTTAATTTTTAAATTCTTTTTATTGAAATAAATTTTATTTATTTTTCTACGTGATACGTAAAGATCATTCCTCTCCCGTTGGAAATGACCTTGGAACTAATCATTTCCCTGGTTTTGGATGAGAGCCAACCGAAGTCTCGGCTGGTTTGCTGCATAAACATGCGGTATCGGCTGATGCGGCTTGCAAGGCCTGGTCAGCACCGCCGCGTATCACCCACACTGTGCGATGTGGTACCTATTGTCTTCCAAAATATGGAAACACCGGTCGGGGGTGGAATTGAACTTCATCCCAAGCAAAGTGAAACCTGTCGCACAACCACTACTCCCCTTATTTTTCTAGCTTTTTTTTAATTGCTCATTTGATCGTTTTTCAGGGAGTCGTTGTCTATAACATGTCGGATGTTCCTCTCGGCTTTGGTGTAGCCTCCAAAGGCACAGCGGAATGCAAGCGTTCCGATCCGACGACTCTCGTCGTTCTTCATCAATCCGATTTGGGCGAATACATTCGTACAGAAGACGCGCTTACATGATTTGTTTCGTTGTTATTGTTGTTATCCAAATTGTTCTTATACATTTTGTTATAAATCTTTTAAATTTTATTTTTTTAAGTATAAACTATCCAGTATAAAAGTTTCATTTAAAAAATTAATGATTTTTGAAAAAAAATTGTTTTAAAATTCAAAGATAAATTTAAATTTTTAGTCTAATTCTACAAAACACTTTATGTATAAGTTAGTGCCATAGATAGCCGTCACGTTGGCCGACTGTTGGGAACGATTTTTTTTCTCAATTCCTAAAAAACATTAGGCACTTTTATTTTTTTTTAAATATTAGGTTGAGGGGAAAGAAATGCGCGTTTGAGTCAAAAATTTTTTTTATTATAAAAACAAAATTACAACACTTTAATCCAAAAGGTATTCGCCATTATTATTGACTACTTGTCGCCAACGTCCACGCAAAGAATGGATGCCCTTCTCGAAGAACTCGGCCGGCTGCGACTCAAAGAAGTTGGACACCCAAATTTTGATCTCGTCGCGGTTTTTGAACTTTTTCTCGGCCAGGGAGTGCTGCATCGACCGGAACAGATGGTAGTCGGATGGCGCCAGGTCTGGGCTGTATGGCGGGTGAGGCAGGACTTCCCAGCCCAATTCCTCGATTTTCTGTGAAGTGATCTTTGCGACATGCGGCCGGGCGTTGACGTGAAGAAATTTTGTCGACGCCGTATCCACACCTTGACGTCGCAGCGCTTGATCCACACGGCCCAATTGATGTTGGTAGAGGTCCGCCGTAACTGTTTGACCCGAATCCAGAACCTCAAAATACACGAGACCTTTGCTGTTCCACCAAACACAAAGCATCACCTTTTTTCCGTGGATGTCCGGTTTTGGAGTCGGTTTTGGCGCCTCACCGGGGTCCAGCCACTGCCGCTTTCTTGTGGCGTTGTCGTATTGGATCCATTTCTCATCCGAAGTAACAATGGAGTCGAAGAAGCCTCTGTTCTTGGCGCGGCGAGCGAGAATGCTGGCGATTGCGACGCGTGTCGCCTTGTTTGCGTCGGAAAGCTCGTGCGGCACCCATTTTCCGCACCGATTTACCTTTTCCAGTACGTGCAAGTGGTCGACGATGGTTGTTTGATCGCAGCCAAACTGTTCTGCAAGCTGGCGAGTTGTTTGGCTGGGGTCTGACTCAATGACGGACTTCAATACTTCGTTATCGACGATTTGAGGCCGACTTCCGTGTTCTTCGTCCTCCAAGCTTTCATCACCGTTCTTAAAGCGCTGGAACCATCGTCGACACTGACTTTCGGACAGGGCTTCTTCGCCGAATACCTCAGACAGGGCACGATGGGATTCAGCAGCCGATTTGCCTTGCTTGAAGTCGTACCATATGCAAGCTCGAATTCGAAATTTTTGCTGAAACATTTTCTAAACACTTTTTCTTGTAAAAAACAAAGTAAACATAGATAAGTTATATATCAAACGATGCGAAATAAAACGCTTTTTCTGATAGACAAAACCGTTTTATAAAATCTTTTATTGTACCAGAGAAATAAATGGACAAATGCAACGCGCATTTCTTTCCCCTCAACCTAATATTATTCAAAATCATTAACATTTCTTTCAAACTAAATAATAAATGAAAATGTTTTGATAATAATAAAGTGTTGATAATAAATTAGGTAACATTAATAACGTAACAACAAATTGGGCATGTTTCACAATTAATGGTGAGGGTTTTAGGGTATAAAAAACGTCGACTTTCATATTATACATCAAATTCTAATTAGAGCTTATTCTTTAATTTCTTTTTTAAATTAAAGAATGAAAAACTATGACCCGTTCATTCAAAAAAAATGGGATTGATGTTTTATTTGTGTTTTATTTTTTATTAGCCATTGTGCAATCACACTAATCAGGCCAAGTCGATGATAGGCATCAGGGCGTGACTAAATCGCTCATCAAATTCGGTATTGCTAAAGCGCTGCACAGCGATAAATGCATTCCGTCGTACTTGAGCGCGCCTCTCTGGCGTCTCGAAAACAATGTCGGCGATTTGGTGGGCATAATCTAAAAATATAGAAAAATATTATAAAACAGATTTCTTAAGACCCATAATCATTCATCAAAAGGCTTTTTCAACGACAAAAAAAAATGATTTTAAAACTTTGTATTCAAAAATATAATATAAATAAAAATATGAGACCCTCGACAGATTGGGCAAGAAAACCACACGGCACATCGATTTCACCGTCCGGTGGCGATATATAGCCGCCGATAATATCGAGTTTTGGACCTGCTAAATAAAAGAATTAAAGAGTAAAACGAAATTCAATTTTCATTTACAAATATATTATGTATAATTTTTTGAAATAATTATGTACAAAAAAAAATAAATATACCCGAATTGTGCGCGATCATTATGGTTCCGGCCGCGAGCGCTTCGACGACGGAAATTCCGAAATGCTCATTCCACATAGTATGTATACCAATCAGAGACATCTGAAAGCAAAATATCGCTAATCAAGAGAAAATGAAAAGAATGTAGCCTAGTTAATGTGCGTCCTACGTGGTACAAATCCAAGAGCTGGGAGAAGGGAACGCCAATGCGCCACATTACGTCCACATTGTCCTCCAAATCGTACTTCTCTACGGCAATTTTCTGTAGATATTTTAGACGATATTGATCTTCCTTGTTCCGACAACCGCCCGCGATAATCAAAGTCATCTATACAAAAGCGAGAAAATTTATGTATGAATAGAGATGATATATGGACAATAAAAAAAAATGCTGCAAAACACGTACATGAATATCGCTGTCCGCTTGCCGGATGAGATATCGAGCATCGGCGAAAGCTGCCAGCTGTAGCTCGTGGTTCTTCTCCGGCCGAATCTGCCCCACCGAGAGAACGTAAACACGTCTCTCTTCGCGAAGCAATCGCTCCGCATCGCATTCACGATCGTGCGGATCGAACGCCTCGTTGTTGCTGGATGCCAATTCGCTGTTGCCTTCCACGTCGACGTGTTTAATGTAATGGGCGACGTACGGCGGACACAGCGCCTCTACATCACATGGCGGATAGACAATTGTGGGCGGCCGTTCGTCAGCGCCGTGCGGTCCAAACAAATCACAAATATGCGAATTGGTCCAGCTTAATTTTTTTTTTTTTTGCATTTCCAAAATTAATTAACTTTCAACAAAATAGTTTTCCATCAAAAAACATCAAATTTTGTTTTTGAATTTACCTGCCATTCGTCATAACAAGATCGGAGCATTTGCACATGCAGAAAGCGTAAAGCGTAGCCAAATCATAGTAATATAACATTTTACCCAAAGTAAACACGTAAAAATTTGTAATCCAATTGCGATTGTTATAAGTTGCGGTTCGTCGTCGAACTAGATCCACCATTTCTATAGAAATAAACCTCCATTGAAATTATAATATATTATATGCATTCGCAAAACAAACCTTTTGTAATTGTGGGATAGTGGACGTAGCAGGCCGTTTTTGCACCGCCGATATAGCGAAAAACCGGCAAGGAGAGCGGTATGCCGGTCGAATCGACACAAACAGAGGGAGTAAAACGAAGTATGGCTTCCACGGATAGCCAAAGTCCCCCAAAAAGTTGTAGAATCATTGTGAGAAAACTCGCTGGTTTAATCAGCCAACAAAACCTAAATTATTGTTATAATATAAAAACCGATTAGAATAAAAAAAGGAAATGGAAAAGAAAAAAACCTAACCGTAGACGGACGAACTTAATCGTATGCGCATCCACATCGATGTTGAAAAGAGCACGCGCTCCGGCGAGTATCTCGTCATCGGTTGCTTTGATTCGTTCCGTGTAAATAACAAATTCCCAGTTGGGTAAGCTAAAAATTGAAAAAAAAATAGACACAATAGTAGCAAATGTTTTTCAACCTTTTCTGAAGCGCCGAAATGCCTCGCCATAAAACACGCTCTCCGCCGCCGCCGGAATTGCAATACGGATGAAAGAATGCCACCGATTTTGGTCGTCTAAAACTTTTTCTTCTCATTCATAAAAATATAGACAAAAATAGCAAAGTTAAAATAAAAACCTCCGACGATTTGTGATCGGCCGAAGGACGAGCAAAAGCAATAAATGGACGAGCAATAAAAATAGAGATATCATATAAATCTAAAAAAACTTTGAATTTAAAATTTAAAAAAATTTGAAATCATTCGATGCACAAATATAATATTAACTTCATTTGAAAAAATGAATAAAAAATGTGGATACAAAAAAAAATCGGCCATATAATTTATGAATCACTTAATTTATATAATTTTTGATATATCAAGTATTCAAAATCAAAAATTTGCAATATTATTCGCCGTGAGGTATTCAAAATCAAAAATTTGCGTGTTGGTAAAATGCGCCGTATGGAAATTTAAATATTTTATGCACTGCTTTTTTTTAACAGTAAATCGCCAAATTGACGTCTATTATTTCTTTAATCGAAAGTTTATTATTGTTTGTTTTTCATTTGGAAATATTATATATCAAAAATGTCAATTTCCTTTTAAAAATCATCGAATTTTAAAATCAGTAATTAGAAACGATTAAAACTCGGAATTCGAACATTTATTAAACATCAAAAAATAACAAATGTTATGAGTTGGAAAAAATTTTTGAAGTTTCACCCATTTTTTGGAAATTGAAAATCAGAATTCCGATACACATATATGAATATTTTAAGGCATATAAATTATTATAAATATATTGTTAAATATAAAAAAACATCCTAAAAACATAAATAGAATATTTATATATCCCACAGGGGTAAGGGAGTGAATAAAAATAAAAATGAAATTTGATTAATGGATTTCTCGTCCGTACACCTGAGAAGAAATCTTTGGAGAGAATTGTTCAGCCATTCAATGGCCGCCGGATTGGCACGAAAGTAATTGAGCGTTTCGATGAGTTCTAACTTCGACGAGTAGCGCAATAACACGAATAGCCACGTGTTCGATAGCGCGTCCATTACCGTGGGAATAGTGAGCAGAGTTGGCAGAAAATATTGAAGATTAGCACCGTTCATAATTCTGCGGGCGATTCCATCCATTTTGATGAGTTCGTCGGTTAGTGTTGAGCAAAGATACTTGTCCGCCAGCTATAAAATTTTGTATTATTCAATGTTGAAGTCAACAGTCAATAGTCAAAAAATGAACTTACGAGAATCATAGCCGAGCATGTTTTTGCTGTTGTTATTTCGACGCACTCCGAGTTTCGACAACCCACCAAATAGTGCATAAACTTGACAAAGTCTTCCTCGTCACAATTATCTTCTTTTTCATCGAACATAAAACGCATCCGACCCTCGGCTTTTTCCACAAATTCGTGCTCAAACATCCCCTAAAAATATTTCTTATTACATTAAAAAATATATTAGTGATGAAAATAACCTTAAAGTATGGATTTGAAGCACATAATTCGCTTTTCGGCACTGACAAAATTGGCCCTTTCTCTGGATTATTCGCATTATAAAATTCCAAAACTTCAGGCTTATCGTTTTCGAATTGCTCGGGGCTTTCAGCAATTTTCTCATCTGACGTTTCCTTTTCTTTTATACTATCCTTGCTGACATTTGGCATCAATACATTCAAAAGACATTCATATTTTTTAGAGTCGCTGTTGTCGACAGATTTTATTCCAAAAAAATAGTATAGTTTATCATTATACCAATCGTTTTGCGGTGTTTCGAATTCCGAACGAAAGTCGAAAAATGGTCTAAGCGCTCTGCGCGTTAATAGTGACGCAAACGTTGTGAAAATTTCCCAACAGATTTGAGCCTAAAATCTATTTTATTATTATTGGTAAAAATTTACTACAAAAATTTACTTGTTCATTGTCGATTTCTAGACAATCCTCACGTATGGCCGAATCGGAACTGAATTTCGGGGGCTCCTTTTCCGACTGCCACTCTCCGCTCAAAATACGCGATAGATCCAAAAGCAGCATCTGTATTGGTACGTAGATGGAGTGAAAGCGCTGAGCACGCTCGCTGCGAATCAGCATTAGTCCGCTAGTGAGTGCGTTACGAACAACTTTTGCGTTGTCATTTCGCAGGCCCATTTCAATATGGTACCATCCAATGTTGGAGTCAGCATGGCTCATAAAGTCTCTCATTAAATCACGACCAAATTCACAACATCGGTCGCAACGTCGACAATAATTTCCAAATCTGTAAGCACAAATACACATTAGATAAATTAATTCTTTATTTCAATTAATAAAAAAGATTTTATACATGTCGCAATTGTCTGAGCGTGAAAATGCAATATAAAATGTGCATCAACACGCGAAAAAAACTCTTGCCTTTGATGTACCATAAGTTTTAATTGCCGTTCTTAATCCCAGTTTACGTTTGCCCTTTATCCCAAACATTATTCCAACCAGAGCGAATGATAGCGTTCCAGGCGACTACCGTCATGCTAATTGATGCCAGCCGTCCGAGCCCATCCCGCTAAAATCTACTCCAATTGTAGCCAAACCAAAAGGTATAGCCTAATGTTTAAAAAGCAAATGTACTGACCTTGACTCAAATGAGCGCGGCCAGCCCTACAAAAGGGATCCGAAACAAGACGTAATCGAATACCAGAATATTTCCCATTCCCAAAGGGTGATAGGAGGTGTAATCTGGATCGTTAATTTTTAAAACCCCGAGACGCGCTTAAACGACGTCACTAACTCGGGGTTGGATTAACTGTCTAACAGTATAAAGGCTTAGGCTTAAGCAATACAAAATTGCTAAAGACGCCTCGGCAACTTATGGATGAATTGTTTTTTTAGAACATTAAGAAAATTTTAATTTTAAAAATGTGACTTTTTAAGAATACAAGGACGTCGAATAAGCTTCTCAACGACCATCCAATGAAAGTTCATTTCGAGCAGAGCGTGTAAGCTTCGTTGACAACGAGCAAGTCTTATTAATGAGCGCATAATATGCGGATCGAATACTGTGGTCTCACTTATGTAGTCAATCAATGTACGTAGAACCTATAAAAAAAATATATTACAAAATTGGATAATGAATAAACATAATTCATTTAATATTTTCAAAGCCCGATGTCGAGTAATTTTTAAGAATTTAACCAAAATTATAAAAACTATTTATATCCTTTTATTATTTATTCATTTATTTATACATGTAGACTACTTGTACTTGTATATACAAAAAATATATGTGTATATAAAAAAATATTTTTTTTATATATCCGTTAAAAATTTACCTCTTCTTTAACTAAATATGGATAATTCACTTCCTGGTGCGTTAATTTAGATATAATATTCAAACAATCAGCCACTACCTATAATTACAAAAATACATATATAGCTCAATTCAAAAGCATTGAACATTTTATTTAATCCTTCACTTCATGTAAATATGTATATAACATACCAATCGTTTGCTCCGAGAATCAAGATTCTCGTCAAAGGTGTTTTGAATTGTCGACAAAGTCGTTTCATCGATTTTACGCTCGCAAGCTGCCTCATCCGAAATGGAAGTTGATTCATTAGAATGACAGGAAATATCATCGTCGGCCAGCTCCGATGACACTTTTAAATCGTCGAGTAGAGTAGCGGCCGCTACTGCATTTGAATCATCAAGCAAGTAGTGTTCATCCTGTTCTACCGTGCGCTCGAGTGTAACGGTTGGCGCATTTCCAGTAAAAGCATTAGGCGCATTATATTCGTAGTTTCTAAAAAATTAAACTGCGATGAGACAATTGCTGCTTGCGGTCACGACAATTACTGCCCGGACAATTGCGGCCTAAGTTTTTTTTTTCTTTCAGACTGAACTTTGACTTTGCCTTGAGCCAGCTTTGATTTTTCTTCAAAGAAAAGGAAAAATTGACGATTTAAATCATTTTTATAAAAAATTATTCAAATTGTCAATCAAAAAATTTTTGTGTCTTTTGCCATGGAAAAAACTTCTAAAGAACTTACGAATTATTTGGCGACATAGATGGACTCCAAACAATACGATTATAAGCTGGAAATGGCGGTGATATAGTTGCGGAAGGTAAAGCTCCTTTGGAAAGCGGTCCACAAAAGAATTCCTAGATTTAAATTTAAAGCAAAAATAATTATAATTATAAGACGATTACCTCCATTCGCTCTGGACTAAAAGGGCCTTGCTCTTGTTTCATGGGAGCGGATAAAACATCACTGGAATGAGATCTAATAATAGAAGATTTTGAACTGGATGAGACATCGCTCTCATGAATTTCTTGATTAATTTCCTCAACTTTTTTCTTCAAATTATTTTTGGGCGATACTTTTTCTTGATTACAATCGACTCGATTTTCCTCCACAAATCGACGAATGTGATCAATGGCAATACGTATAAATCCACCTCGTTGACAAACAAGCGCCATGCTTTGCGTATCATAGATAAAATGTTGAAGGCTAGTGATAATCTTCATTTGTTGTCGAGGAGCACATTCATTTGAATTAAGTAAATCCAACATGCGTGCCAAAACATTCTTTTCACATAAAACCATTCGTGCCCACGCATCCTAATAAAAGAATGAAAATTATATGATTTAATTTATTATTATAATTTCACTAAATTATATTCATTTATAATATAATAAACCTGAGTAAAATGACATAAAAATTCGCAACGAAATCCATTCAAATTATTATTAGAGTCTAAAACGCGATTGATACCGTCGCGTCCGAACGCTTCGCGTAAGTCAAATGAGTTGCGCGTAAGCTTGAGCAAAAAATTTTGCCATAAAAAATTAATTGTTTTCTCCGTAGAAGATGAACTACTTTTTTCATTGTTCAAATTATTGTCTGCAGTATTCTCGCTATCATAAAGTAAAATGTCAAGTAAAACTGGTGCACATCCACTAAAGTAAAATTATTTTTTAGCTTAAAATTATAGCTGTAAATAGAAAAAAATAAAAAATCTAAATGTCGTATTGTACATATTTTATTGTTCAGAAAAAATGAAACCTTGCAACCAATTGTCTTCCTACATCTTTTGGATATACACGCACAAGACTAAGAAGAATTTGTAAAATGTCATGACTCTGCTTAAGTTCTTTTGGAGAATTTAATCGAGCAATACGCGAACCAATATGAAAGATACAGTTTGATAAAATTACAGCCTAAAATATATTAAAACAACGAACAATAGCCGTGTGCTTTAGCTAATAATTTAAAATTTATGTTGTTTAATTTTTATGTTTATGCCATAAAATAGTTTTATAAGTAGTTTTTAACTTTTTTATATTTTGTCATATTTTTTTATAAAATTTTAATTTTTTAAACTTTTGAAAGAAAAATTCTTTCATTTTTTATTACTTTTTTTATTTACAAGAACTTAAATTTGCCTTTATTATCAAATTTACATAAAAAGATTACAAAAATAAAAATTAACTGCGTATTTTAATTAATTTTATACACATATGTATTAGTTAAATATTTTTTTATTTATTTTTTTAAGATTCTTCATTTATTTTTTTATGATATGTTTTTGTTAATATGCATTAATTTTTCAGTAAAAGTTTAGAATTATTTTCAATCTTTTTAAGTTTAATTTTTTTTTGTATATTTGTTAAATTGACATAAATGTTCTAAAAGAATTATGAAAAAAATTGCATCTTCTGCTTTAAAAGACTGAAGAGGTTGGTCATAAAATGAGAAAGAAATGCAGAAAAATACAATTTATTGTGTACGGCAGCTGGCTATATTTTATAAAAAGAAAATTCATGCAATGAAAAGAATAAAATTGAGAAGAGAATGAGCGAGTAGCAAAAACGTACCCAGTGTAAAAGGACGTTATATATCAATAAAAACAAAAAATTGCACGTATCATTTTGTATTTGCAATTTTTCGTTCATTTTTATTTTGTACTGATTTTTTTATAGAAATGTTTTCTTATATTTATGTAAAGTCGACTTATGATTTGTGTAAATCTAATATATTGTATAAATTAACTAAAACACAAAAAAGTCATATGAGCTCGTTTTAAATCATACGAGTAGTAAGGTCGACTTATAATTTTCATCTTAATTTCACAATAGTGAAAATCAATAGTTTTTTAATATTTTTTTAAATTCAACGAATTCATTTTCTTCGTTTTAGATTACACAAGAAAACCTTAAATCTAACATGTCTGAAAAAATAGAAAACAAGGAGGCTGAGGAAAAACTAAAACAATGCGGTCGAGCTCCAGCGGAAAAAATTGCCGGAGGTGTTCGAATATCACGAAAGGAAAAGCGTATATCGGAAACTGGCAATTCGGAAATAAAAGTAAGCGACGAGGAAGATGAACAAGGCGGTTCACAAAAGGGTGACGAGTTGGAAAAAATCCGACAAACAAACAATATTTTGGCATCTAGCGATTTGGCAGCTCAAGTAGGCATACCTCCTATTGAAGAAATATAATCATCTAATAAAGTAAAAAATTTGAGACATGAAACTGACAATACAAATTTTGCAGACAAAGAAAGACTATCCAGAAGCTGCTATTCGCTCGTTCCATGAAAAGGCTTTGCCATGTCACCAAAAACCAATCGATAATCACCCAAAACCGAGACAGAACAACCAAGTATTTCAACCACAGCGCTTTAATTAAATTAATTAAAGTTTGAAAATTCAAGAGATTCGAAATTGCAAGAGGTCAGATGTCGAGGTTTTAAAATATATAAAATATATGTAAAAATTCTAAAAACATCTTTTCTTAATATATGTAAATGCACTTTCCATGTATATATTTAAATACATCTTATAAATATTTAATATATTTTTATAAAGTTAAAGAAATTGTTGTAATTTTGCTTATATTCCATTCTGAGAATTGCTAATATTGTTGACATGTAATTTAATAAGTAAAAGTAATTTGAAATAAAATATAAAAAAAATATTTTTAATATTTATACCTTTAACCTAATTGGATTTCGAGAAAGAAGTCGCATTACTCTCAAAGATCGCTCGGCGATTACTGCATCACTTTGCTTAATATTTAAAGCGATGTTCTCAAGTAATGCAGAATTATGGGCCACTAGTGACGAAGTTTCATGAAAGTTGCAAAGATTGCCGACAAGCCGCAAGACATTGGCTTTCATCCGTCCGCCGGCCTGGTGCTCAAGTAAATTAAGCAAAAGCGTCGCAATTCTCGACCATTGGCTGACCTTAAAAACAAATAAGATTTTATCTTTGAAAAAATTGTAATTTATCAGTGATTTAAAAACAAATATTTTCTCAATAATAAGTTTAAAAATTTACACTTATATCTTACTTTATAACATGCTAACAATAACAAAATATCTAGCTTATCCAAATAATTAAATATCAACTACTATTCTATAATATTTAAAATTAAATCAAAATTCCATTTTAAAAATATTTCGCTTAATCATACGCCCTAACAAATTAATTAAAGTGACTCACCTCTGCGCATGCAGCAACAGAAAAATGACAAACATTAGCAAGAACACTACTCGACTCTCTAAGAGCCACTTTTAATTTATCCTCCAATCTAAAATAATAAAAAAATAAAAGATAAAGTACAAAATCACCGTAACTTAATTTACAAAATTCTTTTTCTAGTTGTAAATTATCATCTGTAGAATAATGTGAATCCAAGTTAAACTCTTGTGAAAAGTGCAGAATTCAAATTTGACAAGCTTCAAATACGATAAAGACATACTCAATCGTTGATGATAACAATTTTGTATGAAGCCTGTCAAAAAGACGCAAAAGACTAAGAAAGCATGACCGATTAGTATCCATTAATGTAATCGCTTCCGGCCGATTAACCACTTTCTAAATCATTTGTATTATTATTCTAATCCCAGCATATAATGTGTTTCAAAAATTAAAATTTTTGTCATTATAATAAAAAATCTTAGCCAAAAATCTAGGTCAAATTCTACCATAATCAAGAAAAAGCAAGCTTACATTTTGAGAAAACATAAGATATTAAAATTTGTTCAAATAATTGCGTTTAAAACTATAATACATTGTATAAAAAAATTTGAAAAAACAATTTCTTTTATATTATCCAAAATCAAATTTAGCTAGAAAATTTAAGTACACATGATAAAGATTAGTTAAAACATTTCTGCACAAATATGCATTATTAAAAATAATATCCAATATGTTCAATGAAAAAATATTATTTAAAATTAAAATATTTAAAAATACATACCTCCTTTAACATTATTAGTCCCTCGCAAATTTCGGAAGTAATAGAAGAACTTATAAGAACTTCAATTCTATCATAATCAATGCATTTTCTCTCTAGTTTGATCCGTTTTACATCCATTCTAAATACAAATATCATTAAAAAAATAGTCGTAATTTAAAAAATAATTAAAAAATTAAAGACTCTTAAACTTTAATTTCAATCAAAGAAATTAAATTAAAACTGAAAAAGAGCTCTTTTCTTTTACACCTTAGATATATTCCAAGATTTTAAATATCTCAAAATCAGACCTAAAAGCCAAACGGTCCTAATATAATTAACAAAAATCCGTTCAGGATCCAATATTTTACGCTGTTTTAACTTCTACTCTGATTGTAAACTAACAAGGAAATCCGATCCCGGCACAACATATATATCATTAAAAGAGGACATTTTTCTGCATAGAATGAAATAATTTCCACGCACCGAATAAGAGTATAACTATTTTACAGACCATAACAGTAATTGCGTTTGTATTCACCGATAATTCTTTTTTATGATTTCATTGGTAGTCTAATTTCATTTGCCATTAGACTACCAATGAAATCATAAAAAAATTATCGGTGAATACAAACGCAATTACTGTTATGGTCTGTAAAATAGTCATACTGCCTATTCGGCACGTGGAAATTATTTCATTCTATGCAGAAAAATGCCCTCTTTTAATGATATATATGTTGTGCTAAGATCGGATCTTTAGGAAATGAATTTCTTTGTAAATCAGACAAATCCGCACATCTGCTTTTTTGGAGACGAATATAAGATTAAACCTAAACTAAAAAATCCGCCTAAAATTTGACTCCGAAATGTTCGTCCATTTTTAAGATGAAAACCATTAATGAAGATTAACTTTTCGTAATCATTATATTTTGTACATTTAGGATACCTAACGTGCAATAAAGCACAAATTTCGGTTGAAAAAATGTAGAAAAGATTAAACGTTTAAAAAATACACGCGTGTGCATTCTCCCACAATTGCAATCAATTGAGCATAAGCCCAATTAAATTATCTAAGCCGGTTTAGAAAAAAATGTTGAATTAAATGTAAAATTAAATGATATATAGTTGAACTTGCGCCAACAAAAAATGTTTGGCATTTTGTAAGCTCAGAATGTTTTTCAAACATTATATTTCGCTGGGAGAGAGTGTACTCATTACGGCGGCGTCGATGGTTAGATTTTTCTCTTTTCCCCTTCGTTCTTGCCTCTCATATATTAGCATCGTGTGTTGTATGTTGCGTGTGCATGTTGTTTTGCTCAGTGTATGTACGTGCAACTATGCGCATAAAAACGTACACAAAAACGAAAAGTAATGCGCACAATTTTCTCCTCTATTTTTCTCTGCAAAAATAAGTTATACCATTTTTGATATGTCCACTAAGAAACCGTCGTGATGTTTTCGCTAAAATTGCGTATGCGCACATATTGACTGTATAATTTGTAACCATTGATTTACATAATAATATTTAATATTACACATATTTATTATTTGCTGAATTGTATTCTTGACCTGCGGCTTAAAAATACATTTAATTATTTTTTGAGATCAAATCATATGTTTGTTTTTTGATTTTGAATTTTTACTTTATTTTTTAAATTATTTTGATGCATTTTAATTTTTTGTTAATTACAATTTAAAGCTTATTAATTTCATTATATTTTTTGTTCAAATTCATTTGCATTTAAATAGCATTTTTAAGATAAATGAAAACTCGGACATCGAATTCAACAAATATAGAGGAATGGAAGTTGGAGTTTGTATTGGCTTCTTTATTAGAACTTTCTGATAGTCAAGGGCGTTTGATATGTCCACCATTTCGTGTATTGGAATCGAAGGAGGTAATCCATTTTTTAAATTATTTTAATTAATAATCTAGATTTGATTTATTAAGGAATTTCCATTATATTATGAACAAATCAAGAATCCAATTGACCTAAGAACTATTGCTGAACGAATTCGCAACGAAGCATATACGTCATGGAACAGCTTTGAGTCGGACATAAAATTACTAATTAAGAATGCTAAACAATTCAACGAATCAAGTTCTATAATTTACAAGGATGCGTCTAAAATTGCTTTACATTTAAATGAAATTCGCGATGAAATTCAACAAAATAATTTCAAATTAACAGATGCAGAGTATGTTTATTTTATTTAATGAAAACATTTTTCTAGAGCTTAAAAAACATGTAATTAATTCACGTTATTTGATTTTATTTTTTTATAGAATCGAACATAGTAAAGATCTCATTACAAACTTACTCGAGTCAACTTCTTCGGAACAAAACAATCTAAGTGAAGATTCTGAGGAAGATGAAGATACTGAAACGAATTCAGATTCCAAATGGGTTCTATATTGGAAAATCCGTAATTTTGACGTCATAGATGGCTTTCCATTATGCACTCATTTTCTCGAGCTTCCAAGCAGAAAGTTAGTTTTTTTATTGTAAAATTTTTGACCACATATTTTTTTAAAAACAATTATTAGCTTAAAAAAACAAAATTTTTATTTAGAATTTTTGAAAAAAACAAAAATATTTTATTTTTTTTATTTAAAAAAATTTCGAATTTCAAGTTCTTGAAGCCTGACTTTAACCTACACGAAATTTTTTTGTGGGCCCGGAGTATTCATAAGCATTATAAATTATTAAATTCCAATTACATGATACCTGAAGACCCCGGGATCAATCCTCCCCCTTTGGAAATGACCTCGGACTAATCATTTCGCGGGTTTGGATGAAAGTTATCCAGCCACCGAAATCTCGGCTGGTTTGCTCGGCATAAACATGCGGTATCGGCTGATGCGGCTTGCAAGGCCTGGTCAGCATCGCCGTATCACCCACACTGTGCAATGTGGTACCTATTGTCTTGGAAATATGGAAACACCGGTCGGGGGTGGAACTGAACCTCCTCCCAAGCAAAGTGAAACCTATCGCACAACCACTAGGCCACTGCTCCCATTAAATTCCAATTATTAATTTTTATTTAAATATAAAAATATAGATGCTACCCGGATTATTACGAGGAAATTGAAAAGCCAATTTCGCTTTATATGATTAATAAGATGCTGAAACGCGACGAGATTCGTGACCTTAAAGCGTTAGTGGGTTTACTACAACAAATGTTCAAAAACGCGCGTTTATATAATGTAGAGGAATCGGAAATTTACGAGGCGGCTAACACTCTTGAACGTCTAACTGTGGATACAGCAAAAGAACTTCAGCCAAATATTGCTTTAAAAGTAAACTAATACTCAAATTTTTTACAATTGGCATTTAATTAGCGAAATCTTTTTAAAGTTTCAAGTGAATTTTTAACTAAAAGTTGATTTTTTATATATTTTGAATTGGCTCTAACTTTTTTACTTTTTAACAAAATTGTAAAATTCTTTTTGCGTTCGATTCCCAAGGTTTTACCATTTTGTTTGACATCAAACTTGCCGATTGATCCTTAAGCCTCACTTTAATAAAAATGCCTTGTTTTTTGAAAAAGTAACAAAAAAGTTTAAATGATTAATGAATTCATAATTCGAAATTTCATCGACAAGCTCGGTGCCGAATAAAATCCTTGGGAATCGAATGCAAAAAGAATTTTACAATTTTGTTAAAAAGTAAAAAAGTTAGAGTCTATTCTATTAGAGACCACCTTATATTTAAAAATTTTATATATCAAAAAAAAATACTCTTTTTACAAAAGATTTTTTAACTCTTATGTACTTAGGAAAAGAAGTGTGTTTTTTAGCTGGATGAGCGCGTTCCAAATGATATAGATGAACAAAAAGCAACAACTTCTCGAAGTGAGAAACCTGAGAAACTTGTTAGAAAGTCAAAACGTGGCCGTCGACCGAGAAAACGCATGAGAAAAATGTCGGAAGACTTTTCAGATGGCAGCGTAGAAGACGAAGTTGCTGTTCAGATAAAGCGCGAGGAAATTGCTGAGTATTTCCAGTCGCAGGAGAACGACAAGGACGACGAAGACGAGGAGGGGTCGAATCAACTTGCACCGAAGCGACGCATCGGGCGTCCTCCACGTCGTTTGGACGATCGTGTGGATATTGCGGAAAAGGTTAAGCCGGGTCGAAAATCTTTGGAGGAATTGCGCGATAAATACACTGAGACACTCATGAAAGTGTGGACAGTCGCAAAGGAGGTTTGTTGTAAAATATTTTTTTTTGAAAACTTATTTAAAAAAGTAACTTTTTTCCGGTTGTTTTATATTCTGTGTAATATTTTTTATTAGGTTGGTTCGCGTGGATTGTCGGACGCTTTTATGGTTCTTCCCGACCCTAAAGAATATCCGGATTATTATAAAATTATAAAAAATCCAATCGACTTGATGAAAATCCGAAAAAAGATTGAAAAATGGCGAGGTAAACGTCTTTAATTTATATAAAAAATAAAATATTGTTTTTTACATTTTTCTTCAATCTTCTCTTTGAAATAAAAAAATTACGAATTACGAGCAAAAATGACCAAAAATTCGCAATTCGTAAAGGAAAAATGCCCGCAATTCTAATTACGCACACACGCCAATTTCACTCTAGCTAAATTTTGATGATAGGATAGTCCCATAGCGAAATCAATTTTTAATTAAATTTTTGAACATTTTGAATGGGAACATATATTTATTGCACGACATATATGTTTTTAATGCGAAGAACTCCTTTTACACTTATTCCCTTATTAAATCAATATAATATTCGTAGAGAATGAACATTTCTAAGTCTAATGGCATGCAACATGTTACGATTTGATGCCATTTTTAACAAAATAAGTTGGTACAAACCAAATTTTCAAAAAACCGACATTTTCAGCATTTGGTTTTAATAACAATAAAGTAGTAAAATATGAAAATTAACGATATAACATAACGATACTCATTCGATTCAGAATTAGGTACTTTACTGAAATTACATACATCATCAAT
The DNA here is from genome assembly GCA_024678965.1 of Bradynema listronoti. Taxonomy (NCBI): domain Eukaryota; kingdom Metazoa; phylum Nematoda; class Chromadorea; order Rhabditida; family Allantonematidae; genus Bradynema; species Bradynema listronoti. The sequence goes on along the minus strand of JANLNO010000001.1, from coordinate 1,129,617 downwards.
TTGGAAATTTCGATAAAAAAAAACTCCTGAGCGGGCGCACCCTATCATTATTTTGAAACTGTTCTAGTCCAAATCATGTTATTCAATTTGGAAATTTTCTATCGTTTTTTTTTGGCCAAATGTTTACAGTTTTTAATTTTGGCGCTAAAATTTTTTTTATTTTTAAAATATTTATAAAATCCTATTCTTTGTGTGTATTGGGGCTGTGTGCAATTACGAATTACGCGATCGCAATTTTTACTTGCATGCAGGCCTGATGCATATAAATTTGAGTATATTTGTGTATTTACACTTTTTAACTTTTTTTTTTATTTCGCACTACTATTTTACACGAAAACTTTTACACGAAACGTATATTGCTAATTTTATTTTATTTTAGTATCAAGATTCTGACGAATTTCTTGCTGACTTTATATTAATGTGCGAAAATGCTCAAAAATATAATCGGCCAAATTCACAAATCGCCATGGATGCAAAGTTTATTGAAACCGCAGCAAAAGCGGCAATGATGTCGGCAACGAATGAAAAAACCATTTATTATCCCTATCGAAAAACAGACAAAAATTGGACAGAAAATGCTGCTTGCTCTGGGTTTTTTAAACTAATTTTATATTTTTCAAAATTTTTAATATCGTTTTTAGACGCGCGCTGGGGAAGCCTCGTCGTTCAAAAGTGCCAAAATTGGAAGCTTTTTCTACAAATACCTCGGATAATGTCTCGACTTCACCATTCTTTGTCATGACCTCACAGGGTATGCTGCCGTGTGGGCCACCTGGTATGGTTCCCTACTATCCGCCCGGCGCTCCAGCTGGTAGTCTGCCTATTTTTATTCCGAAAAATATGGAAATGTCAAATAGTTCTACAGCAGTTGTGGATAATACAATAATGAATATTCCCGACACGATAGCGCTTCCCACTGATGTGCCTCCGCCCAACATTGAATATGTCGATCGAAAAGAGGCGTCCGACGAGGGCAGCGTTCGCAAAGGTCGTCCAAAGCGATCTCCATGCAGTGAAGAGGATCAAATGAATTTAATACTCGAATCTATTATTGCATACGCGGATACTAGCGGTCGTCGTTTATCCGACATTTTCATGAAGCTGCCTTCCAGGGCTGTATGTTTTTTCACCGAACTTTATTTTATAGTCTTATACTTTTATTTTTTAGGAATATCCTGCCTATTATGAAGTGATTAAAAAGCCTATGGATTTGAATCGAATTCGCATTAAAGTGCACCAAGGAAAATACGATTCAATGAAATCATTTATTACCGATATGAATTTGGTCTTTGACAACGCATGTAAATTTAACGAGCCCGATTCGCGCATTTACAAGGTTTCTTTTATTATTCTAATTATTACTTCTATTAAATAAATTTTAGGACTCGTTGATCTTGCAAAAGAATGTTCTTTTATTAAGAAATCAATTTGATGAGGAAAAATTTGAGTTTCCATCTGTTCAGTGCGAAGTTCGCAGTATTTTGAAGGAACTTTTGTTGGCTGTAACAACTGAAAAGGTTTTTTTTCTTTGCTATTACTATTATTTTCTTAAACTAACATTTTTCTAGGATTGTGAGGAAAAATGCTTAAGCGATAAGCTGATGGGAGTACACGAAATTCTACGAAAAGCTGGCGCAAAGCCGGAAGAATTTCCACTTACGTTGGACGAAATTAAAGTAAATGTCGATAAAGGTCGCTATCGTCGCTTGGATAGATTTCAGGACGATATTTTTTTCTTGTTTTCAAAGATACGTGAATATAATAAAACGGATTCTCAGGTATGATCGTTGTTTTTTTAAATCAATTACTTGAATCAATATTTTTTTGTGTGTTCAGATGTATATGATTAGTGTGGAATTACAACAGTTTTACATCAAGAAACGCGATGAGCTGTGCAAGAATGTGTTGAAATCGCCCGCAATGTTGTACAATCATTCGATGTTGAACGATGAATTGGAGACATTAGAGAAACGTCGACGTCAACGTACTCGCCAGAAGGCGATAAATGAAGCGGACGTCGAAACGGAATCGACAAACGACAATATTCAAATATCTCAGAAATTAGAAGTGATTTTTTGCAGTTAATACTATCTTTGTAGAAACTATTATAACCCATATTTTAAATAGAATGCTTAAAACCAAAAATAATTTATTTTATTATAGTAGAGGAACAATTGTAAACAGTTTTTTCGCACTTTGATTATCTTTATTTGTTTAAGAATGTTTCTAATGAGATTCATCTCGAGTCGATTAACGTGGATGACGTCATGAAAGAACATTCTGGTATTCTTGACGTACATCGTGCCGAAGTTCCTGAATACAAGAGATCTACGATTGGTGGAGCCGGTGATACGACATCTGATACTGATATTGTTTATTACCAGCAGATTGAGCACGCCGGAAAATACTATCAGCTTGGCGATGGCGTTCTCGTCTTTCGCGAAGGAAAATCACATTGTGAAGTGATGCGTATCGACAAAATGTGGAAAAATACAGAGTATGTCTTTGCTCCCTTGTTTAATATTCTTTCATTTACATATTTTTTGCAAAATAATTTAGAGATGAAAAATTCTTTTCCGGAGTAGTTTTTCTTCGTCCGAAAGAGATCGCTTACGAGCCATCTACCATGTTTCATCCACGTGAAGTTTTTGCTGTTGAACAATTTGATGTTACGGAAAGCTTTAAGAATGTTCAAGCCAAATGCGCCGTTCTCACCGCAAAACAGTTTGAAACATGTGCGTTCGTTCTCACGTATCAAGAAATTTTTATAGTTCTCATGTTGCATTCTTTTTTAGGCAGACCGACAGAAATTCCAGAATGTGATGTTTATGTAGTTGATTATAAAGTGGTTGGAAACATTGAGGAAATTCCATATTTAAACAATAAAAATTGTGCCCTTATTACGTCTACCAACATAGAGGATCGGCATATTCCAGAAGATGGTGCGCTCAATCTTCGATATGCTCGTAATAATCGAAAATTGAAGGTTATTTTTCTATATAATTGCAAAAAAACATTTATTTCATTCATAAATTTTTCTTTAGCAAAATTTTTAAAGGCATATTTTAGATGGTTAACATTTTTTTATTTTTAAATATCTAATGATGAGTTGTTGGAAACAAAAAGCAAATGCAGGATTAAATTTATTAAAATGCATACAACATTTTCGTTTTTTTTTCTGTGTATTAGGTAGAGAATGTTTTTCTATTTCTGTTTTTGAATTACAAAACTATTTTTGAATTTTAATTGACGTTTTAAACTTAACTGTACCATTTTTCTTCAATGACGTTTTATCTGCACGTATCGTTTCTTTTTATATACATGTTTTTACTTGGGAAAACACCTAAAAGTTTGCTTGTCGAGAACAAGCCGTTAGTGCGTTGTGTTATGGTGTCTTTAATTCCCTACTGACGAAGCAGATATACTTCTCACATTTCTTTATGCACTTAAAGAATGCCAGTAATTTTATTTGGAAATCCTCCTATATTTTGATGCCTTAACATTTAGACTTTTTATTGTTTTATTTACCTGTTTCATTAAACATGTTAATGTCTAAACTTGTATTGTATATATAAACGCAGCAGTGATAGTGCGAGAAAAATTGTAATATTCTTTAACATTTTTAGCATATTACATTTATTTTCGTATTTCTCATTATGAAAAACTCACAACGACAACATCAGCGATACGCACGCATTCTAGAGAGCATTGATTGAAAATAATTTTATAGTGAAGAAAAGAATATGTATGTTTTGGTGAGTAAAGTGAGCTGAGCGGCGTCAACGCGTATGCTTTCCATTGTCTTCATTTGAGCGCTGTTGAAAATGTAAAGAACCAATTGCAGCGTTGAATTTCATGCAGTGAAAAAACTCACTATCATTCTTGTGCACATTTGCCATATTTTATAATTCTCTGTTGTCTGTCATTATAAAATGCATTTTTCTCATTCATCTAAGTTGTAACCGGCGAAATGTGTGTTTTTTGAATGGAACTGCTCGCACACTAAAATAATTGCTAAGTTGAGTTGATTTTGCTTGAGCGCTTATTTATGAAGAAAAAAGAAGTGAAAACGATGGCTTCTATGTTTGGAGAGCCACAAGGAGTTTTTCACCCGATACATTTATGTTTAAATATTTTTTCCCTTTCTCTTGTACACTTAATAATGATGAAGGTGTTTTTATCAGCTAAGCGCACAGGCCGCAGAAAATTTTCCATAATCACGTTCAGCAGCAAGAGTGACTTTTCGTTTAAGATTTCTTTGAAAAGAAGTGAAAAAATCATCGTTCACATTGCTAAGAGCTCTATGAATTTGGATTTTGCTTGTATAATTTTAATTTTGGGCAAATAATTTTAGTGTTGATTTTGATAGTGTTTGTCTTTCAATATTATCGACGTCTCATATAAATTGTTTATGTGTTTTAACTTTTAGAATGAAACTATTCTTTTTATTACATTTTTTACATGAAATTATTGATATAATATGTATTTTTATCATATTTTTGTCTAATATGTTTAAAGTTTAAAATTTAAGATATGTTAATAATAATAATAATTTGATATATTTGTGTGAACACTACATATGTAGAGAAGCGAATTACTGTTACGTCAAGTAAATCCTATGCCAGAGTAACGACGAATTTCGCCATTTTGTTTTTTATCGTTATTTTACACTCCTTATTTCTTGCCTTGTCTGTGTGCATTTATTTTTTTATTATATATATGTAAATTGTGATGCCACTACAACTAATTTCTCTATCTCTCATTGCGAGCGAGCGAGAGAATGAACGTTTTGGTCTTATTCGTTGTGTTGAGGCAGGTCATACACAAGATGCACACAGCGACGGCCAAAATTTTTCCTTTTTGCTTTCTTTAATCTTTTATCATTGTCGCATGGTAGTAGCAGTGCATGAACGTATACGAAATACAAAACTCTCCTACGCTATATGATGCCCTTTTGTCCTCCATTAGGAAAGGCCACTGTTAACAGGACTTTATCAAAGCAGAATTGTTTCTGTATTTTGCATTGTTTTGCGCATTTTTTGCAAGTTTTTTTTTGTAAGTTATATTTTGATAATTTAAATGTTTTTTGTGCATACTGAAAGAGTGCGACATCTATGTTGTTTAGTTTTTCTTATTCCAAATTAGCATGCTCTTTTCTCATTTTCTTCAGCAAGATGCACACCGAGTTTATATTTAAAATAATTTTTTCTTTATCTTTAATAATTTTTTTTTCTATTCCTGAAATATTATTTTTATAATACTGAATTTAATTTAATGAGTAAAATTTACAAAATTAATTTGATTTTTTTGCCTAAAATGTAAAATAATTATTTTAATCGTTAATTAACATTCGTGTTTTTAAACTTTTGAAATGGTCAATTTCAAATCTAATCAAAATATATGTAGTTTGGCAAAAATCGATTTTTTAATTTTTTTGGCGTTTTATGAGCAATTAATTTTGTTTACCCAAATTACGACTAAAATTTTTAATATCTGTTACTATTGAAAAAATTTTTTATCTATCATAAATATTATATATAAATATGAATATATACCCTATTTATTGTGTATAATGCCTTTCATAGCAGATTTTGACGAAGTATTAAATTCAGAAAATAAATTTTAAAAAAATGTTGTTCATAATTTTTCATGTTTTTTTTAATACAGTCAAACCTTGATATAACGTCTCCCTTCGGGACCGGGCCCAGGTGACGTTATACCGAGGGTGACGTTAAAGCGAGGGTTTTATAAGCAGACCCCAAAGTCTGAGTAAGAAGCTGTTATGTCTCTGAATGATGTTTAACAAAGAAAAAGGCTTACAATATACTTTATTTTTTTAACTAACACCGAATATCACTGAGAAAATGAAAGGCGAAAATCCACGGAATTGTCCTTTGCAAAGCTGTCGATGATAGTCTGGCGCATCTTCTTTTGACGGAGCTTCAGCATCGCATCGTCAATGAAAAATTTAACAACGTTGAGGCAAAAATATTTTAACGAAAACAATTGAGCAGAATGCCAAGAAAAGAAGCGCGAAAAAATTTGAATTTAAAAAAGATTTTTTAACTTTTCGTAAACCAAAGTTCGCGACACAGGGTGACGTTAATATAATTGAAGGTGACGTTATGGCATAGTAAAATCATCGGGACCGGGCCTAAGTGACGTTATATCGAGGTTTGACTGTACTTTTGATTTGTTTTAACTTTTTAGTATTCTATTTAGTTTTTATTTTGTTGAATAGTTATTTGTTGTTTAAGTCATTGTTGAATAAAGTTATTAAAATAAAGATTTAAAGATAAATTAAATGTTTGCATAAAAATAAAAAAAAATTTCTAATAAAAAATTAATGTATTTAAAGTTTGAAGAATTATGTGGTACAAAAATATTCACTTTTAGATAAGGCGAGCCTTATACACTTCTAGATAAGGCGAGCCCTATACACGATAAATTAGGGTAATTATTAAATTAAATTTCTTTTTAGACTTATAAATTATCGACGGATGTCATAGAGGATGAAGTATTCTATTTCAAAACACCAATAACTATGGAGAAAACTTTATCACCCCGTATGATGACTGCCGATTCGGCACTTTCTGTGGATCACTCAGACTTGGATACTGAAGCGGATCATTTGGATGACACTTTGACTCGCAAAGCGGATTAAAAGTTAGTTTTCGCATAAATTAAATAGAAAATTTTTAATTTTTGAATGTGATTTAGGATTCGTCATGGCTAGCATCACAACCGAAGCTAAATTCCAAATCGAAAAGCGGCTACATTCTTTTCTCGGCGGAAGTACGCAAACGCATAATGAATGAAAATCCCGAAGCTGGCTTTGGTGAGGTGAGTAAAATCGTTGGAATTGAATGGAAGAAATTGGACAGCGAAGCAAAGCGTCAATACGAATTGCGAGCACAATATATTGCCGAGGAGCGTGCAAAGGCTGAGCCTAGCACGCCGTCTTGCAAGGTTTTTTTTTTTAAATTTCTTTATTATATTTTTGATTTTATCAACTCATTCTTTTTTAGTGTTATTTATTTTTGAAAGTTTTAGCCTGGTCAAGTGTGTGTATATGTTTGTCGTTGGGAGCGATGCGATTTTCACTTTAACTCCCAGGAAGGCCTTTCGGAGCACATTCGAACTAGTCATGCGATCAATATTGGTATGCGATGATTTGCCAAAATTTTATATACTAGCGACAAATGCCGATATACTTTAAAAAATTGATCTTTTAGCTCAGGAATTTATGTCAGCGCAACGTTCTTCAAATCGAATAGACAATTTTAATTCCGGTAATTTTTAAGATTTATTTTTATCGAATTTATTTTTTTATGACTAAATTATGTATGTTTAGATTCCAAAACCGATAAGCAATACGTATGCATGTGGTACGGCTGCAACAAATTTCGAAGGGATGGAAAGTATGCTTATATCGATCATTTTTAGATTAAACGAACAGTAAAATAAAACTCCTTTTATTTATAGTTAAATGGAACTTATTTAAACAATTTTTTAAGTTATACTGTTGTTTTTTTTATAGATTTCTAGTTTTTGGAAATAAAAAAATCTCTAGCTTAAAAGCAGGGTTGCCAGATGAAAATAAAATAAAAAAGAACGCTGGGCACGAAGAAAATATTTTATTGATAATTTTCAACAACAAAAAAGATTTTTCTAAAAATATCTGAATTGGTCGATTTCGTTAACTTTTCGGGTCAGATTCTTTATTCTCTCAACAATTAATACTTCTCGGAACTCCTGTGTCTAAGAGTTCCATTCTTCATGGAAAAAAAGAACAGACCCCTCAAAAAAAGAACAAATCTTTTTAAAAAAGGACATCTGGCAACCCTGCTAAAAAGTCATGTGAATTTTTAGACGTTTGCGAATTCTCATTAATAAGTTTTAGACCATTTCCCACACTTCCGCGATTGCTGCGCCACGTGAAGGAGAAGCATTTGAATACCGCCGGTCGTGCCATTGACGCCGAACAAAGACCAAAGTATCCTTTTATTTCTGAAGAAGATTTTTTGCTTTTAAGTGCAACGCTTAAAGCCGTCCCTTTTTGCTTTTTTTTTAAATAATTAATTTTTGTTAACTCTATAATACATTTATTCGAACTATGCCGTATTTGTTCCTGCCGTATTTTTTTTTCGTTGTGTGTTTCATTTTTTAATTAGTCATTACTTTATTAATTAATTATTGTCCAATTTTTTCGTATGTGTTGTTGTTTAAATTTTATTCTTGTAATATTATTATTATATATTTTAATAGAGTATTATTATGCAGCCAGCCCGTTAAACAATCTCTGTTATAATTTATTCAAAACTGCTCGTTAATAATTCAAAACTGCTCGTTAAAATAATATTCATTAATTTATGCTATTTTATAAACTATTTAAATAAATGATTTTCGCGCCGAGCCTAAACTTGATCATTTACCCGAAAAAAAATTCAAATTTTTTAATGTACTGTTTTTTAAGGAACTACTTTGTATACTACACGTCCGAGCAGCTGCAAAGCATTACCACAACGCCGTCGACGAGTGGAAAAAACGATCCCGGACGTTTTGTTCATCATCCATACGGCATTCAACCTCAGAATGCGATTGCGTGCATCGTTGCCACACCAACGCTTTCGTCGCGCACCAACTCGCCGGTCGGGATACAACAACCGCAGCATCAGTCGTCATACGACACTTCTACGACGCCAAACGCGAACGCCGCCCTACAAAATTATCAGTATTGCGGTAGTGCGTCCACGTCGTCCAGCTATCGTGCCGAGACGCCCACCGTTGGCAACGTCGCGGGCGCTATGCCGGGGGGAAATCGCACAAATAGCTATCTGACGGCCGGCGGCTCATACTTTGCCGGTTCCACAAACGCAGTGCTGGCGAATGGCGAACAATATAACAATGGAACGTCATCCACGGTTGGCGCGCAGGCGTCCTTAATGAACGGCTATTCGGCGAACGGCACAACGCATTACGTTATTCAGCCCTCTTCCTCGGCCACCACCACTCAACAAACAGTCGCGTCGTCGACGGCGATCTCAATTGCCAGTGGCACAGTTCAGTACATAACCGCTTCGGGACATTATGCGACCGCACAGGCGACCGCTCCGCCACAGGCCTCTTCCGCCGCTCCAATCGCACAGACGGCGACTCCACAAATGCAGATAATCTATCAACATCATGCGGGTGCGTTACAACAACAGCCAGCAGCGCAACCAACCGCTGGAATACAATACGTCCAGACGACCATCAACGGAACGACGGTGTATGTGCCGGCCGGCGCACAATACCAGGCCTATGTCGTCAATCCGAACGGAACGGTGAGCGCCGCCGGACAATCGCAGCATCCGCCGCAGCCACAAACGCATCAGATCGTCATTCATCAGCCGGCATCTAGTTCGTCCGCCTACGTCGTACAAACACCACAACAACCCCAACAACCACAGGCACAGGTCTACGCTGGTTCGTATTCTGCGCAAGCGGTCAATATACCACAAGGAGCTGCATACATTACAAATGGTAATACCCTCTATTTTTATTAGTTTTTTTTTGGGGGGGGGGGAATGGGAAAAATCTCCAAAAAACATTTAAAAAAATTTAATACGAAGTCTTTTAGGCGCCAGCGGTGTTGCTTATCAATTGGGCGCACACGCCAACACAGCCACAAATGTGCAGCCGTATACGGCATCTACCTCTTCGCAGCAATCTCAGCTTGTTCATGCACAAACCGGCGCCTCACATCCGCAAATCAATGGAACTTCGCATAGCGCGATGTATGCGTCCCAAGGAGTTTCGGTTTCCCAACAACCCAACCAGTTGAATGCATCGATCGACGCGGGTCGTACGCTAGTGCAGGCCTCTCAAACGGCTTCCACATCTGCGCGCTCAATGGCGGAGCCCGTTTTCGTTGCTCCTTCGACTAGCTCCGTGCAAGTCAAGCGAGTGCTTCATTCGGAAGCGTACGTAAAGTGAGTTACTTTTACTTAATCTCGGCAAAACTCGGAGAATTTTTTACTGTTTATTTTTTGGATATATATCTTATGCAATTATAATGCGACGCTATCCATTTTAGATATATCGAATCGCTCTATAGTACAAAACAACAAAAGACCATTAGCAAATGGGATAAGAGTCTCTTGTCGAATCATCGAAATACGGCAACGAATCATAAGAAACTTCCGTACGAATGGGTGAAAAAAATTTTGCCGGCCACATCGGCAGCAACTTTGACAACGACTTCCGCTGCTATTAATAATGGTGATGCACCGACGCCGGCTCAAGCGAATGGCACTAGTTCTTCTCAACCGCACATATCAGCGCGAGCGGCTAAGGCAGCGGCCCGTGAGGCGAAGGCACGCGAGAAGGAAATGAGCTCAGCCGCCAACGGCATATCCAACGGCAATATGTCGAAGGAGGAACAAGAGATGATACGCCCATTGTGGCGACTTCGCGATCAGCTAATCGAGAATACCACAGGTATACAACGGGCTACGGCCGCCGCTACAGACCATTAACATTATTTTTTTGGTTGTTGAACATCAACCTGGAAAAAATGAATGAACATAGATTTGTCCGGTTTTTCAAGATACGTAAGATTCCTTTTTGATTTATGTCATGATTTTGTGAGGCTGTTTTCTAGATATTGGTTTTTCTTCTTCTCTATACATTTCAAGTGCCTCTAATTTTTTTCCTTTAATTGAACTTTTACTGAATTGCATATTGTATTCTTTTTTTTCTGTATTTATGTCTTATTCTTCTAAAAAAGGGGAGCAGTGGCCTAGTGGTTGTGCAATAATTTACTTGGGATGAAGTTCACTTCCACCCCCGACCGGTGTTTCCATATTTTGGAAGACAATAGGTACCACATCGCACAGTGTGGGTGATACGCGGCGGTGCTGACCAGGCCTTGCAAGCCGCATCAGCCGATACCGCATGTTTATGCCGAGCAAACCAGCCGAGACTTCGGTTGGCTCTCATCCAAAACCCGGGAAATGATTAGTCCGAGGTCATTTCCAAAGGGGGAGGATTGATCTAGAGGCCTTCACGTATCACGTATCTCCTAAAAAATATTTTTAAATCGTAAAAACATTTAGAAGAGTATTATGTACGATTTCTAATCCTAAAGCTATCACATTCTTTATGATCTTTTATTTTAATGCGATGATTTTTTTTTGTTCAAAGAATAGCTCGGAAAAGAAAATCAATTTCAGGGAGTATTTAATTTCTATATTAAGTGCGGAATTTTTTAATACGATGTACTCACGTTATGTTATGCTGTATATGTTGTGGCCAATATTGAATTTTCGTCAATATTGCTTGCTAAAATTGAACTTAATTAAGTCCAAAATAAATTAACTTCAATATTAGCTAAAATTCCAAATACAATATCGATCTTCAAAGTCAATATTTGTTTTACCTTGCCAAGTTCGATTTTAGAAAATATTCAATTTTGGATTCAACATGTATTTTTATATATATAATGCATTATAGATGGTCTCATTTGACTTTTAAATTGTTTCTAATTAAGTTCGTTCAAAAGGCATTTTTGAGTGCCCTATTTGTCTTCTTCTTTGTTCTAAAATTTTCGTCTACTCTCTTTCATGTTGAGTTACAAGAATGCCTTTAATGCATCTTTCAACAACTTCTTTAATAAAATAATTTATTAAATAAAATTGAAATATTGAAAAAAAGCATTTCACTATACTTGTCAAATAGAAAGACGCTATTATTATACTAACAACTTGAAAAAAAAACGAAAAATTGCAATTGAATAAAAACATACAAAACCGTAAATCAGCTTTGCAAGTCATATTCTTCAACATTGCCTCGATTAAAGCATGCACCAATCGTCATTTGAAAATGCCACAAATTCACGGATATTTTGATAAACAACAAAGAATATATTGATAATTGACAAATGTAATCGTATTTTGCAAATTGGATGACACCTTTCGGCACGCAAAACCAGACAATAGAAATCTAAGAGTCGTTGTTTCCATCTATCATTTCAGGAATGTGAAAATTAATTATCTAATAGTCATATTTTTAAATGTAGTTATTAGGCTGGAAAGAAATTTTCTTTACATTTGACACCTCATTTTTATTTTTTTCATAACTATTGATATTCAACCTATAATACAATCACCATTATTACTCAAGACCTTTGCCCAACGATTGGGCAAATCATCAATCCCTTCGGTCGAAAAAGTTTAGGACCTTCATTTCCAGCTGGTCGACACTGGCGAAGATTTTATCGCGCATGTGGCGCTTTATAGCGAAGAATAAATGGTAGCCGGATGGCGCAATGTCAGGCCAATATGGTGGATGTGGTACTGTATCCCAGCCAGGCTCCATCAATTTCTGGCGAGTGATGTGAGGACGAGCGTTGTAGGAGGTGGACATCGACACGTCTTCGGCGTTTTTCTCGAACTGCTTTAGTCAATTTTTGAATCCGATCCGCGCAAACGATAGCTGTCACATTCCTCTGCTCTTCCATAAATTAATGGTAGAGCATTCCTTCGGAGTACCATCAACAGGACAGCATAACCTTTTTACAATGCTCGTCGAGTTTCGCTATGGCCAAAGCGCCACCCGTAGAAAACGACTGCCCGAATTTGTTGTTTGTCAATTGAAGTCATGGCTAGCTTGCTTAATGCTGCAGCTTCCTTATATAGCCCCAGGTGATAAGTGCATGGAAAGTTCTAGAAGGTTCTACCATCCACCAGACTAGAAAATGTTTTAGCAGGAAAAAAAATAAATTTTGTCTTAAGTGTAAAGAAAATTTCTTTTCAGCCTAATAGAAAGGTGCAAAGGCACAACAAAAAGAAATTCTCTAAAACCTTCGCCTATAACATATCAGAAAATATCCTTCAAAGGGTGATAAACGTAAATGGAAATTAATAATAAAATTCTACTATTTTTCTTTCTGCTGAAATGAGAAAACAAAATAATTAAAACATGGAAAATGGAAATAATTGACTCTTTTTAAAATATTTCAAACGTATACCCAAAAAAGATATGCTTGAAACTTAATTGATTTTTTTGAACCTAGCGCCCATTAAGCCAGTTTTTATGGCTAAATTCAGATTGTTTAAAATTCATTCTTAAATTGCAAATCTTTTTCCTTCCGTAAGCGATGGACGGCGACTTTTAATTGGCTGCATATTAAGCGTGTCTGGCCCGACCATTTGCCTCTCGTCAATTACGAAGTTGTTGAATGAAGGATTGGAATTGTTCTGAGCAGACATCGGTAAGATCGATTGACAATGTTGCTGATACGTGCTCTGCTTAAATCCCATACTTCCATTTGCGCCTTCCATTGAATTCTTTTGTGAAAAGATGATAGGCGGTTCGTTGAGTACTTTTGACGGTGGTACGGACACGACTTCGGATGTGCCTCCCGAAGACGCCGCCGAAATACCGTCGTCAGCATCTCTATCTGTGGTGTTCGCTATCAGGAAGGTTCTGAAGCGTAGCGATATACGCAATTGCCAAAGATTAAAAAGAAAAAATGCCACGAGAATGCAGTAGATAGCCAAACTGTAGAGATAGAATGAAAGTGTTGTCGTTGTATAGAGAGCTAAAATAAAGGTGGTTTTTTTATTCATTGAGATGTTTTTGATAAAAAAAGCTTACTGTCGAATGCCCAATTTAGCACCATGACAATGTACAGGGGTTTAAAAAAGAAGAAAAATGAAAATATTAACAGTGCGTATGAAGCGAGAAACAGATGAAAAAACTAAAAAGAATTAAAATTATAATATTTTTATTCCCTATGGATTTAACAAATAATTTTCATTATAAATGATAATAACAAAAGGCTAAGTGTATCAAAATTTTTGGACAAACCTAATAATATAAGCCCGCTCCATTCTGATGATTTAAAAATATTAACGTTTGCTAGTATGTTAATTTTTGTTTAAATAAAATTTTTGGCGAAGAATTTCGGGACGGTCCAATATTTAAAAATAAAAGGCATAACAACCGAAATTGTCTAACATCATTTGACGTTTATTGATATTTTTTAGGCAAAAAGTTAAACGATAAAGTTGAAAAGAAACATACAGAAATGCCGATTATCGGCCACAGAAGACGCTCATCTAAACGCACAATTCCCACAATTGTACAAATCGTAACAAACGTGGGGATGAGCAATATGAAAATGGCTCGTCGGAAATAAAGAAATTCGAGAGTGAAAAGCGCGAGAATCGATGCGATCCCTACCGCAATCAGCACCTTCATCATTCGCTAAACGATATTATAAATAAATTTAAGCATTTAATGCTAATGTTATTTATCAGTAAGCATAGTTTTAAAAGATAAAAGCAGACGCTGGTGAAAAAACTATCCATTAATATAAATGCCTAATATAAAAAGGAATCAAGATAAGAATAGTTTCGAAAAAATTTAAACGACAGTATTTTAAAAAATAAATCTTGATTTTTGAAAAGGAAAAGTGTTTTCATTTTCATCGCTTTGAAAAATCATTTAAGCAAGCATGAAAATGTTATTTGAAAATTTAAGTGAACAAAATTGAGGAATATGAAGAATAAAAAAATGAAAAGAAAAATTCGTGAATTTGTAGTTTAAATGCAGATTTGCCTCATTAAAATGTTTTTTTTAACGAAAGGGATCCATAAAGGTTCGCATCCGAATGCGACAAGAAATCAATGCTCAAAAACGTCGTTTATCATTTTAAATGATCTTTTAAGCAATCTTTCTTGAAATAAAAGTTATTGGATTTAGTTAAATAAATCATTGAGAATAAATGCTACATATAATAAATGCTACACAATAATAAATGCTACATATATATTTTAAATAAAAAAAAATGGAACTTGCAAAAAAATAATTATTATAAAAAGCAGACGCAATAAAATTTATAAGAACCGAATCGTTAATACATTTGCTTTTTCAACATTTTTTAAAATATAAAGAGAATATAAAAAAATTTTAAATTAGAATTCGAGAATGAGAATTTAGTTTTGTTTGTTTTTTTTGTTAGATTCAAAAATGTTTTATATGAAATAAATTGAACTCATTAAGCATATTTTAAAAAAAAAACTTTCTGTTTAAATTCTCCATTTTTTGTTAAATAGGACAAAAAATGAATAAATAATTAACAAAAATTGTACTTAATTTTAATGTAAAAAAGCGATAAAAAAGATGTTTGACGAAAAGAAACTTAAATGGTCATAAACTTTAATTGAAAAATAAAAAATTAATTTAAAAGCAAATCGGTCATTTTTTTTGACAATATTTGTGAAAAAATAATACCAAAATAAATAAAGCTATAAACTCAATATTTTTAAAAATCTTATTAAATATATATGATCCATATATTTTTTAAAAATTGAATGCAATTGAGAACTCAAGATGGGAAAAATAGCACGAAAATATTTAATAAAACACGAGTTTGGAATAATAGATCTTTTAGCGAGGACAAATCTAGCATAAAAATAAATAACTAACAATTTGATGAATTGTCAAGGTATAGTACCGGCGCTGACTAATTACGCGCTTGTCCAACGATGTATTAACGGCCGATGATTTCTGTAAAAAGTCTTCGTCTAACTCTCGTTTCATTATGTCGAATTTCATACAGAATAATTCGTGGAAATGTAATGATTTATTTAAATAATAACATTATTCAATAGTTTAATTTTCAAGATGCTTAATAATACAACATTAAATACGCATATTTTAGGTACCTAAAACATATCTAAATAATTTAAAATATATCATAACAAAAATTCACAAGAAAAATGTTTAATGTTAATAGTTTCTCAAAATTTTAATTGAATAGAAAATGCGCAAAAATAATGCAGGATAAACAGGATATTTGATTTTGAAGCTTTAGGATAAAATAGTTAAACAGTGTAAATGAAGACGAAAAAAAAAGGAATGGAGGAAAATATGTAAAATTTATGAAAATAAAGTTTTATGTGAAAGGAATGGAGGAAAATATTTAAATTTATGATTTAAGTGCAATTAAAAAGAACGTGAAAATAACAATCGAATATCGAAATTATCAGAAGCAAACTTATTATGAAATCGATTAAATACTTTAAAAAAAGGCTGACAAAAAAAGATATAATAAATTTTTTATCTGCGTAGGGAATAAATAAAAAAAAATAAATTAAAAGTAAGAAGACAGAACAGAAACAGAAAAATAAAAGATTATATGGGGCATTAGAAGATGAATGAAATCTTTGCCAGCAATATGTCAGACGAACAATCAAGGTAACTATAAAGATTGAACATGAGAAGCAGTATCGATTGATGAAAATGCATTAGAAAAACCCTTTCTGCAATATGATAATAAAAATGCGAAAACAATTATACTATTTATACTACAATATAATGGAATTAGATAATGTAAATTAATAACTTATATTTTCTAATATGAGCGCAAAAATTTTTTAAACAATGTAAAGCCATAGAAACACTTATAAAGGATATGAAATTAAAATTTAAGAGATTAACACAACATTGTTGTGTCATCGAAAAATGCTTTTATATTCATCATAATGCTCATTTCATTACGTAACATTCTTTCTAGCAAAATATAAAGCGTTCACGCAACTCGTCAGCCTCAGCGATCTTAATCACTACTAGAGAAACTGATGTTTAAAATTTTCCGCTAATTAAACGAATTAAACAAATCTTATTTCTTATTTTTTCCTTCTCTTCCCATTTGGCCTAGCTAGTGAACGTTAAATATACTTTTTGGACAATGCAAATCCATTGCTTTGGATAAAAATGTGTTGCAAATGATTCCTAAACGTTAATGAATGCAAACATTAATGAATATACGACAATAATTTCACGTTAACATTAGAAAACATTTTATAAAATTAAGCAAAAAAATCAAATGAAAAATGAATTACCTTTTTACAAAAAAATCGGAGAGATTTTTGATTGATTCCTAATTTTATAACCCATTTTTGGGGACAAACAAGCTGCTTATATACAGGGTGACCCCAAAGTCTTCCGACAAATTTTTTCAATTTAAATTTAGTACAGTTTTTGGTATATTGTATCATTATGTTACACTCTATTCTGTAGCGCGTAAAATTCTGTAAAAACTATGTTTATTTGTTTTTCGCTATCGATTTTATTTTTCGAAAAAATGAGTTCGAAAGACAAACGAATTGCGGTCGCTCAACTGTTCAATACGGGAAAAGCAGCGCCAAACATCGCAAAGAACTTGGGAATTTCCAGTCTATTACTCCATTAAGCGTTACAAGGAGTTGGATACGACCGCTGAAAGTGGAAGACCGAGTACTGTTTCTACTCCTGGGAACCTAAACAAATTGTGTTGCGAATTTATTGAAATTCCGGTAAGTCGTTGAGAAAATTAGCTAAAGAAATGAAGATTGGGCGCGAATCGAGCCGAAAAATGGTCCGAATCAAGCTAAAGCTTCGTAGCTTTAAGTTGGGAATGGGTCATTACTTAGATGATCGCATGAAACGTGTACGGCTCGAAAACGCGCAACATCTTTTGGAAAAAAAACATTTCGGTCGACCATCGTCAAAAATTTCCGGAAGCGTCTTGAGGCTCGCGTGGCGGCTAAAGGCGGAAATTTCGAAAATCTTTTGAAATAGCTTATTATATAAAATTTCTTTGGCTTTCATTTAAATGTTTGTTTGTAAAAATATCTTTTTAAATAAAAAAGTTGTGATTAAAAAAATTTGTCAAAAGACTTTGTGGTCACCCTATAGAGCCAATCATAATATTAGGCTGGAAAGAAATTTTCTTTACACTTAAGACAAAATTTATTTTTTTTCCTGCTAAAACATTTTCTAGTCTGGTGGATGGTAGAACCTTCTAGAACTTTCCATGCACTTATCACCTGGGGCTATATAAGGAAGCTGCAGCATTAAGCAAGCTAGCCATGACTTCAATTGACAAACAACAAATTCGGGCAGTCGTTTTCTACGGGTGGCGCTTTGGCCATAGCGAAACTCGACGAGCATTGTAAAAAGGTTATGCTGTCCTGTTGATGGTACTCCGAAGGAATGCTCTACCATTAATTTATGGAAGAGCAGAGGAATGTGACAGCTATCGTTTGCGCGGATCGGATTCAAAAATTGACTAAAGCAGTTCGAGAAAAACGCCGAAGACGTGTCGATGTCCACCTCCTACAACGCTCGTCCTCACATCACTCGCCAGAAATTGATGGAGCCTGGCTGGGATACAGTACCACATCCACCATATTGGCCTGACATTGCGCCATCCGGCTACCATTTATTCTTCGCTATAAAGCGCCACATGCGCGATAAAATCTTCGCCAGTGTCGACCAGCTGGAAATGAAGGTCCTAAACTTTTTCGACCGAAGGGATTGATGATTTGCCCAATCGTTGGGCAAAGGTCTTGAGTAATAATGGTGATTGTATTATAGGTTGAATATCAATAGTTATGAAAAAAATAAAAATGAGGTGTCAAATGTAAAGAAAATTTCTTTCAAGCCCAATAAAATAGCAAAGAACATTTATTATGATCATTTGAGAATACTCTTGCGTTATATTCGCGCCCAGGAATAGAAATTTTTCATTACAACGAAAGATTGAAAAAAGCATTCTCATACAAAATCATAATGACATTTTATCTGCTGTATGTGTAATTTTTAAAAGTTTAAGCCGTTTAAGCATTTCAAAAAATACTTTTATTTAGAGTACACAACATGCTTAAACAGATTAATTTCACATGATAATTTTGGAACAATATCTAAAGATAGAATAACAAACAAATATTTAATAATAGATTGAAAGAAAAAAAAATTATTCAGAACATAATTACTGTTAATATTCAGAAAAAAACACAACAAAAAAAAAAAGATTAAATTAATATTTTTAATGATTCAAATATAACGAAATTAAATTTACCTAAATTAAAAAGTATTGATCAAACTAATCAGCAGTATTCAGGAATTGAAAAATAACGATTGCATTCGTAGATTAAATTATTCATAGCGGCATTGTCGTCCTCTGCGTCGAAGCTGAATTATTTTTGTTGGCCAAAAGTCATTTAAAAATACGTTATTTCAATCAAAGACCAAATTAATTTATTATTAAAAAATGTAGTGTTAATATATCGAAAAATAAGTACCCCTCGAAGTCGCCATCTAGACGAATCGCATAAAACTTATCCTTTTCAAGGATGGCCGAATCCTCGATGACTGCCTGCTCCAATTTTGACGTACGACCATCATCCGTGAACACGTCCACCATGAATGCCTCCGCCAACTCGTCGTAGGCGAGAAAACGCAGCTAAAAAAATTTTCAACCAACCCTAATCCATTCCACTTTATTCGCATGAACAGGAGAGAATGTTTGAAGATAAAATTCGGTCAAAGAAAATATTTAAATATGGAATTAGAACAGATACCTTCAGACGAACATTGCGAGTCTCTTCGTGCCCGCAGAGCGCAATTTTCATTCCGGTACGACTTTGTGGAAAACCGCCGTAAGGCTTTTTTGACGCGTCTAAATAACTTTCATATAACTATTGGAAGAGGTAATCTCAAAAGTGTGCAAAAACTAATTTATATTAACGGCGGCTTATCCGTTTATTTTGTGGAAAATTTTTTATCTAATACAATATAGCGATACCGATGTAGCAGCGAACGGCGTAGGCGTGTTCCTTAAAGGTTTGTGGAATTTTCAGTGTCTGGTGATAATAGAGACAAAGTTCAGACGCAACACGCAAATCCGATATCGCATAGGTTTCGTAACGGCCCAAGTCCAGCAAAAAGCACATTACTGTGGATGTTTGACGAAAAACCTAGCAATAATTAAAAGCGATTCGTGAGGTAATTTCTTTCAAATCGGAGTCGATATTATTATTTTTTCTTTCAAATTGAAAAAACAAAACGAAATTGTATAATAGACTCATACCGAAAAACATTAAATCTATTTGTATACATAATTCAGTTTCTTCCTCAAATTGTAGGGAAAAAAACCTTTACGACTTTCACACGCAAGTAGAACACATGACGCGTCGAATAGACAACGAAACAGTCGCCGACGTTGACAAGAAAGGATGGCGGCATGTAAAGCTCCGACCAATTCTGTTTGCAATATTCGTGAATTTTCTGCGTATACTGAAGGCAATTATTCTCCTCGCCGACGAGATAGACGCAGAAGCTGTTCGCGTCGATAAAGGACAACGGCAAAGCGGTGTGAATTTTCGAGTCAGGACCGACTTCAATCCATGGATGCACCTAAAAGTGCAAAAACGAGAATAAACATGCGTCAAAACTTTTTTTGTTCTTCTTGATAATTATAAATTGCGATTTGATTAAATATTCCATTTAAATTCATTTTTGAAGATTTAATAGAAATGCTTAGAAAACGCTACTTACCAGTTCCTAAACAAAAAGTATAATTTTATTTTATTTGTTCAAATTGCAAAAAAAAAACAAGAACAACATACCTGCTCAGATTGTTTACGCAAAATGCGGAATACGCGAAAGCCATTCATGGTGGAGAAGTCGATCAACGATCCCTTCATGTCGTACAGTGCGGTGGACACGTTAGAACCTCGGACATCAAGTCTAAACAAAAAAAAGAAATATATGGAATGTTCGTATAAAAAAATAAAGAAAAAAAAACTTTTTTAAAAGTACCCTTGCACTTGCGTGCATTCTTTCTTCAGCTCCAAATCACTAATTCCGGAGGAATATTTTGAGACAACGCTGTAAAGCAATTGACGAGATTGCGAAATCGCATTGTGCTGGTTCTCGCTAAAATCCATCATCACGGCGCGTTAGATAATTTTAACGAAAAAATTATTTGTTGGCACCTAAAAATACATAAAATAGTTAGATTATATAAAGAATGAAATAAATTTTAAAAAAATAGACTGGAAGGCTATTGTGAAAAAGATCGGTCCCGAAATTTCTTTGCCTGAAATTTAGTAAAAAATATTGTTAAATTTATAAACAGCACCCCAAAAAAAACCCAGTTTGTTAAGGTAAAAATTCGAAAAAAAATTTCAGGACCGATCTTTTTCCAATAGACGACACTGAAAACAAGTAAAAATAATCTCTTTGAAAATTTTTGATAAATCTCCACAATGAAAAAAAATGCATACCAGAGATGCAACGAAACTAATAGATAATTTTTCGAAAATAGACTTATTAGGTTGAGGCAAAATTTTTACCCATCCGTAAAAAATTTTTTTCTACGATAGATAGAAACGTAGGTTTTTTTGCATTTTGTAGAGCGTTATCGATTTGTGGGGGACGTGTTTTAGCGATTTTTAAAATTTTCATTTTTAGCATTTTTATAGAGGAAAATGCAACGAAAAAAGTGCATTTGGCTGAGCTCTTACATACACTATTACACTCTATAAATTTGAACCTGATCGATTGGTAGGAGTCGAGTTGTAAAACTTCAAAAAACGTCGAAAATGCCAAAATTTGTCATTTTTTGCAGTTTTTCGGCATTTCTGACGTTTTTTGAAGTTTTACAACTCGGCTCCTATCCAGTCAATCAGGTTCAAATTTATAGAGTGTAATAGTGTATGTAAGAGGAACTTATAGCAAAAGTTTCAAGTCCATCGGATCACTCTCCGAAAAAAATGCTCAGCCATATGCACTTTTTTCGTTGCATTTTCCTCTATAAAAATGCTAAAAATGAAAATTTTTAAAATCGCTGAAACATGTCCCCCACAAATCGATAACGCTCTACAGGATGCAAAAAAACCTACGTCTCTATCTATCGTAGAAAAAAATTTTTTTACGGATGGGTAAAAAATTTTTGCCTCAACCTAATAGAAAGAGGTTTTGCTATATAACAAATTTCTTTTTAATGTGCCAACTATCTTTTGCTTAGCTTTTTTAAAAAAGAATAATTTTTATGTTCATACAAAATTGATGTATTTATTAAAGATTTCATGTAAGTTTTTAAAAATGATTTGAAAATTGTTTTTTTTTTTAATTTATAACGTCATATGACCACAAAAATTGAAAAATTTGGGACTAAAAAAATAGGGCGGGGCCTAGCCCACTCCGTCTATATAATTGTTAAGTAAATAAAATTTTAAATTAACACTTTGCCAAAAATGGGGCTGCTTATCCACCGTGCGGCGAATTTGGACCAGAAAGCAGGTCAATGCCTGAACAATATACAAATTTTCAAATAATTTAAGCAGACTTCAATAAAATGAAAATTACTACAGAAGTTAAAAAAACAACTTCAACTATAAAATTGATTACAAATTTTGTATCGAACGAAATCAGTTTTATTTCCATAAAAACGATACACTACAGAAAATAAAAAAAAACAAAAAGCTTGCTTGATTTTTTTGAAATGAAAAAATTTGCATACAGCAAAAACACATGAAACAGCAATAAAAAATAATTTTTTTATTTTTTGGAGAGCCAAAAAATAATTAAACAAATTGAAAAATTTGTGTAATTAATCAATTTTGCTAAATTGATCAGTTCATTACAAATGGCACAGCAATCCGTGATAAACGAGATTAACAAATTAGAAAAGAAGCTTGAGGAGTTAAGAAAGATAAAGACTGATAAAGACTGACTTGCAGAAGAAGTCGCTAATGAAAACGATTTGAGATGATGATGATCGGAATGGAAAATTTTTTCATAATATTTCAATTTTTCATATGTTTGTATTGAGAAATAAGGGCCAATTAATCAAGAATGAACCGTATATACATAAAACTGCCCACACATATATCTAGCAAGTACAATTTGTTCAACTCAGTTGTCTCAGTCTCCGCAAAAATTATGAAATAATTTTTTAATGTTTAATGTAATAAAGTTGAGAAACTAAATTCGGTTTTTTAGAGGTTTGTAAATGTTTTATATTTTTTAGCCATTTCTGGAAGAGTTAGTGCAAAATTTTTTAAAACATTGTGTTGTTAATTTCTAGTAAAAATACTTGTATTTATATACTTTATTTTTATTGTGTCTAACGACAAAATTAATATTAACTGCGTAATAATTAATGACAACTTTCGTTGTAAAAATATAAAATTTTCATTAATTCGAAGAATACTAATTAAACTTTTGTTATTATTGTGTATTACCTATGCTTGTAATTGTAATTTATAACAAATGTTTTAGGCGAAATCAATAAAGAGGTGAGAACAAACGTTTTGAAAAAAATATATATACTGACAAAAAGATAATTTATTAATATAAAAGTGGAGTAAAAACTACCTGTTTTTTAACAGTTCACTGGGAAATATTCTATCTGGTATAATATTCCATAATTATAAATTTTTCCACATTTGATTTTGGATATACTAAAATAATGAATAAGTTTTTAAATACATAGACACTAATTATATTTGATTTATTTATAATTATGAAAAGAAAACCATTTTTAAATAACAAATTTTTTCTTATTAATTCTAAGACGTTTGAATATTAACAATTGTTATAACAAAATGTGGATAACAAAATTAGATAGATTGAAAAAAGAATAGATATTTACAATATATACATAATAAATAAATCCTGGTCCTTTTAACAATACAAATAAAACGATTTGTTCGATGTTTTAAAAAATATCTTTTACACGTAAATAAATGTAAATATGTAAATAACCTGCCCGTATATAATAAGATATTTTTTTAAATATGTACATGTTGCCTGGAAATAAGCAGTAATGCTTAAATAATAATTTATAAATTTCTGTAATTTTTATTCTTAATGATATATATGTATCAAGGAATGTGTCAATTTCTTATTAATGAAAAGAAAGCATACGCACCGAAAATGTTTCATTTAAATTATAATTTCGGAAAGTTTCGATTTCTTGACATACAAAAATTAGACACATTTAATCATTTTGCTAATTTGTCTGATGGCGATTTAAAACCATTTAAATGCAATTTGCCAATTTCATGGTAGTACTAAGTATATGCAACAAAAATATATGGAATTAGATTTTAAAAATTTGAAAATTAAAATATTAGCTTGGGAAAAAAATTTTTCTTCATAATGATGAATAAAAAAAAGAATAGATAATGATGAATAATTCTAGTTAACTTATTTTGAAAATCAAAAATTCGTTTCACATATATTTTTTCGGATATGAGTCTGCATTTGCTAGTCGATTTTCAAACACAGATGACGAGACTGAATAGGTTACATCCAAACTCGCGAAATGATCATTTCTAGTGTCGTTTCCAACTGGGAAAAATTGATCTAATGTCTTTTTACGTACGAGGATGCAATCGACCGTTATTGCTTTCGTCACTTTCCGCTATGCTTTTCGGTAATATCATCAGCTGATTTTAACAATGTATTAGATCTTTCTTCACTCTTCGACGAATTCATAATGTTGTTTTTCTTTTTAAGATTAAAGACGAAATTATACGCAATTTCCGGATGATTTATAAGCTTTTGAAGGAGTCGCTGTGCGCTGAAATTTCGTAAAATTATATTTTAACTACAAGATGGCCCAATTTCGTCCCCGGTTTTGTTTTTGCTATAACTTTTTTATTTCGCAACTGATTTTCATCATTTTTTTACTCCACAACAGCGCCATTTTGTTTGACATCAAACCTGTCGATATTGGTCTAGATTTACGAATTTGCTAATCATTTAAACTTGTTTACCATTTTTTTCAAAAAACGGCATTTTCATTAAAATGGGTTGCATAAGAATCAATTTATCCTAAGCATTACGCCTATTTTGGACCATTTTGACTTTTTGGTTGAAAATGGATGTAAAACTTGTTCTAAAAGGCATTATTTAAGCTATTATTAGGTTTTTTTAAATTTTCGGGCTTTTTGGCATAACTTTTTTTTAAATAAGATAGTTTATTTTTGTTTTCTGTATCTGATAGAGCACATTTTTGCGGTCATTTTGATATATTACATTTTGTAATTTTTTCAATAATTAATCTGTAACGGCTCAATTTCCGAAGATTGTCCAAATTCAAAATTTTGAGGGGTGGCGATGCTTAATTGACTACAGTTGCCATCAACAAGGGCTCAAAACTTTAACTCAATTTTTTTCGCTCCAACTTAGAACATAAAATAAAGACATATCAACCAATGACCTCGTTTGTTTTCAAGCCTAGATTATTGAAATATTGGCGAAAATTTCAAAAACTGTGAGGCAGTTCGAGGGTCGCTTTTGGAATTTTTCAAAAAAAGAGTTAAAACACATATATTTATGCTGACGGAAGAACGATGAAATATTCTAATAAAATCTTATAAAAGACACTTCAACTAACATATTCATAGCTTTGGTTTTGTTGTATATGTTGTTGTTGAAAAAATAAACTTTGTTGAAAAAGTCCGAAAATTTAGTTATCAACCTAATAAAAAATTAGCAAAAATCAATTCAAAAAATTGCGTCAATTTAACATCACATTTTTAATCTTTGGAAAAAGTGACAAAAAAGTTTAAATGATTAGCAAATTCATAAATCGAAACTAATATCGACAAGCCTGGTGGCGCTGTGAGAATAAAATTTAAAAAAAATATGAAAATCGGTTGTGAGATAAAAATGTCACAGCAAAAACAAAATCGGAGATGAAATTGGGCCACCCTATATATTAGATTTATCAAGAAATTTGACGATAACGAAAAATAAACCTTAGTAGTTTCACTTCAATCCAGCATGGCGTATTCTCAATACTTGGACGTTTTTCATGTCCCCAATCAAATCCAAATGAAAGCTGAAATTTGCACAATCGATGCATATGCGATATCAATTCCTAAATATAGACAAATTAAGATGTTTTTCATATTCTTATTGTTGTGTTACCTCGGTGGATTGGTTACGTTTTGACAAGAGTTTCTTTTGTGTTATCCAAAAGCACATTAACTGGAATGACTGCCACAAGTCATATACCTTAATTAATTATTTGTTTTCAAAAAAATACGTATTGATAAAAAATATAAGTATTTTATTCAAATTGTTTTTACATATGTATAAAATTTGGTAGAAGTAACCTTAATCGCAGCTCGCTGATAGATAACATGGGCGGCATCATCCGATACACGCATGGATTCACGATCAAGATAGTGACTTTTTACATACAAAGGTCTTTTAGACAAGCATCGAACGTAAACCTCACCTTCCTCAGTTATTTCCATGCCCATACCGCGAGCGATGTGTCTCCTACAATCAAAAATTTGTTGAGTCTGTAGCGGTGACCAACGTGCCGCAAATTTTCCCGTGCCGATTTCAAATGTTTGCTTCTCGTGTGTAAATGGTAAAGCACCACAAAAAACAGATGGGTCGTGAAAGTTCATTGATTTACCAACCATTTCATCAAATTCGTTATACGTTAAAGAAAAAATAGGTGAATCCGCTAGAAAAAATTATTCACTAGATATAAGTATATAGCAGCATTATTTATATAATTTCTTATTAAAAATTGAACGAAAAATAAACCTTTTACAATTATATGTATAAGTATATACTTACAATTGAATACGTCCATGAGAGGGATCATTTTTCTCGAATTTATGTTTTCGAAAATTGCTTCAATTAGTAAATTCATGGCAATACGTGAACCTTTTTCCAAACAAACATTTAAAACATGAAAAATGGGATCCAATTTTTTACGTTGTGAAGCGCTAAATCGATTTTCTTTGTTTTGTAGTATTCGAACTTCTTGAATAAGTTTGTTAACAATACTAATAGAATACACTGAAATGGGTGATGGTATGTTCAAAAAAGAATCTAGCTCTTTAATAATATCCTCTTTATTATCTTCTTCATTGTTCTTTTTTTCGATTGTTCCGTAATCATTCATTTCATATTCTTCACAAATTTGTCGTTTCTTTTGTGGTGGTGGCGATAGTATGTCTTGCATACATTCCATTCTATTTGTATTATTCTTTTCTTTGTGGTCTTTACTTTCCTGTGATTGAGATGTATTAGTTGCCAGCGAGTAGGGATCTTCGTTGGGCGACAGCTGAAACTTCCGCAATTCAACGGTGGCCGATATGGATGGTGAACTTTCTGAACAGATCATCTCATGTGTAGATTCAATTTCAATCAGTTTTCGCTTTAGTTGATTGTTATCGATTAAGTGACCTTGATTGTTTTCCTTAGATTCGTAATGTTTCCGAAAATTTATGCAAGTTGATGAACTTTTATCATCAAATTTACATAATTGGGAATAAGAATTCAAAGAAGGTGGAGTAGAATTATTTGAGCGAGATTCACTAAGCAGGCGGGCAAGGATTGAAATAGTAAGCGGAAATTGACAAATGAATTCTGCCAAAGGTGATTTCTCATCATGCGTACAATTATTTTCTTTGTTGCAATAAAAAACTTTTCCGCTGTTGTCAATTGTCCAATCGTCACTGCCAGCTGAAATTAATAATAATGTTTTATGAAATTTAAACAAATATATATACATATAAAGTTTTTTTTATCTAAATGTTTTTAAAAAAGTTAGGTCAAAAATATAAATATAATATAGTTTAACAGTCAGCGTTTCTTTTTTCAACCATGTTGCCTTTTCAATGTTTTCTTTTAGAATTTGTCCGTTGAAATTTTTGTCGTATGACAAAGAAATTCGACGATTTATGCGACAAATTAAAAAGCTGCTGTTCGAAAACTAAAAGAGAACAGACTTAGCGAGGAAACACAACAAATACTTGTCAAAAGAGCGTGCATGAATCAAAATGACGAAAGAAGCATAATCGAACTCTGAACTAATCCGAAAAAAATTAAAGAAAACCACTACAATTTCAAAATCAACAAACTTCAGAAGGATGTTCAAGAAAGGAAAAGTCTCAAAAAATGCCGGAACGAACTTAAACAACAAACATCAACTATGACTGCTTTAAAAGATAAGAACGGACGATGAAGAAGTGTCACAAGTTCTGATATCGGAAGTAAGAGAAGCGATCAAAAGTCTCAAAAACGACAAAGCACACTGACCTGACAGAATAACAAACAAAGTACTAAAAGCTGGAGACTTCAAACTATGGAAGGTAATGACAAAGCTAGTCGATGAATGCTTAAAAAAGAAGACGTGCTCAAACAAGGGAAAACTTCAAAAACAATAATTATACCGAAGAAGGGTGATAGAGAAGACTTAAAGAACTACGGACCGATAGCTCTATTACCAACTCCATACAAAATTTTCACCAAAATACATATTACTAAACATTACTAAACAGGATAACACGGCAACTAGATAAGCAACAACCTCGCGAACAAGCAGGATTCAGGAGCGGATTTTCGACGCAAACCATCAATCAAGTACTGGAACGGTTCAAAGAATGCCGAATTCAACTATATATGGTGTCCGTCGATTACGAAAAAGCCTTCGACTCAATAGAAATTAACGCCGTCATAAATGCACTCGCACGCCAAGAAATACAACACAAGTACTTAAAATGCAACAATCAAAAAACTGAAGTAATAAAGCTGGAGGATACGAAAATTGCATTGGTGGACGTATATCTCGAACAACTGGTAACATCTGACCACAAAATCGACGACGAAATGCGCAGACGACGAAGTGCAGCATGATTAAGCTTTAACAACATAAAAGAAGTCCTAAAGAAAACAAATGACAAAAAGTAAGAACACATCTTTTCAACACCACAATAATACCTGCACTCATATACAGATCAGAAACGTGGAATATGAGGGAATGCGAGAAGCACAAGCTAACAACGACGCTAAGAGAAATGAAAAGGAAAGCAATCGGAGTGCGAATTATGGACAAAATCAGAAGCGAAAAAATCAGAAAGAAAACACAATTTGCAGACGCATATGAGACAGCCACAATACGAAAACTTCTTTGGGCAGGGCACGTAGCCAGAAAGAAGGACAAGATGGACGACACGAGTGAAATTTTGATGGCCATACGACTGCAAAAAACACCCGGAAGACCAGCGGAAAGATGGCGAAAGTTGATGAAAGAGCGCATAGAACCTAATTGGAGACAATTAGCAGAAGACAGAAAACAATATAAACGGCGATTGTATGATCCACCACGGGATAACAAAGTGTGACACGGATCCTCAAGTGTTCAAGTTTAACAAATTTAAAATTGAAAACATCGTACCTTCATTTATCTCTTTGTGCAATGTTTCCACGAAATAATGAACAAAAACATCGTCGTCATTTTGATCGTAAATCTGGGGCGTGACTCTGCCATATTCGTTAGATTGTGAAAGTTCGTTTTTAATAGATACATTTTCTATATTCTTATTGTTCTTGGGAAGTTTTTCAAATGATTCAGTCATTTTCAAAACGTTAACATCGCAAGCATTTACTTCAGCGGAAATTTTACGGCTCGTGGTTGGGTGATCAAGTTTAGCATCACTGAGTGAATTTTCTATTTCACAATTTGTGTTGAGAAGTTCTTTATTAATTGCGAGAATCGTTTGTACCCACTTTTTCCTGGCATTTTTATTTTGATTCCCTTCTAACACATCTCTATAATAAGTATTTATTATATTTAAAAGTTGGCAATTCAGTATTTAAAATTGAAAAGTTATTTTTATGTATAATCTACCTTTCTGTATTTGTTGCTGAATCGTCAATCAACTTTTTTGAAACTTGAGGTAAATTAATTTTTGTTTGAGTATTTTCAAACGAAGAGATGCGTTGAGAATCGCTAATACTTTCATTTATAGTAGGCTGCATATTGCTGGTGGAAGTCACAAGCAATGTCGGCTTATTTTGACCACAAGAAGTTTGACTTCCACTTACAACAATAATTGAACGATTTGTTGGCGGCTGTTGCTGTTGATATGAAGCGTGTGAATGATGATTTTGCTGCTGAGTTATTGTGGCAACAGCTATTCTCTGGTAGTGAAAGGGGTTTACGCATACCTACACATGATTTTAAATGAAAGGTATTAATAATTTTATACATATTCTATACAGGGTGACACAAAAGTTCCCGCACACATATTTTTTAACAATAACTTTTTTATTAAGCAAAAAAATATAACAACAAAAAATAAATTAAAAAGCAAACGAAATTCTCTACAACTTTCATTTTAAACTATTTTCAAAATTTCCACCTTCTGATGCCACACAAGCTTCGAGACGCTTCCTAAAATTTTTGACGATGGTCGATAGTTTTTCGTTTGAAATTTGATCCCATGCTCGTTGGAGAAATAATTTCAAAGATTCTATCGTTTTGTGTTGGATAGAGCATGCTTTTTTTGACCAGATTGAGAAATCCATAGGATTAAGATCCGGCGAGTTGGATGCCCATAAAGTTTTGTCCCAAACGCGAATTCCATTTTCTTGGAAAAAATCCATTGTCGAACGCGCGGAATGAGCTGGTGCCCAGTTTTGTTGAAGCGTCCAAAATTTACCATTAAAATGTTTTTGAGTCCAGGGAGTACAACGTCCCTTAAAATTCGATTTTGGTAAACTTAAAGATAGAATCTTTGAAATCATTTCTCCAACGAGCATGGGACCAAATTTCAAACGAAAAACTATCGACCATCGTCAAAAATTTTAGGAAGCATCTCGAAGCTTGTATGGCATCAGAAGGCGCAAATTTTGAAAATAGTTTGAAATGAAAGTTGTAGATAATTCCGTTTGCTTTTTAATTTATTTTTTGTTGTTATATTTTTTTGCTTAATAAAAAAGTTATTGTTAAAAATGTGTGCGGGAACTTTTGTGTCACCCTGTATATAAAAATTCAAAAAAAGGTTCTTTTACATTATCGGACGCCAAAATTTTTTTTATTATATATTATTTATTAGAATTATGTTATAAAATTATTGCGAAAAATTGTCAAGTTCACTACGAAAACAACGAAATCAGTAAAAAAAACATTAACGAATTCCCCATGCTGTCAGAAAATCTAAAAGTCTTAAAAAAATTTTTTTTTTGGCATTTGATAATGCAAAAAAAATTAACTAACCGAATCACACTTCATGTCAAAAGCGGCCTTACAGATAGATAAATGTTTTATCTCGTTTTTGTGTAAATCCGGCCAACGAAATATTCTAGCATAAACAACGTGTGGGAAACCTTTACGACCAGCTACCTTAAAATTCGAAATGTTTTTAAAGATTACATAATTTTTTATTATTAGGTATATTAAAATCACTTAAAAGCAAAATGCAAAATGTTTGTTATGCTTATATTTTTTTGTCAATTATTCATACCTGCAAACGGCCATCCAATGTTCGTGGTATTGTAACACAATTTGAATCGGCTGAACTGCCCTTGTTAACAGCTTGTATAAAATGATCGAGTTCGTCTCGCTTATCGCGCAACCGCTTTATTAAACTTTCGATTGCTTTTTTACTGAATTCGATGTCCGTTGACTACAATGTACACTTTTTAATTTTTTAAACAATTTATTTTTTTCCTATTCAATTGAGTTTTAAAATACATTGAAAACGAAATATTGAAAATTTTACCAAGTTAAA
Source organism: Bradynema listronoti (assembly GCA_024678965.1). Taxonomy (NCBI): domain Eukaryota; kingdom Metazoa; phylum Nematoda; class Chromadorea; order Rhabditida; family Allantonematidae; genus Bradynema; species Bradynema listronoti. The sequence continues at coordinate 1,098,241 of JANLNO010000001.1, read as the reverse complement.
ATCCATCAAAAATTTGACAATGGTATGGCAAGACTCGTTACTATATGGCAATCGATTTTTTGTGGAATTATTCTGTATTCGTAGCTGCGCCACCTGCAATTGACGTGCCGTATCCGCCGGCCGTGTGAGATCTTCGTCATCGCTATCTGCAAACGTTTGTTGCGTTGGCATAAACATTGTTGGAAGACTGGTCTTTTTTGCCATCATTGAAGCTGATGGTGAAGATAGTTGTTTTTGCTTTAAATGTGAAGATGCCTGATTTTGTAGAAAATGTTTGATGCGTGGTCTTCCAACTGGTCGTGATGCAGTGATTATAGTTGACGATTCTTTAGAGATTCCACTACTGGATGGAACTTGTTCTGTTGGCGCATTGACAACTTTTTGATTTATTGGTATTGATGACTGTTCTTGTTGTTTTCGAAATGTATTAAGATATTGCAAAAGAATTTTCTGACATTGACCCGATGCTTCAGTTGTGGTTGTTGGTAAAATCGTCGAGCTTGATGGCGAACTCGATAATTGTAGCTGTTGACTTAGTTGTGTTTCTTGTTTGTTCTGTAAAAGAGCGAGCAGTTGTTGTATTTCTAAATTCACTGTATCAGAAATATTAGTGTTTATATTTAATTGTTCTTGCTGGCGTTGTTCCTGCTTCATTAATTGCTCAGTAATCATGTGTTGAATTGTCTAAAACATATTAACATATAGAGAATATTTTTAAAATTCAAAATTGAAATATTACGAACCAAAACTCTTTCAGTTAACGGGGGAGTGGATTGTTTTTGTTGTTGAGGTATTTCATTTAATTTGAAGCTCGATGCCAATGAATAAGAACGATTCTGTCGCATTTCTGTCATCATGTTTCCATTAGAATTAAAGTCAGTGGGTGGAATCAAATTAGTTGATGATGATGGTGAAGGTTGGATATTTAACAAGAGGTTTGATTGTAATTGATGTTCAATATTGTACTGTGCGAGAAGCTCGGCAATTTCGAGTTCACGTTTGCGCATAGCCTCTGTTGAAACGTTACTGTTCTTTTGTGCAGTCGACAAATTGAGTGAGGCGTTGTTGACGGTTGCACGTAAAATTTCCTGAGGACTCATTTCCGAAAGATTTACGTTACATTCTATCCCACTCGTTCTGGACGTGCTTGGCGGTGCAACAAACGAATGCCTTCGTGATTGTAAAATTCCCGAATCTAATTTTAATAAATTTACAAAATATTGAAAATTAATAGAATAGATTATAATTAAAAACAATTACCTATAATAAAAATAAAACAACTGTAATTATTCTTATACGACTATAAATTATCACTCATTAAAATGTATGTATATTCAAGGTCTACTTAAACAGTTTTAGTTTTTAGTAAGCAAATTTTTTTAGCAGACACATTATCTAAAAATATATTAACATTTCATTAATTACCGTTGAAATGTTTGCTGAGAATGCTATCAGATGGCAAATGTATGCTAGCGTTCAAAATTTGTTGCACCTTGGGAGTGGCAGGCGAGGAAAATTTTTGCTGAGTTTCTTCGAATTGGCTAGAATCGGTTGCATCAAATACTACTGTATTCAATAATTGATTCTCAACAAGAAGTGGATTAACATTCGACGGCAATGTGGATGAATGTGGCACTTGTTGTGATTGTTGTTCATATGCTCGTGAATGTGTTTGCGGCAAATTCAGAGGTAAAGTTGAAAATTGGGAACCAGCAGATGATCCAGATGGGGATGCTTGTGCGAAAAATAACGGTGATAATGTTTGTCCCACATTAGCGAGATGGTTGAATGATAATAATCCATCGCTACTACTCACAACGTTTACAGATACTCCAGTGGAAAGTGGTGTTAGTGGTGTTGATAATGTGGTAAGTTGCGAAAGAGTAGTAACATTTGAACTCGCCGGAATGTGTGTAAAAGTTGAGGATGAAACTCCACTGTCCGACCAGCCGCCGCTATCCATTTAATCTTGAGCGCATTCTTTAATTTTTAAGTACAATTTTTATTAATTCGTACAATGCTTTACTAAGGATAAAAATAAGCAAATTAAGATGCATGTTCAAAATTTTTAATCATTTATTGTATTCGGGATAGAAAAATTATAGAAAAAAGTGCTGAGACTAAAAGAGCATATCAAATTTATACAGGGTGGCCCAAATTGGCGCCGGGATTTGTTTTTGTTATAACTTTTTTATTTTTCGACCAAACTGCCTAATTTTTTTTTATTTGATACCCGAGAATCCCCCATTTTGTGTGGTACCATATTTGTGCATTAAGTTTTAAGTTAAGCGTATGCAATAATTGTTTTAAAATTTGTGTGATTTTCAGAAATGGAGTATACTGTTGAACAAAAAAGTCTGGTGTGTTGTTTGGTATGGAATGTCTGGATCGCCTACAACCGTTCAGCGTGAGTATCGCAAGAAATTTGGGCGTAGTGCTCACCTTCCCAATGACAAATCTATTCGACAATGGTTCGACAAAATCATGGACACAGGAAGTGTGAACAACAAGCCAAAAACAAAAACGAAGTGGGTCCGTACGGAGACCGGTCCAACAACTCCTTGACGTCCAATTGCAGCTTCAGACGCTCACTCGAGGAGAGTGAAGCGGTTCTTCACGATACCAGCCAGGATTTTTGTCGCTCCAGTATCGAAAATTTTGATGGTTGACGTGGCCATGGATGTGGAAGTGAGCTTCATCGGAGAAGAGGATTCGGCCGAAGAACTCCTGCGTCAAGTCCAGCTGCGAGGTAGCGTGAACAACACGTGTTTCATAATCCACTGGCCTCAACTTCTGAGCGTGTTGAAGTTTGTAGGGGTGAAATTTTGCCTCCTAAAAAGCGCACCATAAACTCAACAAAAAATCACAAAAGGAAGAACCTTCAAAATTCGTTGAATTGAACTTCGGGATGGCATTCCTTCATTCCGAGCCAACGATCTCGGGCTGATGTGCGGATCCTCGCGAAATTTAGCCAGCACTTCTTCGACCTTGAGCTCCGTACGGACCCACTTCGTTTTTGTTTTTGGCTTGTTGTTCACATTTCCTGTGTCCATGATTTTGTCGAACCATTGTCGAATAGATTTGTCATTGGGAAGGTGAGCACTACGCCCAAATTTCTTGCGATACTCACGCTGAACGGTTGTAGGCGATCCAGACATTCCATACCAAACAACACACCAGACTTTTTGTTCAATAGTATACTCCATTTCTGAAAATCACACAAATTTTAAAACAATTATTGCATACGCTTAACTTAAAACTTAATGCACAAATATGGTACCACACAAAATGGGGGATTCTCGGGTATCAAATAAAAAAAAAAATTAGGCAGTTTGGTCGAAAAATAAAAAAGTTATAACAAAAACAAATCCAGGCGCCAATTTGGGCCACTCTGTAGTTAAATAAGAAAAAATGAACAAAAATAAAAAATATAAAGCGTCAATCTTTGTATGTATATTATTTTACATGCAAATATTCATACATACAAATAGATATGAATGTATTATGGATATATTATAAAGTGCAGTAGTTTTATAACATGTTGTAAACAATTGTGTCATATAGTGCACGAAATATTATAATATTTTACAAATATTGCATGTATTTTTACAAGCCAAACCGTTCGTTAATTTCATTGTCTTATTGTTTTTTTGTCGCTTATACATTGAGTGCAAAAACCAAAATAGGATAGTGTTTTTTAAAAGATAAGGGGAAGCTATTCTTTTAAATAATGTTTATATATTTTACATTTCAATGAAAGATATTGGTGTGAGGGGAACAAGAACGTGTAGTAAAATATTTAATTCTAATGATAAAAAAATTTAAAAAATGAATAAAAAATTTAACAAATGCTTATAAAAAAAGGGGAAGATAAAATACAAGGTGATGCATTCTTGTGGCGGGGTTTCAAATGGCTCTAACTTTTTTACTTTTTAACAAAAAAGTAAAAATTTTTGCATTCAATTCCAAAAATTAACCCATTTTGTTTAATACCAAACTTGTCGATATTGGTTTCGATTTACAAATTTGCTAATCAGTTAAACTTTTTTGCCACTTTTTCAAAAACAAGACATTTTCGTTAAAGTGGGTGACATATGTTTTTGCTATAACTTTTTTACTTTTTTAAGCAAATTATAAAATTCTTTTTGCATTCGATTCCCAAGGTTTTGTCATTCTGTTTGACATCAAACTTGTCGATATTGGTTTCGAATTACGAATTTTACTAATCATTTAAACTTTTTTGTCATTTTTTCAAAAAACAAGACATTTTAATTAAAGTGGGTTGCATAAGATTCAACTCAACCTAAGCATAAAACCAATTTTGACTTTTTAGTTGAAAATCAAGATAAAATTCGTTCTAGAAGAGAGCTATTAAATAAAGATTTAGCAAAAATCAATTCAAGAAATTGCGTCAATTTAATGTCAATTTTACTTATTTTTTACCTTTAAAAAAGTTGCAAAAAAGTTTAACTGATTAGTAAATTCGTACGTAATTCGAAACCAATATCAAAATGGCAAAACCTTGGGAACCGAATGCAAAAAGAATTTTACAATTTGCTTAAAAATATCGACGAGTTTGGTATTAAACAAAGTAATAATAAATAATTTATTGTACAAACGGGTACTAACGTAATCATAATAATAATAATAATAATAATAATAATAATAATGGTAATAAAGCAAATATAAAACCTTGGTTTGATTATTAATAAACAAGAAAAATACAATTATTCGAAAATTACTTCCTCGCCATAAGCCTGGATTTAATTAAAATGGAGTACTTTTGAGAATCGGATGCAAAAAAATTTTACAATTTGGTTAAAAAGTAAAAAAGTTAAAGCCAAGAATGCGCCACCCTGTATATAATTTTTCACGAATATAAATTTTATGCGAAATATATATTAAATCAATGTTAGACGAAAAAAATAAAAAAAATTAACAAAAATAAATGGGAAATTCCACGTCCATAAAATAATTGTAAACAACATTTTTGATGTTTTTATTCCAATAATATACAAAAAATATAAACAACTTTAAAATTCATTATCACTAAACGTTATGATGATTTATTGTCATTCTTCAAATAATGATTAAAAAAATCGATGTAATTTATTAAAATCGACATAATTGCATAGAATAAAAACGAGATGGAAAAGCTTCATTGGTTACTTTTTTAGATTTGGAGTCCACATTAAATTAGTATGATGTAATGAGTCCAAACACTGAAAATAAAAAAATGGCATTTAGAATGTTTTGTTTTCTAATTTATACTTTAAGAATTTTTTGGTGTAATAATAATGGCATAAAATCGTAGTATGTTAAATAAATGTATAAAAACAAATCACACCTAATTAATAATTAATAACAAATTGCGTTGTAAATATACTCCTGGTCAAAATGATAGCCGCACTTGAAAAATAAGCATAATTTGAGTTTAACTCAATAGAAAATAATGATTCCTCAAAACTGCAATTCTTGAAGCATGAAGTCGTCTAAATTTGAATGTATTGAATAATTTGGCCTGTAGTCTTCCAAATCGACTGAAAAATGTTGTAAAATCTAAACGTGGGCCTACTAAATATTAAATGTTAATGTTATATTGTTATTTGTTAATTTTTTGTTCATAATTTTGAAAATGCGGCCATCATTTTGTCTAGTGATAAAAACTCAAAATACAGTAAAACACAGTAATACGTGAGTAAAATTTCGAAAATTTTAAAGTTGTTTTAAGATTATGATTTATAATAGAGAAAGACATGTTTGTGCAATATTTCATAAAAAACGGTCAATTAAAACTCGAGTTGTACTAAATTTTCAAGTGCGGTTATCATTTTGACCAGGAGTGTATAACTTGAAAAAATCGAAAAATGTAGCTTTTATTATTCACCACTGCGCACAATTAATTTTTTAACACATTTCGATTTTCCTTCCCTCTTTATCTTTTTCGTGCATATTTTATTTTAATAACATTGACACCACCTTGGATAAACTTTTATATTTTTGTTGTACGTATTTTTAGGTAATTTTTTTAAATCTATACTATCACATTCATGTAAAATTCATAAAAGATAAATTCATTTAGGCACTCATTTTTTTAATAGAACTGAATGCGTTTTTGGAATCGGTTTAAAAATATGTTTATTTCGCTTTTAGCATCGAGAAGTTGAAAAGATGAAACATTAAAGAAAAAATAAGTAATCTCTTCACACACGCGCATATAAAATATAAACATAAAAAATAAACTAACTATGTATTATTTATGATATGTGCATACACTTAATTGCATATGTATAAATTTTAAGACAAACATAAACATCATAAATATGTATAAAATAATGCAATGTTCAAATGCACGTATTATTAAAAATTATAGCTGGTGTTTACGATTGTGCGACTGTGACGACTGTGACCGCTATTGATGGGAGGCTCATGTGCATGTAGCAAATAAAAAGTAGAAAGGACTAGACATGCACATACACTTCCAATAGTAGGAGTAAATACAGAAAAAAAGTGTGAAAATTTAGGCGACATTGGAAGACAAAACATAACAAACAAAAAGAAAACGAGCTCAATGAAAATTTTAAGTAAGCATTCATGTGCGTATTTAAATGAATGTGTTCGTTGGGGAATGTGTGTCTATCTATGGTTGCACTTTAAAATAAAACAGGAATCAATAAACGAGCAAGTAAACAAAAACTGAAAAATCAACGATTACTCGGGACAATTATGTACGCACGCATTTCGTGCACACACATGCATTCTTTTGTAAGCTATGTTTACGATTTGCATGTAGTGCTTGCCGTTTTTTTGTCTGCATATTTGTAACAATATTTGATGTCAAAAAAATTACGTTTTTGATGTGTTTGTCCAAAGCGTTCTCCGAGTAAACAGTTCGTAAATAAGTTCGCATAAACATCGTCTTTTTTTTCAGTTCAAAGATTAAAGCATGCGATATAAACGTTCTTATTTATCCTTAAGCCTAAGGCAAAAAAACAAAAGGAGGTATTTACATTTAATTAAATAGAATATTGGGCGATTTTGTACAGGCATCAACCAAATGTTTCTTTTATTTTTGGTGGTTTACTTTTTCGTGAGTACTTGCCGTTCGAAATTGCCGAATATTTACAGAATAAATTTTACTATATAAATAAATTAATCAAAACCAATATAATTTTATGTTATAAAAAATTAAACAAAATTTATAAATCTGTTCGTTATAATTGATGTTTTCCATGCAATCATGACGAACTCAGAGGTATAAATTAATTTTTAACACTATTCATTAAAATGTTTAAGCGTAACTAATTTAATTTCTAAAATATCATTAATTTTATAAAATTTCGCGTAGCACCAAATGCCGCAATCTTGCGCATTCTTTTTTTAATACACTAACAAAGTGTAGTGGGTGTGTTTGAAAAGAAACGTAAATAGCATTCATTCATTGATCAAAAGAGTGTTAGACATCGCCATTAAATGATGGCATTTTGATGAAAAAAATTAATTTTTTTTCATTATTTGAATACGTAAAAAGGAACTGCAAAGACAATTTTTATTTTTCTGTTATGAATATTTTTATAATTATAAATATAAAAAACTTTATTTTTTTACACTAATATGTTTCACCATATATATACTTAGAAGAATACATTTCGTTAATGGCTCATAATAAAACGAAATATTCGTAAGGTAAAGTCTAGTGATGCGATGGATCCTTCTCGTAGCCAACGCCGGGCACCCAGTTACGTTCGGGATTATGGAAGAACGAATGATTTCCATCGCCCCATGGGAAAGGTTTGTTGCGACAGTTCAAATATGGATATTCAATGTATTCAGGTCTTGGCTTGGAGTGCTCGTGCTCGTGATCCTTCCATGCCATCCTTAGAAATTAATTTATCGTAAATAAAAATGTACTAATTTGTAAAACAATTAAGTTAAAATTGTTGTTTTAATAAAAATTCGCTCTTTAAATATATTTAAAAAATATGTAAAAAACATTTGATTTAAATTATTATCCTATAATTGCTGTTCTGTATAAAATATAAGTGAGTAAAGATATAAAGAAAAAAATGTTACTTACTCTATTTGGTCAACAACGATTAGCTTTTGAATCTATTTCACATTATTATTAAAATTTCATACCACATTGAGCCGAGAATGGCCGGAACGGCACCGATGAAGAAGATGTTGCGCCACAAACGTGCGATTCTCGGCGCGGTTTTCAGTTGATTCTTCATGTTTTGGCCGTAATGGTCAAAATTGTTGGCCTGATAGAAGGAGCCACTGTTGCGCGCCGCTTGAACGCCGACACTTTTTGCAGCCGCCTTGACAAGAAAAGCGCGACCGCGTATGGCGGCGGCTAGTTGAGAATTGCGCAAAGTCATATATGCCGTTGTTAATATAAAACTAACAATTTCGTTGTTGAAAAACAGCAAAAAAAATTGATATAAAAATATGGCATTCGATGAAACAATTAATAAATTGAAAATCCGTTAAAATATTTTATTTATTTGTGCGTTGGAAAAATAAATAATTTTTGTAAATATAAAATAAATTCTTATTTATTTACCCTAATTCCGCGTGTATAAGGCCGGGTGTTTTGAGCGCCAAATTTAAATTGGCACCAATGAGTTCATTTTGTTGTGTCGAATCCATTGGCATCCGAATTTTGTGACCGCCTTCGTTTCAATTTCATAAAAGCGCAATGAACTTATTGGCGCCAATTTAAATTTGGCTCAAAACGCCCGCACGCCCGCCTTATACATTCAAAATTAGGGTAATTAATACGACCGTTTACAAAAATAAAAATTGAGACCTCTGTAGAATTTAATGTACAAATATAAATAAAATAATTATACCCGCAATGAATGTTAAAATAAAACATTAAGTCACATAGTTTAAGATATAAATTTAATCAAACGCTATTTTCGTGCTGCTGCCTGATAGATTTCGCATAAATTTTGAATTTTTCGTGTCGCCTCTGTGATGGTTGGCCGCGCGTACGAGATTTCCAGTTGCGTAAGATTATCCAATTGCGCGTGACTGACTTCGTACTAAATGCATATAAAAAACAAATTTTACTTTTTTTTGTTGTTAAATAAAACGAAAAAACAAAAAATTACCCTAATTTCGCGTGTATAAGGCCGGGTGTTTTGGGCCAAATTTAAATTCGCACCAATGAGTTCTTTATTTGTTTGTATTGGATCCGTTGGAGCCCAAATTTTGTGTCCGACTTTGTTTCAATTTTGTAAAAGTGAGCACAAAATTCGGATCCCAATGGATCCAATACGAACAAAATGAATTCATTGGCAATTTAAATTTGGCTCAAAACATTCGGCCCTTATACATGTGAAATTAGGGTAATTTGTATGTGTTTAAAAACACAAGCCTATTATCTTTTATAAATTTCTGTATATTTATTTTTCCTAAAATAATTACTTCATATTGTAAGATCATATTGAGTGTGGAATTATTTTTAAATGTGTATGTTTTAAGAAATCAAAAAAATAGAAATAGCATAAAAATTTATTACCTGACTTAAAAATTTAATTGTAGACGTTTTCATTTTCGCATCTCGCTTATCCCATATGTCTTTGATAAGCGTCCTAACCTATAAGCTATCTTATACAGTCATTGACTTGTAATTTTTTTTTAAGTTTGCTGGATTCAGAAATTTGAGAGAAACAAAAAAAATTTTTTAGCAAAGTATATATCGACAACTTTTTATGCGCATTTATTCGAAGCCTTTTTCCAGAATTTTGATCAAGTAAGTATGTCATTAAATAAGGAATTTGGGTCAGGGACGTTTCATCCATAGACGTTTCATCCACGGACGTTTCATCCATGGGACGTTTCATCCATGGGACGTTTCATCCATGGGACGTTTCATCCATGGGACGTTTCATCCATGGGACGTTTCATCCATGGACGTTTCATCCATGGACGTTTCATCCATGGACGTTTCATCCATGTACATCCATGGACGTTTCGTCCATAGACATTTCATCCATGACCAAAATTTTATTATTTTTTAATTTTTTTTTCAAAAAATATTTATTTTTAAACAAATCAAATTATTTTTAAAAAAATGTGGGCGGAGATAGACCATTTTAGCTTTAAATAACTTCACATTTTTTATTTTTTTGCTTTTAGCCTTTTAGATTGGATATTTTAGATTTTTAAGAATGGCTTTGTTTTTTAATTCTCAACGTGGTGGACGTAAGTTAAGCTATCAAGGCTATATTTATGTTAAGCACGATTCTAACCAAATTCGAACACTTTGGAGATGTGAGTCATTTCAACGCGGATGTCCTGGTCGTGTCACATCTAATGCTGATAATTTTGTTGTTACTAGAGAGCATAGTCATCCGCCTTCGACTTCTAAAGCTGAAGCTGCAATTGTTATGAGCAATATACGCAGTTCGGCTATTCTTACGCGTGATCCTCCTCGAAGCGTCGTCAACGAAAAATTGATTGGTGTCTCTGAAAGTGCAATTGTGGCATTGCCAAAATTAGACTCCCTGGAGAAAAAGTTAGCCGCTCTAGGAAGCGTAATGCTGTTTTTGCTAACATTCCGCACAATCGCGCCGATATCGTTTTACCCCCACAACTTTCTAACACACTCACCGATCCACCAGAAGAATTTTTATGTTTCGATTCGGGAAATGCAGATATTAATAGAATTATCATATTTTGTTCTATTAGTGATCGTGCGAGACTTCGTTCGTGTGACATTTGGTTTGCAGACGGCACATTTAAAGTATCCCCTTTAATGTTTTATCAGGTGTGGGTCATTCACGGTTTTTATAAAAATCGCGTTTTACCTTTTGCTTACTGTTTGCTCCCATCAAAAACTCAAGAGTGTTATACGTTGGCACTTAACAGTCTTCTGGCATCTATTGATAACTTAAACGGAGACGATCCGTTCTTTCGACGACCAACGACTGTAATAATCGATTTTGAGAAAGCCGAAGAGAACGCATTTCGTGCTTGCATTCCTAACATTACAGTCCATGGCTGCTATTTTCACTTTGCTCAAAGTATTTGGCGCAAAATTCAAGCTTTGGGAATGCAAATTCGATACGGCACAGAACCCGAATATAATGCAATCGTAAAAAAATTTGTAGCACTTTGCTTCTGTCGCCAAGAGGATGTCGTTCCACGCTATAATGTTTTGGCACGCTCTTTTTTGGAACTTTTTGGCGAGTGCGAAAAGCATCAGGACTTTCTCGAATATTTTGAAAATACCTGGGTTGGACGTGTTCATCGAAACGCTCGTTTTTCAATTGAAATGTGGAATTGCCACAATGTTACTCTCGAACATCTTCCTCGAACAAACAATAACGTGGAGAGCTGGCATCATGCTCTTCAGTCTACTTTCGGTTGTCAGCATCCAAATATATACAAAATGATCGAAGGAATTCGTAAAGAGCACGTTCGTGTTAATGCGATTTACTACAAATTGCATGCTGGAGAGATCCTAAAACTTTATTCGCGGAAAGATTACGAACAAGCGAATAAACGTCTTCTGAACTTGTTGCGCAATTACGAAAACATGAACCCTGATGAATACTTGGCAGCTTGTTCTCATCCATGGGACGTTTCATCCATGGGACGTTTCATCCATGGGACGTTTCATCCATGGACATTTCATCCATGGACGTTTCATCCATGGACATTTCATCCATGGACGTTTCATCCATGGACATTTCATCCATGGACGTTTCATCCATGGACGTTTCATCCAAATTTTTATTTTTATTTTTTTTTTATTTTTTTTTTTATTTTTTTTTTATTTTTTTTTCAAACAATATTTATTTTTAAATAAAATCAAAATCAAAACAATTTACTTTTAAATAAAATCAAAATCAAAACAATTTATTTTTAAATAAAATCAAAATCAAAACAATTTACTTCTAAATAAAATCAAATCAATTTATACGTGAACATAATGAGAACAAGCTGCCAAGTATTCATCAGGGTTCATGTTTTCGTAATTGCGCAACAAGTTCAGAAGACGTTTATTCGCTTGTTCGTAATCTTTCCGCGAATAAAGTTTTAGGATCTCTCCAGCATGCAATTTGTAGTAAATCGCATTAACACGAACGTGCTCTTTACGAATTCCTTCGATCATTTTGTATATATTTGGATGCTGACAACCGAAAGTAGACTGAAGAGCATGATGCCAGCTCTCCACGTTATTGTTTGTTCGAGGAAGATGTTCGAGAGTAACATTGTGGCAATTCCACATTTCAATTGAAAAACGAGCGTTTCGATGAACACGTCCAACCCAGGTATTTTCAAAATATTCGAGAAAGTCCTGATGCTTTTCGCACTCGCCAAAAAGTTCCAAAAAAGAGCGTGCCAAAACATTATAGCGTGGAACGACATCCTCTTGGCGACAGAAGCAAAGTGCTACAAATTTTTTACGATTGCATTATATTCGGGTTCTGTGCCGTATCGAATTTGCATTCCCAAAGCTTGAATTTTGCGCCAAATACTTTGAGCAAAGTGAAAATAGCAGCCATGGACTGTAATGTTAGGAATGCAAGCACGAAATGCGTTCTCTTCGGCTTTCTCAAAATCGATTATTACAGTCGTTGGTCGTCGAAAGAACGGATCGTCTCCGTTTAAGTTATCAATAGATGCCAGAAGACTGTTAAGTGCCAACGTATAACACTCTTGAGTTTTTGATGGGAGCAAACAGTAAGCAAAAGGTAAAACGCGATTTTTATAAAAACCGTGAATGACCCACACCTGATAAAACATTAAAGGGGATACTTTAAATGTGCCGTCTGCAAACCAAATGTCACACGAACGAAGTCTCGCACGATCACTAATAGAACAAAATATGATAATTCTATTAATATCTGCATTTCCCGAATCGAAACATAAAAATTCTTCTGGTGGATCGGTGAGTGTGTTAGAAAGTTGTGGGGGTAAAACGATATCGGCGCGATTGTGCGGAATGTTAGCAAAAACAGCATTACGCTTCCTAGAGCGGCTAACTTTTTCTCCAGGGAGTCTAATTTTGGCAATGCCACAATTGCACTTTCAGAGACACCAATCAATTTTTCGTTGACGACGCTTCGAGGAGGATCACGCGTAAGAATAGCCGAACTGCGTATATTGCTCATAACAATTGCAGCTTCAGCTTTAGAAGTCGAAGGCGGATGACTATGCTCTCTAGTAACAACAAAATTATCAGCATTAGATGTGACACGACCAGGACATCCGCGTTGAAATGACTCACATCTCCAAAGTGTTCGAATTTGGTTAGAATCGTGCTTAACATAAATATAGCCTTGATAGCTTAACTTACGTCCACCACGTTGAGAATTAAAAAACAAAGCCATTCTTAAAAATCTAAAATATCCAATCTAAAAGGCTAAAAGCAAAAAAATAAAAAATGTGAAGTTATTTAAAGCTAAAATGGTCTATCTCCGCCCACATTTTTTTAAAAATAATTTGATTTGTTTAAAAATAAATATTTTTTGAAAAAAAAATTAAAAAATAATAAAATTTTGGTCATGGATGAAATGTCTATGGACGAAACGTCCATGGATGTACATGGATGAAACGTCCATGGATGAAACGTCCATGGATGAAACGTCCATGGATGAAACGTCCCATGGATGAAACGTCCCATGGATGAAACGTCCCATGGATGAAACGTCCCATGGATGAAACGTCCCATGGATGAAACGTCCGTGGATGAAACGTCTATGGATGAAACGTCCCTGACCCTGTAGTACAGAATTTTGTGCTCCTTAAGAAGCTAATATTAGTCTTTCAAATAAATCCATATTGGGCTCAAAAATCGAAAAAAAACTAAAAATTTGTGAAAATCTACCTTCGCGTTGCCGATGTCCGATAAAAAATAAAGTGTTGTTTTTTTATTTCAAATAATATGGTACTATTGTGTAGCCCATGAAATTCTGTTACTTAGTCAAAAATCGATTACTGTAATTTTGGAAAAAAAGCTTGGAATGCGCACAAAAAGTTGTCAATGTTTTGTCCGCCACTTTAAATTTTTCTTCAATTTAAAAAGCAAATTAAAATGTAAAAAAATTTAATCACTTGATCCATTTGCTCAATGTCCTCTTTTGCATGTTTGAGGATAATATGTGCTATTTCAAAGAAGAAATTTGGTAGCACACCAAAGGTAACACGTTCACCTTCAGCCACAAGAAATTTTTTCAATTCATCAACGCACATCCATGCTGGCGGCTAAATAAATTAATAACTGGATTAATTAGAAACACCAGACATTGAATAAAACTAATCCAAAAACGCTATAAAAAACAATGATAAAAACACTCACAACTATTGTACATTTGTGTCGCTTTTTCAAATGAACGGCTAGCCAAATAGGTACGGTTGTGGCGATTCCGGCTTCAAACGGACCAACTTCGCCACAAATAAATTGCAGAACATCTTCGTTGAAGTTGGAAATAACCTAAAAACATAAGTAAATTACCTAAAATTAAATTAAACACCAAAAAGCTTTACTTCCGATTATGTACACGGTTGAAAAATGATGGGAAAAAGTTTTTTAGTCACTTAAAAAATAGAGCACATTGTTCTGTATAAACAAATAAGAAATTATAATTTTAAAATAGCTCATTTTAATATTAATTTCAAAAGTTATAAAAATATTGACCTGAATCAATTCGTTTTCTGCGAGAAACTCGCATTGCGTCGGTGTCATGCGTTTATGCATGCTGAAAATTTACCTAAATACTCTACCTCTGTAATGATTTCTTTAAATTTTATTTTTTTCCATTTATTGACGAGTTTAAATCATACCTGTTCAACTCCCCCCCCCCCCCCCCCCTCCAAACCCCCTATTATGGGGGAAGGGAAAAATCCAACATTTTTTTGCCTCACCCTCCCTAAGGGGAGCTCAGTTTTTTTTCAGAGGGGCGTAACATTTTGTCCGATTATGAGAGAGGGGGGGGGTGGACAGGCATGATTTAAATCCAACGTATGAAGATGGATCTAAAAAGGAAGAAGAGTCAAGATTATAAAATTTTTTTTAAAAAAACTTCAATTCAACGAAATTCAGTGTGATCTTCTCGAGATGAAAACGCTTTAAAATTTACGAAAATTTAAGTTGTAATTGTCCAAAGTCGCGTTGCAATGCGCATATAACCTGTTTGTTTATCAAATTATCTCTAACGAACTGATAAGAAGCAATTCGCTAGTTAGGGAAAAAGAGCAAGACTGAAAGGAATAAATTATTATAAATCTTGAAATTATAAACCTTTAAATTTTGATATGTTGTTATAGCACCTCATCTTTTGCAAAACAACAATTAATAACGTGTTCGAAGCAATAAAAAACCCATTAAAAAATTAAAAATTCTGGGAAACTCGACTTTCAAACGGTGATTTTCGTGCATTTAGAAATCAACAAAATGGAGCGCAACGATAACGATTACGATTCATCGGAGGACGAAGACTACGTTCCACCCGATGACGCTGAAGTGGATGAGGATAAGGACGATTTGCAATATGATGATGTGGAGGAGAACTTATCTGCAAAAGCAGAAGTCAAAGACCAAGAAACGTAAATATTTTTTTCTTTTTTCTCTCAATTATAATCCATTTTTAAAGGAATTGAAAATGTAACAATTTTATTTTGCAAACGAACAATGTTTTTAGCCACAAAGAAACCAAAAAAATAGATACAGATAACGAAAAGAGGCTTGAAATGCTTTGGGCTGACTTTATTGGCACGACGGATTCGGCCTCCACTACTTCCACTTCAACGTATTGTTTAATTTGTTTTCCATTTTCCTTTCTACAAATTACCAATTTAAATTGTTTTTTATTACTCTAATTCCGCGATACCTCCGAGCTATCTATGAGTATTTTTGGCATCATTTCAGTTTTTTCATATTATTTTGCTTTTTTGATATTTTAACTTTCAAAAAAAAAAAATAATTTCAATGATCTATGTCTATTTTTTGGTAATTTTGGTACACACATTTTGGTAATGAATAAAACTTAAACCGAATAAAAATGTTCAAAAAATCGTATTTTATGTACAAAGGATTTTTTTTTTGTTTTTTAGTGCCAAAGAGGAAACTGACAATGGTTCGCGGAAAAGAAACCAGATTTCTACTGAAAAAGACTTAGAAAGGTATTTCATTTTATAACTTTTTTCATTACGAGGCTTCCAGCCCGGCCATTCCTCTTTGCATTTTAAGTTGAATCTCATTGCAACTTAATAAGGATTGATAAATAAAATTTAAAATTAGGATCACAAGCAATTATCATATTCAAAATCAGCACCTTTGAAAACTTCAGTATGACAATTTTTGAAATGATTTGATGCATTTTTCAAAACAGGATCAGGGGTGGTCATGCTCAGGGTCCCAGAAGAATCGGATCCAAAATCTGATAATGCGCGCCGCACCGAAAGGATCGAAAACTCCCAAATGCAAAAAATGAGATGATTTGAGTGAAAATGAATGGGTAAAAAGTCAACATTAAATGAAGAATAATATTTTTTATTAGGCATATTACTTTTAATCTGCCTTTTCAGGTCAACGCCAAAATCTGGAGCGAAACGAAGCGGGGGTCTGGCAAACGCGGCGTTGGTTTTGTCGAAGAAGAAAAAAATGTCCGTGCTGGACAAGTCGTCTCACGACTGGAAGCAATTCGTCGAAAAGGAGGGAATCGAGGATGATTTAAAAAGCCATATTCGAAGCAAGGAGTCCTTTCTGGACAAACAGGACTTTTTGTGCAAAGCCGATTATTCGCAATTTGAAACGGAAAAGGCATTGAGAGAAGTGGAACGTGCGAAGAAATAACTTTTTATTATTATATTTTTCGTATACATTTTTTTGTTTACAAATCTTAAAAAATAAATTTTAAAATTGTCCATAATTTCGTCCAAACTACATAAAAATAATAAAAATACGGCTTCCTATTTTATATCGGGCACCAAAATTTTTTTTGAATTTTTTTAACAAAAAATCAAACAATCAAGAAAACGTATTTTGCTTCAAAAATGTCAAAAAACAAAAAGATTAGTAAGAAACATGATTAAATTCGAATTCCCTGTGCCGAAAAAACTTAAATCAAAAAAAGAATTGGTGCCTGATAATGCACATTCTTGGCTTAATTTTTTTACAAATTTATTCTAATTTATCGTGTATAAGCTTCTTTGAATTTAATGTTTGTCTTTTTTATACAAAGTCTCTCATTCTTATCAGTGATGGTAAATGGCTCGCACCAAACGAGCCAAGTGCCAAAAAAAATCCGATTTTTGGCTCGTTTTTTCGCGAGCCATGGACCATTTTCTTGAAAAATTTGGCTCAAATTGTCGAATTTGACTTAAAATTCGAGCCATTTGGCTGGCAAACCAAACCGCGAGCTTTCCCATAACTGATTCTTTTTATAACAATGTTTAAATTAAAAAACTCTAAAATTAAATTGTAACAGAATCAAAGCAAATACTTTGGAGGATTTAGGCACAGTTTTTAGCTATTATAAAATTCGCCCCCACTAAGTTAAAAGCCATCTATAAAATAAAATGTATATGCACATTTTATTAAGACAATATAAAATAATAAAAAGAAGTGGAGCATTTGATACTCTTTAAGGGCTTATTCAAAAACTAGCGGTCAAATCTAAAAGCGGCTTCTAGCAATAAAAAAATAGGGAAATTTATCTTTCTAAAAACCGATGTTTAAATGGAATTGAGAAATTAATTATTTTTTCTGGAGATTTTTGCAAAGAACTATAAAAAAACTTTAATAAATTGACTTAACATTTTTATTAAAAAACATTTTGATTGCTTTTTAGATTTATAATTCAATTCAACATTTATTTGAAAAATAATTTTTATGTAACAACAAACAAAAACGAAACAAATTTACTCCGCCTTCTCATTACGCATTTGCGAAGCAATGCGATCCAAATCCTTGCGTCCCTACAAAAGTAAATTTTTAAGCAAAGCCTAAGCCTCAAAAAAATCTTTAAAATTTTTGTTTTTAAACGAAAAAAAAAACACTAGACGTTAATGCAAATATTTCTTGGACAAAGCTTCTTTTTAATTAAAATGTTTTCATTTAAAATGGGAAATATTTTTAGTTCAAAAAGTTCAAAAAATAATAAATTATTTTAAGCAAAGTTGATTTAAAAAAAGTTAAAAGAAACTTGTTTGGTGAGACGTCGACCGCCAGTCGGATTCTTTTCAACCCACTTAAGTCCTTCCAACGTTTGGAGAGCCTTGCGGATCACAGCTCCGGACGCCTTCGCAAAACGATTCGGCGCGCAACCACGGCGCTGGTTAGCACCATACACGGTTCGGTACGAACCGACGCCTTAAAGATGTAACATTAGCCGAAATTCCATAAAAAAAATTTTAGTAAATAATCGGAAATTGCTTGTTGATAAAAAATTATAAATATTGTAGAAATCTTAAGAAAATTCATTGGAAATTTTATTACCGGCTGATCGAAAATAGAGACGACGCGCAATGCTAGCAGCACGCACATAGTACCAGTCGGGGTCGATGGGGGCAAGCTCCTTACTTTTACCGAGTTTTACAATGTCGACCCATTCGGGAACCTTGACTTTACCGCTTTTCTTTAAAAATGCGGCAATTTTGCAAACAGCCTCATGCTGATCAACATCCTTCACGCTTGTGGGACGGCCCATTTTTATGCAACTAGAATATAAATTATTCAATAAAAATTAAATTTAGTAAAAAATTAAGAAAAGCAATTAAATTTTCTATCATTTACATTTATTCTCATTTTAAAATGTATAATGTTTTAATATTTATCGCTAAATAAAAAAATGAAATATCGAAAAATCAAATTGAGAAAGATTGAAGAAAATTTAAAAAGAATTTAGCATAACTTTGAAAATATTAAGTCTTTTTTGGGAATTTGCTCGGTTTCTGTCCTTATCTTCAGTGCACTTTAAAAAAATTATTTTCATTAATATTATATCAATCATCAATATTACATTACTTTCTTTTTAAAAGATTTCTAACTTTAAAATGAAAATGAAAGTCCAATTTTCGATAGTATTTGGCTTGAAATTAGAACAGAAATTACAAATAAACTTGGTCAGGTGACAAGTACCATCTTCAGTGCAAAAAATACTTTTTGTCAACCGATTCCAGGAAAAAGTAAACAAAATCGAAAGAAAATTGCAAATTTTTTGCATTCCACCGAAATTTCTTTGAAAAAATGAAAAAATTCTCAATGAACGGAATGCCAAGGCATATCGTAGAAGGTTTTTGATTCGCAATAAAGTGGCGCTTTTTCAAAAAATGCCATGGCGCATTTCAGCGTCGTTTGAATTTCGTGAATTTCCTCTTCCAGTCGATAAACGCTGCCAAGATTTCTTTTTTATCCTCTTCTTTTTATTCCTCGTGGGCGAATTGCTTTTGTAATTAGCATTTTTTTTCAGCAAGGATTTGAAACAAATTGGAGAAAAAAATAGGATTATTATCGATGGCGTCCATTTCTATAAAATTGATTGTCAATGCAAAAATAGTTATTTTTAACAACTCAAAAAATTTGAAAACGAAATTTTTCTCGGAATTAAACTACTCTATCAAGATTTAACCTATTTTTAAAATGCAAAAATATTTCAGATAATGGTTTCTACGCCAAAAACTCAGGAACGTAAGCGAAAAGCCGTTGAGGACTCTTTGGAGACGCCTTCAAAGAAGCGTGCCGCAAAAAATATTTCTGGGGAATCTTCGACAGCTGCTGGTGACGCCGAGGATCCATTCAATTTTGAAAACAAAGAGGATTCGCATCCAGAGCCACTTAAAAATATTAGTGTAAATTTTTTTCTTAATTTTTCCACCAACCACGTACCCTGTTATTTCAGATTCAGCGAATTGCATTTGGAGGAGTTAAATTTTCGCGATCACCTCCCAATGCCTCGTATGCATTTTGGACCTTTTTCAAAAAAAAAAAAAATAAGGGATGAAAAATTTGAAAAATATTTAGACAGCGATATGTTAGTGTTGAAAAAATCGCTGAGCGGCGAGGCAACGTCTCGGGGACCCTCACTTCTCCAATTGTGGGAGTTTAATATTATTTATACTTCATTATTGACTTGTGTTATTTTATTTAGTTGACGCCACGACCGTCAACTAGCTTAAAGGCACAGAGCTCTGACTCCACACTTTTAGAAACATCAAAGGCTATGGAGACGCCCAAGGCCAAAAGGTTTTTTTGAATACATATATTTTTAGACAATAAAAGTATTGACTCATATTTCTATTAAATAAATATTTAATAAAAATATAGTCTGTCACGGGTAAATCTTATAAATTGATTTTTAGCTTAAATTTAAGAAATTAAAAATAGTAGCATTTAATGTGGGTTGATTCAAAGTCAAATTGTTTTTCTATTTGTTTTAGCTTTTTTGAATTAATTTTGTTATCACTCATTTTAGGGATTAATGTTATAAAATTTGAATTGCGATTTTTGTGTGATAAATAAAAGTTACTTTTAGAACTCCTCGCGTTAATGCATCGGCAAAAGCAACTCCAAAAATTAAAGAGGTGTAATATTTATATGGTTTAGACTTTTTTCTATCTTTCCAAAATGGCTTTATGGGATTTTGAACTTTTGTTCTAAAAAAAACTCATTGGCTTTGAATTTTAAAATTATAAACTTAATTTAGTGGCTAATTTTTTAATGAATTTCGAAAAAATATATTTTCAATATTAAATTTTTTTTAGAAAGAGACAGTTGCTTCTTCTACACCCACAATTGCTTCTTCTGCCAAAAAGCGATCCATATCCTCAGATTTGTAAGCTCTTTATGCTGTTTGTTATTTTTGTAACTCTTTTAAAATTGATTAAATCTTCTAAATCTACTTTTCAAAATAATTTCAATTTCTACTTTGAATGCCATTTTTGTAGCGCGCAATCGGCAACACCGAAAGAGAAAAAATTGACTTTGGAGGATTACTGCGTTATTCCGACGCTCAGTCCCCAGGAGCAGTGTGCGGTTGACTTTGCCTCTCAGCACGAACAGCATCGTCTCTTGGATGCCGGTACTCGCGTCTACGCTCTTTGGAATAAGGAGTATTACTCCGCTTTCGTCTGCGGGTACTTATCACAAACCCATTTGATTTTGTTTCAAAAATAAGCCTAAATTTTTTTTAGACGTGATGGCTTCAGTCGTTATTATATCAAATTCGCGGAAGATAACATTAGTCGTCTGATTCCTGCTAACGGCGTCTCGCCTCTTTCACGTCTTCGCAATGGAATGAGAGTATTATCATTTTTTTTGTTTTTTTATTATATTTTTATTTTTTTATAATGTGAGGTTTAACATGGGGCAATATTTTCACTCATATTAGATAAGAAAAATTTAAATTTGGATAAATAAGAAACTAGTTTTAAATTATATTCTTCGACCATGCAAATATTTAACTACCCTAGTTTCGCGTATATAAGGCCGGATGCTTTGAGTCAAATTTAAGTTCGCGCCATGAGTTCATTCTCTGTTCGTATCGATCCAAATTTTGTGCCCGCCTTTGTCTCGGTTTCATAAAGGCGGGCACAAAATTTGGAGCCCAACGGATTCGATACGAACCGAACAGAATGAACTCATTGGCCGCGAATTTAAATTTGGCTCAAAACTCCCGGTATTATACACGCGAAATTAGGGTAATTCAATTTTTTTCTTTTCATAGGTCTCGGTGATTTTGCCCGATGAGGACGATAACATAGAGACGGGAACAATTGTCGATATTGTTGAAGTTCCTTCCGATAAAAATCCCGAAGAATGGGTTGCGGGAAATTTTAAAGTTAAAATCCCAGAAGAGGAGACAATTTTGGAGTAAGTTATTTAAGATGCTTTTCAAAATTTCAACCTTACCCTAATCGCCAATTTTCAGGATTAATTGGCAAAAGATATATATGACGAAGGAACAATACAAGGAAATCTGCGATTCAGCCGATAAGAATACAACCATTTTTGTCGAAGAAGGTGACTAGCTTTTTACATTTTTTCTACACTTGTTGAATCCTTAAAGGTTGATAATTTCAGAAAATATTATTAACGAGTCTCGCAGCAGTCGCCGTTCTCGTACGACGCGCTCATCGCTCGACTCATCAAACGTGCGACCGCCATCGACACCGTCTGCCAGCACGCTTAAAACCCCGCGAGGCAGAACCCCCAGAAACATCAAAACTCCGGCTATAAAAGGTTTTTTTTTTAGATTAATGCTTTAGTTTAATATATAAATGGATGTTCGTGTACTTTTTTAAATGACTCGAATTTTCTTTATAATTTATAAATTTTTTAGAAGTTATCGAAAAGGAAAAAGATGAGGAAATTCCCGAAAAGACAAAGGATGAGACAAAAGAAGATGAGTCCGACAAAGTTGAAAAGGATGATGCGGAGGAGGCTACAACTCCGCGGCCGACACGTTCTACTCGAAGGTCGGCTGCGACGGCAAAAACTCCGGCTAAAACACCCGCCAAAACGCCTGCCAAAAGGACTCCCGGTCGCAAAGTTAAGGCCGCCGATGTGGAAAAAGCCGATGTTGTGCCGGAAGCATCGGAAGCCGACGATGCTGAAGAACAGAAGACAGTTGGTGAGGAGAAAGTTGACCAAGAGAAAAAGATTGAATACGATGATAAAGCAGAGAAGAACGTTAATTTTGCTGAGGAGGAGAAAACGGAAGTTGAGGAACCGAATGAAAAGGCGCCTTCGCCGGCGAAGGAAGAAGCTAAGAAGACTCAAAGCTCCGATAATTTGCCAAATGTCGAGGAGCAGAATGAACCGGAAAATAATGAGTCGGAAGTGGAGCCAATGGAGGTTGATGAATCGTTTCAAACCGACAATGGTCCCGAATCGTTGGTTACGGCTGAGAGCGAGAGAAACGCAATTATTGAGGAACAGAAGAAGACTCCGCAAAAAACGGTTGCGATCTCGCCCCCAGAAAGTCCACAAAAGGAACCACCAGCACAGATGCAAGAGAAAGATCAATTGAACGGCAACTCCAACTTGATTATTGACAAATCGATGAAGCCGATTAATCAAGAAGCAAAAACCACTGAAGAGGTTGTGAATTCCGTGAATGGAACGATCAAGCCTGATGAGGACAAGCCAGTTGAGAAACAAGTGATTTCGGAGCAGCCGAAGGCGGCTGCTGGCGGCGAGAAGACAACAGAGAAACTCGCCATCCAGGCGTCGACCACTCCAATTTCGGCGTTGCCAGCGCCCGCCAGCGACGAGGAAGCTTCCATCTTCAAGGACATGAAATTCGTGCTAACATCCGCAACTCGTCTGCGAAAGAGTACGTTGTTTCCGACTTAAAAATGTTTGCTTTTTTATTTTTACATCTGATTTTTTAAATTGCCTTTCGTTTTATAGATACGGACTTCAACAAGCGTGACTTTCGCATAAAAATCGAAGAGCGTGGTGGCTGCATTATTGACGATTTTTCGGTGAATTTTGACCCACTAGAGTTGGCTTAAAATTTACATTTTGCAAATTTTTCAAATCATTTTATGTTATTTTAGTCGTTCAAAGGCGACGGAAAGGCGTTTTTAATCGCTGACACCTATTATCGAACGCACAAATACTTATCGGCATTGTCGTTGTCCATTCCATGTGTGAAACATGATTGGATTTACGAATGCGTCGTAAAGGTTTGTTTTGACATGTTATTACAATGTTCTATTTTGTTCAATCGGAATTTTAGAAGACTTTATTGGACCATACTCCATTCATGTTGCCTGCGGGAGAGTCCTCGCTTGTCGAAGGCGAAATTTGCCAATGGTCGATTTTTCAAATTCTTTTTTATCTTAAACTTAAATTATTAATTTTTAAGGAAACCATTGAAAAACTTACTTTTGGCGAATAAATGCGTTTGGGTGTATTCGAATGTGACGGTTAAGCCCGACGAACGCGCCATTGGCTTTGTCGATATTTGGTCTTCGATTATTGCAAATTTGGGCGCCAGGCTAATCGACGAATGCCTGTTCGATTTGAACGCAAAGTTAGAGTTGTGCTCTAAAGGTGGCGATTGATTTTATGTGAATATGATGATTGAAACAGGCTTAAAAATTATTCTCACTCACAAAATAATCCAAGTTCACCTTTAATAACATTGCAAAAGTATTTGACTAATTGTTTTTCAGATTCCGTTGACATTTTACTAACTGATTCATCGTGCGAAAAGGAACTGGCCGACAAAGTTTGTAGCGCCGGCGGAATCGCCGTTTCCAGCGAATGGGTGATTCAAGTAATTTGTTTTTTAATAAAATTTCACACATCTAATTTTTTAAAATTTTCTAAATATTGAACTGTTTTTAGGCCATTATCACAGGCGACTTACCGGACGTTAACAGTTCCGATCGATTTCGCTTCGATAATTCACCCTCGACTTAGTTCATCTCTTAAATTCTTTGTTGTTTTGTTGTTATTTGTTGTTTTTTTGTTGCTTTTTTGATGCATCCGCAAGTCAAAATTTACCAACTCCATTCATCATCATACCTCGAATGAGATATATTGTATGAAAACAACATTTTTTCGTGAAGCCATCTCTAAAAATCTCCAATATTTTAGAATGACCTGCGGTCTTTTTAAAAGCATCTTCTGACTATCGTATTTTCAACTTATTGTTTTTCTTCATTTACTTAAGGGTTGAATTATTCAATTTTTTTTTAAAAAATGTCGGTTAAAATAAATTTTTTTGTTTGTCCTCTTTTATGTGTAGGCGCGTGATTGTATTGTCTTATATGCCAACTTTCTTTTATAATAAATAAACTTAAAAGCAGCAAATAAAAGTCATTCCTTTTTGAGATTAGTTTTTTTGAAACAAACATGAGTTTCACGAATACGTTTGATATTAACATCTTTATTAATATTATCAGAAGTAATTTTAATTTAAGATGGGGATAATGAAAGCAAACACCAAAATCAAAAATTTTTCAAATGGCATTGCTTTATACTTAGAGCTCTAAGCTTAGAGTAATAAGAAAATTGTTGTCCATTACAATTAAAAAAAATTAGGATAAAATAACCAAATAATTTTGCGACAATAAACAGCAGCTTTATTCGCGTCGTGCCTTAATGAATAATGCAAATTTAAGTTTTAATTGTGCTTTTCATAAATGACATTTCCACGTTGTTAAAATGAAAAATCGCGATTTTTTCTCCACTATATTTATTAAGCGAAGAAAAATGCCGCCGATTCTCACAAAATGATTGCTGAAGTTTATGGCAAAGATACGATCACTGCCAGAGCCTAGCAGAAGTGGTTTAAGAGGTTCAGAGAAGGCGATTTTGGCCTGAGCAACAAAGACTGCGTATGGTGGGATTAGAAGGGTATTTTGTATTATAAACTTCTCAAACCTGGCGAAATTGTTACGGCAGCTCGTTATAAAGAGCAATTAATCAATCTGAACAGAGAAGTTGCCACCAAACGACCAGAATGAACCACAAGACACGAGTGCCTAATATTGCTTCACGATAACGCCAGACCTCATGTTGCAGAACCGGTCAAAAATGCCATAAAAGAACTGAAATGGGAAATTTTACCCCACCCGCCCTACTCTCCTGACATCGCTCCGTCGGATTATCACTTATTTCGATCAATGGCTAACGGATTGGCGGAGCAGAAATTCACAAAACAAGAAGAAGTGCGAAAATGGTGAATGGATTGCTTCGATGAATGAATCGCGTCGAAAGAACCGAAATTTTTTTGATGGAATCCATAAGTTGCTCATAAATTGGAATAATGTTGTTGTTAATAATGATTGTCATTGTCAATAAAAGTTTAATTGGAAATTTTTTGAATCGTAAAAAAACGAACTTTCATATTTGCACACCTAATAATTCTTTTGGTATTTGCTTTTTTATTGATTTTTTTTAGAAATTTACGATTTTGGCCAATGTGCAAATTGAAATTTTTTTACTTGACCAGATTGGGGACTTTTTAGGCTCTCGAAATCATTTAAATGATATTTTATCTCGAAACGAATTAATTTTTGAATTTTTCTGAGTTGGCAAATAATTCTTTTCCAACCCGCTGCAAAGGAAGAACGCGTCTCTTCCTTTCGGATTTTTTTAATCCCTTTCTGTTTTGCAGACTTTTATCTTCATTATTTTGACAATTTTGCATCAAATTCAGCTTTAAATTTAAAAAAAAAGTTAAAAATTAACAAATTTTTTTATTGTATTGTAAAATTTAAATCGATAGTTTTTATTTCAAGGATATGTTAATTATTACAAAGTTCAATTTTTTAAGGATATTTTTGCATCTTTTTTCTAGTAGTTTAGAATAATGCCGCTGAGATTGGACGTGAAGCGGAAGCTACTCGCCAGATCGGATCGAATTAAATCCGTCGATTTGCATCCTACCGAACAATGGATGCTGGTGTCTTTGTACAACGGAAACGTTCACATTTGGAACTATGAGACACAGGAATTAGTCAAATCATTTGAGGTATGCGACTTGCCGGTTCGTGCCGCACGATTTATTGCTCGCAAGAATTGGATTGTCACAGGATCGGATGACTTGCTTATTCGCGTTTTCAACTATAACACGCTCGAACGCGTTCATCAATTTGAAGCACATTCTGACTATTTGCGTTCTATTGCTGTGCATCCCACGCAGTCGTACATTCTCACCAGTAGCGATGATATGCTAATTAAAATGTGGGATTGGGAGAACAAATGGCAACTTAAGCAAACTTTTGAAGGTAAAATAATCTTCCAATTTTTTACTTATTGTCTTTTTTTACTGATGAATTCCAGGTCATACTCATTACATAATGCAATTGGTAATAAATCCAAAGGACAATAACATTTTTGCCAGCGCATCATTGGACAAAACGATTAAGGTCTGGCAATTCGGTAGCAGTACACCGAACTTCACTTTGGAAGGACACGAAAAGGGCGTATGTTATAATCAAAAAGAATTTTATGTTTTTATTTTGTAGTTCAACTTATCAAGAGTGAGTATAAGGCAAAGTCGGTCTAACTTTAGTTTATTTTTAATTAAAAAAAATACTAGTTATAATAAGTTTTTTTAATTTACAAGTTGGTATAATGCATTTAGGTGAATTGTGTGGATTATTATCACGGTGGCGATAAACCATACCTGATTTCGGGTGCCGACGATCACCGCATTAAAATCTGGGATTATCAAAACAAAACCTGCGTAGCGACATTGGACGGGCACGCGCACAATGTTTCGGCCGTTTGTTTTCATCCGGAATTGCCTATTATAATTACGGGCTCGGAGGACTCGACGGTGCGGATTTGGCATGCGAATACGAATCGGTTTGCTTTTTTAAAAATTAATTACCAATTTTCATTTATGTAATGAATCGGAATTTTTTTTCTAATTTAGCTTGGAAACGACGCTAAATTACGGTTTGGAGCGTGTTTGGTGTATTAGCGCGTTGAAGGGATCCAACACCGTCGCTATCGGTTACGACGAGGGATCTGTGACGATAAAGCTGGGCAAAGAGGAGCCGACCGTGTCCATGGACTCGACGGGCAAAATTCTATGGGCAAAACACACCGAAATTCAACAGGCCAATCTAAAGACGCTTGACGCTGCTACATTGGACTCACTGCAGGGTAAGCTTCTTAAATTGAATCTGTTTAGTGGTTGGAAAAATTTCTGCAATTTAAACATTGTAAGAGAAAAAGTTTTGTTTGACTATTTAAACGATTTGAATTTTTTATTTTAAAATTAATATGTCTAAATTATTCTAATATATATATATATATATATATATATATATATATATATATATATATATATATATATATATATATATATATATATATATATATATATATATATATATATATATATATATATATATATATATATATATATATATATATATATATATATATATATATATATATATATATATATATATATATATATATATATATATATATATATATATATATATACATATATATATATAGACGGTGCACGAGTCGGCCTGAGCGTTAAGGATATGGGCTCCTGCGAGATCTATCCACAAACGCTTTTGCACTCGTCCAACGGGCGTTTCGTCGTTGCTTGCGGCGACGGCGAATACATAATATACACCGCCACCGCGCTTCGAAACAAAGCCTTCGGCTCGGGGCTGGAGTTTGTGTGGGCAAGCGATCCGAACATGTATGCGGTACGCGAGAGCTCCAGCGTTGTGAAAATATACGCTAATTTTAAGGCAACTTTGATTTTTTTTTTAAATAAATGAACATTTTCAATTCGTATTTTTTCGTTTTTCAATCATTCGATGAGAATTTATAGAATTTTTAAGCCTTTTATATACCCTTTTTTTTGTTTAGGAGCATTCTACACTTCGTCCCGACGTAACCATGGAAGGAATCGACGGCGGTCCACTTCTCTCAATTCGCTCGTCCGAATCGTTGTGCTTCTACGACTGGGAGACGTCACAATTGATTCGACGCATCGAAATTGCGGCAAAAAAGGTCTACTGGTCGGAGAGCGGCGATTTGGTCGCTATAGCGTCGGAGGACTCATTCTACGTCCTCAAATATAACTCAGACGCGGTAGCTAGGGCGAACTTTGCCGAAGTCGACGCCGACGGACTCGAGGAGGCGTTCGACGTTATTTGTACATTTCTTATTTGTATATTTATCCGACTAATTTGCTCATAACAATTGTGCGAAAACCTAGAAACTTGATATAACTTTTTAAATATGATCACGGTTGTCATAAAATCAGGTCGACGTTTTTTTTTTGGTTTTCGTAGTCGTTGTGCTCGAAACATGACATAAATTGTTCGATTTATGGGATAGCATTGGTGTACGATGAATTGTTAACGTACTCCGTTCATCCTTTGCGCACAATTCTTAGTAGACTTTTTTGAAAAAAAAAACTTTTTGAACTTTTTTGTGAACTTTTCAGCCGAGCAAGCAGAAAACGTTAAGACGGGTTTTTGGATTGGTGATTGTTTCATTTTCACTACAGTTCTCAATCGTCTCAGCTACTATGTTGGCGGCGAGTTGGTGACACTCGCGCATTTGGATCGTCCACTTTATCTTGTTAGTAAAAAAAAACGTTTCTTCTTCGTCATTTTTTCTCCTGGTACACAAATATTATTTGTATTTTTAGTTGGGCTTTATTCCCAAAGACAATCGCATATATGCCTGCGACAAGGATCACAACATCGTCTCGTATAAGCTACTTCTATCCGTACTCGAGTATCAAACTGCTGTCATGAGACACGACTTTGACACTGCCGACAAAATTCTTAAAACAATTCCGGAAAGCCAGTATACGCGAGTGGCGCATTTTCTCGAGAAACAAGTGCATTTGCAAATTTTTTGCGTTCTCTTTGTATTAAGTATAGATTAGGAGTAAATTTAAGCTTTTGGAATAGTTTATTTTTTTTATTTGGATTAGCTTTCTGTTTCCTTTTCGATTTTGTTTTTTTGGGACAAACTTTACAGTTATATTTAGGGCTTTAAAAAGCAAGCATTGGCTGTGAGTAAGGATCATGAACATCGTTTTGATTTGGCGCTGTCGCTCGGCGAATTGAAAATCGCCTACGAACTGGCGAATCAAATAGACAGCGAGGAAAAATGGAAGCATTTGGCGCAAGTGGCCACGCTGAAAAGTGATCTTAATTTGGCCGCTAATTGTCTCAGTAAAGCTCACGATTTCGGCGGTCTTCTATTGTTGGCTTCGTGCAACGGCTCGGCCTCTCTGGTACATATTATTCAACTACTCTTATTATTCAAGCGATTAATTTTTTTTGCCAAAAACTCAAGCTAATGACCCTGGATTTTGGTTGTTATGTTTGGTAGCATGGCATAGAGCAAATCGGGTCGTGTACATTACACAGTGAAATGTGTTTTTTACAACATTTGCTGCTCACAACTGCACGCACAATTATTTTGAAACAAATAATATTACTATGCTTTATTGAAATTTTTCTTATCTAAGATTTTTTACTAGTTTTTTTTTCCAGATGTCAACTTTGGCAAAAGATTCATTTGAGGCCGGCCAATTCAATTCCTCCTTTTTATCCAATCTGCTTTTGGGCGATTTGAATGCCTGCATCGATGTCCTCTTGAAGACGAATCGCGTCCCGGAGGCAGTATTTTTTGCGCATACGTATTGTTCTAGTAGAGTGCCTGATCTGGTTGCTATTTGGCGTGAAAAGGCAGCCGAGTCCTTATGCGGCATTGGAAAGCGGGTTGGTTTAGAATTATTTAAGACAATATAATTTTTTACTTAGTAATAAAAAGTTTTTGACATTACAATATTTGTTATTATTTTAAGGGTTAATGTTGCTTCCGTCAAGAGAAACAGATATTTTCTAGTTACTCTAAGGAGCCTGTTGGTTTTGGTCCCTTCATTCTCAAAGCCTAGTGTCATAGCAACAATTGATATTAACATTTTTTTGGACTTACAAATTTTGTCACGAATTCCAGAACATTGGTGAGAGTCTTGCGGATCCGGCCAAATACGAGAATCTCTTCCCCGGTTACGCGGAATCGTTGGAGTTGGAGAAGCAGATGCGTCAGTTGAGCGAAAAGGCCATCTCCGCTTCGAAACGAGTCCCGCCCAATTACGCGCGTGACTTGCAGGCCTTTCTAACAAACGGTTCTAATGAATTGTCCGTTGATATCGGTTAATATTTTATTCTTATTTTAATTAATCTGAATAAAATAAATAATTTGAATGAAAGTGGAAAGCAAGTTTACTATTTATTATGAAAATAACAAAAAATATGAATATGAATTAGTAATGTTTAGGAAATCTTCGACTACATGAGAAGTCGCGTTCACCAGACGTGACGAAAAAAGTAAAGTCGAGTGATGTGAACGTGTCGAAAAATGTTGCGACGGAAGCTGCGCCTTCTCTCAATCCTTCAACAACAACCGACGATGACGAGGAGGATGAAGACGTTGAGGAAGAGGAGAATGACGACGAACAAGCCGATGAGACTGAGAAAGAGGAAGAAGAAGAGGAGGAGTTCGCCTCACCCTCTTCCTCTGCCGACGAAGAGGAGAAAGCCAAAAAGAAAAGTTAAAAAAATAATAAATAACTACATATATAAATTTTGTATGAAAAGACTACTTGCTTATTTGATTGTTTATAAATGCGAGCATAAATGGGTCAAGTAAATTTTATGGGATGGGAAGCGATTATTCACCATAATTGTTATACTTTTATTTACATTTATAATTGTTTCTAATATGTTAATTGAACCGAGAAAAGTTAAATTCAATTATCTTAATTTATTTATTAGTGCTATTAGAACATAATGAACGTAAAATGTGATCGCTTTATTGTATTTATGTTTTTTAATAAAATATTTGATGGAAAAAGTTTATTTGCAAATTTTCAACATATGTCACATGCGGTGAAATTCTAGACGGAAAATTACACGTAAAACAAGACCAATTCTTCCAAGTAATATATTAAGTAATGGCTGAATTTATAATTTTTCGTGGGAATTGATTATGCTATTAATGATTTGACTTTCTAATTCCGAGAAAATTTATTTATTCATATCAAGTTCTTCGATGAACAGCTATCGTCACCGAGATAAAGATGAAGGGACGTTGGTGTGGGAGTTATATCGCTCGATTAATTGTCACTTTTACTGTTTACGCTCGATGAATTAATGGCATAATGGGTGTTCGGAACTGTTCGACGACCGTGCTTGAATATTATATGTGCACGGCCAACAATATTGCAAAAAAAAGAATTCAGCTAAATTGAAAACCACGAATAAATATGTAGGGCTCTGGTAGAATTAGTGAAATGTTAAAAAGCTTTAATCCATTGAATTGCCCATTAAATTCTCTACCGCCTGGTGCAATTTAAAAGTGATTCATACTCTAGAAAGAAAGTTAATACTAAAAAAGTTTAATATAATTATACAGCTAAATTCTCTTTTTTTTGCAACATTATTCGCCATGATGTGGCGCCAGGTGAGTGGCTGTCTCGAAACGAAAATTAATTACCAAATTAAAAACTTAAAGGACGTATGCTGCTCAATATGCATTTTCTGACAACGTTTTTTTAAAAAAAGCCAAATGCCAAATGGTGGGAATTTAAAAATATTTATGAAAAAAATTTTTTTTTTGATATTTTTCCAATTTTTCTCATTTTTCTCATTCCTATTATTCTCATGAGAAACCAAGGTGTTGCCGTTTGCCCTGGCTGTGGCGTTCACATTCCTGCGAGAAAGTAACTTCCATTTCTCACCAGGATTTTCCGCATACCACTGCACTGTGTCTGCTATCGAGTCAATCACACGCAAGATCATAGCATTTTCTACAGTTTGTAAAACTGAGGTTGCAAATCGATCATGCAATGCAGAACCAGTTGGCACTAAACGACTTCTAAATCAGCTAGAACAATGCAATATTGCCATTTCAATGGTCTCAACTGACAACAGTTCAAGTTTAAATAAGCTGTTTCGTGAGGAATTTCCGCACATTTCGCATTACTTAGATTTATGGCACATTCCGCATTACTTAGATTTATGGCACATTCCGCATTACTTAGATTATGGCACAAGCACATTAATAAAATGAAAAAATAAAATTTTCAGTAAAAATTGTTGTCAGAAATAGCACATTGAAAGGCACAATTGAAAATAAAAAACAGGAAAAATAGCAAAAAAAATTTTTCATAAATATTTTTAAATTTCCGCCATTTTGGCTTTTCTATTTTGCCTAAAAAAACGTTGTCAGAAAATGCATATTGAGCGGCATACGTCCTTTAATTTAACTTTAGCAAAATTGAAAGTAAAATTATAAAAATTAATTTTTAATTTTGCCATAAACAAAAATCAAAAAAATTTTTGTTCCTTAAAAAAATATCAAAAAATTCAAGTGAACCTATAATTAAGGCCATCACTAATAAATTTTATTTTAATAATCAAAATAAAAAAAATTTCGTAAATATGTATAAATATTTGGAAAATTTTTTTTTAAAAATTTGAAAAAAGTGACTACACGGCGAATAATATTGCAAATTTTTCGCAAAATAACACCGTGATCGAACGCGAATTTGAAAATATTTCGAATATTTAAAAGATTTCAAAAATGCTCTTCTAATTCTCGCGTGTAATAAAACGGTTTATTTGATTCAAATTCATTTTTGCTTTATAATATAAATGATAACATATTTATGATTCGCGAAAGCGACA
Source organism: Bradynema listronoti (assembly GCA_024678965.1). Lineage (NCBI taxonomy): Eukaryota > Metazoa > Nematoda > Chromadorea > Rhabditida > Allantonematidae > Bradynema > Bradynema listronoti. The sequence continues at coordinate 1,065,064 of JANLNO010000001.1, read as the reverse complement.
ACTCGAGAATCGGCTTGAGTGCAAAACCAATTTGCGTTCGGCTGTCACGCACTTCACAGACATGGTCCATCACGCACACATGTTGCAATCGAACAGCGCATTTCGTAGAGTGGATTCATTAAGGATCTGTCTCGTCGTCATTTCGCACGCTTGAAAATCTTTTCTCGTCTAGGTTGAATTGCGCGCGGAGTGCCTCAATCGACTGTTAGGGAATCTTGCCGAACCATTTTCGTCGCCTCATGAAAGGTACAACGTGTTCGACGACACAATGCATCTTCGGAGTCGCTTTGACGTCTGGAAACGTCGCCTAAAAGTATATTCAATGTGCAACCAAAATATTAGACCAGAAATAACAATACCGCAAAATCTCGCAAAAATGATCGCTCAAATTCCGCAATGTCGTCATCGTTAGGATGAGTCGGCTATCCCAAAAAAATTCTTTGAAAATGAAAAAAGATTTAAATTTGGCATTATTTTTGCAAAAAATTCAAAAAAGTTCGCTATCTACATGTCACAGCGAATAATATTGCAAAAAAGAGAATTTAGTTGTATAATATGATATTAGTTGTATAATATTAAACTTTTTTAGTATTAACTTTTTTTTCTAGAGTATAAATCACTTTCAAATTGCACCAGGCGGTAGAGAATTTAACGGGCAATTCAATGGATCAAAGCTCTTTGACATTTCACTAATTCCACCTGAGCTCTACATATTTATTCGTAGTTTTCAATTTAGCTAAATTCTCTTTTTTTGCAATATTATTCGCCGTGCATGTAACACTTTTCAAATTTAATCTCTTCAAAGAGCTACTTAGTTTTTCGTGAATCCTTGCCAATTACTCCTCGCCAATTCTATTCGACATTTTTGGATTCTGAAAACTACTAAAAAAAGCGCTATACCATTTAGTCTTTAGGTTTAAATCCTCAAATAATAATAATAATTAACCAAAAAAAAACTAATATTAGAAATAAATTTCAAAAAATTCCGGTTTATTTTGTAAGAATTGAACTTTTTTTTCCATTTTTTTTGTTATTTGAAAGATATTGAAAATAACAAGATTTAGACTGATGATAAACTTATCTGATAATGAATTTTACGAGGTCGAAGCTATTCGAGGCCGAAGATGGGATGAGGAATCAAACGATTATATATATTGCATAAAATGGTTGGGCTACGGAGAACACGAAAATACTTGGGAACTTAAGAGCCAAATGGTATGAGCATTACAATTTTTATCATACATTTATTTGATTTTAGAAACTTTTTATATTTCGTCTACTCTATTTCTTTGTGTGGGCCATAAAACAATTTTTTAAAATTAATTTTTCTTTTTTCATTTAGGATTGTGCCAAAATTTTGCACGATTTCGAAAAACAATGCAGAAAAGTATTCGGAAATGAAAAGTATTTTTTTATTATTTTATACATATTTTTTGCTACTTTATACAAATATAATTTTAGAAAAAAAATTAGATACAGCTTGCTTTTAAAATATTTTTAAATGTATTTTTAATGAAATATTAACTAAATCAAACAAATGTTAAAAAGGTACATTTACCCGGCGAGGAAAAATAATAGAATCGAACAACCGCCGAAAAAAGTTGATAATTTTTTTTACAATAAAAAAACTAAAATTGGTAAAAATATTTTAGTTACGATAAATATGATATCCTCTTCGATGAGAAGAATCGGCTATTACAACCTCTAAAAAGCAAATCCGAAAAAAAGAAAAAATTGAAGAAAAAAGGACGTCGAATCCTTAGCGACGACGAAAAAGACGAGAGCGAAACTCTCGTTATCGCCACCACGGCAGAGCAATCTGACCATCACGTTCATACAGATCATCACGTTCATATAGACCACCGCACTCACAACAGCATTGCCTCAAAAAAGTCTGCTAGTCGTCAAAAAACAAAAAATTCTGCTTTTACCAACGATGAAGTACAAAAGCAGGAATATGATTACGTTTGGGAGCTGGAGGAAGAAGAAGAAGAAGAAGACTTTATCTACAATCCATACGTGCATCCGTTTAAAATAATCGACGAGCTCGATGACGGCAATAATGGTTTCGATCGTGGCTGGGAAGTGAGTGTTTCAAAAACATTTTTTTCACCGCTATTTTCGGTAAAAAAGCAATAAAATGAATTATCCCGAAATTTTGATCTTTTTAAGTTGGAGCGCATCGTTGCCATAGTTGGCGTCGATCTTGAAAACGGTCGAAAATTAAACTGCGCCATTGTCAAATTCAAAAAGTATCGTTATGCTCAGCGAATTTCCACTTCCAAGGTGATGATGCACGCCAAAGATGTAAGAAATTTTTTCCAGTTATTTTACTTCGATTGCTTCTTGCAATATAATTCTTTCAATTGTTTTTGAAACATTTTTTTAAATTTAAGGCTCTGATCGAATTTTTAATTAGTGGTCTCGACCATATCACAAAATAAACGCCGAATTTCTACAAATGAAAACCAATCGATTTTATTCTCTTTAAACGATTTAATGTGAATATTTTTTCCATATTTTATTGTATTTTAAAACGTTAAATTTTACGGGTTGAAAAAAAGAAGTTAGTATTATTCACTTTAATGATTTGTATTTTTTTATGCCTAAGCAAGTGCGAAATGTGAACTCAAACTAGGTAGATTATATTATTTTTGCAATTTTTACATCACGTAATTCCACAAAATGATTGAATCATTTTTTCAATATTAAATTAGTTACTAAATTTTTAAAACGATATCATGAGTCGACAGCCTTGCACATATTAATGCAGGGTTGCCAGATGGAAAAAATCAAATAAAAAAGAACTCTGGGCGCGAAAAAAATATTTTATTGAGAATTTCCAACAACAAAAAAGATTTTTCTAAAAATATCTGAATTGGTCGATTTCGTTAACTTTTCGGGTCAGATTCTTTATTCTCTCAACAATTAATACTTCTCGGAACTCCTGATCCTGTGCCTAAGAGTGCCATTCTTCATGAAAAAAAAAGACCAAAAAAGAACAAAAAATAGTCAAACATCTCAAAAAAAAGAACAAAAAATAAAAAAGAACAGACCCCTCAAAAAAAAGAACAAATCTTTTTAAAAAGGACATCTGGCAATCCTGTATTAATATATGATTTTTCTTTATTTTTATCTATATTAAAATGTTTTCTTATACTATCTTATTTATTCAAATTAATTTTCCGCGATTCAATATTTATTTTCGAAAGTAATTTTTTGAATAAATATTTTATTTATTTCAATTTTTTTTCTAAATTATAAAAAATATTGCCTAATATAAAATTTTCAAAAGAGTATTTTTAAAATTTTTTTTATACATATTTAAAGAATACCCAGAAATTTAAGTGAATTATAACTAATCTATTAGAATGTCTTCTGTCACAAATGATTCATCGGATAAGTTGAAACAATTCACGTTTGATTCCCTTTGCGAACGTACGCCACCGGTGGATTTTATCGAGCGTTTGAGTGTTCTCATTCAACGAGAAAAATTCGATGTCGATAGGCTTTCGGAGATTTGTGAAATAATTTTGCATTCTGGCAACAAAGTCTCATCGAATTCGAGTTTGTTGGCGTTTGATTACCTCGAGCTTCTTCACATGTCCAAGGTATCATTTAAATGCATGTGAACATAAATTAAAAGAAAGCAATGTATGTTTGGATTAGATCATCGACGACGTAACGTACATCGAATGCTTGAACAAATTCAATATCTTTGAACGAGTCACATGTGTGACTGCTTTAATCCAAAAATTAAACAACGTTGTAAACTCTCTAAGGTTTTTAAGATTTTCTTTGATTGCATATATACGGAATCAGTGAACTGAAACTTAAGCTAAAATATTGGAATTCAAATATGTATATATTTTTATTTTCGAATAAAATCAATTATCGTTATTAATGCTTATTAATTCAAAAAAAAAAGTTTAGTTGTTCATATATGGATCAAGCAGAGTGCGTTGAATTATGCAGAAAGGTGTTCAGCGTTTTACTTACCCTGGTGGGCTATCTATGCGGCGCCGTTGCCGTCACGTCCAAAGCGGTTGACGAATGCGCCGTGCTTGTCACAATGAAGTCGACGGATGCGACGGATGAGGCCATGAACGAGAGTGTCGCCATCGACGAGCCGATAATATGCGCCAATATCGCTATTCTTCAAGCAATTTTAGCCCTGCAGGAAGATGATTTTTCCAGAGTTTTTATCTACCTTCATATAACATCGGGTAGCGAATTAAAAAAAATAATTTTATGTTTATGTTTGTGCATGTATAGGAGAGAGTGTTTCGAAAGAATTCCTCGAAATCACGGGTCATGTTCAAAATTGCTGTGAGTTTCTTACACGTAAATTCGACCACAATTCATCAAATTTCATGACGAAATGCATCGAAAATGCGGAAAACGTTCTTAAAAATTTTACCAAGTATTGTCTTTCACATAAAACAAAGATTTCAAAATGTTTTTATTTTCACAGTTTAGGTTTAAAGAGCCGCCGGAATTAAAATGGGAATATTTTCGCGACGATTTTATTTGTCGTGAGGTATGATGAGTTTGGCACATTTTATATTATTTAGTTTTAATTTGTTGGTTGTCATAAATTCAGTTTCGTCCCGCAATTCTCACTTTGGGCTCCATTTTTGCCACATTTCGTGTGCTTAAATCGAATGAACAAATCGCCGAGGCATTCCTCGTCGTAGGGGATTCGTTGGGTATGTCTCGCCCGCAAATAATTTTCGACATTCTTCGCGCCGGCTTTCTTATTCAGGTTCAAATTTATTGACTTTATAACAGGCTGTTGCCAGATGTCCTTTTTAAAAAGATTTGTTCTTTTTTTGAGGGGGTCTGTTCTTTTTTATTTTTGTTCTTCTTTTTTTGAGATGTTTGACTATTTTTTGTTCTTTTTTGTTCTTTTTTTCCATGAAGAATGGCACTCTTAGGCACAGAGGATCAGGAGTTCCGAGAAGTATTAATTGTTGAGAGAATAAAGAATCTGACCCGAAAAGTTAACGAAATAGACCAATTTAGATATTTTTGGAAAAATCTTTTTGTTGTTGGAAATTCTCAATAAAATATTTTTTTCGCGCCCAGAGTTCTTTTTTATTTGATTTGATTTTTTCCATCTGGCAACCCTGATTTATAATAATGTAATTTGTAGTTTTAAAATTAAACTTATTTTATTTTCAACTTGGCTGTAAATTACGAAATAAGATTTTTATTCTATCATAAATTTCTTTCATTTTTTGTTGATTAATTTTTTACATTGTTTAGCTCGAGACGGCTGCAAACGCTCGTCCGGAACAGTCTCATCGTGAGCCCATGGCGGACACGTTTGTTTTTCTTCGAATTCCGATCATTTTTGCGCGATTAATCGATTTGGGCGTTTCGCAGGCCGACATTTTCGACGCCCTGCATAGATTGAGCAAATGTTCGACGCTATTAAACGAATTGGACACAAAACTCTTTGATAACTCTTTCAACTTTGTCATTGAGAAGCTCAATGCGTTATGCGTTATCACCCAAGAGCAATTCAATCGCTTAAGCGCCAATCGGTGACTTCTTTAAAGTAAATAGTTTTTTGCGGATTTTTTAATTATGTTTGTGGTGTGCATTTAGAAAGTTGGGCATGGAACAGAACCTCGCGTTAATGGAACTTTTGCATCACGACGGTGGCGATTCACGACAAAAGTCTCGCATACAGATTATGGTTGTGGCGCAAAAAGCGAAAAAGGTCTTCGATATGGTCGGAGGAGTTTTCTCCTATTTTTTCGCATCTCTTCGTTTTTGACGCTTTTTTTTGTAGAATCGACAAGAAATATGGACGGAAATGAAAAAAAAAATCGAAACGCTAATGCTTAACGTATCCTATATCGATTTGATTTGCGCGGTTTGTTGTGCCGACGAAGACTTATCGGCTTTTTCGGCGAAATTGGCCACGTGCGTGCTGCTTTTGTATGTCGGGGAAAGATGTTAACTTAAAGTCGAATTTAGAATAAATCAGCAAACGCAAAATCCCTCTAGCTCGAACGCGGCGACAAATCGCATATATATGTTTGACTCGACGTTCATTTTGCTCTCGAGAATAGCGATCGTATGGGAGGATTTGGTTTGTTATATACATTTATGTTGATATATAATCATTTTGTCATTTAGAGGCTTGAGGATTTAGTAGGGGAGCATTTGAATGGAGCCTTTTATAACTGGATGAAGCGCTACACCCATTGCCTCGACGTCAACGAGCCGATGCCGGTCGACTCGCATTTAAAGCTAAATTTTCTCCACCAATTCAATATTCTCAAAACATCAACGCCGTTCTGGAACGACACGTAAGTTTAAAAAATTAAAGCTTGTATAGAAAATGTTGAGCTGATCGTTTTATTCGGTATTAGGTGGGATTTCGCTTCATTAATCGATCATGTGCCATTAGTTGGTGACATTATTCTTGACGAATATAAAAATGAGCGTTGCAACGAGAAAGAAATTCACGTCAGTTTCTTTTTTATTCATTTCTTAAATATATAATGAATTGAAAATCTTACGCCAACTTTTTCAATACACATGTATATCAAAGAGAATGTATTTTGAAAGGCTAAAAATTTTAGAATATTTTAACCACTTTCCGACAAATGCCGTGTTTGTTGTTGTGTTTGGTTCAATGGTTGGAGACCCAGCCGATGAGCTCCGCTCGGCAGGCTTTCTCGAAAACGTTGCGTTCTTTTGGTAACACACGCGGTCAAGAAACCTCGGACAAGTAATATTTTAGAAACTGAGAAAAATTTCAAATGTACCCAATTATAATGAGATTCTTTTATATGGATAATAGTGTTTTTTTTTCTTTCTCTTTTTATAATTTTTTATTTTGATAGATGGCTATACGCCATGCTTGTGGAGAGAAAATGCTCGAGGAAAACTGGCGAAGGCCGCAGACAGCGTGAACAACCCTATACTTGGGTCATTAACTTTGCACAACGACAACTTCCCAACATTGCGCAATACCAAAACGAAGTGGCGAATTAAAACTAAGATTTAAAATAAAAAAAATTCCTAATGTACATTTATCGATTGGGATTAAACGCTTCAACTATGCCTTTTAGACTCCCGACTTGCAAATGCTAAAGGAGACCTTTTTGTATTCCAATCAACAGGGTTGGGCCAGTCCAGACGTTGTCGCGCTAATTAATCGTTGCAATCGTGACGTGAAACATCGCGAGTGGTGTACGTGTTGGATGAAGCAGATGCTGAAGGCGTGGACGTCCGACGAGATGGATATTGCGTCGGAGCTGTGTCTATCGACCGCGATAACATCACCCGTTCCTTGCTTTCTCGAGATAGTCCATACATTGGTTGATTTTGTTCTCTTCAACGCCTCCAGTACACCCGTTCCGATTACGCGTGGAACCAGTAAGAGTATATACACATATTATTAATTTATAAACAAAAAAAATGCATATGTTACGCATTACTCATTTGTTGTGACGGAGTTATAAGAAAGAAATTCTAAGTATGTGACCAAGGTCCGTGTAGCTCAGTCGGTAGAGCAGCGCTCCGGTTAAGCGTTGGTCGCAGGTTCACGGAAGTCACCTTTTTCACATACACAACATCATCTTTCTTCATATCTTGGAATTATAGTTTCGCTAGACGCATCTTCGTCGTCGAGCACAACTTCGTCATCTTCGTCCTTCCATTATCCGTCGAACTATGTGAACGTCGAATTTCACAAGGCATCGGCGAACGAACTCGCTAAGATGCTCGTCCGCACATTGGTTTTGCTGATTTGGGCCGAGGATGGCCGAAAAGCGGATCGACGACGACGGGCACTAAGAAAATTGGCCAAAAAGCGAAAAATGGAGGAGGATTCTTCCGTCACGGAACAAGCGCAATCAAAGTCGCCAAATCTTGGCGAAGATTCTATCTTAAATGGTTTATTTAAATGCTAGCGAGATAAAATTATTGAATTCTACTTCTTTTTTAGAGAAACAAATAAAGATTGAAGCAATGGATGTTGACGATAGCGAAAAAAGTTCAATAGCCATTCCCACGTATATGATTTGTTTTCCATTCTAAACCCTTTAATAATTGAATTATTGACGTGTTTGTATAAAATAATTGGTTGTTATTTATTTAGTAGGCCACATTTAATATTATAAATCGTAGCTTATATTACTTTTGCCAATAATTTTAGTGCTGGTAATAAAGATACGGTTCTGGAGACAATCATAAAAATGTTCGGGCGATTCGATAACATGATCAAGGGCGCATGTCTCAAGCCGGCCGTTACATTTGTCATATTTTTCATACACGAAATAGCAAAGGCACCCAAAACGCCGTATCGTCAGCGACTCATCGATCTAATACCCATAAAAATGGTTCGCTATTAGGAAAACCAAAGTATCAAAAGGAAAAAAGAAAAACTCATTTAAAATAGTACGAAAAATTTATCTATGTACAAAAAAATTTAATATCTTATTCTTTTTTTAGCTGTTTGCTTTGGCCCGTTTTGACGTTGCGGCCTTACCGTTGTCCATGTTTCTCCAGCTATACGATATTAGTGATGAGCGAAATCGTATGCATTGTTTGAAATACGCTTGCATGATGCGTAAATTTCAGCATCTCTAACCAAATACACAAAGGAACCTTTTTTATTTCAAATTTTTTTCAACTTTTATAAAATTGGAAAAATTTTGTCTTCAAATAACTTTTGTTCTCTCTGCAAATTTCACAACCGAAAATGTTTATAAACTTTCAAAAGATCCAGAGAATGACTCGATTAATACATCAAACAACAACTGCAAATATAAAAAGCTCAATTGTACAAAAAAATTGTTATCTAACACAACATTTATCAATTGAAATATTAAATTTCACACTTAATTAAAGTGTTTTGTTAGCACTTCAGCTTGCAACATTTCTATATAATACAAAAAATTTATAATCTGCACAAAAAAAAATAAAAAAAAATTATAATCTCATTTATAATCTGCACGATGGTAATGGCCGAATTGTTTTTTCTTCCAATTAATTTTGTAAATATCCAATTATATAATTTTATAAATACAATTATATAATTTTGTGTAAATACAATTATATAATTTTGTAAATACAATTATATAATTTTGTAAATACAATTATATAATTTTGTAAATACAATTATATAATTTTGTAAATACAATTATATAATTTTGTAAATACAATTATATAATTTTGTAAATACAATTATATAATTTTGTAAATACAATTATATAATTTTTAAATGTAAATACAATTATATAATTTTGTAAATACAATTATATAATTTTGTAAATACAATTATATAATTTTGTAAATACAATTATATAATTTTGTAAATACAATTATATAATTTTGTAAATACAATTATATAATTTTGTAAATATCCAATTATAATTTTGTAAATATCCAATTATAATTTTGTAAATATCCAATTATAATTTTGTAAATACAATTATATAATTTTGTAAATACAATTATATAATTTTGTAAATATCCAATTATAATTTTGTAAATATTTTGTAAATACAATTATATAATTTTGTAAATATGTGTATTGTATTTGTACGCCATATGAAATCTTCAAATGCGTGCAAAAATTTGCGTTTAACAATTCAAAGAGCAAAACAAATTTTCTTCTCAATTCCAGGTATAATTTGTTGAATTGCGTCCGGAATTGATTAAAAGTCCTTTTATTTTTCAGTTGGAGCTTAAAATTAATATTGATGCCCTATGGCTGAATGACGTTAACAAAGATGGTCCAGTATTTGCCGACGAAACTAGTTCTGAGCGCGAAACGCGATTATTCTCAAGCGATAACGCTGTCATTTCTCCATCGTTGACGCCAACAACCCCCACAACACCTGTCGAGCAGACGAGAACCGCATCGGCGAGGAGACGCTCGCGACTGATTGCGCCCTCGCTGCTCATGCGCAATCTACGACCGATGCTCGACGCCCAATCGGCCAGGCACTCGAACATTGGCGAGAAGCGCGCGCAATGCAGGACAAGTCTCGTGTCACGTGCGGCCGCCTCTCTATTTGGCGCAATTCGCAAAATCTCTAATAGTCAAGCAAGTCATGGACTAACCTGGTTTTTGTCTGGTTCAAGGATTTAAGATATTATAAAAACAAAGCAAAAATTAAATTCTAATATAAGATAAAATTCCACTCAAGGCGAGTTATATATTGTTGAAAAATCTTAACAATTATTATTATTTTAATATGAGATTATATAAAATTATTGCTTTTCGAAACAAATTTATAACAATATCAACAATACGTGGTGCGATAACAAAAATTGGAACTTTTGCTAATTTAATAATTTCTTTAATTTTTAATAATAAAACTCTGGAAAATTTTTGTCACATCATATAATAATAATTATATTTTTGCCCTAGGTTCGGTGAATAAGAAGCGGCCGTTCGAAGAATTTTTGAATATTAAATTTGAATTTTCATTTTGTTATTTTGTGCCTGAATTTAATGAAATTTAATGACCGTTTTCCTTAAAGCAGGCCCAAGCTGTAGTTTAAAAATTTTGAGCTCAATTTCGTTTATAACAGACTGAGGACCGAGTCAATATTTTCGAAAATTCTTCGAACTGCCGCGTCTTATTTACCCGAATTTGAAATAGAATAAACAGAAAGCTGGAAAATTTTTCACCGATATGATTGAATCTCAATGAACTCATTGAGACGTTTGTAAATGCCTCAAACTATCTCTCGAATTGCTGAACAGATGGGAAAAAATTAGCAAAGAGGAAACATAACTCTACGTATTTGATTCTCATATCACCTTTGAGTCTTTTGTGATTTTTTTGACCGCACGCTTCTCGACCACCTTCACACGCAACGACATCTTTTTGTCGGACTTGATCCGATCGCCGGCGGTCGGCAGAACATTTCGCCTCTGATAGCTGTTCATACGCTCTAAAAAATTATTCAAATGAATTAATTATTGAATAAATGTTGCCGACAAACATAAACTTAGCGAGACCATTCATACTTTTTTTTTTCTTTTTTAGATCAAACAAGTCTTTTTTTTCAAAATGGATAATTTCTTTCTACTTAGCGTTGATACCATCCGAACAATATGCATGAATAAAAAAGAATAATACCGATAAGTACGTCGCTTTGCTGATGTGTACAACGTAACGGCCGACCGACCTCACGCGGAAGCAGCACCGGCTCGACGAACTCCTCGAAGAAGCCGCGACCCAATCGGCGTTTTCCGGTGAGACGTTTGAGCGTTCGCTCCTTTTGACGATTGGCGACCTTAACCTGGTGGGAGACGACCTCGCGGCGCACCTTTTTCGTAATCGATTTTAGACTGAAAAAAATGAGTTTTTTGGAATAGAAAAGAAAATTTTTTTTATATTTATTTACTTTTGAAGTTGTTGGCTCATTTTCTTATTTAAATCGTCTTTGTTCCGGCCATTCTTCAGCTTACGAATCCTCGCATCGCGTTTCTGCTTTAAAGTTTTCGCCTTCGGCTGATTTCTTTTAGGTTTGCTCTTTTCAACATCTATACAAATATTCGTATCACTTTTTATTATATTAAACACACATATGAAGATTCGAGTTGTTGTTACGTGGTATCATATATTCGCCTTATTAGATATATACATGTATGTAAAAATAAATATTTCATTAAAACCTGATTTTTCCTCATCCGCTTCCTCAGTTTCTTCCTTTTTCCAAAGGCTATCATCCAGTTCATTTTTTGTGTGGAGAGCTTCGTTAAAAACATGAAATTCGTTTCGAAAATGTTCCGTTCTCAGTTTTGAGCTTGACACCAATTTCATTGCCATATTCTCGCGTACCTCCTTCGCCAGACGGCGCGCCTCTTCTTTCGCTACATCGTCTATGTAATCCTAAAAAATCAAAAATAGAATAGGAAACAAATGAATGATTGGAAATGTGAAAAGAAATTACCAAATAACTGTCAGCGGGCGGATTGTAGGAAGTCCCTTCAGGCGGAACTTGCACGGAGGAGAGAATGCTCGGAGTATATGGAACTCGCTTAACATTATTGGTCGATTCTTTTGCGTTTTTTGTAGTTTTGCCATCATTCGCCTCCCACAAGTCATAACTGGCTCGACCTTTTCTCGAATGCATTAATTCTATAAATACTAGATTAAGTTAAACAAAAAAAGTAATATAACCAAATTGAGATGTGAAAAAATAGAAGGGAATCTTCAACTACCAGAAATAGTCTCTTACTCGCTGCTTTTATTGCCTTATAAAACAAATGACAATAAAAACATAAAATCTTATTGAAAATTTAAATAAATTTTTAAAAAAAGTCGAGCAGGGTTTTCCGCTTAAAACATATTTATGTTTGACTCTATTGATTATCAGACTTCGTGAAACGAACGCGGAAGCAAATTTTTGGATTGTTTTTTTTTATTTTGTTTCTGATGAAGACGGAATGGCAGTAAAATAGTGGATGTTTTTTTACATTTGTTTTTAAAGTTTAAAGTTTTAAAGTTTGAGTTTAAAGTTTAAAGTCTTTTTTTGGCATGTTTATATAGCCAATTTTCTTTTACATTTTTATATTCTTAAATTTTCTTATAAGGGACAAGTTTACTTCTCTCTCCTCGCCTCTACTTGAAAATTGAAATATTTTCCATTAAAAATGATACTATACGGCCTTATATTTTTTATTACTCCATGCCATGCTGGAGCATCAAAACTGCGAGCTTCTGATCAAATTTGGAAGTTTATTGCCAGTGTTAAGCCTATTGTACAGATTATTTATGATATATACATAAAATTGATAATTTATTATTCTAAAATTCATATGCATATTAATTGAAGTTTGTAATATTCAAATTAAAAAAATATTTAAAGTTATTGTCAGCATTAATTATACTTGTTGTTTTTTCTCTTAACATTTATTTAAAATTTTTGTATAGTTAATTTATAATACTTTAAAATTTCTAGTATTTTTTTCGCTTTTTTTGCTTGTCTATTAGCAATCGTGCAAAGAGAAATATATTTTTTAAAGAAACTTTTGTCGTTATGATCCATATTTGCGATTGAAATTTTTCAGACATTTGCAAACACTTCGTCTAATGTTACTTACAATGTTTGCTTACAATTGCTTTTATATTATTATTGCGTCGATATTATATGCTATTTATTTGTTAATGCTGCCTCGCTCTGGTTTAAAAATATAGCTATTTTCTCTTTTTATAAACATTATTATTTTTAAATTTTGCATATTTGTGACTTTTATTTGTGACTAAGAATTCAAAATTTATTAGTTTACGTTAAATTTAGGCAAGAATATTATTTAATATTTGGTTTATTTTTTTGCAATTTATTTCAGATATGGAAATGTCAGATTAACTTGAATAATGGTATAAAAAAGAAGGGTAGAAATTTGGAAATTTGCTGCCAGTTTTAAAATTTCTTTAAGGGCATTTTAATATTTAAGGACATATTCATCTGTAGAAAGAAAACCACAATAAGAAAAGACAATTTATATTTTGATAATCTTCGTTGCTCTGTGAAAATTTTTCGCATTATTTAGTGCACATAAACATTTTATTTTAAAAGAGTAGCTTTTAATATTATGTGTTTGAGATATGTGCGCAAAACAAAACAAATTCCCTTACATGGCGAGTAAAGTAGCACTAGAAAATTTGCGCAGCGTGTCTGGCAGGGAAAAATAAATGCGTACATGTGCGCACGCGCGCTGGTTGGTAGTGTCGGTGTGCTAATTTTTCCGTCATCATCAAGATAAAATCATCCTCTTCTTTTTTCCCTTGGTATATGTAGTGTTTTTCCACATTGTTGTCGTTTTTCTGAATCCAATGTTTTTAGAAAGAAATCAAAGAGAAGCTGAAGAACCATTTCGTGGATATCGCTGTCTTTATCCAATTTAATCCAGATTTTCAGGGTTTTTCCTTCGTCGTCGTGGTAAAAGAATCAGAAAGCGAATATTTTATACTTCTCAACATATGTATTTGCCTTCATTATTTATTTAATCCGTTGTTAGATGGTCGATTGGTTGCTGTAAATATTTCGGATCGATCTACTTCTGATCAGACTTAATAAGTGGCGCTAATTTTAATTTTTTAAATAAATTATTCTTATCTGTTTTTGAATGGAAAACGACGGTAGTAATTCGTCGAAAGTCGACTTTTCCGACGCATTTTTCTACCAAAATTTGCATCATCATGTCTCAAATGATGGTAGAAGTGACAATTCTTCAAACGCAGGTAATAATCATTCTTCCGGGGTACCAATTGAATTAACGTCATCTTCCTCAAAAACTTATTCACTACAACAACACGAGGCGCATGCATCCTCGCGGTTGGTAAATCCTATGATATTGTTGCAAAATTTGGAAAGTCAACGACATAACACAAGTAACGTTATCGATAATGCGGCGAGGCATCACGACTTGTGTAAGTCGCTAGTTTTATAAAGTATTTTAAGAAATACATAGTTTTAAAATATTAAGACCAATTTAGATTTCTCACAATTCTTGCATAAATACATAGATAAATTTTTTAGTGCATCGGCATAATACAAATTCCTCAATATCGGAGCCATCGGCAATAATGTCAGCCGCAAATATGGTCGAACAATACAAGAATAGTTTCACGAACAGCAATAATTTTATTGTCGAGCAGGGAAGTAATATTCCACCGCAGTTTATGCAGCCGGCTATGGCTGACGCGTCGACTCCGGTGATTGTAACTCCTGGTGGAGCTTCATGTTTACTACAAACAACAACGACCACCCAGTCAAACGTAAGCTTAAACTTGGCATCAACGTCCAGCGTATTCACTCGTAATGCCAGCATTTCTACGTCGAACTCGACGAGTAAATCTAACATACAAAGTTCCTACAGCTCTTCCACTCACAACGATGATTTGCCATTTGATCGGTCGTTTGTAAAAGTGGAAATGGACGAGCTGGCGGCCGATGAGCCTACGAATCTCATAATTGAGAAGAAGAATGCTGGGGCATCCACGTCGTCTGAAGCGGAGACGAATATCTCATCGTTTAGTGGCGAAGGCACGTCTTCCTCGACGGGAGCTCTGTGCACAGAGCTTAGTTTGGCGCCTACCTCGTCGATGGGCGCCAACAACACCAACGAGCTTAATCCGATGGCGATGACACCGACCACTACCGACGCATCCACTTCCTCCTTCAGGCGGATGGCCGTTCGCCGGCGTCACAGCCTCCAGCAGAAGGACGAGGAGGGCAGCTGCCGCAGTACGATGGCTGCTACAGCCGACGAGGCCATCTTCTTTGAGCCCAGCTCGAAGTTCCTAAAGGCCGACTCGCCCGGCGAGGCCTGTAACGGGTAAAAAAAGCTTATTTAAGCTTTTGTATTATAAATGCTGAATGATGTGAAAAAATTATTTAATCCTTATTTTTTATAGCAGTACAAGTTCTACAATGTCCGACTTTTCTTTAATATCGAATGTCGAAGTGTCGGCTTGTCCAATTGACACGCTGCCGGACGAACTTCTTACAACGGTTGGAATTTTTTTTTAATCGATGATTCAATTTCACTATATTCTCTTTTTTTTTTTTTAGGTATTTTCATATCTGGTGGAGGGAGATTTGGCTCGATGCTCTTCTGTATCGCGTCGTTTTCACAAAATTGCAAACGATATAAATCTTTGGTAGGCAAAAATTTTATTTTCACGACAAACTTGTACTATTTGACGCAATCATTCATTTAGGAAACGGTTGTATATCGAAGTGTACGAGTACACAATTCCCATGTATCATCCCTCGCCGTCGCAGGCGTCTTCGCGACGATCCGATCTCGGATCATTGATAAAGTACGAACTTCGCGAACCGCATCACTGGCGGAATTGCGCGAATCCCTGGCGCGAAAGTTTTCTTCAGCTGGTAGGGCGAATCTTGCCATTCGATTATGTATATTGCTTTGCTTTCTTGTGAATAAGCCTCGGCTTATCTACTTATTATCTAACGCCTAGACGTTTATTCGAGTGAACTTTTTATTATTATATTGACAGGATTTAAAAAAAATATTCTAGGTTCGAGTGAATAAGAAGCGGCCGTTCAAAGAATTTTTGAATATTGACCTGGTCTTCATTCTGTTATTTTGTGCCTGAATTTAATGAAATTTAATGACCGTCTTCATTAAAGCAGGCCCAAGCTGTAGTTTAAAAAATTTTGAGCTCAATTTCGTTTATAACAGACTGAGGACCAAGTTAATATTTTCGAAAATTCTTCGAACTGCCGCGTCTTATTCACTCGAACCTAGGATACTTTGATTTTTTTTGAATTTATTTTTCACTTTCGTTTCAGCGGCACGGCGTGCATGTTCGCATTGGCAACGAGGCGATCTACGCCAGCCAACCGGGTAGGCAAATATGCCACTTCGACAACATTGAAGCTGCGCTGAAATTTGTGGAGGCACGCGCCGATAAGGACAAACTCATTATTCTTCATACGGGTCGGCATCTACCGGAACCGATTGTCATCAATAGCGCTATACACATTATTGGCGCAAGTATGTTATAGCGAATTAATTTTTTCGAGTTTTAAGATTTTTTTTTGCTCGATAGATTTATTCATTTTTTCAATTCATCAACGCATTTCTATGAGCTTTTCGGATGATCTGATTCTTTGGCTTCTAATTTTAATTGTATTTTTAAATTTTTGCTAAAAAAAATTCTAAATTTAGGTGCCGGAAACGAGGCAAACATTATGCGCAGTGTGATTCTTGAGAACCAACGCGACACAACAATCAGCTTCATCGATGGCTCGTTGGGCGCGTTTCTCGGCTTTTGCTCCATTCTTTACAATCCCGACAAAATCCAACCGCAACAACAACATTCGTCCACTTGCAACGCCGTGCAAATAATGGACGAGACGGACGTTATCATCGATTTTTGCATCATTCACTCGGCTAGCTCACGTGCGTATTTAAAAAAAAAAATCATATAATTTTTTATGCAAGCAATTTCACTTCATATTAAATGGAAATTTAATAAAAAAGCTTAAAAAATAATATAATAAATTTGTTATATAATATAATATTTTCTTTAATATAATATAATATTTTCTTTTGTTTTAGTTGGCGCTGCGCTTTCCGTGAAAAAGCAGCAAGCGGCTCCGCGCGTTAAACACTCTCTGATTTGCGACTGCGAGAACGTCGGAATTTACATCAGCGATCATGCGACGGGTCGTTTTGAGTTTTGCGAAGTGGCGCGCAATTGTCTGGCCGGCGTGTGGGTGAAAAACCACGCAAATCCACTCTTTCGCAACTGTCACATTCATCACGGTCGTGACGTCGGCGTTTTTACGTTCGAAAGCGGTCGCGGCTTCTTTGAACGCTGCAAAATTAACGGCAATCGTATTTCCGGTATCGAGGTGAAATTGCACGCTAATCCGACCGTCGTGCGCTGCGATATTCACCACGGGCAGACCGGCGGCATCTACGTACACGAGAAAGGTGAGTGCGCAAATTTTTTTTATTTTTAAACGATTTTTTTTTTCAAAAATATTTGTAATTAATTTGTGTTCTTTCAATTGACAACAATTGTGTTCATTTGCCTTTAAACAATTGACATGTGGAAATTCGTTGTTGTTTTTTTCAGGACGCGGTCAATTTATGGAGAACAAAATCTACAATAATGCGTTTGCGGGTATTTGGATTACTTCGCAGTCGGAGCCGACCATTCGCAAGAACGAGATTTTCAACGGCCAACAGGGCGGCGTCTACATTTTCGGCGAGGGTCGCGGTCTTATCGAAGGCAATAATATTTTCGGCAACGCCCTCGCCGGCATTCAAATTCGCACCAACTCCGATCCCATCATTCGTCTCAACAAAATCCACGACGGTTTACACGGCGGCATATACGTGGTTTGCGTTTTTTTTTTCACACATTCTTAGGGAATGCATTGCTATTCTTTTTTGTTTGAATTTTTATGACAAATAATTCAAATTTTTTGACAATATATGGAAAAAAAATTATGTCATTTATATGAAATAAGCATCGCCTAGAAAATTGATTCATGTTTGCGCTTTTTTTTTTTTATATTATATGCGTAAATTTGTGTTGTTTGTATATGTTGAGAAGAAGAGAAAATTAACCCAAATTCCAATTTTGTAACTGGAGCTTTTCCTTCTTTTCGTTGGAGGAAAAACGAAAAAGGCAATGTGCTAAAATTGGAGGAAAAATGAAGAAAAAATTGCTCATTTTTCACGTTCTACGCTTCCGCTGAATCCAATTTGTGTTCCCTTCTTAATTTTCGCTTTTTCAACATATATAGTGGGAAAGTTAATTGTTAGCTGCTAAAAATCAAAAAAAAAAAGAAGAAAAGAAATAGAATGCAAGGAAAATCGAAAAAAGGATTGTAATCCATAGTGAATAATAAATGTATAAAAAATATAAAAGTATGTGTGATTTTTTTCTGTGTCATTTACGTAATAATAGTCTGTTTTCAGTTGGTTTTTATTTGTTGCGCATGCATTGGGAAAAATGAACATTTTTTATATGTACAAAAATGTTTTAAAAAAATAATAAAGAAATTGAGTAAAAAAATTTTTATAAAATAAGAGCAAAAAAATTGCATGCGGTTAGCTAGGGAAGTGAAATGTTCAAAAATTAGATGAACACGCTAGACATCGTGGAAACTAGTTTTGGAGAAGAAAATTTTTTCAAAAACGCGTTTTTATTTTTGGTTATTTCATGATATCCGGAAGAGTGGGGACCATAACATTTTTAACGTTTAATTTTAACTTTTTTTTTTCTTGAATATCAATGAAGCTAGCACACATTTTCTATTACAGCACGAAAAGGGAAAAGGCCTTATCGAAGAGAATGAAGTCTACGGAAATATGCTTGCTGGGATTTGGGTCACCACGGGATCGTCGCCAATTCTTCGCAAAAACCGTATTCACTCCGGAAAGCAGGTATTTTTTATTATTTGCGCTATTTTTCAGCTTCTTAATAGAAAAAATAAACGAGCTAAATCAATCAAGTAAATGATCACTAAATATGATTGACTCTGCTTTGTTAGCTTATTGGAAAAGGGGAATAAACCCTTTTTGATATGAACGAGAATGCTGTTTATCGATGTAAAAGTGCATAGAGAAAATATTGTTTTGTTCGCCTATTAACGAGCAAAATGCAACAGCATATACACAACCTGTGCGGCTGCATGTGCTAAGGCCTTTGTCTGAGATTTCATTCTTCTTCGAAATTCATTTGAATTAATCCACAACAAATGCGCTTCTTTTTAAGTGTTCGCTTTTTGATCTTTAACATTAAAAAAAGAAGAAAAAGCTGCGCAAATGACAAAGGTGATGAACATAAGAGAGCAAAAATGATATATAGCATACAATTCAAAGATTATCGATTCTTTGTTTACATTTTCGATTTACAAAGCATATAAAGCTGTATCATCGCATTAAAAATATGCCGCATTTTTTTTTAAAAATTTCTACAAAAGATACTAGACAGATATATAGAACAAGATTATCAATCATATTTGATAATCTCATAGATTTTTTCATCCATTTAATAGATTTTTTCTGCACATGAATTGGATAAAAATTATCTCGAAAATTCAATTGGGTTAGTAATTTTCGGGTTATCAATGCATTATATTTCTGTATAAACTAGCACTAAACATTTTTTTTTTTTGCAAAAACATTAATAAAGATTATATAATAAAAAGTATAGACTTAATTTTCTTTTTGAATTCACTTTCTTATATACGCTAATTCACTTGAAAAATTTCTATTATTATTTTTGTGGATTTTTGAAAATAAAAATTTACATATCCTTTCCTCTCTACATTCCTCTTTCGATTATCTCCGCGTGCTCCGCCTGTTGTCACCAACCACCGAAAATATTTAAAAGTTCAAATAAATGCAATAAAATTTGGGAAGGAAATTTCGAAATTGACACAAATGCAATGAAACCTGTAAATGAGGAAAATTCAGCGAATAACTTTACGATTGAGGGCGCATTCAAAATATTTTTATGAGTTTTTGCAACTTTATTGTTTCGCAAACAAATAAAAAGATATTTAAAATAATAAAAATTATGACAAATAAGTGTAATTATTTTTAAATTAAATAAATTTTTAAAAGAAATAAAAATGTAAAATATAAAAAAAATGCTAACGTCAAAATTTTTCAAATTTCCATTTAATAAATAAATATGCTAAATAAAATTAGGTGGGCGTATACTTCTACGATAATGGCCACGGTTTGTTGGAAGAAAACGACATTTTCAATCATCTTTTTTTCCGGAGTTCAAATCCGGTAGGATAATTAGTTATTTTTTTTATAGAAGAAATTATTTTTTGATTAAGAAAGTTATCTCATGAATTTAATTGTTCTTTAAAAGTGTTTATCAACCACATTTTGTTCATCTTTAAACTGGTTTAGTACTGGCTCGAATCCAAAAATAACTCGAAATAAGATTTGGGGCGGACAAAATGGCGGCGTACTCGTCTACAATAGCGGCAATGGCGTACTCGAGGATAATGAAATTTTCGATAATGCAATGGCGGGCGTATGGATCAAGACGGACAGCAATCCCATTCTCCGACGCAACAAAATCTACGACGGCCGCGATGGCGGCGTGTGCATTTTCAATCGCGGGCGTGGCATTCTTGAAGACAACGACATTTATCGAAACGCACAGTCGGGTGTGCTCATATCCACCGAGTCGAATCCCGTTTTGCGTAGAAATCGTATTTTCGAGGGACGTTCCGCCGGCATCGAAATCACTCATGGCGCCACGGCAACGCTCGAACAAAACTATTTGTACATGAATAAATTTGGCGGTGCGTTAGATTCATTATTTTTATAGCTTGATTTTTTTTTTCTATTTCTATTATATTAACAATATCTTATAGGATTGTGTTTGGCGACCGACGTGAGACCGAACCAACGCGACAACCGCATCTATGACAACTTCAATGCGGTGGAGCGTGCTGTGGCACGAGGATATTGCCTATTTAAAATTAGCTCGTGTACCTCTTTTCCCATGCACGACTTTTATCGGTACGATTTTTTGCTTTTAGATGAGGTCTACATATTAAAAAAAAATTTTTTTTTTTATACTAAATATTGCATAAAAATATTTTATAATAGTTTAGTTGCATAACATGCAATACAACAGAGCGAAATGCCATATGCGTAAATTGCATTCATGTATGCCATCGAAATCATCATGTCGAGTTTGTACGTCACGACCGGTAATATACACTTTTATCGATTTAAAATTTTTATTTTTAAATTTAGTAGACGTAGATATAAAAATGCATTATTTATTGAAACATTTTTTACTTATTAGGTTTTTCTGTGATTGCGGAGCTGGCTCACTTGAGAACCATACGTGCCGACTGCAGACGGAGATCCGTGACAACGACACGGTTTACGACTCGGCCACTCCAACCGAGACGGAGACGGTTGCGGCCGGCAATTAGTTTTGGGGCATAAAATCGATTTTAAAAAATACATAAGATTTGCTATTACCTCGTTCAAACAATCATACGCACAATTGCAACAAATTTCACAAAAATGACGTTATTTTAAATATGTAAATATATGCCAATAATGTGATATTTTTAGAAGTGCCAAGTGAGGCGATCATTGCATTTTTTTTAAATAGTCTATAAGTTTTTGTAGAGCGAAATGCTTTTTTTTATTCTTTAGCCTTCTCTAGATTTTATATTCATTTTATTATTTTTTCAATACTTGGCATTATCGTTAAAATGTGAAAACAATTTTCGGCAAATTTATAATTCTGTATTATTTTATGCAATAAATTTATTTGAGATTATCTTGCGCCGCTTTTTGTAATTCAACAAAACTCGCTATACAAAATAGTTCGTAAAACATCGAGTTACTATTAATTCTTCCAACAGAAAATTGAAGTGGTTTGTCTGCGTCGATTCGTAGTTGAAGGGAACAGTCTTTATTACTATAATTATTAAGTTGTTAAATTTGGAACATACCTTATCAACAGTGAGCCCCTTCTTTTTTTAAAAAAAGATTTGGTTTTTTCGAGTTTCCGGCTTAGGCTTAGATATAGGTTTGTGCTAAAAAATATTTTAAAAAATTTAAAGTCAAATTTACTCATGTATAAAAGGTATTTTTACACGAAGAATTATGTTTACGGATGAGGCTTAAGCTTATATATATACATTTATCGTGATTAATATTCTGATTAGGATGGAAATTTTTTTCACAAATTGTTCGTGTTTTTGCTCCGGTTATTGTATCAAAACATACTATACAATCTTCATCAAGTAAACAGATAATGTTAAATTTTTTGTCAGCACCGAACATGAAAAAATACTATTTATCATGTCTTTTAAAGAACTTTAGGAACCTCGAGCGATAAAAATTTCAATTTTTATTTTTTGAATATTACTTTGCCTTAAGTTGAAAATTTAGATTTTTGTTAGAGTTAAGTATGAATATGAAAAACGTCCAAAAAAGCCATATTGAATGTTATCTTCTAAATGTATTATTTTTTGTTAAATGCTTTTTAAACGTTTTATTAAACTTTTTATGGCATTATTCCGATAAAATGTGAAATCAATTTTTTGACAGATTCATAATCTTTTTCATACCATAAATCTAAATAAAAAAAAACAAATGATTTTTGGTGAATAAAGTAATCCGGGTGTCGAATCATTCCATACTTTTATCCAAACATAAATAACCGACCTAAAAAATAGAAAAAATTTCTCGAATAAAAGTTACAATTTTTAATTGATTAAACATAAGAAAAATGATTTTTTTAACAGGCTAAAAATTTTAGATTTTGCAAAATTTAGTATCTTATAACTTACAAAAAATTGTCCGACAGCACGAATGGTCGGCGGTAAGGAATGTGAACTACGTAAGAGAATTTCGGCAAGCTTAAGACAACATCCATGAGGAATATCGACAATTCCAACACTCGAATCGCCACCATTGGCGCGTGGATCTCTTCAAAAAAATGCCATAATAAAAGATGGTGAAAATCTGGGAATTCGAAAAAGTAAATACAATAATGCAGATACCACACATGTTCGTATTTCCTCTTTCCTTATTCATATTCAAAACAAAAAACAAAAAAATGCTTACGATGAAGCCGATTGTTCATCGTAAATTTTGTAGAGAAGTTTTAGAGCGGGAAAAGCGTGCGCTTCCTCGAGTTGGTCGCTGGCGTTTAATGAAGGCGGCGCATTCTCATCGCAATCGCAGTCGTCGCTGGCGGCTGACTCTGCGTCATCGAGTGGAGACAATTCATGCAGCACTCCGCTTGCCATGATTATGTACGGTTCGAGCAGCCAAATCTATAAAAAAAATATTCAAAGATTTCATAGTATTTTTTTGTACAATGGGAGAACAAAGATTAGAAAACCAACAAGAATAAAAGGCCGACGATCGTAGGTTCGAATAAGAAGCTTCATTGACGATTGCGATTCGCTTTTGTAGAGACACATCCAGGCGAAATAGCGCTCAAAGGAAGTGAATCTGGATTTGGCAACTTTTGAAAAATATTGACTTTTGTTAATTTAATTTGAGAGGAAAAAATACCGGGATGAGATGTAGTCAGACACGGCGCCATATTCATCCGAGTCCACAAGCTCGAGCTTCTCTTCGCCGCCGCCACCAGAAATTTCAACCGCACCAACATGTAGCTTGTAGACTTTGTTATTCGCTAAAGTTTAATTGGATGAAATATTAATTAAAGAATGTGAAAGTGGTTGTGTGATATGCGCGTACATCTGAGAGAAATACCGACTTGAGCAGCGCAACTTCGACACTTTAAAAGTCTATGCTTATCGTCGTGTTCAACGACATCATTTGTTGTCTCCTAAATTTTTTTTTTTAAATTTATATGTGAAAAAAGACCCTAATTTCGAATTTTGCGTGTATAGGGCCGGGTTGTTTGAGCCAAATTTAAATTGGCGCCAATGAGTTCATTATTTGTTCGTATCGAATTCGTTGGGGTCCAAATTTTGTGCCCATTTTTATGAAACCGAGACAAAGGCGGGCACAAAATTTGGACCCCAACGGACCTGATAAAAGCCTTTGCTTCAGTTTCACAAAATTTGGACTCGCTTGGATCCAATACAACACAATGAACTCATTGGCAAGAATTTAAATTTGGCTCAAAACACCCGGCCTTTATACACGCGAAATTAGGGTAATTCGCGAAATGTTCGCAAACACTGTGTTGACGAAAAATGGTTAACGATTTTTTTAAATCAAATTTATTAAAAAATTTTAACTTTAATTTTTTCGTCGTTTAGAGCTCTTTCAAAAAATATTTTCTTGTTTTTTTTTTTTGGGGGCACAAAAAGCAAATTTTTTAAAAGAAAAAAAATCGACAATAATTATGCATCAAAACATAATACTAATTAAAAGAAGTTACATTTGCGAGCAGCATTATGAAGGAATTCGAGAAGACGACTTTCGTCGCATCGGGCAGCCAGCGTTGCGTCGGATCCTGGTGCGTCGTCGGCGAACTCGTCGATGAAACGCCCAAAAGTCCTTGGTAGAAGGGATTCGAATTGTGTCGTTGATGATAATGCGATTCGTGAAAAGTGTGACCGCAGGTTTGTCCGCAAAAATATTCCATGCCGGGTGAAGTTTCCAGCCAATCGTCATCCGGTAAAACTTCAAAGTCCATATCGCTAAAGAAGTGGGGGAAAAAATAAGCGCATTTTTCAAACTATCTAGATAAAATAAATATTCAATTACATTTTCGAATGAGTGTGAAGAACACTGCGGCAATTTCTGCACGCCACCTTGAGCCGATCAAAAGCATCCAGCAGATTGTTAACACACTCAGCAATCGATGATTGTGAATGCAATTCTTCCTCGAAGCTTCGAAGCGATTTTCGTGCTAAAAACTCCATTTAATTCTTGTGTAATTTGTGAAAGGAACGAAACGAGCCATATACAGTCAAACCTCGATATAACGTCACCCTTCGGGATCGGGCCTAGGTGACATTATACCGAGGGTGACGTTAAAGCGAGGGTTCATATAATTGAAGGTGTCGTTATGGCATAGTAAAATCATCGGGACCGGGCCTAAGTGTCGTTATACCGAGTTAAAGCGGGGTGACGTTATATTGAGGTTTCATTATTTTTAATTGGGTTATCATTATTTT
Source organism: Bradynema listronoti (assembly GCA_024678965.1). NCBI lineage: Eukaryota > Metazoa > Nematoda > Chromadorea > Rhabditida > Allantonematidae > Bradynema > Bradynema listronoti. The sequence continues at coordinate 1,039,921 of JANLNO010000001.1, read as the reverse complement.
TAATTGGGCATGATTTAAAAAAACGAAAACTAACGAAAAACTCCTCCGTTTTCGGCGTTTATGCGCAATTTGCACATGAAAACTCGCCGTCGTGCGTCGGCCCACGAAACAGCGCATGTGGAGTCTGGCGACATGCGCATATTGGCAATTCGAGCCGCAAACCTTCCACGAGACATCGGCGGTTTGCTATCGGCTAAATCGAAAATCGATTATCATTTATCAATGCTTGCAGAAGAAAAATATCGATCGATCGACTATCAAATTATTTTGCTAGATGACATCGAAACGTGAACAGAATACAAAAATAGCCACTTCTTTTAATCGACGCGGTCTGCCAATCAAATGAGAAGCCATTATTAAAGTGAACAATATCGAATCATTTGAACATGTTATTATTAAATATTTCTTATTGAAAAAATTGTTTAAAGAAACAAATTAATTATACATAAACTCAATAAATTTAGATACGTGAAGGCCCCAGATCAATCCTATCCCGTCGAAAATGATCTTGGACTAATCATTTCGCTGGGTTTGATGAGAGCCATCCAGCCACCGAAATCTCGGCTGGTTTGCTCGGCATAAACATGAGGTATAGAGCTGATGCGGCTTGCAAGGCCTGGTCAGCACCGCCGCGTATCACCCACACTGTAGAATGTGGTACCTATTGCCTTCCAAAATATGAAAACACCTAGGTGGGGTCGGGGGTGGGATTAAACTTCATCCCAAGGAAAATGAAACCTATCGCACAACCACTAGGCCACCGCTTCCCTAATAGATTTAGGTAAAAAATAAAAAAAAAAAAACTAACCATTGTCCAAAACGTCATGAATTTCAAGAGAACTCGTTCCGATTTTCACAAATTCTTTAGCACTCTCCGAATTTGGCACATCTTCATTTGCAACACAGTCGATGAATAACGAGGCGAGATCGCCGCGCGGTTTTGCTTCGATGAAGAATGAATGGGTACGCCATACACTGGACAGTGGTGCATCCGTGCAGCATTCACATTTCATCGTTATTGTCTATTATAGGCTTATAAATTCAATTATAGGCCTTTTTGCGAGGAAAAATCCAAGTAAAAAATCTTTTCCTAGCCATTTTTTCAACCTTTTATATATCGTTAAAAATTCATTTTATCAAAACTTCCGGAAAGTCTTAATCGGAAAATTTTTTAGTTCTAAAAAATTTCGATATTGTTTGTAAATATTTTTTCAGTTTCAGGAAAGTAAAAATGAACAAAAAAAATAAAGGAAAGTAATGTCCCGTTAAAAAATCAAATGCATCGATTTTCAAAAAAATGTTTATAAAAAATTAAACGATTGAAAAGTAAAATTTTCCTAAATAACAATTATATCTCTGAGCACTGAGCACATAAATATAGTAGTAATGGAAAAATACAGCAAGTAAAAACAAAAATGGCATAGAAATAGCAATGCTTTTTATGCTTGCTTTCAATTTTTAACCTATCCTACTTAAAAAATTCTCGTCGTAAGAATAAAGGTATTTATCATCATAATAATAATGATAACAGCAATGATTCCATTTTTTCTTTTATTAAACAGTTAAATTAATTTTTAACTGTTTAAAATTCGGATTTTTCATAATTAAAAGCACTACTTATTTAGAAAAAAAAACAACCTAATTTAATATACAGGAAAAACTTCAATAAAAAATTTTAGTAGAACAATAATGAAAGCAAGCAAAAAGTAAAAACAAATTCGTGCAAATAAAAAGATATATGATCATATGAAAAATAAAATTTAAAAATTCCTATTTTTTGCATAAACATTCCGATTCTGCAAAATCTCTAGGCATTTTTGCATAAAATAATGTAAAAAAAAACAAATTCTTTTTCGAGTCAGCATAATAAATAAGACTTTAAAAGTTCATTTAGTTAATAATAACAACATTCCCAAGAAAAAAAAAACAACTCACTTAAGTTCAAAAATAAAGAATGATTAAAACAACAAACAAGTCGACAGTAACCCGTATTTGCAAGCTGGAATTTTTTTTTTTTTAAATCGAAATCGAACTCGCGAAAACTCTTCCTATTGTATTCAAGGTAGAGATTATGAACGCACTTGATCTTAAAATTATAAAGGAAAATTAAGAAACGATACGTTGATGTGACTTCTTTTACACAAATCATCAATATCATACAATAATAATAATAGTATATTACAACATCTTTAATTTTGGAGAAAAAATAACAGACTTATTCAATATAAAGGCGTCTAAAATCATTTGCACCAAATGCAGCGTTGCATTTCGGGCACTTTCGACGCCGTGTATCATAGCGAAGCTTAAGACATTGGAAGCAAAACACGTGATAGCATTTTGTCAGAAGCGCGTTCTTCGTATTAACCTTGCAGCTAGGGCAGGTCAATGTTTCCTGAAAAAAATGAAATCATTTAATAATAAAAAACAAACAAACTAAAATCGATATGTAAAAGATAGGATTCGGAGTTATGACAGGGTTGCCAGATGAAAATAAAATAAAAACGAAGGCTGGGCACGAAAAAAATATTTTATTGATAATTTCCAACAACAAAAAAGATTTTTCTTTTAAAAAATATCTAAATTGGTCTATTTCGTCAACTTTTCGGGTCAGATTCTTTATTCTCTCAACAATTAATACTTCTCGGAACTCCTGATCTAGTGCCTAAAAGAGCCATTCTTCATGGAAAAAAAGAACAGACCCCCTCAAAAAAAGAACAAATCTTTTTAAAAAGGACATCTGGCAACCCTGAGGAATGACTTAATCTCAAACAATGGTATCATGGAAAAGCGGAAAAAAAACGAAGCGAATATGGATAGAAATTATTTTTCAAAGCATTAAAATAAATGCATAACTACAATCATAAAATTCAAAACACAAGTCGATTGCATAAAAAGTATTACCTTAAGCAATCGATTTTCTTCTTTGAGAACTTCATCGGCGTTGTCGAACTTCTCCATGCGCTTTGCTCGCTCCAATTTTCTTTTCAGCTTACTCTTATCCTCCTCCAGTCGTTTTGTCTTCATGACCATAACTTCATACGAAGAGGCCTTCTTTGCTATATTCTAAAAAATAATTATACAAAATTAATTCAGCACATTTTAATGCTAATTTATAATATGCCAACCTCTTGTAACTCAGAAAATTGACTGGTTAACTTGTCCAAACGAAGTCGCATATCATTTGCGGATTGTGTGGACTCAGCCGCTTTCCGTCTCAGTGAATCGTTTGCCTGATCGCGCAGCCTGAGTTCACAATAATTTTAAATAATGACTATCAATAAATAATGCCTACCAAAATTTTTCGTCAATAATAGTAAGCAAAAAAAATAGAACATAAGAATACCTTAATTCTTGTTCAAGCGTACTTCGGTTCTCCACTAAGGCTCGTTCCTTCTCTTCAAGCTTCTTAATGAGAAGCATTTTCGCAGCTAAAAGATTGTCTACGGCTGTAGATTTAGCTTCTTGTGTGTCTCGTTCCTCTTTCATTTTTTTCAACAATTGATTGACCCGTATTCGATCTGCCATTAATTTCAGATTAGCTTCGTCTTTCTCACGCAATTGGAGAACCAATTTTCTATTCTAAAACAAATAAAATTAACTTTATAAAAAAAAGAGCGTAAAAGTTATGGAAATGATTAATTGGTCTTCGTTTACTAAATCTTTGTTACTAATAAAAATTTTCATTTTAAACGATTTTTAAAAAAATTCCAATTTTTCGATCACAAGAGGGACCAAGGCAAAAATTGAAAAAGTCAAAAAAAATTTTTTTGTTTCATAGCTCAAACAAATTGTAATGACGAGTAAAAAAGAATGCCGAACACAAAATAGCGTCTTAAAATCGTCCCAAAAAAAGTTCAGGTTGTTCAAAGTTCGTTAGAAAAAATTTGAAACACCCAGTAAATTTGCACAAATACATACCTGCTCTTGCATCTCGTCGCAGGCCTGTCCGGTGCTGTCAAGTTCGCTCATAAGTCCATCTTCTTCCTGTTTGGCATTAGCCAATTCTTTGCGTAGCTTTTCGCATTGCTCTTCCAAGCTGTGAATCTTGCGTTTCGCCTCGTCCGTATAGAACTTGTGCTTTTCACGGCGCTCTACCCGCGCCATTTCGCGAAGCTTCTCAATAGCACAATTGCGTTCCAGCTTCAAGCGTTTCTCATACGCTGACGAGCACGTGGGCTTTGCATCGTCCAAAATGGCCGTGGAAATAGACGCATCAGTAGATTCCACTTTTGTCTCCGTATCCACATTGCTAGGAATAAATGAATAGTCAATATTATTAAAACTTTTAATTAAGAATAAATAATTCAAATTTAAAACAAAAAATAAGCAAAATTTGTCATTTTATGCTTTGTTTTTTTTTTGCATATTATAGATGTCGCGTATGGCGCGAGAATTTAAAAATAATTTAAATTAGCGCTCAAAGTTGATAAGTTTTTCGATTGTCGCGTCAAATGGAATTGTGTGAAAATAATAATTAGAGGAATAGGAAGGAGCTGTTTTTTATTATTATTATTCTGGATAAAAAATATTATTTTCTGAGACATTTAATTATTTTTATTCCGTATTGTTTATTGTTTTCTTTTTGGCAAATAAATTAATTCTTTATTGAATATTCGGTTGTGTGCGGCAAAGAAAAAGGTTTAATTACCCAAATACAAGCGCACTAGGTTTTGGTGGGGACGATCTGGGGACACGAGCACACCGATCGAGAGCTCCCCACGTACTCAACAATAGGTCTACTAATGCTTTATATTAATATAAGAGAGACTAAGAAGTACCTGGATCCAGAGACACAGTTCGCATCCGAAGAACCATCGCTGCCATTCAAAATTCCACTTGTCAAAGGTTTCCGATCTTCTGTTTCAGAAGTTGTCGGCTTTACATCGCAACCAACTGAAGCCGCCGCCGGTTCATCTTCACGAGAATTGTGGGATTTTCTCGATCCGTTTCGCGAATCGTCCAACTTGATAATTAAATACTTATCGTTGTTAATTTTGCGCTCCATTGCTAGCTCTTTTTGACACTGTAACGATTGGAAAAATTATATTTGAAATACTTTAATTAATAAATACTTTTACGCAATAGATTATCGAGGAAAAAAATGTGATTTACCTTTGCCAAATTTCTTGCCGCCTCGTTCCAGCGCCGCTTATAGCGACTCACATCCATTCTAAGTTGAGTATTCTGCGTACTAAACGTGTTCATTAAAGAGAGTGCATGCTCGTTAATCGGACCTAAAAGAATTGAGATTTAGGAGAGTCTAAATCTAAAAAGACTCACCAGCTTGTTCGTTAGCCGCATTGCTTTGTTCAAACTCGACGCATAAAGCGTCGTACTCTTTTCGAACCTGATTCAACTGTTGATCCAATTCCAAAACCGTTTCTTGCATTCTCTCCTGGGCCGCGGTTTCATCATGCTAAATGAAAAGAATAGTGAAATTGCTTTAAAAAAGAAAAAAATGTGTACATCATAACTAATTTAAAAAAAAACAACGGGTCACCTTCATCGACTCAATTTGTTTCGCGTGGGATTGCGTAAGAATGGCCGTCTTTTGACGCAATTCCTCAATCTCATTCCTAGAAAAATAGCATTCCTTTAGAATCAATCGACTATAAATACCAATAAAGTTTATTAGAACCTCAACAATTTACAGTCGTCAAAGAGGGCCGAATATTGAGCTTGAAGCGCCAAATAGTCGGCCGACGATTTAACCACATCGCCGCTAAAATATTTCAAGTCCATTTGAGAGCGCTCCAAATCCGCGGCCATCGTCTTATTGCGTTCGGTCATTTCCTGAATTTCGATAAGCCGATTTGCGGCTAGCTCCGTTTGCAAGTCAAGTTGTTGTTGTAGTTCATTTAACTAGAATTTAAATAAATCTTAGCAAAAAAATATAGACCAAATACGAGAAGGCGACAAAGATTAGGCCTTTTATTTTTTCTTCCAAAAAACTTATAAAAAAAAGCAAAAAATAGTTTTAATACATCTAAAATCGAATCGAGTCATCTGTGTTTAAACATTTTAAAAGTTACAGTCAAACCTCAATCTAATGACACCTAGGGCTCGGTCCCGACAAAAACCTAACGTAAAAATCTTTTTTAATGACAGTTGTAAGGAATCCAAACCTCGATCCAATGACACCCATTGCGCTCAGCTAGCCATTTTTTTACCCCGTAAACTTTGGTTTACGAAATTTCTTTTTTAAATTCAAATTTTCTTTTCGCTCATCTTTTCTTGGCATTATGTTCAAATTTTGCCACCAAAAATGTTTTTTCTTTATATTCATTCTTAAGTTTTTCGCTTGCTTGGTCGGTCGTGTTCCTCTCGCGCTTATTGTTTTCGTGTGATAGTGTTGAACAAAAAAGCTTTTTCATTGTCTTTGCTCTTGGGAATACAGTTTTTTTTGCTTTCCTAGTCTTTTGGCGAATAAAGTGCATTGATCGACAAAAATTGAGGCAGAAATTCCTCAGTGGTGCTAGCTAATTTCGAAAACCCTGATCTAATGACACCCTCGATCTAATGACATTTAGAATCGGTCCCTAGGGGTGTCATTAGATCGAGGTTTGACTGTATTATCATCCAATATATATATAAAGTTATTATCATCCAATATATATATAAAAAAATACCTTCGTTTTGCTCACGTTAGTTAGCTCCTCGTCGACGCCATTCTCTTTTATCGATTTCTCTTCGGCGACCACTTGTAATGTTTGTTCCTTGCGTACGTACTAGAACATTAAATAATACGTGTTATATTTTCATAAAATTGAAAATCATTAAAAGACCTCAGCGAGACGATAATCCAGCTTTTCGCAACGACGCAACGCTTTGTCCAATTCGAAGCGAACGTCTTCGATTTCGTTACTCAGTCGTTCGATTCGACTCTCCGCTAAGTGAACACGATCCTCGCAACCCGTAACCTACAAAAAAAAAATAGAAAATAAGCACATAAAATATGAATTAGAGAAAAAAAAACCTGAAGCTTAAGTCGATGATTTTCGGCTTGCAGTTTTTCGACAATTTGCTGAAGCCTTCCGTTCTCGATCAAAACTGAAGCAGCGTGCGCGCGAAGTTCTTCGCCGATGCCGTTATTCGGCGAAATATCACCGCTCTCCAAATGATTTTCTATAACAAAAATATGCGTAATATAAAAATGAAAAATTACATCTCCAACAAAAGTGAAAAATAACCGACAAAAAAAAAAAACACAAAAATGTGATCAATTAGATTTAAGAAAAGTAGTGCTTTATATATATATAGACCTTTCTCGCTGGAAATAAGCCCGATAAGACGCTGATTCTTATCGCTTATCCTGCCAAAAACCTGAACCAATTTTGAGAGAGCTCGTTGCGTGAACTCGACGCGTTGGCTGAATTTCTCGTCAATCTCTTCAATTCCCCAGTTGGACATAATGGTAAGAAAGTTGCTCCTTCCGTCATTACTGTCTAGAAGAAAAATTGTATTATTTTTGCTTTTTAAAGCATCTTCACACGTTGTAAAAAACTTCTCGGGGATTTTTGTGCGTTTTCATCGCGTTCCAATAATTTTTTTTCTTCAATTTTTTAAGCAATTATTTATAGACAAAATTCGCTTAAAAAATCCTTTCAAAAAACCTTCCCTAAAATGTTTCCAGCCTATTTATTGCTTCGGAGAAAATTTTCGTACCACTTTCATGCGTGTCAAAATCGACCATCGTGTCGACGTCAAAGCGCTGAATAATAAGTTGCACGTTCTCATCTAGCCGGTTCCAGTATCGATTGATGATACACGAGACTTCGTCGTCCTTCGCCTGTCTTCTCTCCAGCTCTTCGACGCGTCGCTCCAAAAGTTGACGCTGCTTCTCCTTGTAGCGATAGCGCTCGCATAACTTATAATGTTGTGCGAGCAATACCTTGTTGTCAATATCCTTCTAAACGCAAGAACCAAGCCATAATAAGAACAAATATTTAAAAATAATCAATAAACTATTAAAAAGATGTCATTTCCGAATTTTTTTACATTATAAACAAACTTTTACAAACAAATCTCACAATCGCCAACAAGAATTAATTTTTGGTTGCCCGATCCTCTTAAGATATGCCACTTAAAAGTTGGCAGCATCAATAAGCAATCGAAAAAGATGAGCAATTCTACAAGTACGTTATATATGAGTTAAGAATAGTATGGATAACTTACAGAAAATAATTTTTAAAATAAATATCAACGATTCCGATAAAAATAGTTTTGAAAAATAAAAACTTAATGACATTTTTTAAGCATACGCTAAAAATTGTGATAACATTGCATGAGAATTCCTAAAACATTTTTTAAAACAAAAATTTTTAAATTTGTAAAAAGTTATTCAGATTTTAATTATTTTTTGCAATCAATTTTTAAAATTTTATTTTTTTTTCAAGTTTCAATTATGCAAACGCAATTGCATTTAAACAAAAAAAGTCATACTTTAAAATATAAAAAAGGAAACACAACAATTATTTAGAAATGACAACCTCCAACAAATTTTGGCATATTTTTTTAAAAGTCTTGTCTTGCAAAAGTCTAAAATATTCATTCTACGTCTAAAAATAATGAATAGCATATTTTTAAAAATAATTTTAAAAAAGTGACTTACCACTCCGCTAATAGAGCATATTCGTACAGGTTCAAATTCCACGTATTTTCTTCGCTTCGCCTTCGGCTCGCCATGTGTCTCCGAAATACAATCATCCGAGTCAGAAGTAGAATGTTTTGACATACTCTAAAAAAATTAAAAAATGAATCAATAACAAGTGTTGTATGAAAATCTGCAAACTGCAATAATTTGAAGATGTTAACTAATGATAACTAAACTAAACTCTCTCTAACTAAACTAAACTCTCTCAGGTAATTGATTTGGTATTAGATCAAAAATTCAACACTAATAGCACTATGCAATAATTCAGAGCAATGCCGGTCAAAGATAAAAAGTATAAACTTTACTCGGAATGGTGTAAATTATGGACCGAAAAAGTCACCACAAACAATTAATTACACATTCACGCACATACAACAACGTAAAAGTGAAAAAAATAAAAGAGGTGGAGCCAAAATGGTTTTAAATGGAAAGAAAGCACTTTGCCAACCGCGAATACAAAAATAAAGTAAAGTACTAATAGAAATGTTTTATTTTTACTAGATGCTTTGTTCCTTAAAAAAACAAAGCTACAAAAAAGACTTACAGATAAAAAGTATGATTATGTTGTTTTTACAATTTTTCAAATATGAATGTATAGACTATAAATAATAATTAAACTATTCTACATTAAATACTTTTTGTATGTAGCTATAATTTAATATTAATTTATGATTTTTAGATGCATATGTATAGACATCTCAAATAGGTAATTTTTAAAATGTTTTTTTTACATATTTATTTGTATGCTTAAAACATATAAGTCAATTTTTATTTTATATTTTTCGTAAAAATAAAAAAGTTTTTTTTGCATGCGTAATCGATCTCTTGTAAAGCAGCGATATTCGAAAGTGTTAATCTACCAACCAATTGGTTCATTTCTTTTTCATATTCATCATTTGCTTGCTTTTTTAACAATTATTTTTCTTATTTGTTATAATCATTTGTGGCATTTGTAAAATGTTTCAATAGAAATTTTCACAACAGAAGATTTCCAAAATATTCAATTTTCTAAATGAATGAATTTTTTTAAATGTAAATATGTATGTAAAAATATTGCTTATTCCTAATTTGAAATCAAAGTTCGTATACATAAAATAGATTTATATGGTTTTTTTTCTCGTAGATTGTCAGCTGATATGGAAAAGCATAAAAAACGCGCATTTGATTATAAACCAAATTGAAATCTGAAACGGAATTTATTTTAATTAATTCATTGATCTTAAATTATGCAATAATTTATTTTGTGATATAAATTTTTATTGTTTAACAACAACAAAAAAACAATGATATTTTTTTAATTGTAATTATTACCACAGCCGGTAATTACATAGATGTTTATAAGTTGTTATCCTTAAATTTTTTTGAATAAACCAAATTTTTTTCTCTGATTCATACTTTTTTTCTAAAATTTGAAATAAACAAAAACTTGTCACTTTCCTTTTTTTTGCTTTAGTAATTTCCATCCATTTTCGTTTTTTTAATTTCCATTCATATCGTTTATGAAAGGAAAGCAAGGTTATTTGTGTTTTTTCCATTTTCACAATTTTAGTCGATTTTGTTGAATTAATGTAAATGGGATTCTAAAATACGCATTTATTTCTTCTAGAATGACTTCGATTATTTCATCTCCACTTCTCAGCTTTACGCCTATCGTCCAGACGGCGGATCACAGCGTCGTTCGCATTTCCAGGTTTGTTCAACTAAAACAGTTACATTAGTTATGTTTCTCTAGCTAAGTTTTTCTTCATAATTTTAGTTTTAATTTGAAAAAAAAAACAAAAAAATTAACAAAAAAATGGTCGAAAAAAGGACACATTTGTGTAAACGAAATTTGGGTAAATGGAAAAATTAGGACCGCCATCTAGTCGTTTTTGTGTTTTTCTATATTGAATGAAAATTTAGAACGCATTACATTTCCGACGATGTGCATCTTGTTGCTGGTGGACAACATAAAGGAATTATTATCAATAAGCTCACAAATGAATATGAAAGTATTAATTTTGAGCATATTTTTTCAAATATAAATAATTTGTAAAATTTAGAACTTGAAAATTGTTTGGAGTGGTGTTTTTCGGTGTGGCTTGGTAATGGAAAAAATCTCAAGCAGGTTTATTTTAAAATTTTTCAATTTTTTTTTTCAATTTTTTTGTTGTGTAATATCTTTGGTGTTTAGGAGATTCGATCATTCAAGTTTGGGTTTTATGACGAGTGCCCGGGCGCGCAGTCGGAGGTATCGCAGCAGTTTATTAAGAATTTATTCTCAGCATTTCCAAAAGGTAATAAATTTGTGGAAGACTTCAAGCCTGAAAGGGTGTATGATTTTCAGACTACGCTTCCTTCTTTAAATTGATCCTGAGGCTTATGCAAAATGGATTTTCTCAGTTACACACTATTGAGATCGACATGCGATTTGCACAAGAAAAAGAAGCAATTCCGATGCCAAACGCCAAGGAATACGGTAGCATAATATTAAACAAATACGGTCGAAAGCGAGAGTTACAATGCAGCTGTTTGGTATAATAATATATTCTGGATCATTTAGAAAACGATGCGGAAATTGAGAATGTCACAATCGGTCATATTCAGGACGTGCTCGAGCACGCGTTTCCCAATGGACTTTCCGTAGAAATGATTGCCGAGTAATTATTATTGTTTTTTTTCATATTTATCCATATCATTTGAGATTTTTTTTTTAAGTTCTCTACGCTGCTCCGAACAGGAGGTGGAAACTTTTCTCACCGAATTAGAAAGACTGGGCCTTGCAACGCGGGTTTCCAATCAAAACGAATGGATTCGAGTTGACAATTTTAACGGTATCAAAGAATTTGTTTAATATCATAAAATTGAATTATTTATTCTATTGGTGTTTTGATTACGGATAGAAAGGCTTTAAAAAATTAGGTCGATTAATTTCCCACGAATTTATCAAGCCAAAGCCGATTGTGTTTGAACTTTTATTGAATTATTTCGATGAAACAAGTACCAGTTGTTGAAAAAAAATTTATTTTAATAAACTGCAAATAATTATGCATTAATTTACTCTAATTTCGCGTGTATAAGGCCGGATGTTTTGAGCCAAATTTAAATTCGATGAGTTCATTCTGTTCGTATCGGATCCGTTGGGGTCCAAATTTTGTGCCCACTTTTATGAAACTGAAGCAAAGGCGTGCGCAAAATTTGGACTCCAACGAATCCGATACGAACAGAATGAACTCATTGGCGGGAATTTAAATTTGGCTCAAAACACCCGGCCTTATACACGCGAAATTAGGGTAATTCGCGAAATGTTGGCAAATACTGTGTATAAATTTATGCTTCTCCCTCTTCTACCCAAACTTCACAAGTATAAGGCCAAGTGTTTAAATTTAAATTCTCGCCAATGAGTTCATTCTGTTCGTATTCGGATCCGTTGGAGTCCAAATTTTGTGTCCACTTTTATGAAACTGAAGCAAAGGCTTTTATCGGATCCGTTAGGGTCCAAATTTTGTGCCCGCCTTTGTCTCGATTTCATAAAAATGTCCACAAAATTTGGACCCCAATGGATCCGATACGAACAAATAATGAAATCATTGGCTCCAATTTAAATTTGGCTCAAACAATCCGGCCCTATACACGCGAATTTAGAGTGATCACTTTTTTCTATTTTATTTTTTGGCAATAAATATAAATAATTTAGTGCCGGAATCGAATTATCGAATGCAAAGCAAGCAACACCCCACCGTAGCCATAATTACATGTCTTTTCGTCGAGAAGCAAAGCGTGGACGCAATCATTAACGACAGCTCCACGCTTCATAAATATTCAATGGCTGGCGATTCGAATGTCTACACGCTGGGTGGGAGTTCTTAATTGTTAAAATTGACTATTTATGTGGCGATCACTTCTTTATTTTTCTTATGGTCCTTGTGCTTATTACTAAGTGATGCCACAAAAATTTATTTTATTTTGTTTGTGTTTCGAATTTATATTCTCTTTTTTATTCAACAAAAGTGCAGAGCACCAATTAACAACAATTATATGAAGCCAAAAAAAACTAAACTAAACTTAAAAACTAAAATTGGACCTAGAACATTATGAGCGAACAAATTATTGCAATAAAGAAATTTTGCGGTGAAACCAACAAAAGCTTAAATAATAAACTATGGCTTAAGCTACAAACTGAGATTATTAGATTTTCATCGCGTTCGCGACAATTTAATTAATTTTTTTAAATGTGCGTGTAGAAATTTCCGATTTTCGAAATTTATGATACATTTCCGAACACACGATTTGTGCTATTAAGTTTTTTCGTTTGCTGTTTAAAACCAATTTTTTTCTAGGCTACGTCGGCGAGCATCACGTCGTCGCGACCAAGTTGGCGATGATTGGCGATTCACGCGAGGCGACAACCAGCGCCGGCTCGATTACCACCCGATTATTGGGCAGTTTTCAACACGTCGAGCATGTGATTATCGTTGGCGTTGGCGGCGGCGTGCCGCACTTCACCGACCCGTCGCGGCACGTGCGACTCGGCGACGTAGTCGTCAGCCATGCCTTCGATGACACCTTCGGACGAGCTGATGAAGTCAGCGGCGCCGCCTACGTCTATGCGCACAATTTTGTTGTCAATCGAAAGACGGAACAAATCGATGGTTTTGCCACGCAAAAATGGCTACCGAAAAGCAACGTGTTGGCGGATGTTGTGAGAAATCGGTGGGTAATTTTGGATTATTTTTTAAATAAATAGCTGTACTGTGAAAAAAATTTAATCTATATAATTTGGAAGAGTAATGTCGCGTATGACGCGAGAATTTATAATTAAAATAGCGCTTCAATTTGAATTAACTCTCAAAGTTGATAAGTTTTTCGGTTGTCGCGTCAAATGGGGTTGTGTGAAAATAATTGGAGACGAATAGGAAGGAGCTGTTTTTTTTATTATTATTCTGTAGAAAAAATATTATTTTTAACAATTCTTATTCTGTATTGTTATTGTTTTCTTTTTGCAAATAAATTAATTCTTTATTGAATATCCGGTTTTGCGTGGCAAAGAAAAGCGCACTAGGTCTTGGTGAGAACGATCTGGGGAAAAGAGCAGACCGCACGAAAACTCCCCACGTACTCAACAAGTAATATGTTTTGAATAAAACTGTGTAAATCGAAATTTTATCTAGTGATGATGAGCTCGTGGACGAATGGCGTCGAACTGCCGAGAATATGATCCATTCCTTTAATCAAACATCGAAAAGCAGCGAATTCGACTTTTCCAAGCCGCCTCCGGAGTCGGATGTGTTGACCGTTCAAATTGGTTTGTTCCTTTTTCTTTAACGCATTAATTGATTCAAACGGAATTGTATTTTGTTAGGTACCGGCAATATGGTGGTATTTCCGCATCCGAACGCGGGACGCACGTTGCCCGAAGTCCACGTAGGTCCGATCGGTGCGATGATTTCGTTGCGAAGACCCGCCTCATTGTCTGCCCCATCGGCACCGGCCAAGAAATCGTCCGCCAACAATGCAACAAATGAAAACGGAAATGAAATCAGCGCAGACGATCAACTCTCGACTGTTAAGAACCCCAATGCTGAGGCCGAAGCATGGCTCAGCACCTCAGCACAACTTCGTGATAAGTTTATCGCCGAACATCGATTACGAGCCGTTGATGCCGGCTTCGACTCGGTAATTGCGGCCGTCACCGGCTCGCGTATCGACTCGTGGGCGCTGGTACGCGGCATCGCCGATTACCAGCATGGCTCGTCGCGTCTCGGAAAACAGTGGCAGGTACATATAAGACTTTTGAATTATTATATTAAATACCCTAATTTTGCGTGTGGCCGGGTGTTTTGAGCCAAATTTAAATTCCCGCCAATGAGTTTATCGCCGAACATCGATTACGAGCCAATGAGTTCATTCTCTGTTCGCTTGGATCCAATACGTTCTGTTCGTGTCGGATCCGTTGGAGTCCAAATTTTGTGCCCGCCTCTGTCTCAGTTTTATAAAGTGGGCGCAAAATTTGGACTCCAACGGATGCGATACGAACAGATAATGAACTCATTGGCGCGAATTTAAATTTGGTTTAAAACACCCGGTCTTATACACGCGAAATTAGGCTATACATATTTTGCGACTAAATTCCTTTCTTAAAACAATTTGATTCTTTTATATGATTATTTCAGCCCTACGCGTCAATAAACGCGGCCGCATTGGTAAAGACGATTTTACAACGTATTCCCGTCTCAAAATAAGACTTTCATATTTCATATTTAAAATTTTATTTAGTTTCAATTTTTTTTTCAAATTAGCATCTTTTTTTAAATTCTATTTTTACTAATGTGCTTTAAACATTTTTTCACCAAAACCCTATTATTTCTTTCACATCCTCCTTAATTATTATGCCTTTTTTTTCAAATGTTCCTTTCCTGCTTTACCATTCCCACACAACCAAAAATATTTTAATTTTCGCTCAAATTTATTTTTTGGCCATTTTTTTATTTATTGTTTTATATACTTTTTTACAAGTATGTGCAATTCTTGTAAATATTTTTATTTGGGGTCTTAATTTATTATTTATACTCGTATTCTTATCATGCACATAAATAACAATAAAAAAGCCAGATAATATAATTTGTTTCATTCTATACATCTGCGAAATATTAAAAAAATATTTACATGAGAAATTTAAAAAAACCGATCATATAAATAAGAATATAAATTTTAAAAAAGTAAAAAATTCATTATTTTTGTACTATGCTTAATTGTTTTTTTCCTTCTGACAATTATGTAAATTATAACATATCATCGGGCGAGTCGGGAAGTTCGCAATTAGCCGTTTCTGGTAGGAACAAGGTCAGTGATCCACCAATTGTAGCACATATTCCGAAAAAAAATGTGGGCAACATCGGTGAGATAACTCTCTAAAATTGGCATTAATTTAACAGACAAGTTGATAGATAGATAGCTCATTTTTAACACACTAATGAATGAATCGAAGGCACCAGCACACCCCCGAAACGCGCCACTATCGAACACACGCCTATACAGCCGTTGCGAACAATCGTCGGGAACAGTTCTGACGCATAGACGAAGAGCGACGTAAACGCGCATGAAATTGCGAATTTACCCAACAACCACATGCACAGACACAGAATCGGATTATTAATGAGAACAACCGTAAAAAAAGAGACAGCTGCCAAAAAATGACACAAGCTTATAAATCGTTTTCTTCCCAATCTGAAATGCTATTAAAACACAATAAAGTCACTTTTTTCGATAGATTAATGTTTGTTGATACCTATTTAGAAGAACTGGTGATATCAGATAAGATGGAATTTCGATAAGTCCTATTAACACAAAGTTAATGTATTTATTACCAGCTAATTGTGTGCTGAAAAGACTCAATCCGTAATAAACAAACGTATCACAGGTCCTAAAATTAATATATGAATTATTTTTATGGTACAAAGAGAATTTATCTACAGGGTGGGGGCAAAAAAACCGTCAATGACATTATTTCCAATAACAACTTTATTAACGATGAAAATCAAAAAACAACAAGAAATATCAGTAATAGACTCTGGTTATAATATATTCAGCTGGTTTCGAAGTGTCCTCCTTGTGCGTCTCGGCAGAGCACCAAACGCCTCCAAAAATTTTCTGCTGCGCCACGCACCTCTTTCGGCGACAATCGGTCCCATTCTCGACGCAAGGAACACTTCAGCGCCTCCAAACTTTTGTGGGGGCCTAGCCTCCAAAATGGACCAAATGCTGTAGTCCATCGGATTGAGATCCGGCGAGTACGGCGGCCATTCCGACGATGTGATGAAGTCTGGAAAATGAGCTTTGCACCAGTCCTGAGTGATTTTCGCTTTGTGAGCAGGCGTCGAGTCTTGTTGAAATATCCAATGGCCGTTTCCGAAGTGCTACTGGGCCCACGGAAGTACGTAGGCCTCGAGAATGTTGCGGCGATACACTTCTTGGTTGTCAAGACCCCTGATCCACGAAAACCAGAGGGGTTTTGCCGCTGGCGCAAATCCCGCCCCAGACCATCACTGAAGCGGGATTTTGACGGTGTTCGACGATGGCAGATGTGCCAGGAGTCTCTAAGGACCAGCTTCTGTCGTTCTGATGATTGTGGGCTTGTTCGACAGTAAACAACTTTTCATCCGTGAAAAGAATTTTGTCCCACTGAAAAGGTGCGTGGCGACGAAGAAGACGTTTGCATCTCTCGAGCCGTACGCGCTTGTTATCTTCTGTAAGCAGCTGAACTTTTTGGAGCTTGTAAGGCTTGATATGAAGATTCTCTTTGGCTATTCGACGTACTGTTCGACTGCTGATTCCTGTCTCCCGAGCGATTTTTCTCATGGACACCCTCGAATTACGCCTAAACGGCTCTCGGATGCGTTCCCGGTTCTCCGCGGTTCGAACGGTGCGCTTTCTACCGCTTCCTGGACGGCGGCCATCGTGACCAAGCTCCTGGTATCGTTTGATAGTGCGGCAAACGATCGCTGGGTCGATTTGAAGGAAACGCGCTATCTCACAGTTGCGTTTTTTCAACTTGTGTAACGCCAAAATCCAAACACTTTGTTTTGACATTTCTAAAAAAAATACTAAATAAGCACATAAAAACATCAAAATTTACAGACTTGTACAAAAAAATACGGAGAATAAGATAAGATAAAAATTGGAACAAAAAAAGTACAAACAATCGCGTCGGGACACAACAAATTTCATTGACGGTTTTTTTGCCCCACCCTGTATATACCATAAATAGATCATAATAAGCGTGTAAATCGACAGTGTACGATTTGTAGCCAAAAATTGAATGAAGCTAAAGTACCAAAATTAATTTAAATTATAAATTGTGATTTAGATTTATATTAGTTTGGCACATAATCATGGCGTTTTTTCCAATTTTAAATTATCGTTTAAAATACGTAAAGGTAATTCTTATGTCACTCGATACAGAATTTTGTGCCCTTTAAGATAGTATTTAGTTCTTTTTGATAATGATATAATTTTTGACAATTTTTAACTCATTAAAATGGATTGTCAAATTGAGAATGACACTATTTTTAGGATAAGTATCATGAACTTCTTTTTCAACATTTTCATGTTGTTACCATTCGGCAGCCATTCGGCGATTTGATTGAGACTTTTTTCCGCGTGTTCCTTATTCTTGGAATGCTCATTATTATTATTTTTTATTGTATTGGAAAATATTTAAAAACTATTTTGTAGAGCAGAAAATGCTATCAAATGATATAAAACATTGTCTTTACATATTTTGTTTTTAACGCTTAATTGAAAATAAAAAACGCCATCACTTTTAAGCCAATCCAATATTTACAATATTTACTTCTTTTCGGAAAATGTTGAATTCTGTTCACTTGTGATATCTACTGACTGAAGAGAGTGAACCAGTTCCTTTGTGTTAATTCGCATATTCGGATTACCATTCCATTCGGAAAAGTAATTTGCGCGTTCAATCCAACGTTTGATTTCGCATGTTTTACTATGTAAAACAATATAATGGAAACTTTCCGGAATTGTACTAAAATTACAATTTTTAATAAGTTTATGTAATAAATTTTAAAGATATATTACAAATAATAGATGATGAAGACTACGACGCTAGGCGCTGATACAGATATCATTACCCACCTCCAATCTTGTAGAAAATATGCAATTGGAGCTACTAAACAATAACCTAATACCCAAAATAAACCGAAAGTTAAAGCTGTATAAGAACGAAGTTTAAAAGGAATAGATTCGTATGCCAATACCCAATTAGTTATTCCACAACCCTAAATAAACTTTTAATCGTTTAAAAATAGCTTTGTCAATTATTGTTTTTTATTTGCACCGTAAAAAAGCATCCTTGTAGAAATCTTAACGCAATAAGTGAATAAATTTCGGGAGCAAAAGCCGAAGCAACGCCAAATAGGCCCAAAAAACACATGCTTAAAAGTACAATGGGCCGACGCCCAAATCTAAATACTTTACAAATGAGCTTTTTAACAACCAGCTGTAACCTTGTACTTTTCCTATAAAATACGCTACGAACTAAGATAAATTAAAGAAAAAAATGAATAAGTTATGAAATAAAAAAGAATTCTTTTATATTATTTTTTTATATTATTATTTAGTGAATATACCTATCGGAGAGAGCTGGCAGAAAAAGACTGCCGATAGTTACGCCTATAAGAAAAGCTGATGCTGTAAAATCGGCCAGTGCATTACGGTTGTCCACAAGATTAAACTGAAAAAAATAAAAAATATTGCATACGGGCAAGAAGACATCAAAATTAAACCTCTTTTACTATTGTGCCATCTTTCAAAGTACAATTTTCATTTGTTTTGCTACACGAATTGCTTATTAAGAATGCACTGACTAACATAGGCATAGCGCTCAGACCCCACACTAATGCCATAGACATCCACACAAATAATAAATACGCATTATTCGCTCCTAAATAAAAAAACATTAAATTCAAACTTTTTTAAAAATTATTTTACCATATTGCATTAAAATTTGGTCGGGAGAAGTTACTTTCTCTGCTTTTAAATCCTCGTTTGTAGCATATAAATTTATAGTGTTTGTATTTTTTGCAAATTTATGCGTCATATTTGCAGAAAATGACTTAGTATTATTCTATAAATAAACTTAAAATATGTATAGAAATATTAAAAAAAAATTAAAAAAGGCAATTTTAAATATTTAAGATTAATTACATAAAATATGTAGTTGTCTAAAAAATTTAAAATCTATAATACTTAACAAATAAATTTATGTTATCTTTAAAATTAATTTAAAAGCAACAAATGCTTTCACTTTCATGCCTCCATTCAGACTTTAAAGAGTTGATTTCATATGTATGTTATTGAGTCAAAAAAAAAGTCAGAGATAAAATTTAAAAACCACTTTTTTTTACCAAAGTCTGTTTCAAGTAAACAATAAAAATGACGTTTTTTTTACATGCAATATATGGGAATGCCGTTCTTATCATATGAGAAAATGTTTTCAACAAAATGTAATCAAAATATAATATAGATTTTAAATGTTTTAAAAATAAATTAACAAAGAAAAATGTTGTGGTCATTTTTATGTAATAGTAAACATTATTTATTTGAAAATGAATTATGAATTAAAATTTTTTTGCCAAACCTAAAGAGTTTACATTCTTATCTATATAAAAAGGTTTTTTATTTGTTCATATTACGGATCTCTGACAATTTTAGATGTTTTTTAAAGCAAATGAAAAATTAAATACATAGCTCGCTAACACGTGTATATTTACAAAATTACACAAATTACAGCATTATTCGTTTACATTTTATCCGATAAATATTCATTAGTTTTATCGGATTTTAATTTTGTGCAAAATGCTCACATGTATGAAGCAACAAAATCTACCTCTTGTCCAAAATATATGAACTAAAATATGGTGTATGAATTTATCATATTTCAAAAAACTACTTATTTATTTTTAAAGTTAGATTGACATAATTTGTGTATTTAAATATTTTTTAAATTAAAATTAAGGAAGTTAAAATTTAATTTAGTAAATTAAATACCTTATAATAAGCTTTTTAAAAAATATTTAATTTGCACACATTTCATTTTATTCAAATAAAAATAAAATATGCGTAATAATAGCTGAGGAAATAATTTTTTTAAATTAATAAACATTAAATTAGAATAATTTTTAAAATTATTTTAGCATGAATTTGAAAAATAGAAAATCTAAACGCACAAATACTTTCATGTTTAAAAAACCTGCTTTATTTTTTAATTACATTTTTGAGGAGACCTAAATCGTGTCGATATTTTACTTTTCGAAAATGGATGCAAATGAATTTTGCATTTCTATAAATATATAACCAGTTATTCAAACTTTTTTGTCTATTTGTTTTGCAATAATTCAATTCTAATAAATAGAACAATGCAAATAGCCGTACGACTTTTGAACCATCAAGAAATTGAGAAGACGAAAAATTGTTTTTAGAAACATTCATTGAAAATATTTATTTCTTATTTTTCTTCGTATGCATTTATTGTTTGTCTAAACTTGCGCAAAAACTATATTTCAATTCATTTTGAAGGTTTTTTTAATATACGTTTTGTCGTCCGGAATTCTTGTTTGTTGCGAACTTTTAGTGATACAATTAAAACAAATTCATTTTAAAATAGAAAGAATATATAAAAAATTATTAATCTTATTTTTGAAAAAAAAACATTTCTTATAGGGGAACTTCGAAAATATTACATCTTTAACTTATAATTTTTAAAGTTTTGTAGAAAAAAATTTTCTATCTGATAAAAAAAAGTTTACTTGCCGCCGATCTAAAATAACAAAGTTATGAGCTAAAACAGTAATTAATGTTAGGTTGGTCCAAAAATTTTGGTAGTGTTTATACGTCAATAAAATTTTTTTATTATCATTGTTATGTATGATGAATATACAGTGGCGGCAAATTGACCCGGGATTTTTTTTGAATAATTTTTAAAATCTATAAAAATGCTTATCTTGAATCAATTTTTTTCTGTTTAAATACTCATTTTGTAGCAAATTTTAGCGCTGAATCTGATAGTAAGTATGTTCAAAAACTGCTAGCTCTATAAAAATAATTGTGATAAATGTGTTTAAGCCTAACTACGTTTTATTTTTTGCGGCAAAAATACCCGGGATTATCTCTCGTTGCTAAACGTGCCAGAATCAATGTTGCTTCTTAAACGTTATTCGTGAGGTGAAATGGCGGCTGATGAAGTATGTGGAAGAGCGGTAGCTTACCTCAAAAGTACGGAACCGCTCAAATACTTTCATCTTGGAGGCTGCAAACGAAAGACCACACCGCGTGAAGACCGCTTCATTTGTCGAAAGTCGGAAAGAAACCCAGATGCACAATCGCAACCGTAAAATATGGAGGAGGTTCTTTAATGTTTTGGGCTTGTATGCGTGCTTCTGGCGTGGGACCAATAACGCCGATACGCGGCATTATGGATTCACCGGGATATGTTAACATTATGCAGAATGTTTTTTTATCCCTTTTGCGTCCAGCAATCTCCCTCTCGACTTCATTTTTGTACAAGACAATGACCCAAAGCACACTTCTCGATTGGCGCAACGATGGTTTAAAGAGAATTTAATCGATCTAATGAAATGGCCCGCTTACAGCCCGGATCTAAATCCTATTGAGAATCTGTGGCATAAAGTAAAGAAGGATGTAGCGAAGAAAAAGCCATCAAATCTTCAAGAACTTGAGCGGTGCGCAGCAGGACGTCTGGAAATCCATTCCACCGGAATACTGCAATAAATTAATCGAATCTATGCCGAAGAGGTGCCGAGCAGTAATTAAAAATTTCGGATATCCGACAAAATATTAATTGTTTATTGTTTTTGTTGTTAATTTTGATTTAAATTTTGTTTCTAAATAAAAAAATTCTGATGTCCCGGTCTATTTTTGCCGCATAAAAAAATTGATTGTTTTTGTTTGAAACTTAATATCTCGATTTTTTTTCAAAAACTAAAAATTCTTTTTAATAACGGGTATGAATTCAGTATAAAACAGGCTTTCAAAATCATTTTTAATTTATAAAATTTGATTCCGTGATAAAAAAGTTACGAAGGTTTGAAATTTTCATAAAAAGGTGTCCCGGGGTATTTTTGCCGCACACTGTATGTTTTGAAAGCCCGTTCTCTTTCAAACATTTTGGTATATAAAAGTTCGGTTTACTTTAATTTATTGTAGTTATATTTTTTCAAAGGAAGCCTATTATGTCAAAAAATCGTTAAAAAATCCGCGTGCGCGTCTTATTTACTCTAACTTAGAGTATTTTTATAAATTAATGGAGGTGTGATTTGTTTTTCATTTTTTATGGTAGCTAAAAAATCATTGTCATAGTAGTATGATTTTTTTCGATATTGTCATCGCTGGCTTCGATATAATTCTCATCATAGGAATTAAGCTAATATTAAAGAAAAAAAAATTAAATCTATTCTATCATTTTAAAAGTTATTTTTCACAATACCAAGTTCAAGAAAAAATTATGAAAAAAAATCAAAATTGTCCAAGATGGATCGAAATTGCAAAAAAATAAAAGGCGAGAGTAAGGGCAAATATCACTAAACTAAGATTCGATGCTTAAGCACAAACAAAAAAGTTTATAAATAAATTAAAAAATCATTATGTATATTAAACAATAATTACTGTTTTAGCACATAATTTTATTATTTTAGATCGACGGCAAGTAAGAAAATTTTTTTCAACAAAATTATAAGTTTTCGTACTTCCTTGTTAGTTAAAACAATTTTTTCGTAAAATTACCCTAATTTTGTATGCGTAAGCTCCAATTAATTTTAAATGAGAGATTATGTTTTGCTGAATTGATACCGGAGTTAAATGATATGCGGTGAGTTGCTTTTTATGTGAAAATTAATGTGGAGGGAATTATTGGTTTTGCCAATAATTCAAAACCACCATTAAAACCATTAAAAAAATTTTTTGTATGCTTTTTTGGAGCAAATTTATTTGCATCCTATTTTTAAATAAATTTAAAGAAAAAATCTACTACTTTAGAAATGTTAAAAATTTTGTTTTTTAAATTCAATTTTTGATACATTTTTTGGGCAGCGAGTAATTTTTTTGCCCCTCTCTCTTTACAGATATGTATACCAAAAAAAAATGGTCGAGTCATAGAATAATTTATCATAAATTTCAACAGATTGAATATAACGATAAGTTAAAGCTTAATTTAAAGTTTAAGCTTGAGCTTAAACTTATCTGGGCTCTAATGTCTTAGACACGAAAATCATCCACGAGGCGACGTGATCCATGAAGCGAATAAAATACACATAGATAGCAATTTGCGGTCTATATGACTATTTACATGTCGTTATAACCCAAATTTAATTAGGACCCTGTACAGAGTCCCAGTTAGCCTAAACCCAAAAACCGATATCGGCATTATTCTCGTCGTTATTTTTTGAACCCATTTCATTATTTTTACATAAAATTTATATAGGACCAGACCCATACCCTGGTACAGGATTTTAGAGGGGTCGGATCGAAAATCTAATTTAAGATTCGGCGAAAGCGACCTCGAAAACCCCCAAGTACAAATTTTCATCATCAAATTTCAAATGTGGGGCCTATCACTAGTTATTGAAATTATCGTGCTGGCAGGTGATTTCGCAATCCACACGTATTAGCGGAAACGCGTGAGAAGTTTGGGGAGCAGAAGACAAGCACCCGTTGCAAATGCGCTCACGGTGTTGGATAGGCGCGCTAGAAGCGCATACATGACGGTGCAAACACCCGGCAAATCCTCTTTGAAGTTTTGGGATATTTTCTAAAATCAATTGAATTAAATTGAGAGGATTTAAAAAAGATGTGTCTTACATGAAACGAAATTCCGTTCGTCTCTGGCAATGTCCTGTAGATGATCGTTACGTAGGCGATGTTCATTAATGCGAATGGCAGCAAAACGAACTGCGTGCCGTATTCGTCGATAATGGATAGGATAAAGGTGCTGAGGAAACCACCGAAGAAATTCTATACGACAACAAACGTATTTTTCACAATGATGAGGCCAGTTTGTGAGAGATTTTGGATAGAGTCGAATAAAATATCGCTTTGGAAAAAATAACTAACCTGGGTGAAACCAATAATTGCAGAGCCAAGTACTCGATCTGTTTGTGGGAAGAGCTCGGGCAATACGGTATACGCACTTAAAAATTTGGCATTTTAAAAATTAAAAAAAAATGTTTTAAAAAGACTTCAAAATTAAAGGACGTCCTTTAGTCCTAGGACTTCAATATGCATTTTCTGACAACATTTTTTGACGCCAAAATGGCGGAAATTTAAAAATATTTATGAAAAATTTTTTTTGCTATTTTTCCTGTTTTTTATTTTTTTATATTTTATATGATTTAGTCCAGTATATTTGGAAAAACTCGATCAAGCACATTGTTGATGACACCATTGAGGTTTTCGAAGAGTTTCGCAATATAGACTTGAACGAAGAATTAAATGATGATGAAAAAATAAAAAACAAAAAAAAGCAAAAAAAAAATTTTCATAAATATTTTTAAATTTCCGCCACTTTGGCGTCAAAAAATGTTGTCAAAAAATGCATATTGAAGGGCATGCGTCCTTTAAAATTTATAAAAAAAATTTCAAGACTTAGAAATACATAAGAAAGTGAAACGTCTTTTGGGTTCTTTCTCTTGGTCAAACTTTAATATTTTACTCTTCCACAAAAAAAATAAGTATTGGTTAAGTGTTAGCTCTTATAACATACCCATAAAAGAAGAAACAAGAAAAATAAAAAAATTTTATGAATAATCTGCCCGTTTGGAGTAAATTTTTAAAAAATTTCCCGTTTGGAACTAAATAAAATAAGCAAATATTCTCGAACCTTTCGCTAGCGATCGCAGCCGCGGAGAGGTCGAATGCAGCGAGGTAGGCTATGAGCGATTTTAGCGGCAATAAGCCGCCAAGGAAAATCTCTGCAAATGTAATTATCACATTAGAAGAAAAATTATTGTAAGTCGTTTTTTTCGGACGGTCTCCAATTTTTTCCGAAAATGAAACCAATTTTTTCAAACATTTCAAAGCCTAAATTTTGCGCTGACGGATTTAAAAAATAATTTAGTTCCAAAATTAGAAACCTACTTTGTCCGCTAAAAAGCGCCGCCGCGCCCACGCCAGCGATCGCGACGCTGGCCAACGTGGGCAGAATGAGCAGCCAACGACGAGAGAATTCGTCGAAGCCGAATAGCAATAGAATGCTGATGGCTGCCTGCGGTAATGACATGAACAACGAGGCACGCATTGCCTCATTAGTGCTCATTCCCACACTTTCGAACACAGGCGTTGAATAGGAGATCCACAACTGAAAAAAAAACTTGGGAATGAATAAATTGGAAGCGATTTATAAAACTATACCAAAAATTCGCTACATGAGTTGTAAAAAAATTCAAAAAGCTTCTAAAATGAAACAAATTTAAACCCGAGAAGCAAAAAGAGAGCATACCCAATCGTCGAGATGTGCAAAAGTAAGCACGAACGCGCCAATGGCTAGCGGCCGAACAAATGTGCCGCTGCGCAATCGGCTGGCCAACAACCGCAGAATCGCGGGCGACTTTGACGAAGTCGAAACGCGAGAATCCGTCTTCGATCCACGGTTTTGTGAATATGAATCACGCTTTAGCGACGTCGAGAAAGATGAAAGAGAATCATGTGCTGGCTCGTTGTTGGGATAAGTGCCGCCGGCGTATCCGTCCTCGCCGTCAGCATCAGCGCTGTGGTGGCCGCTGTCGACGTCGTTCGAATCCGAGCCAGAGTCATTTAGTCCATTAAATGGTGACCACTTCGGCTTAATCTGAAAAATCGTTGTTACTGCTCCACTAAAAATGTGTTTATATTCTTTCGTAAATTCTATTTAAAAAAAGTAAAAAAAAACTTGAAATTTTATGTCTACGTAAGAGAATTTAATTTTTTTTAAATATAAAGAAAATAATAACGAATCTATTAGCAAATATAAATTTCCTAAATTCTCTATAAGCTATTTAGAAATCCATTTTTTCTAATTTTCCCCATTGGGAAAAAATTCAAAATTCACCGCCTCGGATGTGAACAAATCGCTGCTCTCACGTTTTAATAGCGTCGCGCTGTCTTCGCAATTCATTAGCCCTTTTGAGTCAGGAAGTCGAGTGCGCACAACCACGGTAATTTCGTTAGTGCAGCCGACATATCGTCGAAGGCAACAGCGCTCCGTGCGCATCAAATTTCGCGCTTCCGTATCAATATCAGCTAGCGATGCTTGACAATCCGCTGAACACTATGAATTGCAAGCAAACTTTTGTTTATGCTCAAAAAATTTTAAGACTTTTTTTTTTAAAATATATTTCACTCAAATTTGTTATCAAAAATAAATCTCTGAAAAGAAAATTGGTTTTAATCTTTCTAATAGTAGAAAATAACCCAGTCAAACCGATTCGAAACAAAAAATTTGTAATCCATTGTTTACTAGAAGGTGGCGCATTCTAACGCCGGGATTTGTTTTCGTTATAACTTTTTTACTTTTTAACCAAATTGTAAAATTCTTTTTACATTTGATTTCCAAGGTTTTAGGATTTTGTTTGACACTTTATATTGGTCATATTGGTTACAAGAATTTGCTAAACATTTAAACTTTTTTGTCAGTTTTTCAAAAAAGTCAAAAATAAGTAAAATTGACATTAAATTGATGCAATTTCTTGAATTGATTTTTGCTAATTTTTTATTTAATAGCCTTTTTCTAGAACTTAACCTAATTTTAAACTAAAAAGTCATGGTCCAAAACAGGTTTTATGCTTAGGATGAGTTGAATTATGCCATCCACTTTAATGAAAATGTCTTGTTTTTTGAAAAACTGACAAAAAAGTTTAAATGTTTAGCAAATTTGTAGCTTGTAACCAATATAATTGGTGTCAAATAAAATCCTAAAGTCTTGGGAATCGAATGCAAAAAATTAAAAAGTTATAATAAAAACAAATCCCGGCGTCAGAATGCGCCACTCTGTATTATCTTTTCAAAACTGCCAAAGCAATAAAGCAATAGAACATCGAGTCATTTTATTAAAATATACCCAAAAAACAGGGCAAATACGACCACGCTCGGGTAATTATTGCTATGACGGCGCGAGCAAATGAGCGTACCGACTGATGACTGCTATGGAAAAGCACCCGGATTCGATTTCGCGAAAGCAGTCCGTGACTCTTTTCTTAAGGCGGAACTCTTCAAGAAAAAGTGTGGTGGCTGTCATCGAAAAGCTGTTTGAAAGTGCTGACGATGAATCCACTGCAGCTGAGGATTGACAAATCATTGGGAAAATAGCAGCGACCGTTGGATTGGGCGATTCGATGCTCCTAGACGAAATTCATCTTCATGGCGGAAAAGCGAGCAAGAATTGTTAAGGTACCATTTCGTACAAAGACAGAATGCATTTCTCTACGGCTTTCGCAAGGCAGTTAAAAAAATTCCGAATTTTCCACCTCGAATCTCCGCGAGACGTGGTGCCGAGTGAACTGAGTCACCTCTATGAACAGCGATCATAGCATGGAAGAAAAATTAAGAAGCAGGTCTTAAATTTATTGTGATTGATTTAAATATTGTAGAACTTAGCAAATCACACCCTCTACCCAAAAAAGCCAAGGAATTCCCGGACAAACAGTCTTTCTTCAATAAAATTTCTCATCAGAAAACTTCCATTAAATTAAAACGCGTTTATTTTAATTCAAGATCAATTGTTCAAAAAATACCTGATTTAATCCATATTTTCGAAAGTGAAAGTCCATCTGTATTATTTTTATTACAGAAACATGATTACGTGATACGTACGTGAGGGCCCCAGATCAATCCTCTCTCGTTGGAAATGACCTTGGAATTAATCATTTCGCGGGTTTGGATGAGGGCCATCCAGTCACCGAAATCTCGGCTGGTTTGCTTGGCATAAACATGAGGTATAGAGCTGATGCGGCTTGCAAGGCCTGGTCAGCACCGCCGTATCACCCACACTGTGCAATGTGGTACCTATTGTCTTCCAAAATATGGAAACACCTAGGTGAGATCGGGGGCGAAACTAAACCATTCCAAGCAAAGTGAAACCTATCGCACACTGGGCCAGTGATCCCTAAGAAACCTGGTTAAATGATGGAAATTTTATCCTCTCGGATTTTACATTTAATAAAAAATTTACACCATATTTAGCTAATCGCTTAATTCCAGATAAATCTAAAAGCTCTAAATCTAAACCAATAACTAATACCACCAAACTTAAAAGCAAAAAGACTGGTAAATTAAAAGGTGGTGGTTCAATTATTCTAATTTCTTCTGATGTTCCACATAGATCCTATCTTAATATAAGCTAATTTGGTTATGAAATTGTAGGTATTAAAATTATGAACAAAAATCTGATTACCTAATTTAATTTGCATTTACAGACTTCCTGACTGTACCCTTACCAAAATAAGTAAACTTCTGAAATTCCTTAAAAAAACATTATTTCTAACACCATTCTAATAGGCAATTTTAACTTTCCTAAAATTGATTGGTCATCGCTATCTGCAATTGACCCTTTTTCTTTATAAATTTTTGTGTCTAAAATGATCTCATTTTAATCTCATATTAAAGAACCCATCAGGGAAAATACTATTCTTAATTTATTATTAACCAATTAGAAAACATTAATCAAAGACATAAAATTGAATGAACCTTTCTCTAATTCTGACCACAATCGTATAACATTCGAACTATCTTTTAAACCAGAAAAGATATGTATCACAAGAAGAGATTTTAGCGCAAAAAATTTTCAATCTCAATAAACATTTATCCAATATTAAATGGTCACATTTAGATTACAAATTCTCAGTAAATGACAAATACAATGAATTTTTATCAACAATTAATAACTTAACAAATCTTTATTTGCCAATTAAAAAGATAAATATTAACAAGAAAAACAAATGAGATCAAAAATCTCATCAAACGCAAAAAACATTTTCACAGATTATACAAAATAAATGCAAACAAATATAAAATTGAATACAAAATAATATTTCGAGTAATAAAACAAAAACTTAAAAAAATTAATGATGAAAAAGAGGAAAGTATGATTCTCGGAGGCCAGAAAAATATCTATAAATTTATTATATCAAAGATTGGACTTCACAAATCGAAAAAAAAGTGTAAAAAAATGCTATCTCGTTGAAAAGAAAATTTTTTTATTGAGAAATAGCGTGCAAAAAGAAGAGAGTCCACAGCAGAAACAAGAAAAAAATACACACGCACAAAAATGAAAGGAAAAGAAGTCAACGTAATGAGTAAAAACGTGTGCAATTTTCTGCATTGAACGATATGCGTCCTTTAAAATCAAAATATTCGCTGATGATGTTATATTAATCATAACAACAACCACAATGTTAGCAATTTAAAAAACGCATTATCATCTTTAGAGAAATGGGCCAAGGACTGGAAATTACAAATAGCGCCCAATAAATGTTTTGCTTTATATCTTGGTAAAAACAACAAAAATAAATATGTTTTAAATGATGTTGAAATATCAACATCAGAAATTATTAAAGATCTTGAGGTAACTATAGACAATAAACTAAGTTTTTTTAAACATATTGGGAATATTACTAGAATAGCTTATTATAAACTAAACCAGATCTTACGTATTCTTAAAACCCGTAATATTAAAGTTTTAGTTTAAGCGTATAAAACGTATGTTAGGCCTCAGTTGGAATGTGCAGTAGAAATATGGAATCCACCTAACAATTTTGAAATTAATAGAATTGAAAAAGTATAAAGATTTTTATTTATCGAGCTTTAAAGAAATGTGGAATTAAAAAGACCAAAAAAATTGAATATGAAGAAAGACTTAAAATATGTAATTTATAAGATTTTAAAAGTAGACGTACTTTACTTTACTTGATTTAATCATAATATATAAAATCCTGACTCATTCAACACATCTTGATCCCTGGATGTACTTCCAAAAAAATATTATAAATAATAGAAGGGCTCTATCATTGAGAAATCAAAATACCTCTGCTAAAAATCAATTTTTTCGTTAGAACAATTAATCTTTGGAATAAAATATCTAAAGAAATAATTCTCAGTAATAATTCGGAACTATTTTCTAAACAACTTGTGAAAGCGGGAATTCCCAAAATTCAGGCTTATGGCGAGGAAGTGATTTTCGAATAATTGTATTTTTCTTTTCTTTTTTTTGTTTGTTAATAATTAAACCAAGGATATTATTTACTTCATTATCATTGTTATTATTAAATTGTTATATTATGACTACGTTAGTGTAACTGTAGTGCCTTTTTCTCCAATAAATTATTTATTTATTTATAAAACTAATATAAGTTTTTTTAAAGTAAACAATTCCCTTAATAAGCTGCCAAATTCCCTTAATAAGCTGCCATACGCAACTCGATAAGGTAATGTATCTCACCTGATAAAATTTCAAGGCGGCCAAGGCTTCCGCGCGTCGACCAGCTATTAATAGCGAGCGCGGTGAGTCAGGAGCTGGCAAAATAAAGAGAAGGATCAACGGCACAATGAAGCTGGGTTGCCGCTAGCGCGACGTGCCAGGTGCTGGCGCGACCAAGCAAGTCGCTTAAACTAATAATCATACCGCCTAGTTCGCCCAAGCAAGACCAAACCGTCTAAAAAATCCCGATTCACAAGCTGCTTTTTCCCAAAAAAAATGTATTTAAAAATATATTACCAATGTGGCGAGTACAGTGCCACGTGAACGAACGGGAGGAATTTCAGCCAGCATCGCTGATCCAACCACCTAAACTATACCGTATTTGACATGTGTATTTGGGTATTTACAAATTTTAAATTTGACTTTATTTCTATTCCTACTCAAAATTCCACCTCTTCAAAGAGTTGAAATGTAAAAGAAGGTAAAAAAAATTCAAAAATAGTCAACGACGATTGTACAACTTGTGCAACGCCGCAGCCGATTCCACATGCAAACCTTCCCGCACAGCACATCATAACACCGGCATTCGTCGGTGTATAAACGATAAACGCGGAAAGCAAACCACCGACAAAATTGACCACCAACGCGCCGATAAATGGCCATTTACGCGATTCGCAATTAGCGAGAAGCAGAGCGCCAAAGCAGCCCAACGCTAAGCCATATATTCGACTCGAGACGATCCACTCCCAGGCAACATCGGCTAAACATTTCAAACATAAATGCTTTAATTTTCATAACAAAATATTATAAGGGATTTTTCAAGTAACATGCATTAACTCGTTATTAGAAAATCAGTTCCACAGTAAAATCACAAACCTATTGCTTTTGATTTGTAGATATTGAGGAGAAAAGGCATAGCCACCGGCTGAAGATTGTCAACAACACTGTCCAGTGATACCTTCAAAAAATTTAATTGATCGGCCAGATACACATTTTATCAACTCAATTTAGATTCATAAAGAAATATTCACTTATCCATATTTGTACCAGATGATTAGGTTATTCCATAATTATAGCAAAATGAGCGTATTTTAACAAAAATCAAAACAATGAACAAGATAGGACTAGTTCAAACAAATAATCGCCATTATTTTTTGTACTCTTCTTTTTTATCTTTCGATATAAAATTAGGCTTTGGCCTATAAAAGTCGACCAGTACCTCTCCCTTATCCCAATAACTTCAATAAAACGTTTAACGTAGTGAAACTGATCGATACGAAAAAATTAAAACCACTGGGACAAGTTAAAATGCTGACTTTCAAATAACATATATATCAGGGGTGTATCGGAAATAATTTCAAAATTTCGGAAAACGGAAATCGGAATTCTAAAGAAAATTAAAAAATCGGAAATCGGGAAAAAATGTCTAAAAATCTCGGAAAACGGAATTTTTTTACAGCTCAGATACATAGCACTTTAAACAATTTGCTTTTCACATCTGGATCAGCGGATAAAGATAAGGAATCGGCAGATAAAATTGTCAGATTTATCTTTATTGAAATTGGTCCTGAAAGTAGGGGAAATATTGCAATAATTGTAAATCAACTTAATAATTTGTGTATAAAAATGGCCCTACTTAAATAACATAGTGTTCTTCCCCTGACATAAGAAAGAAGCCATAATATAGTTAATTTTTAGTAAAAAAATTCAAATCTATCTATCAAAAAATTAATATTACTAAAAACATGCTGCCAGCGCCAAAGCTCATCATCACAACTAAAAACATCCGTATGCGGAACAACGGCGGCATTCGACACTCGCCATCGTGCCTCAATGACTCACATTTTCTCCTTAAATCATCAACAGCACTGGTCATAATTTGCGCGAACGGCTGAAACAAAGTGTTTTAATAAATACTTTGTTTCATTAATTATTGAAACAATATCTAAAGAAATACAACAAATGTAGTATCTCTTTTTACATGTCCTCAAATTGTAAAAAATTCGAGAAGTGAAAATAAATACCGTAATCTATACGCGATATAGTCGGCAGTTATGGAAAGGACTTTAAAGACGAAATATTGTGAATTAAGATTTGAGGCAATCACTATTCATTTTTATTCATGCGTTAAAACGCTTAATTATTTTTAAAAAATTTAAGCTGCAAAAGTATAAAATTTGTTATTCAAATTCCAAAAAAAATTGGGATTTAGATGAATGAAAATTCGTATAACAGGGCATTTTGGGGTAAGGACACCAATGGCGGTCATTCGTCCCTCAAATTTGATTTTTGATGTTTTTTTTTGGGGGGGGGGCGTGGATTTGAATCCCACCGGGAGCAGTCAATTTTTTTGCTTTTAAAAGCGTCCTAATGCATTCTTTAACCATTACACCCTCCAAAACCAAATTTAGGGGACGAACGACTACCGCCATTGATGTCCCACCCCAAAATACCACACTATACGAAGTTTCATCCAAATCCCAGGGGGACAGGTTGTGACCTTTCCTTGTTAGCCAAGTAAATTCTTTCCTGATAATAAACTTTTAACTTTGTTGAAAATTTATTTTTAAAAAAATTAAGATTTTTTTTTCTAATAAAGTTGTCTAAAACATTATTTTCAATCGTTTAAAAAATTAAAAATTCATCAAAATAAACCAAAAAAACACTAAAAAATATATTAACATACGATTAAAATTTTGCGGAAGATAAAAACGTGACGAAAAAAATTCGTTTAAACGAATTAATTTTGGTATATTTGAATTAATTTTATAAGGAAAAGTATTCATCTAATCGGATGTATAAAAAATGACATAGAAAAAATGACTTTAAAATTATTTTTTATAAGCTTTAAGTGTTTAAAAATTTCTGAATTTTAAGTTTGTCCCTTTGTTAATTAAAGAAAAGTCTCAAAAATCAAAAAAAGGATTTAATTATTCTCGATGCCTATCAACTTCTCCCTCTCTCGGTCAAAACACGCAAAAATGAAAAAAAAAAATTGGAAAATGACGATATTGATCTCTTTTGTTGATATTGATCTTTATCAAATGAGGATTAAATAGTGATAAACGAAATGAAAAAATTTGGATAATTGTCTTGATCCTAATAATTGTCAAAAATATAAAGAAAAAGGACGAACAAGGATAAATTCTAGTTGATTGCGTAAAAGAGAAAAAAAGAAGGAGAACAAGGGCGAAGAAATAACAGAAAAAAAGGCAAAAAAATATTTAAAAATAAATAATAAAGGCCCCGTTGGAAAGGTTTAGATGAGTACCATCCAGCCACCGAAATCTCGGCTGGTTTGCTGCATAAACATGCGGTATCGCTGATGCGACCTGCAAGGCCTGGTCAGCACCGCCGTATCACCCACACTGTGCAATGTGGTACCTATTGTCTTCCAAATATGGAAATACCCAGGTGGGGTCGGAGGCGAAACTGAACTTCATCTCAAGCAAAGTGAAATCTATCGCACAACGACTAAGCCACTGCTCCCCTGTTATTGTTAATAAAAGTTTAATCGAAAATTTTTTGGAATTTTAATTTTTTGAATCGTAAAAAAACGAACTTTCATATTTGTACACCTAATATTTGTTTTTTTTAATTTTACTGAAAAGCAGTTTGAAAACAGTATCTAATGAAAAAAATTCAATAGCTCGAACAAAAGCAAAAAAAAATTAATAAATCATTCAAAAAAAAAAATATGCGACAAAAACAAAAAATAAAAGCGAAATAGTGAAAATAAAGAAAATGGTGGAAAAAAAAAATTAAAACGCTAAAAAATAAACATTCAAAAAACAAAGTTGGAAAAATTAACACATATTTCCATATTCTCATAAAATATGGTGAAACTATGTTTTGATTTTTGGATCTTGACAATTTTTAAAATACAGAGTATTTTTTTAAAGATTATATTTGTTTCCTTTATAACTTTTAAATCTGTCGAAATTCAGCTGTTTGGGGCCGAGATAAAAACCAAAAACATTCAAACAAAAATATAATATTAAAAAAATATCCTGTAAATAATTTATTTATCTGATCACTCTAATTAGTTGGAAAACATTTGGTTTTTCACAAAAATCCAGAAGTACAATGCTAAGCTACATTTGTATTTTCAAATGCAAAATAAGATAAATCATTAGAAACATATTTTTTATTTTCTGAAAAATAAAATTCAGCAATTTTTTTTCTCTAAATTGTATTGAAAAATATAAAAATATTTTTCATTTTTTCAACGTTTTGAACTTTCAAAATAAAAATTTTTTTACCATAAAAAATAATATTTTGCAAAATGTAATAACAAAAAAAATTACGTTATTAAGAGCTTCATCCACAGAAATTTAAAACAAAAAATAATTAACAATATTTAAGAAAGAAAAACACATTTTTTTCTAAAAATTTAAACACATATCGTTATCAAAAAAAATCAAACTTTCAACAAAAATTTTTTTTATCGGTGCATTCAGAAGCTTTTTTAACTTTTTTGTGGCTTTTAAAGCAAAAAAAATAAATATTGGGTTCTAACATAATTATCCGCGGCCTTTTCGAATGCTTAAAAAAACTAGTTTGTTTTTGTTCTTTGTATGTTGCCCTTGTTTTGGACTTTTGCATGTATCTTATTTTGCGGTTCTACACCTATTGGATCGCGAGATATTTGTTTTAGAATAACGAATAATTGGAAAATAGTAAGAGAGGTTTTACGGGAGCGATTTGACCTTCCACATCTTTGTGGTTGCATCTATTAACATCTTGAACGGGGAAATGTTGCGAGGGAGTAATAAGAAGAAATTCTAAGTACCTGACCAAGGTCCGTGTAGCTCAGTCGGTAGAACAGCGCTCCGGTAAAGCAGGTTCAAGTCCTGCCACGAAAGTTACCTTTTTCACAAACACAACAATACAATGTTATAAAATCACTCCTGTTGTTCGGAAACTTAACAAAATGTTCGGTCGTTATAAAATCTTGGAAATATTGATAATGGCGAATCGCATTTCATCCACTACGCGAGCTTTCTTCATTATTCTGTTCAAAATGCCTGCGAAAATGTTCTTAAAATCGCTTATTTATTCGATATTCCAATTGTTTTTTCATATCGACGAGAATATTTTTTTAAATTTTCATTACTTGCTCCATGTTTAATGAAAACGATTTTTGAAAAGAATTTTGTTGCGATTTTTATTCTCTACAAAACGTATTTTTCAGATTTTAAAAACCTATTATGGAAGCCGAGATAATCGATGAGGAGCCACGAAAAACTAAGTGGACCCCAGAAAAGACTAGGAAAAGATAAAAATACGCGTATTGTTTTCTTTTTCTCGTCCTTTCAGGAGCCACTTGGTTTTTTGTGGCTCCTCGCCAATTACCTATCTTGGCTTCCATTAGACATTTTCGAATTCTGAAAGTACGTTTTGTGGAGAATAAAAATTGCAACAAACCTCTTTTAATAATTTTTTTCATTAAATATGAACCAAGTTATGAACGTTTGAAGAAATGCTCTCTCATCAAAATGAAAAGACAATTACGCAAACGAAAAACAGAAAAAGAAAAAGACGACGAAAAACGAAGACGAAAAGACAGCGCCGGACTGCTTTAAAAGTATAAGTGTATATTTATAATTAACATGTTTTTAATTATGTTTAGGATATTCTATAATATAAACAGTATTTTGTGCAAAATTTTATGCTCTTATGATTACATTAATGATTTTTGCACCCTTAATAGATCCAAATATACTAAAATTATTTTTCATTGAATCGAATCTATTTTAATCATTTTTGCACAACAATTTTAGCTTATTTTCGTTTTTATACATTAATATTATTCCTTCTTAATAGGATATTCCAATGTTTTCTTGTTTTTATATAAGAAACTTTTGTTAACAGTAAAAAGAATTTTTATGTTTTTATGAAATTTTTTATACGTTAGGTATACAAAACGTAATATAGCTAAATTATACGCCAAATGAATTTTTGGTTTATTATGCAACTATTTTGGGTAGCTTCATCAGTTACTTCCTTGTCTTCATTTTTAATATCTTTTTTTAAATTACCGTAGAGTCATTTCTTTAATTGGAAAAAAAATGAAATCAAATATAAAATCAAAACATAAAACCAATTTATCAAACCAAATGTGTTTTTATATTTTGTTGTTAATTACAGTTAGTATGTATGCTGTTGAAAAATAGCTAAAAAAAATTAAACCACATAAAAAAATTTTTCTTTAAAATTAATATAGAAGTTAAACATTTTATATTTATTGCTATTAATGCATTAAAAATATGACATATATTACAATATTCTAATATTTGATAATTCTAATAGGTATTTGGTAACACATATTTTGGTTATTTTGCACCTTGAGCTACGTTTTAAACATTGGTTGATGAAAGTTAAAAGCGAAATTAAAGCCAGCCGCCATTGAGAGATTTAGTTTTTCTGCTCAGAGAACCTCGGGCGCCGGCAAATGGCATCGAAGATATGTTATTGAAAAACCTGCCTCCATACAGCGACAACGGAGGTGGACGTATTACCGACGGAAGCGCTGGATTATTAGTTTGTACGCCATAGTTCTCGAAAAGATACGAAGATGCAGAGCCCATCATCATGCTATAAGGCACTGGATAACGAGGTATGAGTTGAGCATGATTCTGATCGATTTTACCGCTGACTAAATAAGAGAATAGTTCGAATCAATTCGTACTTTAAAAGAATTTAGCTTTGAAAATTTTCCACTGACCTTTCTGTGCAGGAAATTGGCTGTTCGAGAGTGGCATTGGCATAGAATCCAGTAAAAGCGTTTTTCCAATTTGATGGCGTTTTTCATTTTAACTTTATTATCGCGTAAATTATTGCCGTAGGAGTCTAACAGCCAGGAACTTCGAGGCTTAGAGCCGGTTGTTGATATATCTTTTAATGTTCGCGGCAAAGGGGGCGGTGGCAAAGGTATTATAAGATCAGTGTTTATACGTCTGTCCGTGATGAAATCCGTATAAGTCATGGGATGAGAATTGGGGTGATTGTTCTTGTAGAGGTTTTTACTACTACAGGCCGTTGTTGTCGCGTAAATGGGGTGCAAATCAAGAAATGTGGCATCCCCAAAGATGTCTCCAGTTGTGAGCAATGAGCAAAATTTTTAAATTAATCTACATACACCAACATTAAGACTTTAGGCAAATATAACTCGCTTGATGTTTTTTTGGTAGTGGTTCTCAGAGTTTTCTTTGTTCATTTAACTTATTCGCTGCAACTAAGTCAATCGCTATTTCCGGATATTATCACCGATTCCAACCACAATGTCGACCAAACCGTTGATTCTCAATCATCATCAACTAAATCCGACTGGCCGATCGTTGCGGCGCTTCTCCTTGGTAGCAAATTTCCCTGCAAACTTCTTTGCAAATTGCTTTTATCGGTTAAAAACGAGCAAAACAGAAAATCACCAGCAATGATGACAGAGTTTCCTTTGTCTTTTTCAAATTTCGCCGTGTTAGCTCTTCAATTTATTTTTATTTCTAATCTTTTGCTTATTGAGTTTGATATAAAAAAGTTTTAGTACAAAAAATTCAATTGTTTTTGTTCTGAATGAAAATTAATTTTATTAATCCTTAACACTTTAACATGCTTGTACAAATGTCGGCAATGCTTCAAGCAGGCTCGTCGAATGAAACGATTATTTGGCAAATAATTCTAATCTATATGTATATTATATATATTTGGGATAAATTTTATTGCTAAAATATAGCGGAAAACAACTTGTTAATTATCTAATATTTATATCTAACATTTAAAGAAGTTTTTTTTTATTAATACGTCTCATAGAAGTGACCAACTAGGTGAGCTTTTTTATTCTAATTTAAACCAAACATATGGCATTCCGAATTTTTTCTCTCGTTTTTCTCACTCTTTTTGAAAATGAAATATTTTTTTAATGTAAAAGAGAGCGGTTATGAGTTTGTTGAAGCTGAGTCAAGTTTCTGCCATTGCCCGTCAGTCTGTACGGACACTTTTTCGACCCCCGAATGACATTCCCTACGCGGGCGTCTATCGCAAGAATGGTGAAATCGTCAAACGCGACGACTTGCTCGTCGTTCAGAGAAGAATGAATTATCACCCGGGTGCTAATGTACGCTGTATATATGTTATTTTTAATGAATGAAATAAAAATACAAAATAATATCGGACTAAACTCAATCTTCAGATTTTAGCTTAAAAAATTTGTTTTTTTTATTATTGGAGCCTAAGCGCATACTTCTTTTTTCAAAATTAGGTTCGGCATCGTAAGGACTACGGCGACAACGGTCGTCAACACCATCTTCTAGCCGACTGCGACGGGACGGTGATGATCACACGTGAGAAGGCCGACGTCGATGAGACGAATAAATTCATGAAATCCGAATACGCCTATCGCAATTTTGAGAACATCTACAAGTTGACCTTTCACGTTATTCCCCGACAAATGTCGAACAAGTTCAATTTGGTGGACGAGGTCTGAGCACGAAAAAAAAAATAGTGGAAATGTAAAATTTATTTGAATTTTCTCTTACGGTTTAATAAAAATTTTTATTGACCACTTTTGCCGCGTTATGTTTTATGAACGTGTTTTACAAAGCATTGAAATATCTTTCCTTTATATTCATAATCCACACATTTGTGTGACTATGCATTTGTGCAATTGGGCAGTTTTGGCCA
This sequence comes from Bradynema listronoti, assembly GCA_024678965.1. Taxonomy (NCBI): domain Eukaryota; kingdom Metazoa; phylum Nematoda; class Chromadorea; order Rhabditida; family Allantonematidae; genus Bradynema; species Bradynema listronoti. The sequence continues at coordinate 1,000,628 of JANLNO010000001.1, read as the reverse complement.
AAATAAAGACCTTTAACTTACTAGAATTTCTATCTTACTGTTATTATTCCATTGTTCGATAATAGAGATAATGAACGTCGTGAAGGCCGGACCGGATGTGGCCGACGATGGATTCCGTTTGGAAGCTGGTAATTTCTCAAAGGCTTTTTTTAGTGCTTATAAAATTTTTTAACTGTTTTTTCTCGTAGATTTGCAACGCATCAACGAGCTTATTACACACATCGCAAAGTCTGGCGATTTGACGTGCCCAAAGTTGTTGCGCCTTCAGCAAGTCATTCAGACGCCGTTTTTCAATTCCGTTAAAGAGGTTTACGAACACGTTTTTCAATGCACCTCCGAAGTGGACGGGTCGCCGGAGGTAATTCATATTTCTTAGTGAAAAAATGTCATTGATAGTGGATTCTTTTGATGTTTTCTTTCAACATATTTCATTTAGCTTATGGCCAGTGCCGCCGCCAAAGCGACGGTGGCGGCGTTTGCGGCCGCAGAAGGCCATGCACATCCGCGCGTGATTGACCTGCCGAAGACCGAGCAAGGTCTTGGCTTCAACGTTATGGGCGGCAAGGAGCAGAACTCGCCCATCTACATTTCGCGTATCATACCCGGCGGCGTGGCCGACCGACACGGCGGGCTGAAGCGCGGCGATCAGTTAATCGCCGTCAATGGAATTGTGTGTTTTTTTATTAGTAATAATTCGTAATGAGTAGATATTCGGTTTAGTATATATATAATCCAAAAAAATTTTAAATTTTAAAATTGTTTTTTTTTTGAGTGTAATTGGATAAACCGCGCATTTTTAAAAAAAAAACAACAAAATTTGACATAAATTAATACTCACTTATTCCTCATTTCATCGTATTCCTTAGAACGTGGAGCGTGAATGTCACGAGACCGCCGTACAACTACTCAAAAAGCCAAGGGGACGGTGAAGTTGGTGGTGCGCTATACGCCCAAACTACTCGACGAAATGGAGCGCCGTTTCGAGGAGCAGCGTCGACGGGCGCGTAAACATTCGCCATCCTTTATACGTCGACAATAGAATAGATAAGATATATGAATGAATCCGAATTAATAATATGAGAATTTTGGCAGCATTTTTACTTCATTTCTTTTTTAAATCAAGCTTATTAATCCGAAAAATCCGCTTTGAAAAGAAAAAAAAATTTAATTTGAAATTCAAAAATCATTTTAAAATTTATCTATGTATTGGCGTTATAATTTTGGATTTCTAACAGCACGACGAATAATATTGCAAAAAAAAGAGAATTTAGCTGTATAATTATATTATTCCTAATATTAGTTTTTTTTTGGTTAATTATTATTATTATTATTTGAGGATTAAACCTAAAGACTAAATGGTATAGCGCTTTTTTTAGTAGTTTTCAGAATCCAAAAATGTCGAATAGAATTGGCGAGGAGTAATTGGCAAGGATTCACGAAAAACTAAGTAGCTCTTTGAAGAGATTAAATTTGAAAAGTGTTACATGCACGGCGAATAATATTGCAAAAAAAAGAGAATTTAGCTAAATTGAAAACTACGAATAAATATGTAGAGCTCAGGTGGAATTAGTGAAATGTCAAAGAGCTTTGATCCATTGAATTGCCCGTTAAATTCTCTACCGCCTGGTGCAATTTGAAAGTGATTTATACTCTAGAAAAAAAAGTTAATACTAAAAAAGTTTAACATAATTATAATTCTCTTTATTCGCTGTTAACAGCTTTAAGTTTCGAGCTTTCATTTTTCATTCTTTCTTTTTAACTTTAACGCAATTTTTGATTTTTCAACTTTTTTTTATTTCAACGACCATTCTCAATTTTTTTTTTTGTACATATTTTGCGTATATTGTCGGCATTAATTCTTGAATTCGCAAATAAATTTTTTATATTAAAAAAATATTACCTGCTTAAAAATTATTGGCTCGATTTTCCATATCTTGTTTTCGTTTTTTTTTCCCAACATATTTTTGCCTTTTCACTTACATTCGGATTTTTGTCTCTGAATGCAATTGGGCTCACTTTGGCTAAGCGCCGTCGTTAGTCGATACGCTGCTCGAGTGCCGCACAACCCGTTCACACGACGAGCAGCACTTTCGGCTTCTGCCAATTCCACTGGCGCATTGCCGGCCTCCGATGGCAATGGTGCCGCGCCGATTCACGTCACTTCTCGAGCCGCCGAGCAGCTGCGTCGCGTCGCCAGCACCGGCGAGCATCTGCGCGTGTCGGTAGACAGCGGCGGCTGCTCCGGCTTCGAGTACAAGCTCACACTCGATAACGCACCTCCAAACGCCGACGACGTCGTCATCGAGAGGGACGGCGCGCGTGTCGTCGTCGACGAGGCAGAATTTGCGGTTTTATTTATTTTTTTGCGCATTTGATAAGCTCCTTTTTTAGCTTTCCTTGGGGTTTATTCGAGGATCAAAACTGGATTTTGCCGAAGATCTCATGCGGTCCTCCTTCCGCATAACCGATAATCCCGCCGCGACTCAGGGCTGCTCCTGCGGCTCAAGTTTTGCACCAAAATCTATGTCTTAAAGAAAAAGTGGCTAGATAAATATATGTATTATGTATTATAAAGATTATGAATAAAAATCCATATATTTCGGTTAACCAAGCGTATTGCCGGACGCTTAAATATCGACTTAATCTTTTTTTTAATGAATTATGTGTCTCATATTTCATTCAATTCTTGATGTTACGTGTGCTTTGGAGAAATCGGATTTCCTCCGCATGGCAACAAACTACGTTATTTAGCCAGTGAGTAACTTTATTCGTTATTAGCTAAGAAATTTGTTTCAAATATTAAGCTAGATACATTATAGAAATCCCTCTGGAACAAGTGACTCAGAGCGAAACGAAAAAAGAGAACATCATCGTCGTCATCATCAACAAAATCGGCGAAACAACAAACATGGTCACGGTTCATCGTCGAGAGGTTTTCGCGAAAAATGGAGAGCGCTTTTCGCGATACGTTCACTCTGCTTGCTATCGGCATACCCGGCATTCCGTGGCTAGTGTCGATTAAGGACTTTTGGGCATTGAAAAGTTTGAGCTCGACAGGGACTCACTGAAGAACAAAATTAAACAAGCCATGTTGATGCGAAGTCACAATCAATTCGATAAAGCCCTTGAGGTAGTATTTTTAGTTGTGCTCCATAATATTGTGGTATAAAGTTCGGAAGGGTTAATTTTGTTCATATTTTAGTATTTGCAAAACGCTTTGGAGGCAAAAAACCACAAATGTGGAAGCGCATGTCACACGGGTTTACAACGAAATAGCCAACACTTACTACGAGATGAACGAACTGGACAAAGCGTTTGAAATGTTTCGCACCGTCGTTCAAAGGCAATAATAGACCTTTTTTCGATAATTTTTTTTATGTTTTGGTAAGCCGAATTTTCAGACTCGTCCGACTCCACGCCAAAAACGAATCGTCGCCCGAATTTATCGGCGTCAGTTTGAAAATGGCCGACATTTTTGCCCGCCGAGGCGATATCGAAAACGCCGAAATTGGCTTCAAGCATTGCGTTTCCAAGCAACTTCTCGTAATTCCTATTTTTTGCTATAAAGAAATTTTTTATTTTTTCAATTCCATATTCTATTATGACCAGGATTTTTTATAGGCGGTGGAGGAACATCAAAAGAATTATTTAATTTCAAAAGGAGCAGTCATTCAGGACAAGACGCCGCCCGATACGTTCGGACCTTCGTACACGGATCCCATTGCACTATTCGGCATAGCACTCGAAGCGTACGCATATTTTTTGGTGAGAATCAGCTCTTCGTTAACGATTAAACCGATATTCCTTTTATTTTAGTTGGATAATTTTCGCGAAAAAGAGAATCATTGAGGCGGAAGAGTACATGAACGAGGTGCTCAAGGTAAATTTCCAAATCAATTTCGTTGTGCTTTTTTCGATAAAATTTTTTCAGATTTCTGGCCATATTTACGGCAGCTGTTCCACGCATTCCGTCTATTTGATATCGAATTTTGCCGCCCGATGCATAACGCATAATCAGTATGGCTTTTTAATGGAACAGTTCAATATTTCGCATCGAATCTCGATTTTTCAGACACAAGTTGGCTCGTAAATATCTGGAGTTGGGCTTGAATCGTGTGCTGAACATCAACGAATGTGAGCCACTTCTCGTCAGCTACTATTGCAACTATGCCGAGGCGCTTTTTCACACCGGCGACGAGGCGCTAGCCGTCGACTATGCGCGTAAGGCGGAGCTGTTCTCACGTTCACAGGACCCGAAAGTCCAGAAATATGCGGAAAATTTTCTACGCCACATGGAACGCGAGGCGCGTCGCTGCGGAGTGAAACCCACGTGCGCGTCGGCAGACGCTAAACAAAACAGCGGCAGCTGGCGGAGCTGGATTCCAATATGATGCTTTGTTGGATTTTGAAAAAAAGTCACTTCGCTCGCCTTACCCATTCGAATTTAAGGGATATAAGTTTTTCGGATTTAAATTTTGGGGATAAGTATGTTTTTTCTACTTTCGATTATTGTTCAATTATTTAGGATAAATTTTATGCTTTAACAATCTGTACAAATCATCATAAGAAAATCAACAAGAACAAAACCAAATTCTACATATTATACTGCTGTCATTTCTTTTTTGTCTGCTTCGGCGTGGTGCTCTTCTTGCCCGAAGGCGGCTTGACGCGTTTTCTGCCGCTATTTTGCTTCACATCCTCTTCGTCCATTTGTTCGTCGACTTCGGTGACGCCTTCGTTTGCTTCATTGCCTAGCTGAATGCTGTTCAACGTCGCCATTGTCGCGGATGTCGGATTGGCGGCGGCCGGCATCGCCGTGATTATCGCCTTGTGGCCGGTCAACCGCGTCGACGACACACCGATCAAGTCCAGCTGTGAGGAGGACACACTCGACGGCTGAAGCACGTCGTCAATGTCGACCGGCGCGGTAGGGCCGATAATCTTATTTGTGGTGTGGAATATGAGATCGGTACCGATTGTTTGATTCCATTTGGATGTGTAAATGGACGAACCGATCTTAAAATGTATTAAAAAGCCATATAAACTGCACTCTTTATAAGAAGCCATTGAACATGCGCTCTAGGAAGTTCACCATTCCCCCGATTCCCACTTGGCCTAGAAATAAACCTGTACAAGCGGCGCCTGACTGTCGGCTTTTCGCACGACGAGCTGGCCGTAGCGTGCCGCTTGTCGTACGGCTTCGCCATCAAGCACACCATTCAACTCTAAAATAATAATCTTCTCCTCGTAGTCGTAGTCGTCATCTTCGGTGTTATTGTTGTCGTCGTTTGTCGAATCGCCCATCACGTCCATAAAATTTTACTCAAAAATAAATTTTTTTTTTTGTGTTTTCTCACAAATAAACAGCTATATTCCTTATATTATGTGTGAATATTAACAGCAATAAACTGAAAATTTTATAGTATTACCAAAAGGCATTCGTTGTAAATATTTTTTATTATTTTCAAACGACCGAACCCACGTAAATAGATCCTAGAATAATTAGAAAAATAAAAATAATGACAGCAAAAATCTCGATTTTTGCCGCCAATTTTCATTATTTTTATTATTTTGCGCTAGAAATTTTTGTGAATTTGTGCGGTAAAAAACAATATTAAGTCTGATCACATAAAATATGAATAATAAAATAAACTATATAAGGATAAAGACTTTAAAAACTCGTAGAGCCACAGCGCTTAAAATATTTTTGGTTCACAGTGTCGAGCGCTTTTTGCACCTGTCTCTCCGTCTCCGAATAATCCCAAAGCGTACAAAAGACGACATTGCTGCGAGCGATTCGCTCGACGTTCGAAATTTGACTATTCACCCGACTTTCCGCCTAAATTACAATCAATTGTAATTCGGGGGAGGGGGGGGGGGAAGAAATTAATTACATATTACTAAATTCTAAGTCAAATGTGATAAAGGATGAATCCGGTTTCAACTCATATCACAACCAAATTCTACGACACATTTCTCACCTGTTCCCGCAAAAGGCCGTCGCGTTCACAGATGCGTTTGACAGCCTCCTCTTTGGGGACAAACGTCGTCCACACCTGGTCCACGAACTCGTCCCAACCGGCCTCGATCATAACCGCCGCGTCGACGACGACGATTTCGCGTTTGGAGTCGGCGATTCGCTCCCGTACCTTTTGAGCAATCAGCGGCCACACAATGCCGTTTAGCTTCTCCATTTCGGACTTTAAAAAGTGTTTCGCGTTAAATGATTAATTTTTGGAAAAAAAATTCGGACAAATCCAAAAGTAGAAAAGAAGAAATTTATAGCAAAAATTCTTCTTTACAAAAAAATACCCTATTTCCAAACACAATAGCGCCCAGTTTACGTCGATTTATCTCGGCGCCATTCTCCGCCAAAATATCGGGACCAAACGTTTTTGCGAGCGTATTCCGCAATTCCCCACTCTCCGCATACAATTCGTGCGCCAATTTATCACAATCGATTATCTTGAATAGTGAAAATTTTCTTCGGAAAAAATGCGCAGGACAAAATATTTTATTATTCACAAATTCATACCTCACAACCGCGATCCATCAGGTACTGCGCGATGTGCGTTTTGCCGGACGCGATACCGCCGGTCAATCCGATCACATAGCGAGGACTATTGTCGCGTGCCAAATGCTTCGGTCGTTTCGACGCCGGTTCGCGCAAAATTGTGCCCAGAATTTCACGTCTTTTGGAGCTGGAGCTGACCTTGGTCTCCTCCATAAGCCGGTCATCCGCCTCGATCAGTTTAACCAAATGCACGTTCAGCCTCGATAGTCCCTTTTCCTGAAAAAAATAGAGTATTATCTTTGCAATAATTAAAGTCGTCGTTAAGTACCGCACGCTTGTCGTTAACCATATGTCCGCCTTTCAACGTCTCCTCACTCACAACAATGCACTCCATGTTTGGGTCGATAATGGACGGACCAAAGGGATCGGTAATGGGTACAACGCGACATTCGATTTCGTCGCTAACATCCGACACAAACTCCGAAACCGATTCGCAGCGCTCTTCCACGGGCGCAATTAACTCCCACAATTTCTTTTCTAAAACATATGAAAATTATTAAAATAATTAAAAAATGTTTCGTCAAAAGCGTTCTCTTGTTCATTTCGCCGGTGGTGACGCCGCACGTTAGAATCTTATTCGTGAGCATCAACGCCGTAGAGAGAAGCGCCTTGTGACCGTTGTGTAGACGATCGAACGTGCCGCCTAAAACCACCGAATTGTAGGGTTGTTTCGGATGAGGCATATCGTCCGCCGACCAGCTCTCCTAAAGACGAATCGCAATATGAGAAGACTTTTCAGCCTTCCAAATAAATTTTCTAATAATTGCTATTAAAAATGCGCTAAAACTTCAAGAAAAAACAAAAAAATGAATAGCAAGCACAATACCCTTGCCACAACTTTGTAGACGCCTTCGTTCGACTCCTCGAAAATGTGATCGATCTTCAGCGCACGACGTCGATTGAGAAGTACGCGCAAGTCGACGTCCGCCGTATTTACGGCCGACGCATTTCGGTAGATCAACGGCACCAGGTCGAGCAGCTCCTCCTGCGACGACGTCAAGTTCAACTTGACGTATAGTCGTTTGCGCACCTGCGGCAAGAGCCTATGAAACAGAGTGGGCAGCCTTTGTTCGATAGTGAGACGCGTGCCGTGCAAAATCACCAATCCCACGTCGACCATAATTAGAACACAAAATGCGCTCCACTTGCCGAATTTTTTTCTTTTAAATTTGATTGGTGATTCAAAATTTTGGCACTTCAAATTTAATGCCAAAAACTCTATTAAAAAAAAAAATTTGATATTCTATCAAATTGCTTCCAGACAAAAATGAGAGTATTTTCACACACAAATAAACATAAAATAAAATTGAAAAATATTCAATACGAAAGCTGAAATTTGATCAAAAATTGGATAAGCAAAAATCATTTTCAAATTCAAAGTACATGAAATTCCTTTATTATTTTATTATCACATCAATCGCTTATTTTTACAAGGCACAAGAGATTATCGAAGTGTCGTATTTTTAGAAATTGTGTTTTGCTGCCCAATTCCTATAAAAAAAAACCGAATTAAAACGTGTTTACTCGAATCTAATAAAGGTGAAGAAAATATTCTTTGAAAAATTTTACCATAAAATCATTTTTGTAAATCCAAAAAAAAAAAATTTACTCAATATCAAAATTATCGTTGATTAAAACCAAAAAATAATGAATGATAATGCATGTTAACATCGTCTTATATTACCAATAGAACATTAAAATCGCCGAGAAAAAATGTAGAGAAATAAAAACTAACTTGGCAAATTTCTCAGCTTGCGTGACGAACGGGTCCACGTACGTCCAATAAATTATGCTGGCACCGCGCGTTTGTGGCAATGCCAGATAGAGAAGAAAGAGAGCCTTGCAGACCCAGTACAGAGGCACTATACTCATAATCGATTCGGCGTAGAAGTCGACCAGCGAGAAGCTGGCGAACACCGTCCAATACATAAGCCACTCCGTGTCGTCCGTCTTCTCGGGTGTACGAATGGCGAGCACGGATGCATAGGCCGGATAGCCGAAGCCAATCGTATTGCACACCAACTCGGCGCCAGAGCCAATGATCAAGTAGACGGCAACGAGAAGCAAAGCGCCTCCGACGATCTACAAAAACTCATATATCGACTAATAATATAAATCTTTGTTTAAAAGGAAGACATATTTTTAAAAATATTTTCTTTATCTAGTCATACATTATCTCGCGAAATGCCCGTCTTTTCTTCAATGACTTCAAAAAATTTCGTAATAGCCGGACTGGGATTATTGTAGAGAAGGTCGAAAACGTACGGCTTCAAATCCGACAGCGACTCTACTTTTGCAGTCTTGGGAGGCTTTTCTTGTTGGATAGCCGTGATAGCCGAGTGGAGTGCCGCCTCATGAGCTATATTCGATTGAGCATCGATTGCAGTAATTGCTGCGACATTCACGGAATTTTCTTCCACGTGTATGTCTAAATAGTTAAGAGAAAGAGGCTACATTGTAATTCTTTGTTTTCACATTCTTCGATGTTTTTGTAAGGTTCTATAAGTTCAAAGAATGTTTTAGAACAAAGGACACTAATTAAAGTTGAAATATGAAAGATTAAAGAACTTCATAATGAATGAACAAATTTATATCTAAAAAAAATCAAAGTACACTCTCATACTTTCAAAATATCTTTACTTACTTTTACGAGATTTGGAAAACATGTTAGTTCACCAGTTGCTTTTTGAATAGTTGCGCAAAAACCTTTTTTGCGTTCAATATTGAAAAAAAAATGAAATGGCACAAAATGATTATTTTCTAATAAATTGCTAAGTAGAGTAAAATGCAAATTTTTCGCAAAATAACACCGTAATCGAGCGCGAATTTGAAAATATTTCGAATGTTTAACCCATTCGAGCGTTTTAGGGGGCAAGCCTTTTAGGCGGCAAGTCTTTTATGATATTATATGCTTGACTTCTTTGCCGGTTTTTTCTCAATAATTTTTCAAGTAAAAATAAAGTATTTTGATTATCTGTTGTGAATTAATTAAAGTTGATTGAAAATAGAATTAAATTTCTGTCGTTACACTCCACTTATCGACATTGATTTCAATACAGGAATTTTATATTCGTTTGAACTTTTTTGAGACTTTTTAAAGGTGAAAAATGAGTAAAATTCGATTTGAAATTGACTCAATTTTTCAATCTGAATTTTGCTAAAATTTCATTTAATAGGTTAAATAATGTTCATTTAGATTAATTTTATCCCCACTTCGAAGCAAAATTTTAGAATCATTCAATGTAGGCTTGATAATTAAAGGGAAGTTCATTTCCAGGCCGTCCATCTCAACACAACATATATACCATTAAAAAGAGGGCATTTTTCTGCGTAGAATGAAATAATTGTTTTTAATTGAAAACGTTTTATCATATATATATATATGCACATACAATCAATACATTCGGAAAATGAGCGGTCAGTTATCAAAATCGCATCAGTATTTGGTGGAAATTCGCTTATTTTACAATCCTTAGCCACCACGCGACTTGACAAACGCCTCATAGTCCTGCGTGAACTTCTCCATCTCGGCGGCGCTGATCGCCGACTTGTTTTCGACGAGATTCATCAGCACATGATGCATAAAAACGTATTGCATGTCCGTCTGCACAGAGCCATGGCGCTGGGCACGCAGCTCTTTCACTACGTTGGCTAAAATAAGGTCTTCGCCAGCGTCCAGCACCTGAAGCGCCATGTAAAGACCGACAATTGTGCCCGTGCGACCGATACCTAAAAAAGTAATTTCGATACAATTTGATTTTCACTTTTGCACTTTTGAAAATTCAACATAAAACTGGTGTCCAATTTAAAAATCTTCTGTTTACCTGCGGAACAATGGATAAGAACCGGCTCGAGATTGTGAAGACGTCCAAGCAAGCGAAACGGTGCCATGCGATTCTTGGGTACGCCACGATCCGGCCAGTTGTTCCACTTTAGATGTTTCACGATTAGCTCTGTGCCTGGCTCAGTGGGACACGTCACCTTAATGTAATAAAGTAAACTCGGAACGATGAACAAATGTTTATATTACTAGTAAATGTATATACACTTAAATTGGTGACAGTGAAGATACTTTCCAGTTGGATGATCTGCGTATTCTTGATCACCAATCCGGACTTGGTTGTCATGGTGTCGGTGGGTTCCGCCGGCCAGTAGGCCTCACACTTCTTTTTGTTATGCTCGACCAGCTCGCACAACATCACAATTGCCTTGCATTTTTCCTGCCATGCCAGTCGCCAAAAGTCATCAATTGTCGGATCAATTGGTGCTTGCGTACAAATGAACTTCTTTTCTCTTTTAAAGTCAACCCAATTAGCGTGAATGTAGTCCTGGTTGGAACCCGCCGGCCAACGCAAAATCACACGCGTCCGATCGCCACAGAATACGTCCCGATAGCGATTCTTCGCTGTGTTGGCGTCGAAGCAGGTCTTAGTTGGAGGCGACGCGGTCGCCGCCTCCAACTCGATGAACTGCGTAATGAGACCGCTCACGCCGGTTTGAATGGTCTCCAGGCAGAACTTTTTTAACTGAGCCAACATCACCGGACTGTCTAGATTTGGACGACGTCGATTGTCCGCCCTTGGCAAACGGCACTTGATCGGCGTCACGGAATTCTCTATCCGAGTTCCATCATCTTCATCTGAAATTGGGCGAAAACAAAATTATATCGATTTTAAAAAAAGTAGCCGAAAATAAACTTGCCAATAATAGCGCTATTGGTCGAACGACCTTCGCGGGACACATTGCGCGACTGACGACTTGACGGACGTGGCGGTTCGCTTTTACGCTTACGTGTATCTCTTTTCTGTGGCGGTAGCATGAATTTAAAGAAGCGAATGAATTAAAAAGAAAAGAAAGGAAAGAATGGCACTACAATCCAAATTTTTATACTATTTTTTAAAACATTCTTATATTATTTTTTTAAACATTTTGGCGAGAAAACGCCATAAGAAATGTGACCGCACTTTTTCCCCTTCATTCTACTCACAATGTCAATCCAAACTTTTCTCTCTAAGAGCTTAGTGGTTTGGAGAGAAGATGTTTTAAAAGAGTCAAAACAAACCATAGTTGCGCACGTACAACAGCACAAACCCATCGGAAAAGAGCCAGAAAAAGAGCCTCAATCTAGTAAACTTCTTTGTTCCCTCCATTGTTCTTTTTGACACATAAGATGCAACGCTACATCTTTATGGTTGATTCTATTTGGGTCAAGTCTTTCCAGTTCCAAAAATTTGAATTTGGAAAAAAAAATCCAAAATTCATTTTTGCTTAAGTTTAAAATTTATTCATGAGAACGTTGAGTTTGCAAAATACAAGCACATTGTATTTTACTTTGTAATATGCTATGAGTTTTGAATCCAATAGCATTCTATTAGTTAAAAATAAAAATTAAACACCTAGTCATTTTTTCGGCGCATCGATATTTGCGCATTTTACATTGTAATTGTCTTTTTCTATTTAGCGAATTCCTTCTATTTATGTTATATGACGGAGGCATAAGGAGTGTGTGACCAAGTTTCGTGTAGCTCAGTCGGTAGAGCGGCGCTTCGGTTAAGCGCTGGTCGCAGGTTCAAGTCCTGCCATAGAAGGCAATTTTTTCACATACGCAACAATTGGCGATCAGGACGAGATGGCGCGTCAAGCGTCATCATCTCAAACTCCGTGCCGCGCTGGATAGCGCCGTAAGCCGGTATTTAGCCGGGAAGTTAGTGGTAATCTTCCCTTCGGCCGCGTGTAATGTTAAACCAAGCATAAGTCCGGCATAAATTCCAAACCAAGCATAAATTCCAAAAAACCACTCCAGCACTTGGTCGCGCAATTTCAATGCGTAAAATTGTTCCACATCTTTCGCGGTTGCATCACTGAGCGTAAAAATTGTTCCACATCTTCGTGGTTGTATGTACAACATCTTAAACGGAGAGATGTTATGACGGAGTCACAAAAAAAAATTTTAAGTATGTGACCAAGTTCCGTGTAGCTCAGTCGATAGAGCGGCGCTCCGGTTAAGCGTTAATCGCAGATTCAGGTCCTGCCACGGAAGTCACCCTTTTCACATACATAACAATTTAGCGAATTCATATTTGAAAATTTCAGACAAATCACTAAAATTGTATTGAAAAAAAATTTATTTAAACAAAAACAAGAAAAAGAGCTTTTGCTTATTGTTTTTCTAATGACACAAAAAAAAGTTACTCATATACCCATAATTTTGTTAAACGAAAGAAATATAGTAAAAGAACAATTAAATTACAATAACACAGACCTCAAGCAATAATATATTCAGCCGGTTTCGAAGTTGCTCTTTTCGGCGGCGATACAGAGCTCCGAACGTGACTATATATACATATATATATATATATTGCTAAATTGCTAAAGATCCATGTTATCGTTATTAATTCTTGTTTTGCTGCATTTCTTTTCTTCAATAAAATTATGCGTTAAAATATTAGTAACGTTTTTTTTTGTCACCCTGTAAATAAAAAAATTAACTTTTGCCAGATATATCATTTAATTTTAAAATTAATCCCTCGATGCGCTGTTTTTGAGTTTCGGCCTCGTCGTCCAAATTTGCGTAATGCTCTCGAAGAATCTGAAAATAATTACTTTGATAAATGCAACCTTCATTAGTGTAAAAAAGGCTATGTCTTAGTGCTATTTTCCTCTATCATTTTAACGACCAACCGGAACTAAATGCTCGCTGAGATCGGAATTCTTCGTTTTCATTCGAAATATTTTCACCGCTCTCTCTCGACATTCCGCCGGTCCATTCGTGCAAATCTCAGCCAGTATCAGAGCGATTCGCTCGAGCGTGTAAAGGCCGTTGTTCTCTTTCTCCAGATAGACTTCAGCCTCGTTCATTTCGGCGAGAAGCGCCGACGATTTTTTCACGAATTTCTTCACGCGATCACTACACATTAAAATGTGAATTTTAATCTCAAAAGTATTGATATTAGAAAAAACAAACCTATATTTCAAAAACAACTCAATGGCTCTGTCCACTTTCTCGCAGCCGTGATCCGCAAATTTCTGAACCACTCTTGTGCGATTAGTCTCTTCGCACAAACACAAAAGTGCGTTTATCACCTAGAAAATCAATGCGGATTCAATTCTTGCTCAAAATTTGAAGAGTATTTAAAAATATAGATAATTCCTTTTAAAGTCTTCAATATCTTGTTCTTCCGCATTTAAAAAGATTCAATAACAAACAAGAATAGATAAACAAAACACATTATTCTTCATCTAAATATATCGGTTCGGGAAACGTGAACATACGTCAGTGACATGCTCCTCGTGTTCATCGGGTGTGGTATCTTTTCGCTTCAGCCGAGACGGAGTCTTCATAAAGAGTGGAAACAGTGATTTAAGACCATAGATGGACACGAGCTTATTGCAATTTGCCGCACCGTCCGGAATCGCTGTAGCATGACTTAATACCTTGAGAGCACCCTCTCGAGACTGATTCTTCTCACTACAAAATCCATTTTAATTGATCAAGCAAAAATTAATTGTGAATAGCAGAAACTAGAAAGAATAAGCGCGAAGAGCATAGGTAATAATCACACTTACCGCAACATCAAATCCATTAGTTGAACGCCTTCACCGTCCAGAAATACCTGCCTATTCGGCACGTAGAGAAGCGAGGCGCAAAGCGCATTGAAGAGATTCTCCATATGCTCGTACTCGTCCGGCGATGCGGGATTATGTCGTTTATAACTGGCTAGCGCCTAAATTTGAAGATAGAACGAAAAATTACATAAAAAAACTATTCGTATGCTTAAATAATATAACTAAAAAAGCTTACTCGTAAGAGAAGATCAATGCCGTCCACTTTTGCGGTCAGTTGCTTCTTTGCCGAATCACTAGCCTGTAGAAGCGTGTCGAGAAGTTGGCTAGCGTAAAGCTTATTCGCGTCAAATACGCTTTTTTTCGTGGCACGAATAAGAAGCCATTGGAAGAGACCCTGTTCCACGCAAACTTCACTGGCCTCTGGCCGAAAGTCGAGTAGCTGAAAAAATGTATGCTTAAAATATTCTTTTTCCACTTATCAATTTGCACACAAATTTGGATGCTAAGAAAATATTTTTTGTAAAGTTGCCTACAAAAATCATTTATTTCGGTTATAAAAAACAAACAAACATTCTCGACGATGCTCAACGCGTTGTGAATTGCGTCAGCTTCGTCTTGGACTTCATCGTTGAGTCTCGTGATTGCTTGCTGAACGAGCACCTGCACAATTTCGCCTTTCAGAAGTTCGTCGATGAGAACCTCTGCTCCCTCTTTGCTTTCGTGTAAAATTTCAACGTCAGTCAACTCCTAAAAAGTAGTCGAAAATAACTCGAAGAAACTCGAATGACAATCTAATTTAGGCAAGAAAAATAAGGACATATTGAAAAAAAACCTGAAGCAAATTGCAGACGGCCGAGACAATGTCTGTGTTCTCGTGCGATAGCAATTGAAAAAGAATCTGGACGGCGTTTTGCTCCACTAAAACGCCGTATAAATCCGGTTGTGCCGCAACGCCGTGCATTTCCTAAACACCAGTGTTTTCAAACCTTTAACACAAAATAGGCAAAAAATATTGTAAATTCACTTGAATTGCGTTGTTGAGTTCCACTTCGGAATCCATGAATTTTTGTGGTTCATCCGCATATTTTATTCGCATCTCACGATTCCTCACGCACTTCTTTTCAAGCTGAAAAATGGACGATTGATAAGGAGGAATAATATTCATAAAAATTAACGGCTTTAAAAACGACGAATATTTTTTATAATTTATTTTATTAATTGATGGACGGTACTATACAAACAATTTTGTTTCACCTTTTGATAAGCTGATGTACACGTTTATTTTTTAAAAAAGGAGTAAAATTTAACCTGTAAAGAAAATCGTTTGACCATCACTTCGTCGACTGCGGCTTGTTGTGTATTATCGCGCTCCAGTGCGGCGAGAATTTCCGCAACGGAAGCATTTGCTGTTGAAATGTTGCTCGCAGGATCTGATTTAAGTCGTTTTTCCGGAGGCTAAAAACAAAAAATATTTAAATATAGATAAATGTGAATGTTGAATATTTTTCATGAAATTACCTGCAATGAATTATTCAAAATTTCTTTTACGTCGATAGTTGCCATTAAGCTATAGCGTCTAAAATCAAAAAATCTGGTTCAATCTATTCTTAGTTCAAAAAAGTAAAAAATTTCACAAATAACATTCTCTAAAGTAAAAGTTGATAATTTTTGGGAAATAAAAATTTTTTTGAATTTTTTTTTTGCACGAGTACTTTTTATAAGTTTGATATTTGAGCTTTTATACTATTTTTACAAAAAAGTAATCGATGACGATGTGAAAAAAAACGTATAAATCCTTAAGAAAATATCACCACCCAGATTTTAGATTTAAAGATCATAATTTTTGTACGTAAATAAATTTTTTTAAGTTTGAGCTATAAAAAAACAATCGTATAGAGTGCTGGCCGTAAATATAAGTTAACTTGAATTTGTTAAATATTTCTTTAAGAAAATTTTTTAATTTTTGTAACAAATATATAAAAATAAGTTTAAAATGTAAAATCCAAAAAAAAATTGGACGATTTTCAAAACACACAAATTTGGCGAGAAAATTCGTTAAAAAAATTATTACGCCTAAAACTAATTTTTGAGATTTTTTAGCTATATAATTTTTGGAAAATAAAAATTTATTTATTCATGTTATTTTCAAGATTTGTGCTTTGATAATTAAGACTTAATAAAATGTTTAAGAAAATTTATATGCTCGCATCCCACGCTAGCTTAGCGTAAAGTGTTGATGGATTCTAGCGTTTCAGTAATTGATCTGTACGAGCTGAAAAAAAAACTTTGCTACGGGGGCATCGGACGGATTTTTCATAGGACTCCTCTGGGATTCTGTATAAGATCCGGGATCAAATTAGACCTCTAATAGCATGCAAATTGTCACATATGATCCAAATTTTATGGTGAAGACAATGCTATAATCTATTTTTCGATTTGGGTCCTGTGGAATCCATATAGGGTTCTAACTTAGTTTGGGGAAAATCGCGCATGAGTAGACATATATGGTTAAAATTTTGCGAGAAAAACGATAATTATATCGAAATAGTCATTTATATTTCAGTTATTCACAAATAAGTTCAAAAAGGTAGAGAATTAAACGGATGAATGAAAGCTTTTTAATATTGGCCCATTTATACCTGAGCTCTCCCTATTTATTCGTGATACGAAAAAATTATGCGTTTCGGAAGAAACGAAAAATAAAGTGAAAATTAACATTCATACATTACAAGTCAGTAGTCATTCGATTCGTGAAAAAATGCGCTACTTTTGTATATATTTGCATTCAATAATAAATAATTTACATATTATTTTTATTGCAAACAAACAAATTTTGTCAAATTTCAAATTCTATTTTCGTGGTGGGACCTCCCATCATCATCTTTTACGTGGAGTGTGCGCGATACGTATTGAGTTATTACCCTAATTTCGTATAAATAAGCGATAGGTTTAAAAAATTCCTTTTGTTAGTCTTAAATTAAGAAAATTAATATTCAAAATACCACCAAAAATTATGAAAAACGCCAAAAACATATATGGAATTTTTTTTCGAAAGAAAACGAGGGACTTATTCCGGCCCGCACGCATCCCCTGGTACATCCCACATGCTTTGGATCTGTTTGTTATTTGAATTTCTTATTTGCGCTAATTAACATCAATTGTTGAGTGACACAAAAAATTAACCTAAAAAAAACAATGTAAAAATTCTATTCTTCAATAAAAAACATTTTAATAACGAACAATAAACTCCGACTGTAACACATTCAGTTCTATATATATTCATCTGATTTCGAATTGGGCGGCCATACACAGCTCCAAACGCGACTTGAATTTTTAGAGCGGCATCTGTTTTTGTCCGTTTTTATAATAACTTTTGCCTACTTAATTCTGTATAAGAACTGTCGAAGACATTTAATCATTTCTTATAAATTAGCTTCAATAAATATTGAAAAAGTGCTCTATATACCAGTTATGTAAGTGTCCAATGGTTATTTTTAAGCACATATTTAATCACATTATCTCTAAATTTTGTTTTTTAAATATTTTATATATATATATATATATATATATATATATATATATATATATATATATATATATATATATATATATATATATATATATATATATATATTTAATTTTAAGCAAGTTAAGGCTTCTTTTTTGTAAAATTTTATATAAAATTTTTTTATATTAGAAAATTTTATGGAATACAGATTGACGTGAAACCTGCAATAAAAGAAACGCAAAATAATGAATTTATTTAGGTAAAATACTGCTGACTGAAGTAATGTTATCGATTATCGGTATTTTTTATTTATAATGAATTGTAATCATTTTATATAAGCATGTTCGAGACATTGAAAATTATTCAACTCAGCTAATTTTTTAACAAAGTAAAGAAATTTAATTTAAAGAAGTGTTTTGGAAATTTAATTTACAATAGTTTCTTTGCATAATTAAAAATAATACTTTTGATATGTGCATAATTTGTAGTCATACCGACACTGCAAATATAAACTAATTTTGTTGTAGATGCTTGGATTGCGTTTTTTCAAAATTGCGGTTTGCACAAGGATGTACATCGTCGCTACGCACAACGTTTTGTAAAGGAACGCATACAGCCTACTGTTCTTAAGGACATTGGCAAAAGCGAGCTTTCTGATCTAGGAGTGAATATCTTGGGAGATCAGGTGCGCCTACTAAATTACATATACGCCTAATTTTTAAATTATTTAATTGAGATCCAGTTTAATAAATGAGGTGTCAATCTAAGATTTCAGGCTGCATTTAGTCTAATTTGGATAGTATTAATGGATGTTTTAGCTTTGTATTTTGCGTTACATAAAGGCATCAAATGGCGTATTCGACGAGTTTAAGACCGTCAATAAACAGCTTATGAAGATGCAGGAAAACGGTCTTTTTTTTTAATTAAAAAGCTTTTCGAGATTTTATTAATATTTTATTTTTAGAATCGACTAAACGTCAAATTTTCGAATCTCGTGCTTTGCGTTCGGGAAATAAAATTTTTTATTTTGATGCAAGTCACAACAATCGTGGCCCATTTTTGAAGATTTCAGAAGTAGTTTATATGTTTTTTTATTGTTTTCATTTTTCACGAAAAAGTTCTTTGATTCCAAATTAGCGCTTCTTATACTTTCATTATTGCATATTATTTCAACTTTTGCCATGCGCAATTTTGTAATTTATATTGCGCGTTTTTTAAAGGTGAAACCGGCCTGTGGTTATCGTTCGTCGATCACCGTCTCGGGGCGTTCGCTTTCACAATTTTCTGTTATTGTCAACGAGTTGCAGGCCAAATTATCTGATTTGAACACTGGCATTCAGCGATCCAAGGATGCAGCATTGTCAGAGAGTATCGTTTCTGCTGATCTAGCTGATGCCGATGGCGACAAGCTCGTGAAGACCTCTTAGAGTGAAACACGACAAAATGATCTTTGCAGAAAACTCTTTTCCCTACGGATAAGCTTTGACATAGGTATTTTTTGCAAGTTCGGAAGCAAAAACTTATTAGAAAAGTACTCCAAGTTCGAGTAAATAAGACGCGGCCGTTGGACGGATTTTTGAATAACAGAATGAAGCCAAGTCAAAATTCGAAAATTCTTTGAACGGTCGCGTCTTATTTATCCGAACTTAGGGTAATTTTAATTTGATATATTTATTAAATTGACGCAAAATTATTGTACATTTTTACACGACTCTTTCAATCTGATTTATTTTTGTGCGATAATAAGCTACTTGCAATATTTGCCATGAATCGATTTATACATTTATTTGCTTTTCATATTTCACTTCTTTATTAGCGATGTGATATTTTCATCTTCTACCGGTAATTTATTTAACTTTATTGTTATTATATCTTGTTTATTGTTCATTTCTTTTTTTGGATTTTGGAATTTTAATTGTAATACTAAAAATTTTCAAATTAAATTAATTTTGTAATGTGTTGATTTTTTTTTAAAAAAGCATATATACTTATAACGACGGGATTACAATTTTTTAAAAATATTTTTGCAATGTTAAAAAATGCTTTATTTATTTAGGCTAGTCTTTAATTCTATTCATCCAATGAATCTGCAATCATCAATACTATTGTAAAATTCAGCATATACGATTTTTGTTGAATAAATTTTATTTTTTTTCAATTGCCTTCCTACTGCCTTCTTCAAATTTATGTGTGGGATTTTTTTTGTTGTTGATAATTTTGCTGTTTTGCAATTTTCAATCGTTATATTCCAATGAAAGCGATTAACGCTTGCATTATTTAGATACTATTTTCATTCCCATATGATCTGATAAATATATTTTTTCACTTTAATTATTCCTATTCAGTTTGCTCATTGAATTTACGGTTTTATGAAACGCTTTAAATATTTTGTTTCAGTTTCAGAAAACTTAATTTAATTTATAGTCGAAATTTTTTTTGTTTTAGTTTCATTAATAGGGAAATGGTATGTGATCCGCCGGACATTAGCGGCCGGCTCGATCGAAACGGAAGCGTGCCTTACTCCTCGGAAAGTTCGGCATCCACATCGGTTGCGACGGCCAACGGCAGCGTCGATGAGGGCGGTGGCTCGGTTTTCGGTCAGACCAGCGTTCTGCCGCTAAACGGCCGCTGGAATGTGGAGTCACTTATGGAGGGCTGTCGATTGCGAGTGGAAATGACTAGCTCGAAGCACATCAGTTGGTTTTATCGATTTTCTTTCAATCAATTTTTGGTACGAAATGCCGCGAATACAGCTTTTTAACGTTTTTAGTGGATGCCGAGATTATCTCCAAGAAGAAGGAGCCTGACGGCATGTATCGTTTCTACGTCCACTACGTGGATTGCAATCGCCGGCTCGATGAATGGGTCAGTGAGGTTCAATTGGACCTGACGACGGTTCGTGTGCCACAAAAGGTTCGTAAATTTCCGCCGTCTTTATCCGCCAACAACATTTCCATCGACGTGCCTCTCTCTCAATCGCTCGATTTGTCGATTGGCGACACAAACGAGTAAATTCTCTTTGAGGATTTTGAATAATTTGCAGAAAAAAAATGTTGTTTTTTTTTAAATTTAGCAGTCGAAGCTCAACTCCCGAAAGATCTCTCGACGGTTTTCCATCGCCGTTTTTATCTCAGTCATCGGTCAATCGAAAAAGTTTCGTCGCTTTGTCGGCGTCGAGAAAGCGAAAATCAACGGTTATCGAATATGTGGATATTTCGAAAATTGACGAGCCGTCTCCATCGCAAAGCAACGGAACCCCCGCAACGCCGGTGCACTCGTCCGGCGCAATGACGTCTTTTGGCGGGAATGCGGCTCGTTACGGCAATGCGTCCACGTCAAGTAATTCTTTAATTTTTAACAATCCTATGCCTAAATTGATTTTCACTTTCTACTTTGTTTATTGTTTCACTTTGCATGTAATTGTTTGTTTGAAAATTTAGTGCCGAGCCTTCGGGGCTCTATGTCCAAGGTCGGGCATAGCGAAGACGCGTTGACGCGAATTCGCAATGTGGAAATGATTGAGCTGGGCAGACATCGAATGCAGCCATGGTATTTCTCGCCATACCCGAAAGAGTTGACAATGATGCCCTGTATATATTTGTGTGAATTTTGTCTGTCATTTTCAAAAAGTCGAACCTGCCTAACCAGACACGTGGTATGCGTTATAGCCAAATTAGAAAATAATTTTATTAATAAATATAGATATATTTCTATTTTATTCTTTTTGCAGGAGAAATGCGCTTTAAATCACCCGCCGGGTAACGAAATTTATAGAAAGGATGCCATATCCTTTTTTGAAATAGACGGAAGAAGGAATAAGGTATATTGCATTTTTCTTTACAAGCAGTTCAATTTGAAAATAATGTAATTGTTCCTTTCTAGGTGTACGCTCAAAATTTGTGCCTTTTAGCGAAATTATTTTTGGATCATAAAACATTGTATTATGACACTGATCCATTCCTATTTTACGTAATGACGCAATACGACGAGCAGGGTTTTCACATTGTCGGATACTTTTCTAAGGTTATTTATTTTGAGCTGAAATATATAGCGGAATGGAATTTGGCTGTAACTTAAAATTTTAAGGAGAAGGAATCAGCGGAAGAATACAATGTTGCCTGCATTCTTGTCCTACCTCCCTTTCAAAAACGAGGATACGGTCGCCTGCTCATCGAGTTCAGTTACGAATTGTCAAAAATTGAGGGAAAGACCGGCTCGCCGGAAAAGCCTCTTTCAGATTTGGGTTTGGTGGGTTTTTTTCCTAATTAAAAAAAATTATTCTGTCGTGCAATGAGCACTATGGAATTTTTTTTTTAAAAATTTAACCTCTATTTACAGCTATCTTATCGAAGCTATTGGTACCAAACAATTTTGGAAACGGTACTTAATTTTGTGGAAAAAAATGGCAATCCCATTCCATCGCCAGGTGAAGACGGCGAGGATGAACTTGACACACAGGTTGGAATATCCATTATGGAACTTTGCGAATGGACGAGTATTAAAAAGGAAGACGTTATTCAAACTTTACAGGTAAAAACTTTTTTAATTATGTATTTGTAAAGAATATGCAAGAAATAACTTCTTAATATATAAAGGTACGTTTTTTGAGAGCTTTTCTTTATTTATATTTGTTTTCTTAAAAATTATGAGCACATTTATTTTTAAGTTACATGAAATGTACAATTATTATCGCGGCGAATACGTTATCACTATTACCAACGAAATGATTGAGGCATACAAACGCTCCATGAAAAATCGGCAATTGAGAATCGATCCCAGTCAAATTCGATTTACTCCTCGCGACTCCCGCCGCAAGCAAATACATTAAAAAAAGTGGATCATTATTTTTCGACGAATTTCTAATATAAAAATTTCGAATTACTGTCTTTCTTCAAATTTCTATATTAGAATTATTAGATTCCGAAAAGTAGTACTACTTTGATATAAATAGAAAATTTATTAGGAATAACTTTGAAATGTGTTCGGACTATTCTAAAAGGAAAATTATTTTTCCAGGCAAATTTCGGTGTATTTTTATTTTTCATTGATTCAAAAAATTTTCCCTTGGCGATAAATAATAATTTTATTAATGATGATTTTTTTTTGTTTTAGAAAATGGTCCATATCTGATGAAAATTGTTTGAAATTTAATTTATCTCCATATTTTCTTTTTCTTTTCCCGGTGAGATGGCTATTTTAATTGCCTCAATTTTTTTTCAGCCAGCCAAATGCATTGAGTCGTATAGGACAAGGGCAAGGTTTCCTTCTATATTTTTTTGTCTTGGAAAATTCCAATTTATTTTTTTCCGTGATTTAACATTCCGTTTCACTTTTATTATTATTTCTTTTAAATTCGAATTGCACATTGTAAATCGAAAAATGTGGAAAAATATATATCGATTGATAAAAAAAGGGATGAAGGGTAATTTTGCAGAAATGCAAAGTCTTAAATTTTGAAAGCTTTAAAGCTTTCATTTTTATGCCATTTATGTATTTGAACATAAAGAATTTGTTATTTTTTTATAACTTTTACATGTAAATAATAAATGTTGAAAAATTTTCATTAATTTAAAAAAATTGTTTATTTATTACGATGTTTTACCTATACCTATAAAATATTGGGCAAAAAAGCATTTTTTTTATAAATTCCTAATCTTATATTTGTACTATACTTTTTCTTTTAGTATTACGGAGATTAGTTTTTAGAAATACGATCAAAAATGAAAATTAATAAATCTATCATTCATGTAATATTTGTTCGTTAATCATTAAATACATTTTTTTTATGTTTAAGGTACCTTAAAAATCATTTTTTTATTTTTGATTGACATGTTGTTTGCTAATGAGTTTAAAAGTTTGTACTCAAAACTCATATGGCCTTTTTTACGATCACGTATTATCTACATATGGCATTTAAAATAGTTTTATCAATATTTTTTAAATTCCTTTTTAACTTTATATGCTACATTCTGAAAGAATTTCCATTTTTCAGTTCTATTTTTGTGATTATTAAAAAGCAATTGAAATCAGATTATTACTTTGGAATGATTAAAATGTGATTGTTCAGTGAGAAACGCTAAGCTCTTTACTTTGCGAATATATTTTTTCAATATTTTCCCTATTTCTTTTACATCTGATTATGATCATAATAAATTATTTTTTGTTCATATATGAACAAATTGTCTCTTTGGACCATTTTTTGAAATTATCGCAAAATTAACTTAAAATTACTGAGTAATTTATATATTATTTCAACAGATCGATAAAAAAAGTATGCCATTCCATCCACGTGGTCCAAAACAGTCGGGAATGAAAAAACTAGCCGTCGCTTGTACCTGAGTCTCGAGTTATGGGGCTCCAAAAATTTCGGGCCGTCTGCCATCTTCCATCCACCTACCCTGCATTTTTTTTCTTTTGTAGATTTTGGAGAGGATTATTTGGCCCAGCCAAGCCAAAAAAAACGCGCAAATCTAAATTTCAATATTATTTTTAATTTTTTGTGAAAATTTCTGTTTACCTAAGCCTAATGCCTAATCCTAAGTCTAATGCCTAAGCCTAATGCCTAAGCCTAAGTCATAGTAAACAAGTTTTTTTCGGATAAAACCAAATAAAAGCAAAAAAATCGGTCACGAAACATAAAATACAGTAATCATGTAAATCGTGTCACGACAAATTTCATTTGACAAAAAAATAAACTTTTTTCTGAAAAAAATTACAAATTTAGCAAATTTTCGGGGATTTGGAGCCCCATGACTCGGGACCCAGGAACGAGCGACGGCTAATTCTTTTAATCCAGACCGTTTTGGACCATAGGGAATCGAATGGCATACTTTTTGTACTGATCTGTTGAAATACTATATAAGTAAATTTAGCCAAAATTACAGCGTTCGCTAAAATTAATAATAATTATTATTTGAAAAACCTGAATCTAACCACTTTTATGTGGGCTAAGATTATAATTACTGAAATATAAAGTTTACTAAGCTAATACATTACGCATTTTTCTTAATGTCTTTTTAAGTGGCACTTTGTACGTGAGAGAACAAAAGATAGAATAATGTGAAATAACGATTAATTTTGTTGACTTTATATTAGAATGGCTTTTTAAAATATTATTTAATAATTTTAAAAGACCTAGCCAGCGAATATACATTTTACATTTTGTAAAATGAAATTCGACGACTTAATAATCAATTATTTGGGTGAATTTGGAACCTACCAACGGTTGCAATTCTTGGCCGTATGTTTGCCAACTGTGGTCACGGCAATGCATGCTTTTACGTGGATTTTTGCGGCTATAGAAATGCCGCATCGGTATGCAATTTTTTTTCTACGAATAAAATAATGGATCTTAATTTTTTAAAATTTAAAACAATAATTTTCCAATAAGCAAAAAAGCTTTAAAATTTTTCAATAATTTGAAATTTTTAAAATTTGTAGATGCCGACTACCCACAGAATCAAAAAACGCGAGCTTTTGGCTTTCGGATCGATCTCCTTATTTAAAAATGAGTGATAAATGCGATGGCATCAAATGTTACTATAAGCAGTGCACTTTTGACGAATTGGACCATTGCCCGCATGGTCTTGTTTACGATCATTCCACAATCGGCTATAACGCAATAAATAAAGTAAATTTACTAAATTTTAGTAAATGTCTTATAGTCGAAAAATTAATTTACAAACACGAAAGTTTAGTGGGACATTGCTTGTCAATGGCAACCGTTAAAGCCAGTTATTCAATCATCCTATTACGTTGGACAAATGATTGGCTCGTTGGTCTTTGGCTTCCTAGGGGATCGGTAATCAAAAATGTGTATTATTTTTTGTATTATCATAACTCCGTTTTTCATTTTAGAATTGGCCGTAAAAAAGTATTTTTCATAGCTATTCTTCTTCAAATCATTTCCGGATTTTTTCTGATAATCGCTCCTTATTGGGCAATGTATGGCGCGCTTCGCGTCATCGTTGGTGCAGCTCATCCGGGTAAATTTTTTCACACATAATTATAATTATAATTATAATTTATCACATTTAAAAACGCGTGATCAATTCAAACAATTAAATGCAAAAATGAAATAATTGTAGTGAAATAATAGTTACAAATATATATAAAATATAAATTAAATACGATTGCATAACTGTTTGAACTCTACATTCTTTTAAGAAATTATTTACTTGGTTGGATTATAATAATTAATAATCATAATAATTTAGGCGTCTTCATGATTACAGTCGTAATCGGCATGGAACTCGTGGGGCCATCAAAGCGAAAAATTGCATCCATTATGGCGGGCGTTTTTTTCTCAATCGGTGAAGCTTTATTGGGAGTGGCTGCCTATTATTTCCAAAATGACTATCGTATTTTACAAGCGGCAATCGCAATTCCATCGCTTTTTTTTCTCAGCTATTGGTGGTATGATTTTTTTTTTATAAATAGCAAGCTGTATTTTACATTTACAAAAAAAAAAATTAGAAAAACGTTGATTTTTTTTAAATGCATTTAAAGGATTGTCCCCGAAAGCGCACGTTGGTTGATTTCACAGCGACGGTTTGCCGAAGCGGATGCCGTTCTTCAACGTGTGGCACGCGCCAACAAAACACAGCTGCCCGAAAAATGGTGGGAGGAGATTGAAACACCATCGACAGAGACCAAGGCGGCTGCGGTCGCCGTCGCTGCCATGGCCGACGAAGAGAAGCAAACTCTTCAGAACGAGTTAAGGGAGCGTCGGCGCCACAACTTTTTCGACTTACTTCGAACTCCACGAATCAGGCGTATTTCTTTGGCAGTCTTTTTTTGCTGGTGTGCTGTGTTTTTTATATTTATATTTTTGAAAATTGTGTAACTTAATTGTGGAAAAGTTTGTATAATTAGTGGATTTTGTAGGAATTTTCTTTTTTGTAGGCCAATCGTTTCGATGATTTTCTATGGAATGGCGATGAAACCCACATTCTTGGGTGGAAATATTTATTCTAACTTTATATTTGGTTCTTTAATGGAGATTCCATCAGTGTTGTTTATCTATGTTGTGCTGGACAAAGTTGGTCGCAAACCCGTTTTGGCTGCCGGATTTGTTATCGCCGCAGTTTGTACAATTTCAAATCTTCTAGTCGACAACACTGTTTGTATGTTGCTCAACTAATTTATCTTTATTTATTTTTTAAAATATTTTTGGAAGAATAATTTTATCGCTTTTTAGCATATTTTGCCATACCACAATATCTTGTGTCAAAAGGTGCAATTACCGCTGTATACGCCTGCATGTACACGTACACGCCGGAACTTTTTCCCACCGTAATTCGGAATATAGCAATGGGCGTTTGTTCGATGATGGCTCGAGTTGGCGCCATCTTAAGTTCCTTCATATCTATGTGGCTGGTTGGTTTTTCTTACAATTATATCACTATTTAATGTAGGGATTGTTAAAGTTTTATTTTTTATTATTAATGACATGCATTTGAATTTTTTAGACCCAAAGATACGGTAATTGGGTTATGATTGTACCGTTTTCCATTTTCGGTCTTCTGGCCGCACTCGTAATAATGACCTGTCTGCCCGAAACGATGAGCAAAGAGCTTTCTGAGACAATTGAAGAGCTTGAAGGCCAAAATCGTGCCTACGAATTGCAACCGCTTCAGGCTCACGAAAAGAAGCAAGTTCCATCAAAAGATGACTTATCAGCACAACAATAATAATGCACACATATCAATTTCCACTTTTAGATTAGACATTTTTGCGAATTGCAATTTACGTTTAGCACATTTAAAAAAAAATTCTAGTCCAATTTTAGCTTATTCAAATTTTTTATTCCCAAATAGAATATTTTATTTATTACCAATTAACAAGAAAGTTATGCAAATCATTTTTTGCTCATTTTTAATACCCTAATTTCACGTATATAAGGCCGGGTGTTTTGAGCCAAATTTAAACTGGCGTCAATGAGTTCATTTTGTTGTATTGGATTCAAGCGAGTCCAAATTTTGTGCCCACTTTTATGAAACTGAAGCAAAGGCGGACATTTTTTTTTGTTTTTTGAGCCCCAACGGATCCGATACAACAGAATGAACACATTGGCGCCAATTTAAAACATCCGGTCTTATACACGCGATATTAGGGTAATTAATAATCTTTCATATTCGTTTCTATTATTTAAACTTTTATATTTGCATGTTTTCTATTTTTTATATAATCTTAGTTCATTTCTTCTTTGTTTTATTAGCGATGAAAAATTTTAGTTTTTAACTTTTTTCATTTTAATATTTTAGTCGTTTTTCAACTTCTTTTTTAAACGCTTAATGTTTTTTATAATAATTTTATATATAGTCATTAAAACTCGATTATATTTATTTGTATTTAAAGTTCAAAGCTTTTCAAATCAAACCATTTTTTAATTTACATATTGTTGCATTTAGTTTAGCTTATTTTAATTTTAATTTTTTTTCTTTTGGGATTTTTTTCCAATTTGTTAAAAATAAATTCTTTTTTTCACATCAAATTAACGACGCAAACTACGAAAAATGGACACGTGTAAATGATTTCTTAAGCGTTTTCATTAAAAAACATTTTTTTCGAGTTTTTAGGTCCTATTTATTTGTCGATAATGACTGATAATAATAAATTTAATGATTTATGGTGTGATGATAATGACAGCGATCTTGACGAAATACAAGTTATTACTGGCCTTGAGGTTAATTGTTGACGAAAATATTATTTAATGAAAAATACATTCTTCTTTATCATAAGTTGATAAAATTTTAGGTGTCCCAGGTACATTTTTCTCAGGAACCATGGCTGTTTTTATTAAGCGATTAAGCAGAAGGTGCTTTAAAAAAGTGAAAGTCGTTAATTTTCTTTATGGTGGAAATATGAAAAATTTGGTGAACACTCGGATCTTAAGTGGGAAATTGGGGGTAATTCTTTGTCAGCTCTTCTTTACTCAAAAAATCGGGAAAATGTTTGCATATCCTTCCCTTAATTGAGAGAAAGAGAATAATTACGAAGGGAATGATTAGATTTAATGAGCAAAAAGAACTGCTCTGAAATACTGCTTTCTAGATAGAATTTAATATTTTTACATTATGTAAAACATAAGTATTTGTAGTGCCTTGACAATGATTGTTCTCGTATTTCTTCAATTAAAAATACTAAAGAAATGCCGTCAACTTCGCAACAATCGCCTTGCGATTTATGGACAAAATTTGATTCCCATCAAAAAAAAGGTTTATTAAATATTTTACCAATAAATGTGACAGTTTCAAATGCAAATATTTATTCAATTTATTTATTTTTATTAAAACATTTCGTTATATTTGTACATTTTTGGAAAATATTCAGATAATATAAATCTTGCCTACGCATCCAAGCGAGTATCCGATGAGCATTACTCGTCTAACAACCGAACTGAACAGTTTCGATTAGACTATTCTAACAAAAACTGGGCAGTAATCGACGAAACGGAACAACTTATTGAACGCTTAAAGGCCGCAGAAGAAAGTATGTTTTTTGGAAAAATGAAGAACTTGGTAAATAATCCTGCTTTAGTTGATCTAATAAATCTTAACGACGATGTGAATACGCTGATTAGAATTGACAAAAAAGTTGATGATAACTCTGAGGCTCCATCTTCACAATCGTCTATACTCCAAACCACTGTAGTTGAAGGAAGAAGTAATTTTTTTTGTTTTAATACTTTCATTTTTTTATTTGTTCCATATGTGAATCTTTCTAAAGACTTTTCATTATTTTGTAGCCATTCAAAATGAAGAGAAAGTAAATTCGAATCTTTTGCCACGTTGCGCGATCGTCTACGACTACACAACGCAGCCGGTGACGGCTAAGGAGCAAAAACGTCATTTTTTGCCGCATTTTGGCACGCCAAGCTCACCCCTTCTTCGGCCAATTGTTATCGATGGCGTTGGTTTGGTAAAAGCATTTCGAAATTGTTGTTGCACGAACATAATTTACTATCCGTAAGTTCCTCTTTCTCCACAAACTCCTAAAAATGTGAAATATATTTAGCTTTCCAATTATACCAATAATGCGCTGCTTATTTTACTGGATATCAAAAGGTCATTCCACCATTCTCTGTTTTCCTTCGATCTTTAATCCTATAGACGACGAACTATTCAATGCCTCATCCTCAGAGAAATTAATTATGCAAAAATTGCGAGACTTTAAAATGTGCACAATTTTCGAAACAAAATCCGAGGAGGACAATAAAAAATGGTATGTTTTTTAAAATTTTTGGCTGAAAATAATTAATTTTTGAAACGAAGAGAATTGTTCCATTAATGAAGTTCAAAATAAAAAATATTTACATAGTGTTTATGATCTTCAAGGTATTCCGAGGTGTTAGAGGCATACCGATCGTGTCTGATAACCACTGTTTCGCAGTGGCGTCTTTCTATGCCTAACAACCTCATGTCAGGCGTAATGACAAACGGAGCCTACGGATTTACCAACTATATGTTTAACTGCAATCCGAGAAATAGTTACTATGGAGAGAAGGTTTCTTTAAAGCTTTAATCAATCAATTTCTTATTCTTAGTCTTTACTTTATAGTGTCCGGAACGCTTGCTGCAGCCATTTTTCAGCCACGAAGGGAAGACGGTTTTCTTCTCAAGCTTCAGTTCGCAGGGCGCATGCGTTGCCGATATGATTCTCGACACAACAGTGATGAGTCTCGAGGAGTTCAAGTACTTCAACGCCAACCAGCTCAGCTTCATTGAGCAGGCAAGAATGCTTAAGGTGTTGTACTCATATCTACCGGAGACGTCACGTTTCCGCGAAACGGCTGTTATGGTGAAAATATTGGAACGATTAAAGCCATTTTTGCCCTAACAACTACTGTAATTATTATTACGTCCTAATCCTGGGTTTTATTTACTTTTCATACGAGTTATTAATTATTTATTTGACGTTTTTTTCGCATAATAAATTAACAGCTGAGAATTTTTAGTTTTGTTCAACTTGGCAATAAATTTTGATTTTAATAAAATTTGATTCTCCCGGTTTCTTGTTTCATAATTTTTCATATTGGTAATACAAACATTTGGTTTGAAATAACTGTACATTTAATTATAAATATATATTTAATATTCCTCAACGAATATATACATACAAGTAAATATAGAATTCAGAATCGATTGGCTGTAATTTTCACTTATCAACTTGTGGCTTGCAGTCAACCTAAAATAAACTGGAAAATTAAAGAAGAAATTAAATTGAAAATCCGCAAATTTATTCAAGCCATTGCTCAAATCTTTATTTTTCTTGTATAAATATCGTACACCTATTTATTCTTTTGCTGTTGTCTCTTGCCGGATGCTTTTCGTTTTGTCTGGATTATTGTATTCCTCTTTTTGCGACTTTTCCTTTTGTTGATTGCGTTTGAATTCATTTCAAAATTATTGGCTTTGTCGCCGGCCGTCGCTGACGAATACCTTGAAGAAATTTTTTTTAAAAATGACGCAAATTTTGTCAATTTAAACAATTCGTAAAACTAAAAAAATCTTACATAATATAGTTGCCGTCAGGTAGTCCAGAAACGCAGTTCAACGAGGTGTCGTGCTGAAAAAAGCCGATGTAGCCTATATGGAAATGTTTTATTTTCTTGTATTCATTTTGATATAAAAATCTGAGCAAAAAAGTCATAGTCGGAGTTGCGACCCACGCCAATCCCACCGTTCAAATTAAAAATTTCATCAAATCATCCTAAAAACATCAGTATTTAGGTTTTCAATGATCCTGAATTCAAATTTAATAACAATTTTTCTAATACCCCTTCCTGATCCTGTGAAGGAACATTTTTGCTTCTATTTTTAATACATTAAAATTTGTGCAGTTAATTTTTTAATTCATAAAAATAATTAGATTTTGGCATTCTTATGTATTTATGATCAAAAAATTCATTTCATAATTTAAATTTCCAATAATCTTTAGTTCCATCAGTTCAGTTCAGTCCAAAATTAAAAAATTTTTAACTAGAAATCCAACTCAAATTAAATTCATTTAATTGGAACCAAAGTTAAAATCAAAATTAAGTACTTAACTTAATTTAGTCAAAATTAAAAACAAAATTAAATGCAAATTTTAATTTTACAAAAATTAAATCAAAAATTAAGCGGCAATTTTAATTTACAAAGGATAAAAACGAAAATTAAGTCATTCATTTAATTTTGCCAAAATTATGTTAAAAGTTAAAAGCATTTTTTCACTTTGCTAAAATTAAAAGTGTAAAATTAAATGGCTGATTTTGGCAAAACGAAAGTCAAGCCAAATTTTTTTGTATCACCCTAATAATATTACTTTTTTAGAAGTGTAATAGTAATGTTTCTCAAGCACATTCCCGATTCGCATGTACGTCTTTTTCGTCATGAGATTCTTAATATTATGACATATAACGACTATCTTCGTCTTATGAAATATACGAGTATGATTTGTTGTCTCATTTATTTACCAAATAATAATAAAGAAATTTTTTTTATCTTAAAAAGAAACTTATCTTTTTATAAACACATTTTAGACCCACTCCAACGCGAAAAGCTCGAGGCCGTGGATTGGGAACTGGCTAAAGAGGTTCTTTTCAAATGCGTAGCCTTTTCCACAGAACCGGGAGTAATGAAAGCATTAAGAGATATGTTGTCGAAGAAACGTGGAGGTCTAATTTTTTATTTTTGATTTGTTTAGGAGAGAAAAACCGGCAGGATGAGTAATAGAAATTAGCAAATTATTATTGAGCTTTTTAACTATTAGTATTTTTGCGTTTTTTGACACGAATTTGAAAATTTTAGTTTTTGAGGAGGCAGAAGTTAGCAGTCAGTTTAAACTTATTATTTTATTTGATCTTATTGAATTTTACACAAAAATATTTTTTAGCTTCAAAACTTGTTCGTGTTCAATTGGGTTTAGAGCGTTTGCGAACACACGAATATTACGCAAAACTTCTTTTCGACTCAAACTCAGAAAATAACAACAGTGGGCTTTACAAGTTGGATCGCATCGCGGAGATTCTTGAACCTGAACCGATTATTGAATTTTTGCGCGAGAAGAATTGTCGAGAGTACGACGATCTTATCGATCGAGTTCGAATGCACATTAGCATTCACGGTAGGGAAATTTCAAGTCGTGTAAACGTATTTTCTTAGTAAATGTTTGTTAGAAATGGAGGACGCGGCTTGTGAGCTGCTTCGTGGATTGCCATATTGCTCTGACTCGATCAAGTCAGCGCGTCGGCCGGGCGCCTGGTATTTTGACTTTCTTGAGGCTTGTCTCTCTAGTGGTTATACGCGAATGCTGCCGCGCTTTATTGACTCCGATTATGAGGAGGAACTCGGTGGGTTAAAATTAATCGGTTAATTTCGCGGCATCGAATTCTGTCCAATGATTTATGTTGTGAAAATATTTAACTATTTTAATTTTTTTAGAGAATTTCATTGCCGCCACCAACGCTCAAAACAATAAGAAGATGATTTTTGACGCGGATGCAATTGTGGCCGACGAGATTCCCGAAAAGCCGCGTTCCCAATGTGACTATATGGAGTATCGTGCTGTTAGCAGTAGGTTTTACAACTAAAAGGCTATTTTTAGAGGCAGAAGATAAAAAAGTAAGAAAGCCAAAATTCTATTGTTTGTCTTAAAAATGAATAAGTGGAGAGAAAATTGACTGAGAAAATGGCTATGGGAAAAGAAAATTTAGTTAAAAAACTATGGGGAAAATTTCTGAGTCAGGAAATTTTCGACATAATTTTCAACTAATATCAGATTTTTGGTTACTTTTTTCAAAAATTTTTTAGGCGACATTACCTATCAGGCAGCGGACTATCATTTGCGTCCATATCAAAACGAGTTGGTCGGACACGCGAAACGCGGACGCAATACGATTATTTGCGCGCCGACGGGATGTGGTAAAACTCTGGTGGCCACCGATATTATACTCAATCATTTGCGCTCCGCGCGCAACGAAGGGCGCATCGCTAGGGCTCTAATGCTGGTGCCGACCGTGCCGTTGGTGGACCAGCAGACAGTGGAATTTGTGCGCTTTATGGCCGGCGAGTTTTGGGTGGATGGTTTCAGTGGCGCCGAGTCGTTGCCCAATCGCGTCGGGCATTTTCTCGCTTCTGATCGTTTGTGTTGTCACACCGCAAGTCGTCATGTAATAGTTTTTCTCTAGTCATCTTAATTTTTTAAATTTTTAATCCAGTTTTTACAATACAAGACAAAGGAATCAGAAAGTTTTTATATAAATGAATCAGATATTAGGAAATTTTTATTCAAGCCGGTAGAATTTTTTATAGAGAAGGTCTAGAAAGATCTTGTAAATGAGGACCAGAAACAAAATCAAAAAGTTTTTTTTAAATATTTTTTTTTTGGTTTGTCATTAAGTTTTTAGCAACATGCTCAACAGCATTTTGAAGCACGAAAAACTCTACTTTAGCGACATTACGATGATGATTTTTGACGAATGCCACAACTGCAATGAGGATCATCCGTATAAAAGTAACTCTTTTATTACTTTTTTTTTACATTTCTATTAAATTTTTAAATATTTTCTTAAAACGTAGTTTTTCAGTTATCATGAACATGTTGGATCAAGCCAAGCTGACGAAAAAGCCGCAAATTGTTGGATTGACCGCTTCGTTGGGCGTCGGTCAGACCAGTTGGGATCTTAACGCGTGTCGTGAGGTATGCGCAATTAAAGGCAATGCTAAATCCAAGCTTCAAATATGGCTTTAATTTGTTTTATAGCATATGCTGAAAATGTGCTCCAATTTGATGGCTGACTCGATTAGCACGGTACGTCATCAACTCGACAATTTGAAGAGTCACGTTATGCCACCAGTGGACAGTAGGTTTTTATCAAAATACTGAGTTGATGCTAATGGGTTATGAGCAAATTATATGGCTAGAAATGTTTTCAATCAGCTGGCTAGAGGTTTTTTTCTAATTAACTAGGAGAAAAATAAATCCCACATTGGAGAAAATTTTAGTCAACTGGTAATTTATAGTTTTTGATTGTTTTTTAATTGTAATTAGGCGTGATCCGAGCGCATCGTCCAAAATCCGACGAGTTCAGTCAGTTGATCAAAGAGACCATGCTGAAAATTCAACAGAAAATGAAGCCCACATTGGAAAAGGTTGTCGAGGAGCAATTGATTATGATAAAAAAGGTTTTTGAATTTATATTGTTGTTAGGAACACGATTTTTAGAGTAATTATTTATTTTTAGGAGGAAATTGTCTTTCCGGATCATCAGTACGCGACTCGCTATCAGAACGTGGTTGGCTCATTGCGAAAAGCCGTTCAGCGCATTCTTGACTCGCAAATTCGTCTTCTACTCGTCCGTTCTATCGATCACTTATCGGTGAGCTGTTTATTTTTTTATTGGATGAATTTAATATCGTGACTTGACTTATTAAACCAGTCCAATTTTTTAAATAACTCTGGGATTTATGAAGCATTTAAGATTTATAATGGCTTTTATTATCTCGAAAAATGAGCATCTTTAACGGGAAGAATTGATTTGGGGTTTTTACATAAGTATATATTTCACTTTTTAGCATTATTTTCACGCGCTGGGCATTGGTGATTTGTTGCCGAATCGCTATGCGTTAATGTATTTGGACGCAAAAATGTCGTTGTACAGCTCGGCAGCCAACGAAGACGATATTAATAACTTTTTACTGACGTGTTATGATGGTTTGTGCTTTGTATAATAGTTAGCTGTAATTTTACTATAAAAGATTGAGTAAATTAGAGTTATAAAGGTTTAATGTTCTAAAAACTAAGCATTCATACTTTGCAATTATTTTTATTATAGCTTTATAGCCGGAGTTCGTTAATGAAAGACTTTTTATGTTTAGGCATTCGAAAGCGTCTCAAACAATTGGTGAGGAAGAAAACGGATGAGGAAAAGGAGATTCTGCATAAATTATACGGAATTTTGCACAATCAATACTCGGAGAAGCCGGAGTCTCGTACGTTGATCTTTGTGGCCACTCGGGCCTGCGCACAGCGTCTCTCCGAACATCTCAATGAGTATCTGAGCGGCTGCCCGGATTTGCGCATGTTCTTTGGTCGAAACAACAATGCCGGATACATGACTAGTTGGTTTTTAAACGAAAATTAAAGGCTTTAACATAAAAGAATGCTGAAATGATTCTTTAAAACAATTCAGAATTTTAAAATAACTTTTGATAAGCCAATTAAGAGTTATTTTTGAATAACTTTTGAATGACTTCACATATGACATTCAACTTCAAAACAACGAGTTATTTATTTTTAAATTATTCGAAGATATGTCATATTAACACTGAACATAATTATTGGGTTGATAAGCGAACATTAGAATGTAAAATAAGCTTAATTCTATGGGAACAATTCTGTTCTAATTGCGGTTCGCAAATAGACAAAATATTATTTATTAGCAAAATATGATACGAATTTAAATATAAAAATATAGCAAAAATATAATCCAATAGCAAAGTATAATATTATTTCTTCAACGTTTTTTCCAAGCAAGCAAGTAAGGGAGTAAACATTTAACAGAAAATTGGTTTAGCTTATATACTGTTTTAATTACATATGTAAAAGCAAGATTAAAGTACAAAATTACAATAAAAAACAACGTTATCGGAAACGGGTGAATAAGCTGGGAATGTAAATCTAAGTATTTGAGAAGGAAGAGACAGCGATAGAAATATTCCCACCGAGGTGGGAATGAAAGTGTTTCAAAACAATGTTGCATATTATTTCAGCAGTAAATCGGCATCAATAATGAAAAATGAATAAGTGCGAAAATAATATTTCGGGACGCAAAGTGCATACTACACATCAATGGCTACACGTTGAAATGCGAGTATTTCCAAAGTACCGAGACTGAACATGAGGCAAAGTAGAAGAAAGAGTTAGACATTGATTGCCTATCACTACTTAGATTCCAAGCCACATGTTCTGATTACTTATAAAATAAGACAAGATTAAATGGATGGAATGGAAGATAAAAAAAAAATAAATTAAACAAAATAAATTAGTTTTCTCGCTTCCGCGACAATTCTATTTTATTAAATTTTATTGCTTAAGGTACGAATCAAAGCGCTGGCGCCGGCGGCCAGTCGAGTGAATTGCAACGCGTAATGCGTGAGAAGTTTGAACGCGGCGAAGTGAAAATTCTTGTCGTAACGTCTGTGGCCGACGAGGGCATTAATATTATGGAATGCAATCTGATTATCAAGTACAACACGGTCGGCTCGGAGCGAACGCTGATTCAGCGACGTGGTCGCGCGCGTGCCAAAGACAGCCGCGCCATTTTGTTGGCATTGGACGGCAGCGTTGAATTGCAGGAACTCGAGAACATGAGAAAGGAGGCGATGATGATTACGTGCATCAATGACTTGCAGGCGCATCGCGACGAAGTTCTACAGAAAATGGTATTCATAAATGCTTGGATTTTCATCGAGATGTCTTAAATGGACTATTTTCTTTTTAGATTGCTGAGAAAACGGAGAAAATTCGCAATGATCGTGAACAAAAGCGGCGTCATTTAGAGGAACAGCGTGAGCGTTTAGCCACTCGAAAGTAAGTTTATATTTATATTATGACTTTTAATCTGTGAGTATTTATTGTGTGCTTGGAATCGAAATA
This sequence comes from Bradynema listronoti, assembly GCA_024678965.1. NCBI lineage: Eukaryota > Metazoa > Nematoda > Chromadorea > Rhabditida > Allantonematidae > Bradynema > Bradynema listronoti. The sequence goes on along the minus strand of JANLNO010000001.1, from coordinate 963,339 downwards.
TGTAAGAACCATATTCATTTGGGCTTTATTATTGAGTTTATCTGGAGATTCGCATTTTGATCTCTCTTCTCATTCAATTAGCTAAAACATCTTCTTTTCATTTGATAGGGATCATTACTACCTATTACTTATTTATCGCTTTTTTAGGTATCGACTCAAATGTCGAGTGTGCAGCAACCTTATTTGCGATAGTATGGACATTCGCTCGGTGACAAACTCGCTGTTTGTATGCTGTGATCCGTCGGTCTGGCAACGCTCCGAGAATCGGATTATTAAGCGGCCCACGGTTGGGAATTAATTTCTATATGATTTTACTATTGTCTAAGATTATTTCTTTATCATTTATTTCAGTTATATTTTTTAAACTTCTTATTTGCCTTATAGAAGGATGGTCTAACGACGAAATGCGCTCGTTGGTTGTGCAAACAATGCCAGGAGGAGTGGGGCATTATCGTCAAATACTCGAGCGTTTTTCTGCCCATGGTGATCGTACGCGCATTCGTACTCGAGCGTCTCGACGTTTCCGAGGATTTGAGCATTACAAACACATCCAAAATCAAGACCTGGGCGAAAATCCAACAGGAATACTTTAATGTTGAGCCAATTACGACACAAAATATTGTAAGGAAAATTTTTTTATTTGTTTAAAATAAAAAATTTTATGTTTGGGGTCCAACTCAAAAACAAGAAAAACGTTGAATTTTTTGAAATTATTTCAATTAAACTAAACAATAATCACTTCTATTCAACTTCTCTATCTTTTCCCCTCCTTTGCAAATGGTTATAGTGTCTAATCCACAATTCAATTCCAAATGTTCATCACGACTTATGAGCATTACTGCAACATTTATATATTTATTTTTATAGAAGGATATGCTTTACTCGCTGGCCGCCGTATCGGAGCGGGAGTATCAGAACATGGAACAACAGGAACAAGTGGCCAACCAGCTGGCTCTGGAAAAACGAACCGAAAAGAACCTTAAGCCAATGGTATTGCTCGACGAATAGTCGGGCAGCAAAGACGACAACTTGCGGTTTTCTTTCTGTATCTATTCATTTAATGCGCTTTGTTTTCATGATCTAGCTAGAATTTTCCGAAAAGGTTAAATTATTATTTTTTGATTTTTTTCGTTAATATTTTTTGAGGTTTTATTGATTCTTGGTTTTGTTATTTTCTGTGTTGTTGTTGTTGTTGCTTACACCTTTTTTATTAATAAAGTTATTGCCTTCAAATTGTACTATTTGTCAATTTATAAAAAAAGTTATGCCAAAAATATAAGTGTTTATATCATTTTGAATGGCAGTATATAAGCGTATTTTTCTGCTTATCAAGGACGTAGTTTTATTTTTAATTGTTTACTTGGCATTACAAAAAGATTTATTTTGGAATTTAAACTTGATTATTTTTAAGGCTTTTTATAAAATACTGACATGTGACGAAAAATGTTTATCATATGACATTATATAGTGTAATGTTAACTTTTTAGTAAAAAAATTGAAATATTTGTAGATGGATTTAACTTGGACTATTTGAACTTTAATAATGATTGGCAAACGGCCAAGAACTATTTCGGACAATTTCCTCGGTGCCGATTTACAACACAATTGGAAGAATGACCCGGTCGTTCGTTCTACATCCACTGGTCGGTTACGGTCATCGTGGGAATACCGTAAAAGTGATTATGGACGCATGCGTCTTTCATCGTCACCGAACAGGTATGCACAAGTTTGAAAATTTAGGATGGCACTATTTGATTAGAACGGTATATCAGCTAATATCGTTTTATTTGGTTAACTGAATCTCTCATTTTCTTTTCCTTTCATCTGCTCTATTTTCTCTACTTCGATGTTTTCTTTGAGATATTGTTGTATGCAGTTATGTTTAATATTAATGAATTGTGAGCTGAATTGCTGATCTGATGTATTGAAAGTTTTATTTTGAAATTTAAATACCTAACATTTTATAATGCCGCTCGTATTATATAGTAAATTATTTCATTCCACGAAAATTATGTTTTTTTTATTGTAAATTCTTTTTTCTTATTTTTGTTTTGCACAAAACAACGACATAACCTTAAAGATCGTTGCAAAGATTAAAAAAATTCTCACGAAATTTTGAACTTTTTATTTAATATTTAAAAAATGTAGAAAAAATTGTAATTTCTTTATCTATTTTCTATCACACTTTTTATTATGTGTATTTCCGATAGGTTACGTTCTATATGTTTGATCAATATTAAAAGGAATTTTTCACATTATTTCGAAAAAAATTTTCTTTCCGCTATAAAAAAACTGAGAAAATAGATGTTCAAATTTTAGGTATCTAACCTGATGAGATGGTTTTAGCTTTAATCACTGACATAAGAAATTTTATAATATTAAAGTTTTAAATTTTGTACATTTATATCAATAAATTTCGAGTTTATTATTGAATTTAATCATTTAATTGTTATTATTTTTTAATTAAAAATAAATTTTGCTAAAGCTATTATATTCTTCCACAAATTTTTATTATTAGGGTTTAAAAAAATGGTACGAAAATATCGTAAGCATAGTTTTCTTTTCTTCCTTCCCAATCAGATTCTCGTTTTACTTAGAATTTCGAACGCACCTTTGCATTTCATTTGCTATAAAATGGTGTGATGTGAGCATGATGGTGTGAGCATGATGAATGCGTGTATGCATGTAATGTCAAATGAAACAGGAATGAGATAAGCTTTTTGATGTTTGTTTCAACGAATGGATTGGTTACAAAAACGAGAAAGGTGAAAGTATGATAATAACAGAAAAGCCTAGAAAACACAAAGTCATAAACGGTTATAGTTTCCTAAATTTTTTCCTTTCGATTTCTTATCAGTGGCTATATAAGTACGGAATGCTTTGCAAAATAATTTGGAGCCTGTTTAAAAAATTACTGATGGCGTGATATAAGCAGAACAAATTTGTCACATTTTTTTATTTTACCTGATTACTGCATGAATATTTAAAAAGAGTATTTAATATGTGAATGCATATGTGCGCTATCTTATAGTTGAACTTTTTTAAATATTAAAAAAATCATGATGAGTTTTAAAACACATATTTGGAAACATTCTGTTTTCATCGTGCAAAATAATGGATTCTCGCGCAGCTTAAAAATTGTCTGACGTTTTTCTAACAAATTTCCTTTAAATTTCGCTCTTTCTTTAATTGCATTCTCTTCGTTTGTAATCGGTTGTACGGCGCCGTTATAATAGAAATTGATTTTCTAGATTAGCAGAATTGATTAAAAAAAGTTCTGATTTTTTTATGTGAGAAATGGATAAAATAAAATAATGTAAATGTATAGCACATAATTAGACAGAATTAATAGAATTAGGGAAGGGAAGTTTTTCAAACGTCATCGTCAGCGTTGAATCGGAATTAAAAGATTCTGCAGTTAGATAGTGACAAATTTTGTTGAATATAAAAGTGATCATCTTATATTCAATGTAATAGAGAAAAAGAGAAAATGATTTTTAGTTGAATGGCCGCGCATTTGAGAGAAGAATGGAATATAAAAATTACATATACATATCATAAATGAAGCGATCCGAGATATTATAAAAATAATGGAATTTATACAAATGCAAAAAGACTTGTGCAAAAATATTACATATAAATGCATATGCAATAAATCAAAAATTAATTTTTTAAAAATATTTTTTTATATATTTATAGAATTTTTGAAAATAGTAAAGAATTATAATCCTTCTAGAGTTTTTTTCCGGATTTTTTTTAAGAGAATTATTCTTGATAATGTCATATTATTGTAATTTAAGGGCGCCAAAATTGTCGCGAGTCACAATTTGACACGCTAATAATATTACAATATAAACAATTCTGTTGAAAAAATCGGAAAAAAGCACAAATTCAAAGGACTATATAATAGTTCTTTACTATAGCTGAGTTTTTATATATATCACATTGTGAACTAGGCACGATTTATTATAATAAATTATAATTATAATTTTAATTTTGCGATTTATAGGGCAACTTTTCAAATTTACAGTATACCTTTTTAACTAAATTCTATTGCATATCATTAATACCGTTTAAAATAATTTAATCTTTCGTTTTAATTGCAGCATTTTTTTTACTATTTAATGTTTTTTTTTAATTTTTAAAGAAATATATTTTGATGATAAATGATTTTCTCATAAGGGAAGTTCATTTTAAAATTATATGCTCTTACTAAAAACACTTTCTTTTTTTGTTAAACTTTCTTTTCACCTAGAATTTTATGCACAAAATTTTTGAAAATCGTCCGTTCATTCCACACCATGACGAAATCGTTAATGGTTAAGAGAATGCGTTTTCACAAATAAAATGTCTCAGAAATTGCTCCTTATTGTGGATTCTTGGTCGAGTTTCAAAGATCATGCCGCTATTCAAGCACTGGTATCTGCAGGGAAGACAGTGATTGTTAAAAATATTTCATCCGGAGCTACAGCAAATTATCAACCACTCGATGTATTTTTACCCGACGCATTCACAACTACACCATGCAGAATGAGCCGACATTTATTATTCACCAACGCGACAACTTGTTACTAGTATATTGTCAGTTCCAAAACCCACAGTTTTCTTCATTTTTGCACTATTCATGGTTTAAGTGTGGTTACATCGATGAAAAACCACTTTGAAATGCCAGTAGAAGTTTGCTTTCCAAACGACCTTTTGACAAGTTGTGAAACCGCTAATTGTCAATCTTTAGGTTTCATCAAGTGTTCGTATTGTCGGCTATGTTTTCATCACTTTATTCTAATTAAAAATATTCATTAATAAAGTAAAAAATACAATAATAAAAAAAATTAATTTACTCTAATTTCGCGTATATAAGGTCGGGTGTTTTGAACCAAATTTAAATTGGCGCCAATGAGTTCATTCTGTTCGTATTTGATCTAAGCGAGTCCAAATTTTGTGCCCACTTTTATGAAACTGAAGCAAAGGCTTTTATGAAACTGAAGCAACAAAATTTGAGCCCCAACGGATCCGATACAATAGAATGAACTCATTGGCTCGAATTTAAATTTGGCTCAAAACATCCGGCCTTATACACGCGAAATTAGGTAAATGTAAAAAATTAACAAAGAAGAAGAAAGTGCGACAAGTCGGATTCGAACCGGATCGACAAAAAGCAAACGCCTCGCTCACTAACCACCAGGCTAAGAGGAAAACGAAAGAAAATTTAAATATAACAAAATTTAAATATAATCACAATTAGTACTTTAGCTTGTAGTTTTGTTACACTGCTTATTTAGCAGTTAAAAATTTTTTTATTGTGTAGAAAAATGCGCTCTATCTAGTGATATGTCTTTTTTAATAAGAGCATATAATTTTAAAATAAACTTCTCTTGTCAGACATACATCTATGTGCAGAACTTTTTTTATAGGCTCATTGGTTAACTGCCAGATTTGTTTTTGAACCGTAGCAATTTCAAACATTTCGGGCCAGGAACATTTCTAATATATGCTATTTATTTTGATGTGTGCTTTTTTAAATCGTTTAAATCGGTGTTATGAACATTTTTTTTTTCTAAATTTGTGAATAAACATTTGTATTTTTCATTTGCATTTTTTATTATTCAAATGTTAACAATATTTTATGTTTTGTTGCATTAACTGGATGAACAAATTTAGACAATCATCGAGCTGCATGTCTTCGGGTGCGACAACGTTTGCAACGCATCACGTTAGCAAGCTGGATGGTTCCGGCAGCAATCAAGTCGATCAACAAAACAAAGTTTTTTCTACCATCGAAAACTTTGTCAACTATTTTGCTGAAGATCCATCAAAAGCCAGATATATTAAAAAGGTTAATTCTTTTGATGTTTGTTAAATTGTATTTCCAATTTTATTATCTCAGATTCTCGTAGCAACTAATGGAATCGCTGCAGTTAAATGTATTCTTTCAATGCGAAAGTTGCTTATGCAACTTTTTAAGGAGGATCATATAATAAAATTTATTTGTTTGACTACCGAACAGGAAATTCAAGCAAAAGCAGGTAAGCATATTTGTATTTAGCGTTTTTAAATTTTTTTTAATGCAGTGTTCGGCTTAAGTTCGAAAACATATTTATTTAATTATAACTTTTTTGATGCACAACAAAATCAAACAATCTTACTTACACACAAATTGAAATCCAGGAAATCGAGCCAGTTTGAGGGCCATAAAGTCTCTTTTCCCAAACGTCGATTTTAGTGAATTTCGCAAAAATCCAGCGAGCCGAATGGAAAAATTGCAAGACGACCTAAATACATTTTATTTTTAGAATATTTGAAAATGGCGGACTATATCGTATTTTCACCGGCTGGAGCGAACACGAACAATTATGCTAACGTGGACGAGATTGTGCAACACGCTGTGCGCAATAAAGTTGACGCCGTTTGGGCAGGATGGGGACACGCGAGTGAGAATCCGCGTTTACCCGACGAGTTAAATCGCAACGGAATCGCGTTTATTGGCCCGCCTGGCAAGGCGATGTTTGCGCTCGGTGATAAGATTGCCAGCACGATCATTGCGCAGGTGAAAATATTTTTAAATATTTAATACATTGGCTTTTAAATTGACAATTGAAAGTATTATTCAATAGTTTCGACAAAATTGTAACTGTTTAAAATTAATTTTAACCTTATACGAAAAAAATTTAGTTGCCTATGGACTAAGCAATTTAGCACATTTTTAAATTTCATTATGCAATATTTTTTAATAGACCGTCGGCATTCCAACTATCGAATGGTCCGGCTTCGGCCTCACCGTTCCACCACCGTCGTCATCGGCAACCGACGCGTTTGACGGCCAGGAAGAGGTGTGTGTACCAGAAGACATTTACATGAGCGCCTGCGTTAGTTCGGTGCGCGAAGGTCTTATGGCATTGCGCGAAAAGAACATTGCCTATCCGGTAATGATCAAAGCGTCGGAAGGCGGCGGTGGAAAAGGAATTCGCAAATGCATGAATGACGAAGAATTTCGACTCAACTTTCGTCGTGTTCAGGCACAGTTTTCATTATAGGTTTTTCTTGAATAATGGCACACATAAATTTGTATTTTTTAGGCCGAAGTGCCGGGAAGTCCGATATTTTTAATGAAATGCATGATGAACGCACGCCATATTGAAGTACAACTCATCGCTGATCAGTATGGCAACGTTATTCCCATTTTTACACGCGACTGCTCAATTCAGCGCCGTTGTCAAAAAATCATCGAAGAGGCGCCTGCCGGAATCGTTCCTCAGCACATTCTTTATCAAATGCAACAGGTTTGGCTTAATGAAACCGGCTTACGAGAAACTAAATACCTTAATTTCGCGTGTATAAGGCCGGATGCTTTGAGCCAAATTTAAATTCGCGCCAATGAGTTAATTCTGTTCGTATTCGGATCCAAGCGAGTCCAAAATTTTGTGCCCACTTTTATGAAACTGAAGCAACAAAATTTGAGCCCCAACGGATCCGATACAATAGAATGAACGAATTTAAATTTGGCTCAAAACATTCGGCCTTATACACGCGAAATTAGGGGTACAGTCGACTCCCCATTAACATAAACCTCCCATTAACATAATCGTTTTGGCAGCTTGGTTGGTTTTCACCCATTAGCCCCCTTAACATAACGCTCCCCCATTAACATAGTTAACGCGCAGTCCCTTGGCGTTATGTTAATGGGGGCGTCGACTTCGTATATCGATTTTTAAACGAAATTTGATAAAAAAAAGAGAATTTTTTAAGACTACAAATAAAAGCGCACGTATTTATATATTCTAGGATGCGGTAAATTTGGCAAAGCGCGTTGGTTACGTAAGCGCCGGCACCGTGGAGTACATGTACGTACCGGCCGAACAAAAATATTATTTTTTGGAGTTGAATCCTCGTCTACAGGTCGAGCATCCGTGCACGGAAATGGTCTCCAATATCAACATTCCCGGTAGGATTTAAACGACATAATAATGATGATATTTCAATATTTTAATAATGTCGATGAATTTCTTCGAAATCATTTTTCCATATAGGTATAATTTTTTTTGAACGAATATTATTTAGCTGTTCAATTACAAGTTGCAATGGGAATTCCTCTTCATCGCATCGTTGAGATTCGCCTCTTTTTCGGTATGGAGCGCTATGGGGTAACTCCATTGCCGGAGAATCAAATTCGTACCGATACCAACATTTGCGTTATTGCAGCGCGTATTACCAGCGAAGATCCGGCTGAAGGTCTTAAAATTAAATAAACAATAAACTAATTGAGCGAAATTATTTTTTGTTTTGGTATTTTTTTTTTCTAAATTATTTTTTTTAAAGGTTTTCGTCCCGCCTCTGGTTCGGTGGAGGTTCTCAATTTTCATTCGAATCAAAATGCGTGGGGTTATTTCTCGGTTGCGAGCACGGGTAAAGTCCACGAATACGCCGATTCACAATTTGGACATCTTTTTGCAAAAGGAACTACTAGGTTTGTTTTCAAATATGGAATTATTTTTTTTTTAGCCAATTAATAATAGCTTTATTAAGTAAATTCTGCTTTGACTTATAATAAATGCCTTTTTTTTAGGCATGAAGCGATTTCTGCACTTTTGTGCGCGTTGAAAGAACTCGAATTGCGCGCCACCTTTACGTCACAAGTTAATTATCTTGTTGGATTGCTTCACGATGAGGAATTCGAAAAGGATCAATTTCATACGGGTTGGCTCGATGCTCGTATTGCCGCCAAAGTTCAAAGTGTAGGTCCACGGAATTTTTTTTTTTTTGCTCTTTTCTACGAGATAATTTGCCTTTATAGGCGCCCGAGTTGCCCATTCATGTGGCTATTGCTATCGGCGCCACCGTCATTGGACATGCACGCATTTCCGAAGTCTTTTCGAAATTCCAAAATGCGCTTGAAAGGTGTATTTATTGGAATTTTAAGCTTTTAATTTTTTTTTTAATTTTGAAAAACATTTATATTATAATGATGAATTTTAGAGGTCAAATCTTACCGAAATCTGAGTTGACCGAAACGTGGCAAGTCGAGTTGGTGCACAATAATGTAAGGTATGGGGTGCTCGTCAATCGCTATGGTCCGATTAATTTTCTCGTTCGTTTGAATGGCAGTGAGGCCTATACGGAAGTCCGCGAACTTGGAAATGGAACTCTTCTTGTCACATATTCGGATCTTGCCTACACATGTCATCTGGAAGAAGAGGTTTGTGGTTTGAGGTCATCGAAGGGTTTTAGTTCGTCATAGAATTGTAATAATGCAATATTTAAGTTATAATAAAATTGTTTTATTCGCTTTTATAAATAAAATTTGTTAATTATTTTTAGGCGGAACGTTTCAAAGTCTATATCGGCAAGACTATGACCATTTTTGAAAAGGAGAACGATCCGTCAATGCTTCGATCAGTGAACGCCGGTCGACTCTTACAATTTCTTAAAAAGGATGGCGAGTACGTTTCTGTAGGCGAAGTCTTCGCCGAAATCGAATCCATGAAGATGGTAATTAATCTGGAGGTGCGCAAGGCCGGCGGTCGGCTTGTCCAAGTCGCCCAACCCGGTCAAGTTCTTTTCCCGGGTACTTTAATTGCGCGTTTGGATGAACAGGACGCGTCACATGCCCAACGACCGGTAGTTTTCAGCGGAAACATGGCGGAGTGGGATGAGACGCAGAAACAATTAGAGCATGCCGATATTCGTCTTAACACCAAATACGAAAACGTCATTCAAGTAATATAAAGGCGATTACATTTATGTGCAATTCATACATATTATTCAATTATTTTTAGTCGTGTCGTGATGTGATGAATGGATATTCCGTGCCTGAAATGGTCTTTAAAAAGCACACTCAACGCATTTTAGATGATCTATTTACGGTTCTAAGTGACGAAAAATTACCCTATTCTCTCTTCAAAGTAATGCTCAACGTCGTTGAATCACGCATTAGTCGAATGTCGACCTACGATCGGATAAAAGAATTGATTCGCGACGAGTCAAAACCGTTTCCCGCTATTCAGCTAACGGAAGAAATGGAGAACTACTTAAGCACTGTCGATCCGGCAGACGTCGGCATTGAAAAACAATACTTTGAGGCCCTACTTCGAATCTGCGAACGCTTTGAAGGCGGTCTCGAGGGGCACATAAAAATTGTCCTTATCGAATTACTTGAGGCCTTTTTGGACACAGAGACCTACTTTCAAGAAGTCTCTTATGATACGGGTGTTTCGGCCGTAAAAGCGAATGTATGATAATTTTGTTTTCCATAAATGATATATACCTATTTATTATTTGTAAAATTGATATAGGATCCAAGCTTGACGTCCGTGGTGCGAAAAATCTATTCTCATACGCAGGTACTAATGAAGAACGCATTTCTTTGCGAACTAATTCTTCGTCTTGATATGCCCTTGGTCTTAGCGTTACAAACAATTCTTAAAAAATTGGCAAATCTATTCAATCCCGAAATAGAGCCGCTGGCGCTTTGTGTTCGCCAGGTGTTGAACAAGATGCATGAAACAAGCTATGGCGATGTTTGCTCAAACGTAAGTTATGCAGTAATCATATTTCAATAGATATAAAAATTATGCCATTCGATTCCTAGTAATTTATAAAACGGTCGTAATTGAAAATATTAACAGAATCTTATCTGGGTCTCGAATTTATAAAGTCTACCAATTTTTTTAAATTCATGTGTTACGTGGTATATAATTTTCGATTCGCCGATCGACGATATAAGCAAAATACTTCGAGAGCACATAATAACATAGAATAACGCAAACCTTATAAAAATAAATTTGATTAAGAAGTTACTTAAGTATTTCACAAAAAATATTAAAATGCTTCCACATAGGATCAGGAGTATCCAGTACACAAAAAGCTTTTTTCTGGACATTTTTAATTAAAAATTAAAAAAAAATTTGAACCCACATATTAAGATATAGCTGCAATAAGCAGAAATAATACAATCGTTCAATTTAGGAGGGCATAGTTCATTTAAAAATCATAGAGTATGTCATCAAAATTTTGGACAGGGGGAAAGTAAAAAGGTACAAAAGCAGTATGTTATGGCTTTGAGCTAGACGTTTAGGATAATTTCTTATGATAAATGGGATAAATACAACATGTTTAGATAAGCAAATACTTGAGTAAAAGCGAGGAAAAAGTAACAAAAAATCGCTCGCACGTCAATTGTTATAAGTAGAAGCCAATTTCAAAAAAAAAAAATCGAAATTTTCACTCATTTAGCGAAATGTTCTTACAATCGGCCTTTAAGGTTATGCTTAAGCCTAGACTCTTTTGTTTTTTGGTCTAGGCTAATTTCACTGATCTAGTGAAATTTTAATTTTAAGAAATTTATTTACCACATCTTATATGTTTTTTTAATAGCTACTTTTTAGCATTTTTAGCATTTACTTTCCAGAATTACTTGAACATACATCTGTCTTCTAATAGTCAGATTCAAAATCAGCGCCACAAAACTCATAAAACCATATACAGTCGACTCCCCCCATTAACATAAATTCCCATTAACATAAACCTCCCATTAACATAATCGTTTTGGCAGCTTGGTTGGTTTTCACCCATTAGCCCCCTTAACATAACGCTCCCCCATTAACATAACGCTCCCATTAACATAGTTAACGCGCAGTCCCTTGGCGTTATGTTAATGGGGGCGTCGACTGTACACAATAAAAAAATTGAATTTTTAAATTTTGAACCCTGGTCCTATTTTATGGTCATGAAGAACTCTAAGGTCAAAGATATTGTCAGATTCGTAATTAGAAACCTATAAATCCAGAAAGTTTCAGGCAAGAATTCGAAAAAAAATTTTTAACTCAATTTTATTTAGTGGTGAAAAATATATTTTTTGGAATTATTTTATAATTTAGATGACTGGAAATAATTCGGAGCGATCGCTTAGCGATTTGGTGGCACTTTGTTCGGCGGAAGGCGGCGACATTATTCTTAAAGATTTCGTGCATGCGAATGGCGAGGGAGACTTGATTTTGCACGAATTTTTCTTCACGAAAAATGCAGAAACCAATCGCTTTGCCGTGAAGCTATTTATCAAGCGCAACTTTCACGTTTCGGATTCCGATATTGAAGTTCTGCCAACAGATAACCATAAAATGTTGCTTTTTAAATTTGTCATTTCGCCATCGACGCCAATGTACACCGGTCATAAGCAGCGACCGCGCGTGCATCGCAAATTATCGGCGGCACCTCTGCCCGGCAGCGTGCCTACGGCGACAACGCCCGGCAGCATCGATTCCGGCCAGTTTGTCTATTATTTGAGCGTACTCAGCGAGCTAGACCTTCTTCGACAAGACAGTCTCGTCGAGACGCTAAAGAAGCATCATAGCAAGGACGCCAACAACACTTTTCTTTTTGTAGCGTATCCGCGCGGCGAAAACGGCTTCAAAAAGGCGATTGGTAGATAATACAATTATAAAAAATATGTTCATTAAAAATTAAAATCTATTTATTTATTCCCAGGTTTACCTGAAGCTGAACTGCGTGCGTTGAGTCGAGAACTGCGCAATGAGATCGGCAAAAGGCTGAGTAATACGGGTGTGAACGCGCAGGCCGTTGACTTGATGCTATCGCGTCCGTCCCATCCGCCGCTCTACGCTCAATACGACTTTTCGGCGAAAGAGAAACTGGAATTGTATCGACTTCCGCCCGGTACCGAAGACATTGTGACACGTCGCACCGCCGACGAACCGGCTAGTTCGCCATATCTATTGTTTCGTTTCAACGATCACGGCATTATGCGCATTTTTGCGCGTTGTCTTTTGCGTGACGTTGCTCGCATTTTTCATGCAGCCGACAAATACGCCGCCACAAGGTAAACGACTATAAATGTTTAACGTTTTAATTTATACAAAAATTAATATAACTAAATGTCTAAAAAGGTGTATATTATAGTTCCACGGATCTGTTGAAGAACAAGTTGATAGATCTATTGGATGGCGCTTGCGGAGAGATTCGAGTTAGCTCAGCCGCCGATAAGACCCCGGGAGTGATGTACGATTGTAATCACATTCTTATTTGCTTGGACTTTGATCGGCAGCTGGACACCAACGATTGGTGGACGGCGGCCGAGCAGGCCATTAGGAGTAGTGAGCGTTTTCTCGTTAAGCACAAGGTCACTAAAGTCGAAATCACCTATCAATCGCGCGGCAGCGAAAATTCAACATCACCGGAAACAACGCGTATCGTTTACATCAACGATACCGGCGCTATTCCGGAAATTTTTGCCTATAAAGTTGTTGATGTAAGAAAATAATCTATATGAGTGGTTCTAAAAAATTATATATATATATATTTTAGGATAAGCTGGTTCCGCTCACTAAGGTTCGTGGTCCGCAGGCTGGACAAAGCTGTTACGCTCCGCATCGCTCAATTCCGAATGTGGCCATGCAAAAGAAGCGATATCATGCGAGCAAAACCGGCACCACATATGTTTACGATTTTCCGCTTATGTTTGGTCAAGCTGTTCTCAATTTGTGGAAAAACTTCGAGGCTAGCGATCCCACTTCATACGCAAAGTATCTTTGATTGATTATATATAGTTTTTTTCTTTTAAAAATTAAATATATTTAGAATCGTGCAAGAGGAATTGCCGCAGTGGCAACGCGACGCCCTAGAAACATCCGATTCGAATGCGTTTGTGCGTGCCTGCGAAATCGTATTACGTGGCGATTCCAATGGCGTTAGTGCCGAAGACGACGCTCGAACCGAGTTTCATATTATTCGCGACGATGCCGAATTGGAACGTCGCCTGAGCTCCGGTGAAAACGATCGCGGTATGGTGGCCTGGGAAATGGAAATATGGACGCCGGATGCGCCGCACGGCCGCAAAATTGTCGTGATTTCCAATGATATTACCTATAAAATCGGCTCATTTTCGATGCGCGAGCATCGACTATACCATAAGGTTATATTCGCTTTTAATTATTAAGCACATCATCCAATAATTTTTAAAACGATTTTTTTTTTAGGCGAGCGAATACAGCCGAATGCACAAAATGCCGCGTGTTTACTTGGCGGCAAACTCGGGCGCTCGCATCGGATTCGCCATGGACGTGAAAGAGCGTTTGAGTGTCGAATGGAATGACCCAGAGAGGCCCGAAGAAGGCTATAAATATCTGAGCGTAGATTGCGAAAGTGAAACCGATCCGGTTCTCAACCAGATCGAATATACGAAAATAGTCAACGGAAAAACTAGATATCGCATCGATGCCATTGTGGGAAAAGAGGTAATTCAATATCGAAAACGATTCCAACATGCATAAAGAATTTTTTTTATTTATTTATTTATTGGACAAACAGGTACAATAGGTATACTAACGTTGTCATAATACAGCAAAATTACAATGATAATAAAGTCAATAAAGTCTATAAAACTTTTGGTTTAATTATAACAATAAGGAAAGAAAAAATTAGAAAAAAAAGAAAAAAGAAGTACAATTAGAAAAAAAGAGAGAAATACAATTATTCATTCATTTATTCAGAAATACAATTATTCATAAATCACTTCCTCGCCATAAGCCTGGGTTTGGGGATTCCCGCTTTAACAAGTCGTTTAGAGAATAGTTCTGAATTATTACTGAGAATTATTTCTTCAGATATTTTATTCAAGGATTAATTGTTCGGACAAAAAAAATGTGATTTTTAGCAGAGGTATTTTGATTTCTCAATGATAGAGCCCTTCTATTATTTAAAATATTTTTCTGGAAGTAAATCCAGGGATCAAGATGTGTTGAATGAGTCAGGATTTTATATACATATTATGATTAAATCGAGTAAAGTACGTCTACTTTTAAGATCTTATAAATTACATATTTTAAGTCTTTCTCCATATTTAATTTTTTTGGTCTTTTTAATTCCACATTTCTTAAAAGCTCGATAAATAAATGTCTTTTGTACTTTTTCAATTCTATTTATTTCAAAATTGTTAGGTGGATTCCATATTTCTACCGCATATTCCAACTGAGGCCTAAATTTTCGTAAATAAATTTCATCCCATTCAACAAATATAATTATGAACTTACAGAACGATATCGGCGTTGAGAACTTGGTCGGTTCTGGTCTTATTGCCGGCGAGACGAGCGCCGCATATCGCGAAGTGCCCACGTATTGTCTTGTTACTGGTCGTGCCGTCGGAATCGGTGCCTATGCAGCTCGGCTTTCGCACCGAATTTGCCAGGTATTTTTGATTTAATTTTGTTCTATTTTCTAAAATAAACAATTTCAATCCATTTTTTCGTCTCGTAAAATTTAATATGAGTCTCCTCTTACTCGCATCTTAGCTATAAGAGCCATTCATCATCAGATAGTCAAACAAAGTAGCTATAAGTATTCGTTTTCGGAATTTTTTTCTCCATAAAACCCAGCATTTTTGGAATGTAGGGGCTTCAAATAGAACAGCTTTTCACGAAGAATGAATTGAAAAATGAGGAGAAAAATTACTTTATTACAGGGTTGCCAGATGTCCTTTTTAAAAAGATTTGTTCTTTTTTTTGAGGGGGTCTGTTCTTTTATATTTTTTGTTCTTTTTTGAGATGTTTGACTATTTGCACTGAGATATTTGACTATCTGATGATGAATGGCTCTCTTAGGCACAGAGGATCAGGAGTTCCGAGAAGTATTAATTGTTGAGAGAATAAAGAATCTGACCCGAAAAGTTAACGAAATAGACCAATTTAGATATTTTTCGAAAAATCTTTTTTGTTGTTGGAAGTTATCAATAAAATATTTTTTTCGTGCCCAGCGCTCTTTTTTATTTGATTTTTCCATCTGGCAACCCTGCTTTATTATAAATTTGGATTGAGACGGATTTGTTTTGGCTTTCTACATGGCTCATTGGCTCATACACAATACAGGCTTTAAGTATTAAATGTTGTTTTTTTTAAAGGTCGACAGCTCGCATTTAATTTTGACGGGCGCCCCAGTTCTCAATTCGATTTTGGGACGTGAAATTTACACGTCGAACGCGCAATTGGGCGGTCCACAAATTATGTATCGCAACGGCGTGTCGCATGCGATTGCGCGCACCGACTTGGACGGTGTGCAAACAATTGTGAAGTGGATTTCCTACTTGCCAACAACAACTCCATCTCGCAATTCGAGTACTTCAATACCGACTCTTCTCAATTCGCTGCGAATGCCTAAAGTAACAATTCATTTAATTGTTCATTTTCTGTAATTTTTTTTCAACTTTTTAGCACTTAAAATGGCTTAGTTCATATTTTAATTGAGGAATTAACAATTATAGGACGATGCATCTCGTTTTGTAACAACGTCTCCAACTAAAAGTGCGTACGATCCGCGCACCGTACTCGATCCGCCGGAGGGCGGCGGTCTCTTCGATCGCGGCACTTTTGACGAGATAATGGCCGGTTGGGCGAAAACCATCATTGTTGGACGAGCACGTCTACGCGGTCTTCCCATCGGCGTGGTGGCCGTGGAGACGCGCACAATGGAATGTGAAATACCCGCGGATCCCGCTCACGAGGACTCGCAATCGCGCGTCATACATCAAGCCGGTCAGGTTTGGCACTCGAATTCCGCCTACAAAACCGCCGAAGCCATTAACGACTTCAACAACGAAGGCTTACCGCTCATAGTGGTAGCAAATATTCGTGGATTTAGCGGCGGTCAAAAAGGTTTATTTTCAAGGGAATATATTAGGAAAAAAACGAACATCTTCATAATTTGTTCGAATATAATAAATTAATAAACGTATTTTATCGTAATTCCCTTGCAGACATGTTCGAAATGGTGCTTAAGTTCGGCGCCTGTATAGTGGACGCGTTGCAAACGTACACACAACCCATTGTCGTATACATTCCACCATTCGGCGAGCTGCGCGGTGGCGCGTGGGCCGTGCTCGACACAAAAATCAATCCGACGTGTATTACAATGCTAGCGGATCCCGAATCACGCTGCGGTGTTATCGAGGCGAGCGGAATCGTCGAAATCAAGTTTAGAGAAGGGGATTTGTACGTTGTTTTCTTCTATTATAATAGTAAATAATATTATTTTGGTACGAATAGATAGTTGTTTAATCGATTATGATTTTGCCTAATTTTTTTTGCAGATTCAAACTAATGCTAAAAACTGACGCAAAGTTGCGCCGCTGGAAAGCGATCGCCGACGACAAGGCCGCGACCGACGCTCTACGCGAGGACGCGAAGCGCGAAATCGCTGTACGTCGTGAGTTCCTCACGCCCATCTTCAAAACGGCGGTGACGAAATTCGCCGATTTGCACGACACGACCGCGCGAATGCTTGCAAAGGGCGCGATAGACGTGAGTTGTTTTCTTAACTTTTCTTTAAAAAAAAATTCATTGATAAGCTTTTACAAGTAATAATAATTTGTTGCAATTTTTTTTATAAAGACTAATAATTAACATTAGTTTAAAAAAGATTGAATGATCTTATTTGTTTTACGCAGGGAATAAATATTCTTAATCGGTCTGCGCGTTCAATAACTATTCCTTACAAGACCTATGTGCACAAAATGTAGTAACGACTTTTTCCTTTTTATGTGATATTGAGTGAAAACGAGCCCAAGAAGAGAACTTTATTTTTTATAATATATTTCAAAACAAAACAACAATAAAAATAAAAAAAAGTCCAGCACGGCAAGAAAAAAAACTGAAGCCAAAAGCGCTTTTTTATTTTCGCAACAAAAAAACAAAACGCCAAAAAAAATAAATTAAATTTGAATTGTTTTAAATAACCAAATTCATGTTTTCGCTATTCGCGACATTGACGACAATGTTTTTTCTTTGTTTTATAGGATGAGGTGGCATGGTGTAGTTCACGCGACTACATTTTCAATTTGCTAACCGTTGAGATGGCGAAAATGTCAATGGCTCGACGCTATTTGCACGCCGCCGGACTCAGTCATTCGTCTTCGGAGGCGGTTCTCTCCGTCAAATCGCGAAACGGCGACGGCGCCGGTGGTCCGTTAGCGGTACGCGCCAGCATCGACGAGTTGACCATCGGCTATGCGTGGGTGGAGTCGCATCTGGCCGACGTCAACGTTCAGGCGAAGCTGAATCGTCGTCAAATTCCGGGCAGTAGTGGCGAGACTTCAGGTCGCACCCGTTATATCTACGATCCGGAGGCGATTTGCATCTACGCGGAAAGCAATGCGTTCGCCGACGTATTGGCACAAATCGATTTGCAACGATCCAAGTCTGCCTTGCTGAGGTTCGCTTCTCTTCTTGATTGTTGATTGATTAAAAATAAATTATTTATCATTTTTTTTTGGAATTTATTAATTTTGTTAATATAGGAATTCAAATTTTTAAATACGAATAATCGCTTTTAGTAAGTTGAACAATAATGAAGTCGCAAAACAGGCGATTGTAAGCGAAATTCTCTCTAATTCGACGGAAGCGGCTCGAGAGCGTGTCCTTCTTAATGAAATTAACGCCCTCAACGAGGCGGATCGTAAGCGTTTTCTTAGTACTCTTCTAAAAAATCAGAAAAACAAAACTTAGCCGGAAATGCTCGATGATTGGCTTGCTGATTTTTTTTTCCTTTTAAAAACGATTGTTTAAATAATCTAAATAGAGAATTCTCCCAATAGTTCAACGCAATAGTGAAATGTATCTCTGTTTTGAGTAATTAAAAAATTAAGATATTTTTCCTATTAACTTGAATTAGCAGATGTTCCTACAAGACAATTAGCGAATTAACTCGCAGTAATAAAATAATGTTTAGATGAATTTTTAAAATTATTCCTCTACTTTTTGAAGATATAACTAACAGACTCATAAATAAGCAGGTAGAAATGAAAGATATTTGAAATTTACTTTATCAATTAGCTAATACATTTTCTTTTTTTTTTCAGCGTTCTTTTAAATCCACCCCTTTAAAAAAACCTTCTTCTCTTTTTGAGGTACAAATTTACCGATGTGACCAAATCAAATTAAATTTTTATTACATGCCCAACCTTATTAACGTTTATTTTTTCACTCGAATTAGCTATTTTTAAAATTTATTTATTAGGTACTTAAAAGCTATTTACTATTATCTTTTGAACAGTGATTGCCTCTATTCTGTTACCTGGGTTCTCATTTTTCAACGTTTTCAATTTTTACTAATTTTTCGTCTCACATTTGCCTTGTTTTTTTAGATTTTTCTAATTACTTTTGTATTGTGCATTTAAAATATATTGAAAAAGTTTTCTGATTTCCAAGAGAGTTTGAATTTATATATATATTTAAATTGTTTAATTTATTGGAAATCAACCTAAATTATATACATATTATATAACACATTATAAAAATAGTGATTATAATAAATTTTTATCGATAATTACATATCACATAAAATATGTTTGGTAAAACATATGAAACATTTATTATGAGCGTTTATTTCATTTCGATTTCCAAATCTTATAATGGCTAGATTTATAAATTCGATCTTCTTAATTATGCCATAAATTTGGGTAAATAAGACGCGACCGTTCGAAGAATTTTTGAATTTTGACTCAGTCTTCATTCTGTTATTCTGTGTCTGTAAAGCATTAAATTTATGGAGTATCTTCATTAAAACAGGCCCAAGCTGTAGTTTAAAAATTTTGAGCTCAATTTTCGTTTATAACAGAATGAAGACCAAATTAAAATTCAAAAATTCTTAGGTATTTCAAAATTTCTTAGGTTTCCCGAACTTAGGATATTTCATTTTATTCAAGTTTTGAAGATAAAAATTCGATAAAAATTGAAATCGGCCAAAAATATGTTGTCTTTCCCAAAATTTTATTATTACATATTTTGTCAGAAATATCAATTTTTAAATAAAATTTTCCAAAGTCTCATCAAAACAATTTTTTATGAAAAAATTAAAAATCATTGCATAATATTGCTGTATTCAGGCTGTTATTTTGGTGCATTTATCCTACCCTTATATAAAAGCAGGGCAGTTAGAAAAAATTTTGAATTTTGATATGGCTTTATTCGAAGACGACTATATGTGATTAAATTCATTATATAATAATTTTTAGCCCTGATTTGATTTTAATAAAAAGAAAAAATTCCCAGAACTTTATGTACAATTTGATTAGTAAGTAATAAAATGAATTCGGAAATCAAGCATTTTTCGAGTTTGGCCCAGCAAAATTAGGGGGCATATTAAATATATTTTTTATTTTCGGTTCTTTTGCATTCATTATCTTTCCACAAAAAATTGTGATTTTTACTGGAATTCAAATTTAAAATAATGAGAACCCTAAATTTCTATGCTAATTTATTTGGAGGTCATTTTTTTGGGACACGCTGTAATAATAATAATAATAATCTGTCTCAAGAAACACTAAATTTGAATTCCCCATGTCAAAAAACTTTAAAAAATCACAATTTTTTATGGCCAGATAACCCCTCTTCCCCATGTACTTTATTTTCCCTTTCTTTCCCATATTTTTATCATATTCTTATCAATTAATTTTAGTTGAAAATTTTTCGCTTTTCATTTGCATCATGAGAATTGAATTTCTTTAGATGTTTTGATTTTTTCCAATGGAAAGTGCTTTATTTTTGAAAATATTTAGAATTATTATTTATTTGCATAGTAATTTTTGTAATCAATATTTTAATGCCGTATATACTATAGAATTTGATGAATTTAGCCACACAAGTGAAAATCAATTGGTTTCGTAAAATATGGAAACCCATGACGGGAACAAAATGGGTCGATGGGGCGCCACGAGTTATCTTATCAGTAACATGTTAGGCTCTGGCATTTTCATTACTCCTGTCGATATACTCAACTACACAAATTCAGTATATTTTTGTTGGGATTAGTGATACATAAAAGAAAATGTTTTAAATTGTCAAAAATCTAAAAATAGTTTTTTTTTGGCTTTTATTTTTTTTTCTTATTTTTTAGAGAAAATTTTCGTCAATTTTTATATTCATTTAGAATTTTTTTTTAGGTGGGGCTTTCGCTTGTCGTTTGGGTTCTTTCAGCCGTCATTTCGGCATTGGGTGCCTACACGTATATTGAACTCGGAACCAGCATTCGCCGATCCGGCTCTGATTTCGCCTACATGTGCTATGTGAAATGGTGAGCTCCGGATTTCCTCTATTTTTTGGTATTTTTTCATTGAATAGATGTAAAGCAGTAGAAATTTTATTTATTTTTTGTTTTAGGCATGCTATTGGGTTTATGTTTATGGCTAGCGCGTGTTTATTTACGTTCCCATTGACGCTAGCTATTCAAGCAGAGGCATTTAGCGCTTATATTATTCAAGGTCTCAACCTAAGTCTTTATAGCTGCGAATGTTCGTTAGCAGACATAGGCGTTAGTGGAGGAATTTTTGGGCATTGTTGGCGGACCGTGGTTGCTAGTAAACTTATTGGATTTGGACTTGTATGTAAGTGAATTTTTGATTTTTAATATTATAATTTTAATATTAATTCCATTTATACAGTATATAACAGGGCTTCTATTGTTTCTCAACTTTTTCTCGTTGAAAACTTTTGTTGCGCGATTTCAAATTTTGGCCACCGTTGCTAAACTTTTTTCCGCGACTATAGTAATTCTCATCGGCTTCTATCATTTCTTCATAAAAGGTAAATTTTTATGACTGTAAAAACATTAACCTAATTTCGTGTGTATAAGGCGGGGTGTTTTGAGCCAAATTTAAATTCGCGCCAATGAGTTCATTCTGTTGTATCGGATCCGTTGGGGTCCAAATTTTGTGCCCACTTTTATGAAACTGAAGCAAAGGCGGGCACAAAATTTGGACCCCAACGAATCCGATACGAACAGAATAAACTCAACGAATATGAAAGAATATTAATTACCCTAATATCGCGTGTATAAGACCGGATGTTTTAAATTGGCGCCAATGAGTTCATTATCTGTTCGTATCGGGTCCATTGGGAGTCCAAATTTTGTGCCCACTTTTATGAAACCGAGACAAAGGCGGGCACAAAATTTGGATCCCAACGAATCCGATAAAAGCCTTTGCTTCAGTTTCATAAAAGTGGGCACAAAATTTGGACTCCAACGGATCCGAATACGAACAGAATAAACTCATTGGCGCCAATTTAAATTTGGCTCAAAGCATCCGGCCTTATACACGCGAAAATTAGGATAATTAAATATTTTACTAAATTTCGAAATTTATCAGTCGAATCGGTTCGGGCCCGAGCCAATTTTTTTTTTGCAGCAAAAAAAGAAGCGAACTATTTTTGGCTGAATTTGTCTTCAAGCAAGTAATATTTTTAAATTTTTTAGGCAAAACGGAAAACCTTCAGAATCCATTTGTCGGGTCTGACTATAAAATCGGTTCGTTAGCAGGCGCCCTTTTCTCGGGTCTCTTTTCCTACGACGGCTGGGACATTCTCAATTTCGGCGTCGAGGATATTGCGGTTCCACAAAGGTCTAATCAATTTATAAATTTAGCCGCAATATGCTTAAAACTCTATTAATTTTATGTAGATTGAATAAAACTTTTATCGTTTTTTGTAACAAGATTTTTATCTTGTTACAAATGTTGTTGTTTTAGGACAATGCCTTTTGCCATTGTTTTTGGCGTCAGCATTGTAGCATTACTGTATGTAGCAATGAACTTTTCCTATTTTGTTGTACTTACCGTATCGGAATTCAGACATTCTTCCGCTATCGCTACAGTATGTTTTTGAATTTTATATCTTATTTGTTATAAAATAAATACAGTAAAATTGTATTATTTTTAGACTTTTGCTCAAGAGACTATGGGTTCGCTTCATTATTTAATGTCGTTTCTGATCAGCATTTTGCTTCTGGGCTCATTGAATAGTACGCTATTTGCGGCTTCAAGGTTTTATCTTATGACAAAATAGCTTTAAGTTCATTCAGTTAACATCAGGCTATTTTTCAACGACTATTTAAAGACTTTTTTTTAAATACAGTACCTTGTTTAGATGCATGTTTGCCGCATCACGTGAGGGCCATCTACCAGCATTTTTGGCTTGTAAAAACGAGCGACACGACAGCCCCAGGGCCGCTTTATTTTTTCATGTACAATTATTATTATCATCTTAGTAGATAGATCTATGTGACACAAAAAATTTGCCATTGTCTTATTTTTACTAATAAATATTATTGCAATTCTTCCAGGTCATACTAGCTATTACATTTTCGTTTACTGGCAACATTAATCAGCTGGTTAGTTACGTGTCTTTTGGTCTCTGGATGCAAAGGTAGAATCCATGTCTTTTTATTTATTTATTTATTTATTTTTGTCTTTTTATTTATTTATTTTTTGAGATTTATTTTTAAAGTTCTCGAAAAATTTTTTTAGCTTAATAATAAAATTAAATTCAATAGAAGTATGGCTTATAAAGTCTGGAATTATAATTCGAGAAAAATCTAACAGCATCTAATTGAGTGTGATTTTTTGACTCCAATTCCAGAATTAAATTTCCAACCTCAAAATTTCGAGTATTTTCATATTTATGAATACTTACAAAATCAGTGCAACAAATTTTTAATTCTCGAAAATTTCAATTCCTTTCGATTTTCGTAATTGAAAATTTATTTTCCTCGCACCTACATATGCATAGTTAATAGTATCACAGATGCTTTACCTTATCTGCGCTACTGTACATTCGTCTCAAACATGTTCCAGTACATCCAGAAGCTATTCGAGTCCCAATTATTCTCTCAATGACATTTTTGGCGATTTCTTTGTCTTTAGTCATCGTTACAATATCGGAGAATTTCGATACTTCAGCTATTGGGCTTTCTTTGCTAGTGATCTTTGCCATCATTTACGGATTGTTGTTGTGTGAATGGGCTCCTTTACGTAACATCGAATGGTTCCATAATGTCATAGACCGAATTAACTGTATGTTATTGCATTATTTGAACTTCTATTTATCCTGTCAATCGTGTGTTACAGAATTTTGAAGCTGCGAAAACGCAATGAAAATTTCAAAAGAGGAATATTTTTTACCAATCTATAATTCATTCAGATTGGCTTTGCATACAAGCGCAGATCCTTTTCAACGGTCTCGTTGAGCTTGGTAAAACTGAGGAGGAGCAAAGGGTGGTGCGCGTCTCCGCCACTCGACGCGACGATGAGATTTTACCGCTACGTGCCAGCAGCGACGTAAGTGTTCGAGCCTCCACAAGCGCAAATGATACAGCAGATATAATTAGTCACGAGTGATGAATAGAGTGAAACAAAAAGTCACATCCAATACAAAAATACACAAAAAATGCGATTGTATTGTTTTGCTACAAACTTTTTATTTAAAATTTGTTCAAATTTACATATATTTTTATTTTTTTGTAACCAGCTATTTTTAAGTTTATTTTCTTTCTTTGGTCTTGAGTCTAAGAATTTTAAAAATACCGCTGAAAATTCGATATATTCTACAAATATTAGATTAAGAAAAAGTTATTGACCGATTTATTTTTGATGATTATATGTATACCGAAATTGCCGACGGAAAATACTTTTATTAAACGCCTTTTACAAAATATTAACGCTTTCTACAAAAGAGTTATATTCAGTTTTATAATTTACAAATATTTTTGTTATGGTTTTTTGATTTTGTTAATTTTATTTAAATTTTATAATTTTATAAAAATAAAAAAACTAAATTGACAATCATATCCATATCCATTAGTCAAAATTCTACAATCTCATGAATGGAAAAAAGTGAACGCACTTTTATTTCCTTAAAACCTAATGATTCGACAACTTTTTTGGATTTTTTAATTTTTATAATCAGGAAATAAAAATTCAAAAGTTGTTTGTGATCAATGTTGGTACAGCTTTGACATTCGATAAAAGTTCTCAACTTCAACTAAAGGTAATTCTTTATAACAATTTTTTAAAACTTTTTGACAATTTTTTAAATTTTGTGTATATATATTAAAAATGAAAATTTATATATTATTTTTATAAAGATTTGATAATTCTTTATTTATATTTTTAATGTTCGATTCTGTTTGATTTTACCATTGCTATTTTATATTTATGACATATAAGATAAAAATACACAAAAATTTTCTCCATTGATCTATTCCATTTTATCTTTACATATATGTATGTAGCTATATAAAATATGCATTACGGTGTGGAGGATATATTCAACTTTGTCTTAATTCGAAATACTTATTCTGGTCACAAACTGCATTTATTTTTGTTGTAGTTGTTGTAAATTCATAAGGGAATTGTTAAAAAAAACAAAAGGATATAAAGGAAATGTTGCCAAAGTCTCGACAAATGGATAGTTTTCGGATTCTTCACATTTTAAAGTTATACTTTTTAAAAGTACGTTGTTAAGTCAAAAAAATATTATTTTTGCTTATAGACGGATTTTACAACTTTTAAACACCTTGCATTTTTCTACGCGGATATTTCATTTCAATAAAGACGTGTAATTATGGTAAGCCTTTTAAACTTACAAAACTTATAAAAATCATACTTTATTTTTTATAAAAGATGATCAATAATTTTTTAAAAATATCTAAATATATAGCTATTGTGAGTATTTAAGTAAGATAAAAACATAACTTTATCATATATGTATATATATTTCTAGTTGTTCTAGTTGAATTACGTTTTTTGATAAACTTTACTTAATAAAATTAAAGCAAATATTTTTAAGGGTTTATACATATTAAAATACATTTAATCTTATTTAGTCCACTATTATTTACTTTATATATTCAATGCTTTAGTTTAATAAAAAAAACATGAAATGCTGGAACAATAGCTAATTTTTAATGTGAGATAAAAATTGTATTCGAAATGACGAGGTAACATTTTCCCCTCATGTATATGTGTTGACCCTTGTAAATTTTTTGCATTCAGAAAATTTTTTTTATAAACATATATTCTATCTCTTAGCGAGAGCGAATTTCCATATCTGCGCGATGCCTAAAATACAAATGCATTATATTTAACACATGCAAGCATTTATAAAGCAAAACGAGACAATACTGAAGTCTTTTGTCTTTTAAATAAAACGAGAATACGAAAAGTCTGCATATTTTGTTAGCATTCTAATTTTTGATTATATTTACTTCATACCTTCCCATTTTCATTAAACCAAATGTAATATTTATAGTTCCATACCCTTCTATGACTTGAAATTCTATACACATAATTTATTAAATGCATTAAGAGAATTTAATCACATTTTAATATACGTTAATCCACTATTTTTAAAAATTAAGTTAGATACTTTAACGACTTAAAAAAAACTATTATGTAAAGAAATTTTTATTCATTAAAATGCTTTGAATATCTTTTGTCATTTTTTTTTAAATTTAGGAAATTCGATAGTCTTTTTTGCTGTTCAATAACACAACTTAGAAAATTAAAATTTTTTTTGCATTATAGACATTTTTTGAGGCATTTTTTCTTTGCTTGGTTGCTATATATGTACATATATGTACTCTATTTGTGTAAAGAAACAATTAAAAATAGAATTAATAGTAAAATTTTCTTATTTTATAAAATTATATAAACCGAATTTGAAAATTTGGCGAACATCCTAACATTCTAGTAAAAACAACAACAATGAAAACTGCGAATACAACAACAGCGAAATTGGAAATAAATTGAAAAAGCGTAATTATTATCTTTTCATTATACATGGCATGCTTTCTCTTTTTATTTTTAATACGTCCTGTTTTTTTTCTTTGTTTGGTTGCCATTCGTAATTCGCGCATGCTAGAAGAAAGCCGATGTCGGTGACTAACCCTTTAGTCATGGTTTTCTATTTTATTTTTAGTGGTCATTCTTTAACTGTTAAAAATTTACATCATGAAATAGCACTTATGTGCTATGCATATAAGTGCTCTTACAAATTTTGCGTATTCTATACACACTTTTATTTTATACATACATAATTAAATATAGAAGTATGAAAAATAGGAAATTGCTAAAATAAATGCCCAGTTGTAAATACAATGTATGCAAATATATAAAAATCTTATTAATTACTATTATTATTATTATAGGAGAAAACTAACGACTTGGGAACGGTTCCGTCACAAATTGCACGACCTGTCTTAACAAACAACTCCAACCCAAAAAAAGTAATCAATAACAAACAGGATTCCAATGTTATCGCTATCGCAACTGAAGATGAAACAGATGACAGTGCTCCTTCATTAGCAACACCATCAGCAGCTTCTGCACTAACAGATACTACCAAAAATCGATTATCTGATAATCAACAACAGCAGCATCGATATTCCACATACCAACCATCATATAGAAGCACAGTTGCAGAGTATTATGGTAGCAGTTATTGGGAAAATCAAAATCATCCTATATATTGCAGTTGGAATCGCACTCAACATTCACCATTAAATTCTGCGCAAAATAAAGTGGGTGCACTTACATCCAATACATTACCTGCTAATTATACTTCAAACTCCAACAGTCATATTACATTTCGAAAAGAGCAAACAAGTGTAGGATCAAGAGCAGGCGGAGCATCATTAGCAGCCACAACTTTAGACACACAATCCAATTGCAGGTTATTTAGATTATTTTCAAATTTAACAAACATCTATTTAATTCATATTTTATTTTAAAGTAGTTAAATACAAATACATACAATAAAATATTATAATAAAACTAAAAAGTAAATAAATTGCAGTCTTGATACGACAACACTCAGCCAACACACAAATCATCTTTCTTCGTCATTAATTCTTACACCAGCCAATCCCGTTTATTTACCTACTTCTGCCCATATAAGTACTAGAGCGCAAGCGGCTGCTGACAATAACACATTTCTGATGTCGATATCGCCACAAGGTGGTGTTGGATCCTCAGGGATTGCTCAAGGGCAACTAAATGCTAATTCGGCAATGATTGCTTCTGCTGTTTCTACAACACCATCAACAGTTATGCAACAATTTTGTTGCGAATGCGCAGCTACACAAAATCGCTGCAGCACTGACTATTGTGTCTGCTATGCTTCACGGCGAATGTGTGATGAACACTGCGAGAGTGCAAGGTTGTTTAATTAAATCACGGAATAGATGCCAAAGCCAAACATTTTTCATATAATTTACATTGAATGTTTATTGCTTTTTTATTTAGATATCGGGGCGATTGTTTAAATCAAGCAATTTGTAAATGTTCTTGCGAAGTAGATTCCGCTAAGCCTGCAAAAAATGTTTGCACAAAGTCTGAACGCTGTGACTGCTTGCGCATGAAAGAAGGATGCTCAAAATTATGTGCCTGTAAACAAGTTTGTAAAAATCGTGAACCTCCAAAACGAGTGCAAAAAGTTGCAAAACCAACCCAAGGCTGTCAATGTGCAAAAGCAAAAAAACAATGTGTTAAAAAAGAATGTCAATGTCGAAGTGTGTATGAGTTTTGCTCTAGCAGGTTGTTTTTTTAAATTAAAATTAATTTTATAATATAAGATAAGATGATTTCTATCGCCACAAAATAATCTTAATTATTACAGCTGCAAGTGTGCTGGCGACTGCTCAAATGGAGCATCGAAATTTCATGTGCCAAGGCATGTACAAAATTGCTTTTTGGAACACAAAGCCGAAAGTAGTGGCCTTATAGTGACTTTAATTGGAAATGACTACATTTATCGCGGAGATTTCTATCACGAATCTAAAAGTGATCAGCATGTAGAAGAGCAATTAGTTGCGGCCATTTATGATTTGATTTCTAAATATAAAGTACATTTTATATTTGAAATAACTAATCATTATGCATAACACAATAAGCTGCCATTTAGGTTGATTTATATGATATTGTCATCTTTGTATCGAAAAGTCCATGTTTTCATCAAGATTGCGAACCAAAATGCGAAGTCGTGGATGAATGTCGATCCAATAGAGCATGCGCCAAGTTATTAGGGCTTCTTCTTTCCAAGATACGCAAGGAACTTTCTAAAGTAGACGTGCGAATGACAGCAAAATTTCTCTATACTCATTTGAATCGGGGTGATTTATACACCAAGCAAGGAATCTTATCTATGTTACAAGCTGGAATTAAAGTTGAGCCGTTACTCATGAAGGATTGGTCGGCAATAATGGATTGGTCACCGCATGCAGATCACAAAGGGGAATACTTACAAGTAACTATTAAAAAAATTTAAATGTTAAAATATTGTATTAGTCAATTGATTGAATAAGTTTAAAACTTATTTTTAGATGTGGAGTAATCATAACTTAGATCGTTCTGTGGCTCAATCACAATCGTTTATTAATGAATGTAGACGAGCGTTAGGTCTATCAATGAAGTTTTGGGTTGCTGAAATTCACGAAATTGTAACTAATACAATTTTGTATTATTCTGAAATTCGTCTCAAATGCAATGAACTTAATGATGCACTGAAGCAGGTAAAAATGAAAAATATAAAAACATCGTGTATATAATAAAAACAATAAGTTGGAGCAAATTATAAAGTTGAAAAAATGTTTTAGCTTGATCTCACGGCTACTCCGCATAAGATTCGTTCAACGCCCTCCAAGCGACGTAGTTTCATTGGTAAATTTTTCATTTTATTAAACCCAGAAGTGGTTCATTTTTTGATTTTTTAGACATAATTGAATTGCGTGATAAATTGTTGATGCGCGGGACATCCGAGTCGCGAAGCAAGACTGCTGGAAGTAACATTTCCGTTGCTAGGTAATTATACCTTTAATCGTTGACTTATAAAATATTATTGAAAAATGTTGCAATTTCATTTAATGGTTATCTATTTTCACAATTAAAATAAAAAATAAAAATACACCCCAATAAAAAAATTAATTTTATATATTAATAAAAAACGTCATTAATTTAAAAAATTGTGTAGGAAATTATGTTTCGCGTACTGCTGTATATAGTTTGAAAGTATGTAATTCAAAATTTAAAAAAAAATTTACTTGGAGTCATTTATGAGTATCCAATTATTCCTTTAAAACGTTGAACAAATTTAAAACATATATGTATATGCATAATTTTATTGTCAATTAACAAAAATAAAGATGAGTCCGGTATTTACAATGGATGTTTCAGCGATGATGCACATGCTCAAGCAATGGTTGCTTCGTTCTGCGGGCGCTCATTTGACGATAATGAAACCAACGAAATCGCGCAACGCATTCGTCGTGCTACCACAAATATCAATGTAGAGATTGAGACACTTCTAGAATTTTTAACTCATAAAAGCGCTACTAGTTAACGCTAGGATCGGATCAAAACATTTCCTTTTTACATATTGTATAATTTTTTGCTCACATTTGCCTAATTTTCAAATAAAATGCGTCCAATTTAATCTTTTAAATTAAAAAAGTTTTTAATTAAAAATTTAATCCTATTAATAAATTAATTTCGAGTTCTCTAGTTTTCAATAAAATTTATTTAATTTAATTGATTTTTATTATGTCTTTCAAATTTTCTTTCATTTATCTGCTATTATCCTTTTTTCAACAATGCTCTAATTGTATGCACAATTTTTTAAATTTGATCTCAAATGAAAACTTTGCCATGTAAAAGGTTTTGATTTTTTTAAATTTATATTTTGTACTGTAAATAAAGTCAGTTTTACTTATTTAAAATAAATTTTTTTTTCAGTATTTTTTGCAAAATTTTTCAAAATAAAAGCGATTTATTATTTTAAAATGCATTTTTAAAATTCAAATTTTATAAAATAAAAATAAGAATGCTGCAGCACACAAACTTATCACACAAATTTTTGTACATACCCCGAGGTACGCCGGAATTCCGAGTTCCGACATTTTTTCTTTTCGATTTCTGAAATTTTAGCCATTTTTTCGGAAATATCGGAAATTTTAAAAGTTGAAAAATAATGATTTTTTAATAATTTTTTTTATAAAAAAATTTTCGATTTCCGATATTTCCAATTTCCAAAATTTAAAATTCATTTCCGACGCACCTCGGATACATATTAAAACAATTTGTTTTTGTTAAAAAAAAATTAAATTTCAGCAAAACAAATATTGATGATAAAAAACAAATGACCCGCAATAAAAATAAGTGAATATTAACAAAAAAGATGTTTTAGGGTATATATCTTCAACTAATATCTCATACAAAGCTATACGGGATCATTTTATATTATCGAGGTTATAATTTTGCAATCTAGTCATCCAACTGTAAATTTTTCAAATCAAAGCCTTGAGGATAGCTGGTACTTTTTGAGAGAACCTAAAAAAATTATTTGTATTTTTTAATAAATTGCCACATCATGTATAATATAAAAACGCGTTAATAGCGAATTAATAACAGACTGAAATCATATTGTTGAATAATTAAAAATTACACATATTTGAAAAAAAAAACTATTTACCTCATCAACATACGGATCTGAAGTCTTTACTGTGCAACTGTGTAAGAGGGCAATCGCTTGATCGCGAAGTACAGGCAGCCGGAAATAATCAGCTTCTTGTGTTAACATTGCCAATCGGTCGGGATCCTAATTTTGATTCATTCTATTTCGTTTATGAATTCCTCAAAATTTTTAACTTCTTGTTAAATATTTTATAACGAATTTTTCTATTTAACAACTCAAACTTAAATGAATATGATATACATATAAATATATTGCATTTGGATTGAAATTGTATTAAACAATTTTAATTTTCAAGCACTTTGAATAAAAAATACAAAAAATGGTTTCAAAATTAAATGCATTTTATTCATTATATTTCAATCCCAAGATTTAATTAAGTTTTAAATATAAAAATTGTTCACAAATATCAAAATAGTATGAAAAATGCTTATGTTTTTTCTTTGCCAAATTGTATTAGATGGTCCACAATTTTTGATACACTACAACAATTTTATAAAAACTTAAAATTTTCTACAATAACAATGGATCGTTCTCATCAATATATTCGCCATCACTCTTTGCCAACGAGGGCGTAACATCAGGATTCCGTGTCGGTAAAAGGTGAGCGACTTCTGGGCGAAAAGTCCGCCAAGGCCCGTTCGACTTCGTCATCTTGCGTGAGGTGGCATCCGCGCAGGAATTGCTCCAAAGACCTCAACAAGTGATAATCCGATGGCGCGATGTCCGGGCTTATATGGCTGGTGCTTGAGAACTTCCCAATTCCTCGAGCTTGGGGCGCGCGCGACGCAAAGTGTGTGGTTTCGCGTTGTTCTGCTGGTAACAAACTTGACGTCTTGCGATGCTGCGACGCTGCAATTTGGCTTGTACGCGATCTATTTGGGAGCAGTAGATATTGGAGTTGATAGTGTTGATAGTGTGATAGCATGGAAACAGTTCCCAATAGACCGGACCCAACACCGACCATCAAATATATTCATCATACATAACAATAATAATAAAAAAATTTTGTTGACGTATAAACACAGGTATATCAAAACTTTTGGACCAACCTAATAAATGTTTTTTTTACGTATTCACTCAATATATAGGTTTAAACAAAATTAAAAATTATACTTTTGGTAAACATGCTTCCCAGAGTTGCTTAGTTGCTCGTAGCCGCAAATAATTTAGAATTATCCCAAAACTAAAATATATATATATAAAAACATATTTTTTAACATTAAAGCATACCTACCAAGTAGGATCTCGGTCAATAAAATAAGTGCCTGTTTTATCAAATGTTAAATGGGCGGAACCTCGCCTTTCTATATACCACTAAAGTATTGTAAAATTAATTATTTTAATTATTATTTAATTATTTTTTAATAACTTTTTTACATATTATTTTTTTCATTTGAATATAATAATAGATTTGATAAAGACTAAAAAATTAAAAAAGGTATTAAATAACTAACAGCATAAAGTGCAGATTTTTTGTCTATAGATAGAGTATCAACCGTAGTCATAAAATGATGGCCTCCAACATTAAATTCAATAAGACCAGTCATAATAGAACAAATTTGAATTAATATACCAACAATTATTTATTGATAGATTAAATTGCAAAAATAAATGTTTTTCGCAAAATCACTAGAAATTGCATTTCTAAATTAATTTTTAAATTATTTTAAAAACAAAATAATATAAAAAATATTTGTACAATATTATGAAAGTTCACGTTTTCAAAATAAGGGATGTATACGTAATCGATTACTCACTTCATTTCAAAAATGTATTGCAGAGCTAAGAGCCATCGAAAGTACATACAAAAATATGGAAAATACGCTTAGCACACGCTTACATTTATAACTCGCTTTTTTATGTGTTCACTTATCCGTCATAGCTCATCCTTATTTCTCTCTTATTTCTCTATCTTTAAAAATAAAAATTCGCATTTCAAACAAGAATATGTATGAAATTCTAGTATGTGTGTAAAATGTAGCCGTTTTGCACATATGTATATAAACGCATCCGTATATGTAAGAAATTCGTATTACTTTTTGTTTTTCTATTTATATTTTTTTCTATAAAATTTATTAAAATATACTTAAAATAAAAGTGTAAAACAAAAATAAAATTTTTAAATATTTATTCAAAACATTATTTGTAATTCATTTTAATAAGTAGTAGATTATGTTACATAATAATTTTATAGTAAATTTATATTGAAGTGAATAATTACAATTCTTCGTATGTAACAGCTACAATACAAGCAACTTGATTTATAGTCTCTGTAGCACCATTCTCATAAAGACGTAATTCACCATTGTCGTTACATTTAAGCAAGCGTTCAATCTTTGTTTGACCTTTATGAAACACCAAAATCTTGCCCATCACAATACCACTACAAACTTGCCCATCACAATACCACTACCTTTTTTTATTTGATTAATAATATCTAATAAAATGACTCTAAATAGCTCACTTGTAAAATTACTTGCGTACCATAATCAAGCAGGTGACTTTAAGAAGTGAATAATCATCAATATTATCCACACTGGATTCCATTTTTAAAAATTTACCACCTTCGAGTACCTGTAAATGAGCACATTGGTTGCATCGTTTATTGTAGTCAGAACTCCTAAAAATAGCAAAGTTTATTTTTAGTGTAACTATAGCAATTATAATAAACATTTTACTATGATTAAATGAATTTATGTAGCTTTTCATTTTTGTAATAAAAATAAATGCAAGAGAAGCCATACAGTAATGAGACAAAGAAATAAATAATAATATTGTGATTAACACTTTGTGTCAACGAAGATCCTTTGATAAGTCTGCTATGTCTTCTCGAATGGAATTATTTATAAAGTGTTTTAGTGGCAACATTTTTCTCTAACACTAACAATAAATAAAATTAGTCAGTCTCGATAACTTTGTTTCGGCGTTTAATTGTTAGAATATCCTAGTTAATTAGTCTATTTACATTTTTTATTTGTTGAAGAGCTTTCAGATTTTATCGGTATCTAATATAAATCTTTTCCAATTAAAAAATATTTTAAATTTTTTAAATTTAAAAAACTTATTAATGTAATGTTTGTCAAATTAATGTATTTCTACTTAAAAAAATCATCAGTCGAACTTATTCAATTAAAATTATTAAAAGACATCTCTTTGGAAAAAGAGTAATAATTCGATAAAAATTTAAATGTATAATCATTTCCAACAGTACTAATTTTATATTTTGTTATTTTATTTTAAATCAAAACAGCTAGTTAATTAAAATTTGCAATAAAAATAAAGAAAATATTCAATTAAAAATACATTATAAAATATTTTAATAGAATTTGACAATTGTGGAAGTACATTGCATAACAAAATCTAAAATATTTTTTTGCATGTATCTTTAAAAAACTTTAAATATAATGAATAAAATTACAAAATAAAATAATTTAAAAACTATATTCCTGTTCAAAATTATAACTCCTTTTAAACAAAAATATATAAAATATTTATCTGTTTTGGCTGAAATTTTTGTCAAACATGTGTTTATCATATCCCAGAATCATATTCCAAATTGATTTTTAGTTTTGTAAGAATTTCACGTTAAAAACATAAAATTGCTGTAATTTAGTATTTTTCGACCTATTGAAAATTATAACTTTTTAATGTTTTTTTCATCGTTGACAACATATCTTAACCAAAACAACTACTAAATAATTATATCCTTACATTCTAATAAGACGTTTGTTGGATTATTTGGTCATAATTCTGGAGCATTTAGTGATCCAATATCAAACTTTAAGTACCTAAAAATAATATTTTTTGCTTTCAAATTTTACGACCATATTCCTGATTTTTTTCGCTCAGAAACACATTTAATTAGAGATTAGATAGATTCAATCTTTTTGGTCTTATTGTCTTTGATGGCTTATCATTGTATGCCTATTATGACAATTTGAATAACGAAAAATGAACGTGAAAAGAAGCTGCCTGCACAGGGATGGGGGACTCCAAGATTGATTTAATTATGGAAAAACGATGTCTTTGGTTTTCAAAATTTAAGTGCCGTAGAATAAAAAGTTCCAAAAAAGCTACTTATGATTTCCAAAAAAATATTATTTTATATATCAGAATTTTTTTTTAAAGGGAAGATGTTATTCAAAAACATAGGAAAGATTTTAACCGAAAGATTACAATTTTCAAAATAAATTTGAAATAAAGTTTTTTCAAACACGCGATTAAATAACTCACCTTAAATTTCCAAATGCTTATTTTTATTTTAGAAATCTTTTTAAATAAGAAAAATATAATTTTAGGTCATAATAACCATCACTGACAAAAAAATGGAATCCCAATATCAAAAAATATCAATTCTTGGGGAGGGAAACTTTGGCATGGCAATTCTTTGTCGAAAAGCTGATGAGCTGCTTGTTGTTTTAAAGAAGATTTCCCACGGCGAAGATAAGCAACGATATGAAGATGCTTTGAGTGAGTTTTATTTGTTTAAATTTTTATCATTTGAAGGTTTGCTTGGTTAAATATTATTTATCTTTAAACATTTTTTTATTTTTTTTATTGAAATTGAATTATCCATACTGGTTTATACTATCCATACTGGTTTAGGGGAGGCGCGGATTCTCTCTGTCCTTAAAAATCCGCACGTTATTCGAGCCAATAATACGTTTCGCAGTGCCAGCTCCGTTTACATCGAAATGGAGTATCTTGAGGGTGGAACTCTTGCCGCTTTTATGGACGACCATATACGGAAAACCAATGGGCCAATGGCCGATCTCAAAATTTTCTCTTATATAAGACAGGTGATTTTTTACGACTATATTTTATCATTAAATTTTTAGTATAATTAACATTTTTTACAAAATATTTTTTTAGCCAAGTGGGAGCTTTAAAAAATTAAAAATTTTTACTACGTAATTATAATATCATTTTAATGCTTGTTTAGCTGGCTATTGCATTGGATTATATTCACACAATTCACTCAATAGTTCACCGGGACGTAAAGCCGGCCAACGTGCTCATGAGTGCTGATGCCGCCACACTAAAGCTGGCGGACTTCGGCATCGCAATCATTGTCCGTGCGGGTGAAACAGTCAACGGACGGATTGGTACGAGTAGTTATATGGCGCCCGAGGTGCTTAACGGTTTGTGCTAGTTACATAATATTTATTCCTATTACTGAGTGTTATTTGGGACCAGTGTTGTGACCGTAAATGGCATTCGGCTTTATAAATGGCTCCGGAGTCATTTATGGAGCCAAATGGCTCACTTCGAAACTCCGAGTCATTTGCCGGAACCATTTGGAGCCATCTGAAGCCAATTTATGGAGTCATCTCGCTGGTCGTGACTCGGACTTTTTTTAAAAAAGAGCTAACGGGGCCGCTGGCGGCTCGCGGCTCCGGTGTCACCCCGGAGCCAAGTCACAGCACTGTTTGGGACTAACATATTGAACCAATTATTATTTTTTTTAATTTGTAATTTTTAGAGCAAAAAAAATTGATTTTAAACTTTTCTATTTGTTTTGATTTAGTTCGATTGTAAGGTGTTATTTTTTTAGCGCAAGATTATTCGTTTCCAGTCGATGTTTGGGCGTTGGGCTGTGTGGCCTTCGAGCTAGTGGAGCGAAGGCGTTGTTTTGATGCCTCGAATGAGATCGCCACGCAATACAAAATTGTTTCGGTATAAGTTTTAAGAAAAATAAATTTAGCATTTTATGGCGGTTTTTTTTAAAACAAAATAGTTCATTTTTTCTCCTGATTCATTTTTATATAAACAATAATTAGGATTGAATAAATTATTTATATACGGTTAAAAAAACAATTTTTTAGGGTACAATTCCTTTGTCCGAAAATACTATTTTTCGGCCGATAATTGAACGGATGTTAACGAGGTATTCGGCCCACCGAGCCACCGCCAGAGGTAAAAATATATAGCTTTAAATAAATTTCATCTTTCTCTGCAATTTTTTTAAATACTTTCTTTTATTAGGTTGTAACATAATTATAGTCGCTTTTTTTCAAATGTTTGTAATTCTGTTTGTTTTAAACGGAATACTTTTAATCATATATCGTTGGAAAGGGGATGGTCTGGGCTTTCTGATGACATATGATTTGTTTTGTAAAATGTTTGTTAACGTTAAATATTTTGTTTAAAATGACAGACGATCGTGAGTGTGTGAGAGTGCTTTTACGCGAACGATTCAAAAATGGTGATAAAGCTGCTTGAAAAATTAACGAGATGTTTGATCGTGATGTGATTACAAAGAGGCAAGCACAAAGATGGTTCAAAATGTTTCGCGAACGACTTACCAGCATCGAACACAAGTAAGGCGATGGGAGACCCATCAGCGCTATATCGAAGAGGAGCTTGGCTGGGAGCTGCTACCTCACCCGCCTTATTCGCCCGACATTACGCCATCTGACTACCATGCGTTCAGGTCGTTAAAAAATTTTTTGCGCGGACGGCAATTCAAAAACGACGACGACCTCGAAAATGGGGTTCTCGAATGAATCGAGCAGAAATCGGGTACGGAATTCTTCAAGCGAGGAATCCGCAAATTACCGAAGAGATGGATGACCGTGTGGTTGACTAATGGCGATTATTTGATCTCATGA
Source organism: Bradynema listronoti (assembly GCA_024678965.1). Classification (NCBI taxonomy): domain Eukaryota; kingdom Metazoa; phylum Nematoda; class Chromadorea; order Rhabditida; family Allantonematidae; genus Bradynema; species Bradynema listronoti. The sequence continues at coordinate 925,433 of JANLNO010000001.1, read as the reverse complement.
CTTTGTTTTACTGTAGCTTTAATTGTTGAAAGTTTAATAAAAAAAGCGACTATAATTATGTTACAACCTAATATGTTACAACCTAATAGTTACCGTAAGAAAAAAGTTAGAGCAGAAACTTCCGCGATGTAACAATACATATGTTACATTTGTTACATTCATATGTTACAACCTAACAATTCCAGATGTGCTCGACGCGCTAGAAAAAACTAATAATTCATTTCAATGGATCTTAGAACATCGGTAAATGTGAAATTTTTTATAACATAGTTTTAAATGTTTTTACTAATTATAGTTATAAAATATTCATGAAATAAACCTTAAAAATTTACTTGATAATAACAATATAAAAATGGATTTGTAAAATTTATTAAATAAACTTCGGACTATTGTAAACTTCAGCTGAAGAATTGTAAAGTTAGACCGACCAAAGTATATTTTGGCCGATTGTAACTGAGAATTATTATTAAATGAGTTAATCTACAATATGCAATTTTTTTCCACTTAAAAATTTTTAAATTTTAATTTAACAGATGTTGAAGCCTGGCGGTTTGTAGAAAGCTTCTAAAATTTTACTTATAAAACTTTCTTAAAAATATGAAAAATGATGCTATGCATGTGTGACAAACCTCTTATACTTGATAAAACATTGAAGTATGTATTATCTTCTTTACTAATTGTGTAAGGTTGAGAAGGACTTTCACGACGACACGTCGTACGAAATCCATTTTCACCTAATGCCTCGTATTCCACAATACTCCAATTTGATAATCTGAACGTATCAAATTACACTAAATTTAATTCGTATTTTTTTATTACGCTGGATCAGCAATAAGTTTGACACGAGTTCCGTCGAAGCCTAGATTTCGGGCAGCAAGTGCGGCACTTGCAATCATGTTTGCAATACTTGGAGCAGACGCACAAAGCAAACGTGCAGGGCCTCAAATGTTATCTCTTTATACACATAAAACGATGATGTTTAATATAATCAAAACGAAACAACAGTCAATTTCAGTAAAAACAAACCATCATAGAGCATAACAGGATGGTTATTTTTTGACGCTTTTTCTGACAATTTATTTAATGGGTCTAGCACTTGTAATGCCATTGGATGTTTCATAATGGTTATTTTAAGATTCTATAAATAAATATGTGACATATAATATTGTATTCATGCGCACAGGAGTATGTGCGATTAAAATTAATAAATTTAAACTTTTAATGTGCCCATATGGGCCATAGCGCGAATATCTTCGGTGCCCCAAAACAGGATGCACTTGGTACAAATACTCTACGGTGCCGATTACGTGATAAAATCTCTTCAATGGTTTCCAATATTACTGGATCTGCCAAAGCTGCTACAGAACTGATCTAAATACATTTACATGACTCCAATTTTGAAAAATTAATGATTAAAATAAGCTTACAAAGAGATCACAATGTTTAAGAATATGGCAAACGTGCCGTTTTATTACATCAGGATGTGCCACTTCGATAACTAGCTCAATATCGGAAAGTGGATCTTCGTCTTCTTCGTTTTCTTCGAATCCGATATGTGCATGTTTTTCGAGCTCAGATAAAGGCAAAACATTTTCCTGTCGTTCTTCTGTACGACTCCATATTTTACGAATGGCATAAAACGCAGGATATTTACTTAATTCCATTCGTAAAAATTGACCTACAAAATAAGTTTTGAGAATTTTATATATACATATAATATAGCCTAATTTTTAATTCTTAATATCTTTAATAAGAAAAAACCTAGATGGCCATAGCCAATAATACCAATACGTTTAATACTTCGACTGTTTTTACGATTGCGGAAATTTGGAGCCAGTACATTCTCGTTATTTCCTAACTCTTCAGAATATTCATTTGATTGATCTAATAATTTAGTAATATTTTGATTTTCATGGCTATTATTTTCAATAAGACAATTAGAGCTTTTAAGATTCGTCGAATCCATGCTTTTACTATTATCCGAAGGCATTCACTAAAAATGTTTTAATTTATCTTTTATTAACTAAATTTATAAAATCTTTTGTAAACCTTGAAAATTATTACTACTTAAATTATAATTTAGTGTAACTCAATTCTTTTATTAAATTTTTTAAATTAAAATTCTCTTTATAATAATTAGTGTTTTCTATTTTACTAGATGTGTTTTAACTTTTCTCTTTCATAAACTTAAGATTATTATTATTAATAATAGATCTATGTTATTCTTATAAAATATTTAATTTTTTTTTATCTTGGACGATTAACGATTATCTGATAATGTTTAATAATTTATATTTTTATTATATTTATACGATTTATGAGATAATTAATTCGAATACACGAGATAGTTTAATCAGCACTTTAATCGGCACTTTTTTTTAAAAATATTGTTTATTTTAAGTAATACAACAAAAATAAATATTCTATCTAATTTTTTTACCACCATATTTCGCATATTTTTTAATAAACAAAGGCTTATTATTAGAGTATTGAAAGTCAAAAAAATTAAGTTTTAAAATTGATCAAAAACTTCAAAATTTATTAAATCTTGCACGAATTTTTAGTCTTCTTATTTTTCTATTCATGTTTTTTGAAAAAGAAAAATTTCTCCGCCGCTGATAATTTCCATTTCACCTGCCCGTACAATTCGCAATACTGTGCCGGCCAAGAATGTATTATTAAAACGTGAAAAGCCATGCGGAAGAATGCGTAACCATTCCAAAAGGTTGATCGCAAAATTAACAGAGCGTGACCTAACGAATAAAAATTAATGACGGGATTTGTTTTTTATTGAATTCACAAATGTTGGTTTTTTCGGTCAGAAATTCTGTTTTTCTGAAGAAGATATTTAATTCGAGCAGCTATATTGAAATAGTATTTTATATATATGTGTGTATCATGGATATAGCGAATAGTGCAAAAAATAGTCAGAAATAGGAAGTCGGAAATTGGAACAAATAATAAAATTTAAAAAAAATTTTAAAATGGAAAATGTGACATGATTATAGAGTAACTGAAAATTTTTTTAAATCTTTTTTTTGAAATTCGAAATTTTGCAACATTTTTGGTGTGTACTAATGCTTACTTCAGTAACCACATAAAAAACGGCGAATGACTAAAACAATAATAGAATGGGAATCCCGTTGCTTTATCAATATTAATGTTGCATAGCAGTCTGAAGCCAACATTCTGAGCTTCTCGAATCATTTCGTCGCGTGTATGCAGTGCTGGCATTCCACAAGCAAATTCAAACTCTTTTAGCAATTCTCTTAAAAATAAAGTTTTATTTTTTCGGCATCAAATTTATTTACAATAAAATTTATTACTGACACATGCTCGGAATTTGTAGGATCGTAGTTGTTTGTTTTGACAATATCATACACCACAAATAATGCATTCCTTTTAAGAACACGTACCGTTTCTTGTAGTACTGGTTCAAGATTTGGAAAATATTTCAATGCATAAATAGCATATGCTGCATCTTGACTTTCAGAATCTAATGGAATATGTTGTTGACAACTCGATTCCAAAATTTGGCACGTTGAAGAATAACCACGCTTATGTAATAACTCAGTTCCGAATTTCACCTAAAAAGCAAGTATTGTAGAATTGTTTAAAAAATTATTTATAATATATCTTATGATAAAATTTTTAACCATATGAATAAAATTAGTTTTTATCCTATATGATGTTTGTTTTTCATAGTAGAAATTTTTTATAATTGGTTAAAGAACAAAAGAATATACTTACATCTTCAATTGCCACTGTTAGACCAGTAAGAAAAGCCCCAGTTTCCGCCAAATCAAGCATTACTCCGCCAATGCCACATCCGATATCTATACAAGTTCGCTTGGGTTTCAAATTAAGCAATTGACCAATATAACAGTGCAAATTATATAGCGCTTTTTCCAATGGTATTGATTCATCAATAGTAATTTTTTGTAATAGTTTTTCGGCATTTGATTTGTCATTTATCACGTCAATTCCTGTCAAGGAATCTTTAATATGGGCAAGAGGCGCAGTAAAGTGAAAATTGCCATTAAAAAATTGATTAATTATTTTGGACATGACTTTATAATAGTGGGCAGTGCAAGGAATGAAGTTGCCAGTTTTACGGGCTTCTGCATAAAGTTCCACATGTTCCTCGTAAAATGCATCCTATAAAAATGCAATTAACATTATATAAATATAATCATTTAAATGTAGCTACAAAAAATAAAAATAAGGTAATAAAATTATAATTTTTTAAAATTTATTTTGTGCATTTTGAATCTTTTAGATACACACATATATTGATCAATATGAAATGAGTTAAAAATGTACAAGGAAAATTAGCGAAAATTTTCTCATATTATCTATTGTACAAAAAAATACATATTGGGAATGCGTGCACACATATTTATTACTGCAAACATACGCATAAAAACTGAACTATACAATTGAAAATTTATGATACGCACATTTCAGAATGCGGCTGATCACTCAACAATTTTCGTTTCATTATATGTATGTATCATAAAGATTAACATAATTTCAAGATTTCTACTTTTTTTACGTTTCCAGGACAACAACAGGCAATAAATGCATATAAATTAACAACAACAAACTGTTACTTTTTTTATTGTTGATTCATAAATTTAATAAAATAACATTATTATTTTAAATAAATTTCAAATGAGTAAACATTTTTTAAATTCAATTGTTTTTTTTTCTCAGCCGTTGCTTTTACTATTTTGACCAAAAATTGTTTACCAAGTTCTGTTCGCGAAAATAGAGCAGCAGTTTGATAAAGTTGTGCTTCATATTGATCGACATGATTATTTAGTATATTGTTAAAATAAATAAAGAAATTTTTTCTAAATAATATAGTTAAAATTACTAATTATATGCGTTGCATATTTTATAATATGGACATCGAACAAGCAAAATAAGTTAAATAAAAAAATACAAGGTGTCACAAAAGTTCTGCCACTCGTTATTTTTTATGCATGACTTTTTTTATTTAACAATATAACAAAAACAAATTTAATAAGAGTTAAAAGGCTGCAAAATTTTATACAGTAAGTCAACTCAGAATTTTTCAACTATCTTTTAAAGTGATCTTATAGAGAATTTTGTTAGCTTTCATTTGAGTATAATTGAATTTCGTTATTAAATAAAAAAATAATGTATAAAATAAAATAACAGAACTTTTGTGTCACCTTGTCATCCCGTAAATATCCTAATTTCGTGTGGATGTTTAGTTCACTTTTTGGTTTACTTTTTTAAAGATCTCTACTATCGCCATTCGTCTCGAAACGAAAGGACACGCTTTGTCAACGAGATTGGAAAATTTCTAATTTTTAAATTCGGCACGTTCGCATCTCACTTGCAATGCGAAGAATTCCATTAACGAGCGATTGAAGGTGGCGGTAATATCCGGTGCTCTTACGAAATTCCTTCAGCTGTTCGTCAATAAGTCGTAGTCGTTCAGGTTTCGTCTACGTGAAAAGTGGAAAATGTGGATGACACAAATGGCACAACACATACATGTATTTATAAAGAACGGCCACATACGTCGCGCAATCTAAGGCGAAGTCTCGAAATGTCGAAGACGACGAAGTTACTTCACGAAGACGGCAATAACATAGCCAACGAAGAGCTCGACGATTACAGCGATCTGGAGAATCTCGACGATTTTAATGATCTTCCCGAAGAAACATTAAATGCCTGAGAAAATTTCCATATTTTCACTGGCAATGATTTTTTTGGATTTGAATAAATGAATTTTTTTATCTAATCTTTCACTTTTTCACATTAATAAATAAAATTTTAACCGGATAAATTTTGAAAATGTTCAAAAAGATTTCTTTTATATATAATTTCGCCTTTTTTCTAAAAAAAAATTTAAAAAAAATCAAAACACAACGCCAAAATATACTCATCTATAAGCTCGTATGCATGTATAAGCCCGGACTTATCCACACAAAATTAGAGTAATGAATAATAAAAAATTCAGGTCGCGTTGTTCTTTCACGTCTTATTATTCTTCGTCTTTTCCAGCCACGGATTTTTTACTATATGATACATCCGCTATATGATGTAATCGTATAAAGAAAAAAATCCTTTACAAAAAATGTTCAATTAATACAATATCAATTTTTTTAATACAGTTTTGTTTTTCAATGGCCTTCATGGTATAAAAATGAAAAGATATACATGTTTTCCTGACCATATACGTATTTTCCCGGCCATATACGTATATTCCCGAACATATACGTATAAGATTTTTTTTTTATAAGATTTTTTTTTCACATTTGATTATATTTTGTTTTCTATTCACTTTTAAACGACACATTTTTACTTTTTTCAATTTTTATGACGTTACCTTTCTTTTAATTGTTTTTAAGTAACTTTTTTGGTGGTTCTTATAATTTTATGTAATTTTTATTTTGTAATGTGATTTGGATAAAGAAAAGAAAACAATTTTTTTATTTTAAAAATGCAAAAAATTTTTGAGGATAAATTTTTTCTATGGAGAACAAACAAAAAGCGCCAATATATTCTCGATTCCGAAACGTATACTCAGCGTGTAAATGCTTTCATAAAATATGAAAACGGCGAAAGATCTATGAAAACGGCGAAAGATCTATGGATCAGTCTTTTATCGGCAAATGTGAGCAGGTGGAAAAAATAATGAAGTCATCTAGTTTAAATAATTTTAAATAGCCTATTTTTTGTCTTGGATTTTTGTTAGAAAAATTTTAAAGTTAAAAGACAATTTTATTACAAAATACATATATAATAAAGAAAAACCTTTTGTGATCATAAACGTATAACATTGCTTTACATTTTTAAGGTACGCTCCCATCAACGTAGGCACAAGCGTCTGTGTGCCAGTCCCTGCTTAAAAATAGACGCTCGAAACATAATGGAAATTATCATTGAAAAGACTAATGGATTTTACAAAGTCGGCACTAAACATAGAGTCCTTTCTTACGCAAAAAAATCAAATCGACCCATGCAGCAACTCATTCTTGTGCGTCAACAATATTCCGCACGATGAAATCAGTCTTCGCACCGCACTGTTGCTGAAGCTAGCTCGATCACCGGAGCTTCACAGGGGCACGTGCATTGCAATTGCAATGGAAAATAGAATACCAACAAATTTAATTGCTAAGTCGAGATGAAAATGCAGTAGTCGTTGTCATCAGAGCCGCAGCTGCTCTAACAAATAATAACATTTCATCAGTTCATTTTTGTAATATTGTTTGTTGATTAATGATTCTAAGTGAATTTTTGATTTGAAAATACTTAATAAAATAACTTTTACATTCTTTAAAAATATTTTTTGTTGTGTAAATGAAATTAAAAAACATTATACCGCTAAAAAATAACTTAGTAAATAACTATTACATCAAAAAATTGAAAAAAAAGTAAAAATATGTTATTTAAAAATGAATTCTCAATTGAAAACAAAATTTAGATAAATGTGAAAAAAAATCTTATATGGCCAGGAAAATACGTATATGGCCGAGAAAATCGGTGTAACATATTTTCCGTAACATATATAAAAACTGAAGATTATTTATATTCTGGAGATTATTTATATTGGATTGTCGGATAAGTCATGGCGTTTTTTTTAAAATTAAAATTGCGCGTGAATTTCTTAGTGGATTTTTTCCCCAATACCCTCATAAGACCTAAATAACTATTTGAAGGTTTGATTAAGACGTTCTGCAACGTGTTTCATATGCTATGAAGCTTCATTAGTGTATTTATAAATAAATCCACGCTGCCTAGCTTGAAAATAGTGTCGAAAATGCTCCATTTCTGTCGACTTAATACTTCATTTTATTAAACTGAAAATAAACAAAAATAAAAAAAATCAAATACAGAGTTCTCTATCAAATAACATTAAATGTTACACCAGAACATTTTATTTTTAACGCGCAATTTTAATTAACAAAAAAACCACGACTTATCCTACAACCCAATAGAAAATAAAATATATAATAAATGCATTAATTTTCCATTTTCTTATAAATTATTAGTATCATTTTTTAAAATTTTAATTACAATTTATATAAAATGGAAATTTATTGTCAGGAAACTTTTTTGTAATAATAAATATTTATATAAAAATCTTATATAAAACAAAATCTAATATAAAATTACAAATGTTCAAAGATTAAAATAAAATTTATGCATTCGTTTTTCATTTTCTATCAAATTATAAAAAATCTACCAATAAAATCTATCTACCAGTAAGTTAGATTTTATCTAGCATAATATAAAAATTGAAAATTTGAAAAAAAAGAATGTAGGAGATGAAAAATATAAAGTATAATTTTAAATTACATAACATATAACAATTAAAAATCAATTTAAATTATTTAAAATTACAACCTTAAATATTTATGCTTACTTCTCATCTTTATAATCATCTTCCGACGGTGCAAATTTTAAATTCGAGACTTTGCTTATCTATTTAGCTTTGAAAAATGACATTAAAAAACACGATAACGACGATAACAGCTAAAAAAAATTAAGTAATATTTGAATTAACTTTTTAAAAGCAATTAGTTAATATCAACTTAAAATAAAAACAATATTTATAAAGAAAAAAAAATGAAAATACATGTATGCATTTTTATCACTAAAGGATTCATAAATAAATGCGCATGTTACATTCACTATCACAATCACATGTGCGTGAAAAGAATATCATTTCACAATACTATTTTAACAATTATAAGGTTCCTCGAACAAAAGAAATTTTTATCGATATTTTTATTGCGCAATAATTTTTTAACTTAGATATTTTATATCATTATTTTTAGCCTTTAAAAATTCGTCATTTGTCATTTCTTAGTTTATATTATATTATAAATACTGTACATATTTTATTTATTATATGTATTCAGCATTTATTCTTAATGCGCTATTTTCTGTCCGTCACGAAAATGTCCGCAACGCTTTTTGAGATCTTTCGGGTCACTAATTAGAAAAATTTTTAAGACTAGGATTACTCCCAAATCAGGTCGGAGATGCCAAAGTTGAAGTCCGTTTTTTGATCCGATTCCTCTGAGACCCTGTACCAGGTCCTAAATAGGCTTCCAAAATATTTTTTAAAGATATTAGTAAATTCGCGCCACTTTTTTTCATTTTAAAATAACTAATTATATATATTTTAACTTATGCAAAAATTATACATATTTTAAGAAAAATGTCATAAAGATCAACGGCGTTAGAGCTATTTTTGCAATTCCCATCAATTATGCTCGCAAGATATTTGCTAATACTTGTTTCTTTAACCATTATATGCCAATATAATGCACTCGTCATCTATAGAAGAAAGCCAAAACCAAAACTGGTTTGTATTATATATAAATTTTATAGTGTTTTTTTTTAATTTTAATAATAAATTTTAAAAAATAAATAAAAGTGGCCAGAAAATGATTATATTATTTGCTTAAAAATTTAGTATGATTAGCTTTATAATGCTCAAAAATTTTTTTGCTATTTATTTTCAAAATAAAATTTTTTCCAATAAAATATTTTATTCCTTTTACAATTCTTCAAAACAATATATTAGGTTGCTCAGAAAGTTTTGTCGGATTTATGTTATTTATTAAAAATTGCGATGTTACGGCCCTGAATTCGGCCTTTACGCGGTCTAGTTGAGTGCAATACGTATCAGAACAAAACACAATTATTTTTATTTCGAGGCGCTTTTTCGATATAATGCAATTTCTTTAAACAACTAAAACTTTACAATAATTGGATCATATGTCAAACATTTATATATCAAAATTCACAAGAAAATAAACTTTCAAATGACAAATAAAATACGTAACAAAATATTAATATAGAAAGATTTTATTCATAGGCAAACACAAATCCAACAACACCTTCTGGACAATCTAATAACAACAAAGTTAATGAATAAAAATATATGTTATGTACATGGTCAGTCTAATAAATGGGCTCAGCCTAGTTTACCCTGTCCCAGAATTTCAAAAAAATTTTATAAAAGGAAATTTCCGAAATAAGACTTTTACTTTTCTACTGTAACTACTGTTACTATTGACTAAATTCTCAAAAATTTCTTTTAATCCACTATAACTTATCAGATAAGAAAAACTAGACTATTGTTTCTATACATTTACCAATTAGCGTACTGAGAGCTTTCGAACAAAGTATCACATGTTCAAATTCATTCAAAAAATTTTTGGGGGAGGGAGCAAACTAGGATTGAATCTAATAAATAAATGTTAACTTGTGATTTGAAATGTTGGAAATCAAAAGATTTGCCGTATAAAAATACAAAAGAATATTATAAATTATCCTACAATTAGATATGCCATGAAGAATATCTGGATAACGAAGAAATTATACAGCCATCGTTTTGGTTATTGAATCCATTGGCAACAGCAAGAAGCAGCAGTGACCAAAAAGCAGAACTTATAATATCTCGAAAAACAGAAAACACATCGCCTTATAACAATAATAAAAGTCAAAATACCGCTAACAATAATAATTTGAATAAAATACGTAAACGAGAAGCAGTCATTATAAAGCCTGGAGAAAATGTAATTGAAAATATTGAATCAAACATACAAACAACAGTTGGTTTTTTTTAAATTATAGCTTAAAATTTTATATATATAAAATTTAAAAAAACAATATTTTAGGGTAAATCTTCCGAAAAAATATTCATAAATATTGATGATGATCAAAATGCATTTGAAATCGTTGGTGATTTTTTAAATGAGGAAGAGAAGGCACTTATTCGGCAAAAACTCGCTCAAACATGTCATTCACTTAATCTTACATAAATTAAAAACTTTTACTAATCACATTTTTATTTATTTTTATTTGAATTATGATTGTTGACTATACAAGGCTTTTACTAATAACTTACTTTGTTAAATTACTTTTTTTATTTAAAGATTAATTTTGGTAAACTTTCAATTTTCTATTCAGATTATGATTATTTATTTCTTAAACATAATTTTTTTAAAAAAATAAAACATAATTCCATACGAAATTTTGTACTCTTTTCAACATCGCTAAAACAATTAAATAGCTCTACTCCATAAAAGCTTATGAAAAAAAACTGATGATAAATATGGCAAAAATTTAATCATCTTTTATTTTATTTTTTTAAAATTTTTTTATACCTGCGTTTTCACCATTTAAAAAAGTGATCGTTGTCAGTTTTCTGATAATAATTTTTTTATAAAGTTTAATTAATTTTAGCGGAAAAAAGCTTTTCATCTAGTAAACTATAATATCTAAGAAGCAAAATTTACGAAAAAACAAGCTATTTACGCGTGTATAAAAATTTTAATGTCAAAAAATTTTTATAGTCTTAGTAATTTTTTAAATTTTTTTAAATCAAAATTAATTTCTAAAAAATTTATTCTATAAAATTTATTCTTAAAAAAACTTATTAGTGGAACAGCCCGGACATTGACTAAAAAAATGTCGATATAAACATTAAACAAAATTTATTATTTGTCGCAAAACCTCAATCAAAAATGTAGTATTTATTCATGATTATCGGAGACTTGTTGCTATTCACCAGATTAATATTATTTTATTTAAGTACAGCTTTATTGTATTTAGGAAATAAACTAATAATGTGACCGACATTTTTTTTAGTCAACCCCGTATATGATTTGCATTAATATTCTGCATTTTTTAAATAATTTAATTATGCTACAATTTAAATGATTTAATTATAAATTAAATTATATTTATTTTTCGATTTAAATAAAGCTATTAAAATAATAAATATTTAGAATATGATACGAGCTGGGTCTTACAATCCTTGCTTTTATTATTTTCGTTTTTATCAATTTTGATTTTAAATTTATTAGATTTTTCTATTGTTCCCTAAGTTTTTGGATATTCTATATAATTAGGCGCAGCTTTGGGCCAATTTGATTTTATAAGGGATTATTTTTATGAAGGATAGGTTATTTTGAAACAGGCTTAGAGTCGACATTTATTTCTTCGATTGAGTTAGATGAAGGTTTGTTTTTTAATTCTGACTCATCTGTGCTTTCAAAACTCATAAGATTTACATTTTCTGAATTACTAAGTGATTTTTTGTCATTTTTTTCTGGTTGATTTGATTTTTCAGCTTCACCAATTATTACCTTTGTTTCAATTACAGATGACGGAGAAATTAGACCAGTTACCTCCGGGTTTTTCCTTTTTTTCAATGCTGTAGGTAATTTAATATTTGCGACTGGAAATAAACTTTCAAGAGGCATTTGCAAGTTTTCTATTGGCTCATGAATTGAACATTCAATGATAGAAATGTTTTTTTTTCTCCAATTTGTAAGCTATCAGCTGTATTTTCGGGATGATCTTTCTGCAATCCAAATATGTTAAACGGTAGGGAAGGCTAAGTAATAGAGTTCTTATTACTGTATGCTGTAGATGAACTTGATCGATCATCATCTGCAAGACGTTTTTGTTGACGAATTTCTTCCAATTCACGCTGGTGTTGCTCGAAAACACGTCGACGCCATTGCTTATTTATTGCAGCATTTCGCCTCAATATAAATTATAATTACCCTAAGTTCGGATAAATAAGACGCGGCTATTCGAAAAATTTTTGAATTTTGACTTGGCCTTTATTCTATTATAAACAAAATTGAGCTCATAATTTTTAATTTACAACTTGGACTTGCTTTATTGAAGGTGTTTATTAAATTTTCATGCTTCACAAACACAAAATAATAGAATGAAGACCAAGTCAATATTCAAAAATTTTTCGAACGGCCGCGTCTTATTTACCCGAACTTGTTTGCCAATTTAGCTACACTATTTCGATCGAACAACTTTTTTCTTTTTCTACCAAAATCGCAAGATTTTTTTCCATTTACTGGATCATATGGATTTGTTTGGTACAAAAACATAATGTATAAAACATAAAATTTATCATTTAACAACAAAAAATGATCTAATTTCAAATTTGCTTAATTTACCTAGGATCATAGTAGCAATACAAATATGCAGCGTTTTTGTCATCCTTAATATACATTCGTCGTAGAGTCAAATGCCGACGATCATCATCGACACTGGTGGCATGTCCAAGTTCTGCATTAGCATCAAATGGTACTGATAAACTCGAAAAATTATCCGGGCTAAATTCATTAGCACCAGATGGGCCATTTCGATTACCTTTAATGCTATCGGCATAACTACTTCTACAAAACGACGATTTGCGTTTAGCTAATAATCGCCGCACAACGCAGGTACGTACTAAAAATTTTAGCTTATAACTGGTTAAGATAAACAAATTTACAAATCTATTAAATATTTAATTCCTTACATCCAAACGCTATACATTCGCAGAAGAATTCTATAAACTCAAGTACTGTAATGAGGGAAAAACCAATCCACAATCCAATGTTACCACCAAGATCAGAAAATAAATTTACCATCTAAAAGCAAAATTTAAAATTCAAAGTTTTTTTCTATTTCTTATAAAATAACTAACAGTATAACCAGCGGTTTCTTTAAGATATTCAAAATTTAATTGCTCATAATAAATTTCGATGTATGCGGTATTGCGGCGATAATATTCAGTGCATTCGGCTTGTGTGAAATTACCCGCTTCTTCACCAAGCACACTTGCACAATCTTCTCCGATTTTGAAGTTTATTGCTGGCCAAGCTGCAGCTGAATATGCAGTCTCAAATACATTTTCTGTAAATAAGTATGGTTCAATATGTATGCATATGTATGTATAATAAGCAAATTTTATTACACTTACCAGTACAAGGTTGAACACAATGACAATCATGTGTTAAGTGATGAAAACCACCGAGTACTGATGTTTCATTAGCTAAACATGCGCGCTCGGCAACGGCGCGTGCGTCGCATGGCTTTATGTCGCCTTCTGATGGCATTGGAAAACGAGGATCTCCACATCCGCAGCGTTTTATGATCATTTGTTGAAAACAATTACGATAGCATCCCTCAAAAACATCAATTTTATATATGAGTGAGAATTTATATATGTATGCATTTTCATTTACATATGTATATTCCTTAAGTAATATAATGTAAATTTGTTTTTAAAATAAACACTTACTTCAGGAGAGTAATGCTCAGCATAAATATATCCTTTAGGTCTAAATGTATCACTACATTTACCGTATGGTGCATCTAATCGATTAAGAACTTTCTAGAATGATTTGAAAATTTAACATTGTATATATAAATAATATTATGATAACCGTTTTTAAACCAAAGGATGAAACAAATCCAGTGGGAGCACTGTAGCCAAAGGTGTCAGGAAATGGTTCCTGATCTTGTTCATGTACAACTAGACGCACGCCCGCTGCTTCAGTTGTGGGCATATAATCGGATTGGTTAACATTTAGAAGCAACCGCAATCCATACATAGGGCCAGCGCGTGAATTTTTTAACTTTACCGAGTCATTGAAATTGAACGTATAACAATTACCATACTCAGGATCAATTTGAATTTGAAAGTCTCTGTAGTATAAATTAAAGTTATTTTAAAACACGGATTTGTTACATTTAGGCTATATGATAACATTTATGTTTACTTTTTAAGATCGCAGTCTTTGCTATTGAATGAACAACGTAATACAAATTCATCCAAAGTATAAGAAAGCTGTTTCCTGGTTTCTCTTGGCATTGCAGCTACGAGAAAAATTAGGTTCTCTTTTGTGCGTGTTGTAATAGCACCTCGATCGTGTAAATCCTAAAAAATTAATATATAATTACTTATGAACTTTTGATCAAAATTCCAAAATTTTTTCTTAATTTATGCCACTTTTTTTACTACCAATCATGCATATATTCGTTTAATTAAAGTTCTATAACAAGTGTATTGCAATGACTCCTATTTGACGTCAGGAGCCATCTAGTTAAATGATTCTCGTGATTACAAATACTTTTTTTCGGGAGTTACTTTATAAATGATTTTTTGTCTGAATCATTTAAAGACTTTTTTAGTTGTTTATGATTCGCACATTAGACACCCGTGGAAAATGAGTTATTTATAATTTTTCCGAGTCATTTGATTTGCAGGCGACAAATGAAGTCATTTAGGGAGTCATCGCAATATATTAATTTTAACCTCAAGTCCAAATGCTTCTGCTATTTCTGGAGATGTCGTTGGAATCTCAGTAGCTGGGTACACAGTGTAATTGTACGGATTCCACCATTGTATATTATCCGTATAATTATGAACTATGCAATAATGTGATACTGACTAAATCTCATCAAAATTTTAAATAAGTAATTATTGATGAATAAAATCATAGATAAACAAATATTTAAACTGATCAAAAAAATTTTAATTAATTACCTGACAAATACAATCTTTTTTACCATTAATTTTTATATCGTTATTTATCATGGCAATGAAATTACTATTTGGTGACAAATCATCTGGAATGTCAGGATCATCACATGTATTCGCATTTGAACAGTGGAAACATGTCTTAAATATAATAAATTAATTTATTAGAATTAATTTTTTTATATAATGTTAAATGGCATAAAATTATGTTTCTTTTTATTGTGTTATCCCGTAATTACAAGTTAAATTGTCGAAATTTTCGGATGCTTAAAAATTAGTTTGATTTTGTTCGATGTTTATACATTTTATGTTGTTGGATAGCTGTTGTTACGGACTCTCACGTGTACTTTATTTTTTTGTACGTCTATTAAACTCCCAGCTATTCGATCAATTTTATGAGATTTTAAGAACATTTTTATGAATAATGACGCAAACTGCTGTGCTCGTGTAATGAACGTAATATGGGATATCGAATCATTATCATTAACATTTCCAACATTCCATAACGACTGGAAATTTCGTTAACTTTCTAAGCACCAACGATGATTTTATAATCTGGTTCAAATCGTTCCCCTTAAATCGTTCTTACAATTTCTTGATTATTCATTATTCTAAATCGAATAACTAGAAACCTAATCAACGAAGAATCATGAAATAGAATACATATAAAAATCCGTAAGAAGGGTTATCAAACAACATACAAAGTATAGACATCAAACAAAATAGAACTTGTTTTTAAGCATCCGAAAAAAAGAATAAATTACATAACAATACAATATATTAAATATTAGGTTGTAACATAATTATAGTCGCTTTTTTTCAAATGTTTGTAATTCTGTTTGTTTTAAACGGAATACTTTTAATCATATATCGTTGGAAAGGGGATGGTCTGGGCTTTCTGATGACATATGATTTGTTTTGTAAAATGTTTGTTAACGTTAAATATTTTGTTTAAAATGACAGACGATCGTGAGTGTGTGAGAGTGCTTTTACGCGAACGATTCAAAAATGGTGATAAAGCTGCTTGAAAAATTAACGAGATGTTTGATCGTGATGTGATTACAAAGAGGCAAGCACAAAGATGGTTCAAAATGTTTCGCGAACGACTTACCAGCATCGAACACAAGTAAGGCGATGGGAGACCCATCAGCGCTATATCGAAGAGGAGCTTGGCTGGGAGCTGCTACCTCACCCGCCTTATTCGCCCGACATTACGCCATCTGACTACCATGCGTTCAGGTCGTTAAAAAATTTTTTGCGCGGACGGCAATTCAAAAACGACGACGACCTCGAAAATGGGGTTCTCGAATGAATCGAGCAGAAATCGGGTACGGAATTCTTCAAGCGAGGAATCCGCAAATTACCGAAGAGATGGATGACCGTGTGGTTGACTAATGGCGATTATTTGATCTCATGACTTTGTTTTACTGTAGCTTTAATTGTTGAAAGTTTAATAAAAAAAGCGACTATAATTATGTTACAACCTAATAATAACAAAAAATTTAAAAATAAAACTTTTTATTTATTATGTGACATAATAAACAACAAGCTTTTAATTTTGTAAAATTAAATAGGTAATTATATTAAAACGATTTTTTAAATTTGCTTCTTAAAAATAACTGTTAATTTTCTTTCTTTTTTTATTTTTTAACAAATAAAATTGGAATTACTGATTATATCTCTTCTACCTTTTGAATCCAATCTTGTTGAAAATAACACGGCCAAATATCACCAGTATGTGCGTTTTCAAAGCAAATACAAGTAGTCGCATTCGTCTAAAGAATAATCATCTTTAATTGTAAATTTTATATAAAAGGTATATTAAAATTTTTAGAAATTTTTTGATGAACTATAGGTGTAATTTTTCAAATTATCGTGTTTGTTACAGTATATAAGCAACCAATTAAAAATGTAAATTGATAGACTATATATCAATTTTTTTCAAACTCTGAATGGTATTTTAATGAAGTAAAAAGTACGTCTAGTTCGTTCCGTTGAGGTACACATTCATCCTCTAGTTGGTTGCATACGCAACGAACATAGACAGGATTATACATAATTTGACGCTTTTCACGACCACTACGATTGCGCTCATTCTTGTCTAATTTTGAAATGGCCTCTTCCCACAATTTAAACTACAAAGAACTCATTCATAAAAATTACATACCTAAATATAAAAATTGTTATTTTATTAAAACTCACTCCATAACCAATTTCTTCAAATTTGCGTAGTTCAGAATATTTAAAACTATTTAAATTGCATAAAGTTGCAGCGGGAAACGGTGCTAAAATAGAAAGAAAAATTTAATATAGGCTCCTTACTAAGCGCTTGATAAAAATTGGTTTACCTGGCTCAAATTTTAATTGCATTTCAATAATTGTACGATATTGTAAGTAATCATAAAGTGTATAGTATGTTTGAATACAAAAAGCCAAGAAGGCAAATATTGTAATTACCGACCATATAATACGCCCAAAAAACGAATGCGTTCTAAATATGCATTTTGTAAATTTACAAAATTACTTGTGTATTTTTACCCGATAAATGGAATGCCATGAGAACTTGTGCGGGCACAAAAGTCGAGTACAATATCAGAAAAATAGTAATAACGTTGTGGACCTTGAGTCATTCTACTTGTCCGATTTTCTTTGCGCGAAGTAGTATAAAAGGATGGTGAATAAGAACGATTCAGATGTCTGAAATGTGCCGATGCCGGATAGAATCCACTATATTGTAAAGGTTTAACAAAATTATAGTTAGATTGTGGTGAATTCACATTTTTCTTGTCACAATAACTATTATTATTCCGCTTTGGGTAACAAAAACACGTTTCAGAATATAAATGATTTTTGTGTCCGCTTGTAGATTGAGCAATATATGGTGGGGTGCAAGTAATCGAATTGGAGGATGAAATAGAATTGTCGGCCGAAGATGAAGAATTTTTTGTTTGAAATTGTACAGCGGATGTATTATGAGCAGGTTTATCAGACCGATGCTAAAGATAAAAATTAAAAAAAAACACAATATCCATCAAATTTTAATGTTTTATTTTCTTTTTCATATGTAAATTGTATTAAAATTTTAAAGTAGGACCGACGTCTTTAAATTTTTAAAAAATTTCTTTTCAACAAAAATAAAAGCCTATTGCGTAATTTAAGTTTTATTTCCAGCTGTGTTTATTACAATTGCTTTACTTTGAAATAGAATATACATACATATTAAAAGCATCTTGATTCCTTTATTTCTTACATATGAATGTATATTTCTCAAAATATACAAAATTTGAAATTATTTAAAATGAATTAAATCTTTTAACAGACAAGAAATCATAATTATTTTTAAAAACTAGTTTTAGAATTAAAAAATTACAAAGTCGGACCCAAATTTTTATAAATTAAAAAAATTATATTACCCTAATTTCGCGTGTATAAGGCCGGGTGTTTTGAGCCAAATTTAAATTCGCGCCAATGAGTTCATTCTGTTGTATCGGATCCGTTGGGGTCCAAATTTTGTCTCGGTTTCATAAAAATTGACACAAAATTTGGACTCGCTTGAATCCATGAACTCATTGGTGCCAATTTAAATTTGGTTCAAAGCACCCTGCATTATACACGCGAAATTAGAATATTAAAAAATAATATGGTTTCAACATTTTGGGAGCGCGATATTAATGATTTTAACTTTTTTAGGATCATAATGCTAATTTTAAAAAAATTAAGGTACTTTTCGGTTATCAAACTCTAAAAAATTTTTTCAATGATTTTTTAGGTTTTTTAGCATGGAAACTTCGAATTTACAATAATAATGTTTCTCATCGATTTTGTTGTTTTCGTGGTGTACTTGATAATTTTTCGTCATAATTTATAAAATGATTCTAACAAAAAAATCTTTTTTTGGAGTCTGATAACCAAAATTAATTTTAGCTTTTTATTAAAAATTTCAAATTCCATAATTAATTTAATTTGCATTTTATTCATTTTTGTTCTTCTTTTTTCTATTCCCTTAATTTTTCAGAGCCGTTGAACAAAATCATGTAATTGACTTCCCCAGAAATTGTGTTTTTTACAGTTGATTTTAGCACATAAATTTTCTCGAAAAACTCTATTTTTTGTAGAATATTTTTTTTCTTAGACTGCAAAGCTTTTAAGAGCATACTTGTATTTATGTTAATAAAAAGTTTTTAATTACCTCTTTAATAGTGGTGTTTAAATCAGCAATTGTTCCAGATTCCGGAATTTTTTTTCTTCCATCCTGCGCATCCGAAAATAAAGAAACAGAGCCTGCTTGATCAAATTTTAAATCTTTATTGTGACAAGTTGACAATAATGGACTACATTCTTCTTCTAACGAAGAAAATTCAGTTAGCGTTATTATCTCTAAATATGATTTTTTCCCATAAAAATTATATTTTAGATAGTTTATATCAAAAGTTCTTTAATGGTCTTTTGGTTAAAGTTGCTTTTATCAAAATTTATTTCATTGTTTAGATGTTGGTTTTTTTACTAAGAATAATTTTATTCAATATTATACCCTCTGGAATAGGCTTTTGTGGACTGGCTAATCGATAGTAACGATCAACGTTAATGTTATTTACCGAACTATTGTCATTCTCTGCCTTTCTCTTACATATTGATGGTTGTATTGAATTAACAAGAAATGGACCCATGTGATGCATCTTCCGTTTCTTTCTGCGAATTCTGTTTGCATACCATAATGAAGACATGAAACTTAAAAATTTAACTTTTAATTTAAATACCAAAAAATATGTTTATATAATAAAAAAATAACAAATTAAAAATGTATAAAAATAAAAAAATCTTTGCCCCACGAAAGCAAATAGCCTTTGCGGATGGACTCTGATATTGTAATTTTATTAGAGCATATCGCCGGAAAAAAAAGAAAGATATTTTAAAATTTTCTTATTTCGTTTTTCGCTAAAAATTTTTTTATGATATACCACTTAAAACATTTTAAAAGCATTGCTTTATACTACTTGTGAAGAAGACATTTAATGATGTACGAATAAATTTTATGAAAAAGTATAATATATTTAAAAATGGACAATGACCATATTATATAAAATGATTTTTTAATTAAAATTTAAAAAAATCGTTGGTCCAATTTATTTTATTATAAGTATGTATATAATTAATTTTAAAACATTCAATCTTGTTTTTTAGAAGAAGGTATTTCAGAAATTAATAACAGAGGCAACCCAAAAAAGATGGGAAATTCCAAAAGACTGCACTTTGGTGAGAGACTAAAAATGGGGGATCACCTAACCTAATCTAAAACCCACTACTAAATAAAAAATACAAAAAAATTGACCTGAAATCGATGTTGAAGTGATGTGAAGATCGCCAAATCTTGAAATGAGGAGCGCCAGAGAGAAATATTCGTACGACCGTCCGCCAGCTAGTAAAAAACAATAATGATTAGAAAATTTAAAAAAATTAAAAAAAAAATTTAAAAAATTTAAAAAATAAAAAAAATAAAAAAAATAAAAAAAGTAAAGCCAACCATCCCGGCAGGAAAAGGACCCAGACTACAGGTTTTTTATGAAAACACACCGGACCGGCTCTGCCCGACGCGGCGTGGCACGACTTACCGAGTCGCCGAAGCTACACTGCGTACTGCACGAGAAGGAAACACCCGCGCCTGCGATGTGTTTTATCATAAAAAACAGAGGAGATTTTTGTCCCACCCAAATCTAAAAAACCCCAAAAAGACTGCCCTTTGGTGAGAGAGACTAAAAATGGGGGTCACCTAACCTAATCTAATTATTAAATAAAATAAACAATAAATTTGACCTTAATTTAAAGTGGAGAATGAAGTGAAGAGTAGAAAGAAGCATATTCAAAATCGAAGTGAAGAGCGCCAGAGAGAGAAATTTATACGACCGTCCGCGAGCTAGTAAAAAACAATAATGATTAGAAAATTGAAAATTTCAAAAAAAAAAAATTTAAAAAATAAAAAAAAATGAAAAAAAATTTAAAAAATAAAAAAAATGAAAAAACAATTTAAAAAATAAAAAAAATGAAAAAAAAATGGAAAGCCTACCATCCCGGCGGGAAAAGGACCCAGACTACAGGTTTTTTATGAAAACACACCGGACCGGCTCTGTCCGACGCGGCGTGGCACGACTTACCGAGTCGCCGAAGCTACACTGCACGAGAAGGGTCATCTAACCTAATCTAAAACCCACTACTAAATAAATTTAATAAATTTAATTCTATTTAAGTCCTGCCACGGAAGTCACCTTTTTCACATACACAACACATGTTATTTCATTTTCATTTAATTTTATCTTTGTTATGGTCCATTGAATAATCGCCATAATTATTCGTTTATTGTTTAGTCGCGATTTTATCGTAATAAATTTATTTATTTATTTATAAAAAATTAAAGAATGCTAAAGATTAAAAAAAAAATTTTATCAAAGAAGAAGCTTATACAAAGCTTTATTTCGATACTCCGTTTTAATACTCTATGTATAATACTCGTTCAGCATTTTATGTCTTTTTGTTTTATTACGAATTGCCTGAATTTTTTCTTCAAAACTTATTACTACAGTCACGTTTTTAGTGTGTTTTAGTGTGCGGCACTAGCATTAAATTGGAAAGCCGTTTATGTGAAGTCGATTTATATATCAATTTTTTATGAATCGTTGTTTTTTATGAATAAATATTATCACTTATCACTGTTATCACATATTTGCTAATACAACATTTTGGCTGGATTGCAGTTTTCCCACTTCCCAATTTTTTTTGATTTTTTAAATTTTTTACTGTATTTAGGGGTTTTCAACACGATAATCATTATTTAGAAAATACTGTATAAGACCAATTTACAATAGACCAAATTTTGAAAAATAACATTTTTTCGTCGGAATGCACTTTTTGGCGGATCCTAGTGGATTAGGGTTTGAAAGTTTTTGCATACTTCTTATATAATTCTTGATCAATTTTTCAAGAACTATCGAATAAGGTATTGCATGGCGTCTTTTGTTTTAAAAAATATTGCACTTAAGTGTTTAAGCTTGGACCTTAAGTAAAGAAATTTTATACGGTATTATCTTTAAAAATGAATATCGTATTCGGATTCAAAAACCCTTAAGTACAAAAAAAATTTTTGAAAATTCTGAGGAAAAACAAAGTAGTGACCTTTACATTTTTAGAGAAATGAAGGCCAAGGGTTTGTCACATTGGGCGGAATTATTTAAAATACCAGATTCCCCTTGGCTACGGTCCGACTGGGAAGCCGTTTTAAATATAATTTGTAAACTACTCTCGATGGTGAATGCGTAAGCCTTAAAAATAAAAATTTTTATTCAACTACTTAAGTAATAAATAAATATTTATATACATATTTTATATTTATATAGACTTGATGATATAAATGAAGAATCATCTTTACGGAATGGTCTAATCAACTTTGAGAAGGTATTCTGAAACCACATAAATAATGATTATTATTTCTTATTAATCAATTTTTAACAAAATATAAACTTTATTGCAGTTATTTTCTCTGGCACAAATTCACTTTGGCATGCCCAAGTTTGTTATTGTTTGTGATACTTCGAAGACGATTGCCGAAAATCAGTTATCTATAATTACTTGTCTTTATGCTCTCAAATATTCTACGCCTATGATTGAAACTAGTAATTTTTGCTTTTATTTTTGATTTTCGGAACACGCTAATGCATAATAAATTTTAGAGCACATTCGCGCTAAATGTGCTGTTTCTTCAATTGTTGAGCACTTCAGTTTTGATTTAAAAGCTGATGACAAGCCAGCACATTGTCCCAGTTGTGCGACAACTGTTTCAATTGTTGAACGTTGCTTTGTTGACGAAACAATTTGGCATCGCTCCTGTTTAAAATGTATTATATGCAAGCGTCATCTTTCTCCTGGTACATTCATGCTTTTCTCCGATGGAAGGCATGTTGAATGTGTGGAGCATTTTGCAAACCGGGTTTTATATGGCGATCCCATGGTAAGACAATAAAATTAGAAAATAGTTTTAAATAACTTTTTAATGTTTCAGCATTGTGTAGAGAAACGAAAATCAATTACAACGTGTATGAACAACTCTTCTTCTTGCGTTGTATCACCACCACCACGCCCACCTCCTCCAAAAAAATTAGTTGCCATACAGCCGGAAGATTTTTCAAAGCATAATACATCAACTAAGAACAATAATGTGGATAAAAACACAAATAAAACTTATAGTGGCAATAGCTCATCTAAATGTTCATCTCATTCAAGTGAAAAAAATTGGGAAGTCGTATACCCAAACGAATTGAATCCTTTCGGTTCGGAGGATGATAACGAGGAGGAAGAGGTTATAGAAGAAACCTCGTACTTATCACGAGCTTTGTAATAAAAATTGTTTCAACGTTTCAACAGAAAATTTTCGTCAATACATTTATGCGAAATATGGTCCGGGGTTGTTTTAATGAATACCATCCGTGAATATTTAACGACTTTCTCATCAAATTTAATTATTGATTAATTCAAGTTTGAAAAAAATTGTTGCAAAGCTCGTGAGAAGAATTTAAAGTAGAAATTTATATTATTTTATAATAAAGTTATTTTATAATATAAATTTTTGTAGAGTCATCAATTTGATTTGGATTTCGATGAAAGTGGAAAGACATCATCCTCAAATAATCCTTTTTCTGATATTAGTGATGAAGAAAAAAATGAAAGTGATTTGGAAGAGGTTGAGAATCCTTCGGATCGTGTTGTTAGCTCCAATGATAACTTTTCACCAAAAAAGAACGACCGAGGGACAAGGTTAATAAAGCAGTAATAATTATATCTAATTTATTTTATTTATACAATATGATGCATAAATATTTTTTTTAAATTGAATATTTTTCTTTTTAAAACGAAATTTGTTGATAAAACGACTGCAGCTAAGAAGTTATTGATAAACTTGTACTACAACTAAATAACATTTCAAATTTGAAGGTCTCGAAATCAATCCCACGACGGATCATCTATCAGTACGCTATCATCGACAATGGCATCTCCAATATTGAATGAACGAAATAGAACTTTAAAAACAAACAAAGAGAATAAAAACGATTATTCGGATGACGAAAAAAATCCATTTACTCGTTCTGACACAACAACGCACATTACAAGCCACAATGCAAGCAGCAACGAAGGGTCTGTTAGTAATAAAGCAAAAAATTTAAAAAAAGTATTCAAATTTTTACTGTAAACCTATATATAAAGTTTTTAAATTAATTAGTAAATAAAAATAGAAATTTTTTTAGTGAACAGTCGCCTTTACAACAAAAAAGTATACCCAAAACGCCAAGAATATCGAATGCTTTACAGATTAACTCAACGGATTCTGAGCAAAAATATATTCCTCCTGATTTAATTCTAAGAGAAAAAGTAAAAAAAAGTTTCCTAAAAGACATTTTTTAATTTTTTAAAGAAAAAAGACTTAATATAAAAAAGAAAAAAATTGTAATTAAATGTGCTCGAATTTATGCCGCATTTTATATATCATGTCTAATATACTCTAAGTTCAGATAAATAAGACGCGACCGTTCGAAAAATTTTTGAATTTTGACTTTATCTTCATTCTGTTATTTTGTATGTGTTGTGAATTGGCTCCGGGCTGACTCGGAGCCGCCAGCGGCTCCGCTAGCTTTTTTAAAAAGCTGGAGCCACGACTGGCCAGATGACTCCATAAAAATCCAGATGGTTCCAAATGGCTCCGGCAGATGACTCGGAGCTTCGAAGTTAGCCATCTGGCTTCAATAATAAATGACATCTATGGAGCCAAAATGACATTTATGGAGCCAAATCACAACACTGGTGTAAAGAATAAAATTTTAGGAGTACCATCATTAAATGAGGCCCAAACTGTAGTTTAAAAATTTTGAGCTAAACTTCGTTTATAACAGAATGACCAAGTCAAAATTCAATTTTGAGTCTTATTTTTATTTTATAAAAATTAAGAAGGCAACACTTGTTTGCGGTACCACGTTATACGAATTGAATATTCAATTGCGAAAATTAAACTGTCAAATTATTCAACTTGAAACTACTGGAAAACGGCTTGAAATACAAATTCTTCGCAATATTGTTGCTGGTCAGTTACATAAATATTAAAAGTATCAAATCTAGCGCTTAAATTTGGTGACATTATTTATAATGTTTAATTCTGATTTTGGTTTTAATATTTTTTTATTAATTTTATAATTTGTGAAATTTTAAAAATAATTAAACATAAAAATTAACAACTTTGCAAATGTGTGTCAATTAAAACAAAAATTTCGAATACAGTCGAATCTGTCTAATTAGGCACCCCTCGAAACCGCGAAAAAGTGCCCAATTAGAAAGTGCCCGGTTTTGCGAAAATACTCTAGATAACTTTTCGATGGGAACGTTAATCACCAAAAACGGATACTTCTCGAATAATCTTTATTCCATCAACTCTTTATTCCGCCTGCAGTCAACTGAAGCGACAATAACTATTCTAGCTTGCAACTGCTAAAGCAGGTCCGCTTCCTGGTGCGAGGCAAAGCTCTCGACTATGGATGGCTGACGTATCTTCTTTTGGATTTCAGTGGCAATTTTTTCAAGACTGAATGCTCCATCGGTTGCGAAGCGCTCATCGGTCCCGAAAAAGTCAATCATCTCGATCCCCTCATTTATTACCAAAAAAAAAATATTCAAAAAAAGTGCTCGATTAGATAGGGTCAGGTGCCCAATAAGCAAAAAAATTTATTTGAAATTTTGTCGGGACCGGGAAAAAGTACCCAATTAGAGAGTGCCTAATTACAGGAGTGCCCAATTAGACAAGTTTGACTGTATTTCAAAAATGTTTGTAGACAAATTTGAAATTTCTGAATAAATTTAATCAGAATTTAAATTTTGTTTAAAAAAATATTTGGGCAGAAATTTTTTTTATATTTATCCACTATTTTTGTAAAATTTTAGGTAAATTTGACTGGAAAAAGAACAGCATTGTAGAAGAATACTTATCAATAATTCAAAGAAAATGCGATGCCTTCCGAATTGAAAACACGCTTGTACATGAGTATATTGCAAAATTTTGTTTAAAATTTTAAAATTATCAGGTAATGTTTTTTAAAATCATATTTAGATACATGAATGCGTTTGTAAACGAATATCATGAAGAAGTGGAAAAACAGATGAAAATTTTAGAGGAAGATCCTTCAAAAAATGGTTTGTTTTTGTACTTAACTCAATTATATTATTTAATAATTTTATTTATGTGATAGAATACATAATAACATATTTTCTAATTCCAATTTTTAGAAGATGACACAGAAAAAAATTGTCGACGTAATGAATTAATTCAGTTATTAGCAACGCTTCTTGATATAAAAAATACATTAACACTTCATTCACAAAAAATGGCTGTGATAATTTCGAATTCTACCAAGTCGCCCTCGGCTGGTAAAACTATGCGCGAATGTTTGTGTTGTGTATTTCTAATTTATATAACTTACTAACAAATATTCAAAATATAATGTTATAATTACTAATTAATACGATTTTAATTATTAATACTTCGATATGTAAGTAATTTAATGAACATTTAATGAATGTTTAGATGCATACAAAAATTTGAAAAAAATTTCAAGTCCATTTATCTTGAAAAAAGGCGTCAAACAAACGATGAAATCGCTGAAGAAAAAATTGTGAAAATAGTTTGTAACTCATATTTTTATATTCGAAAATATATCTTCATATTTAAATTGATTAATTTATACATATAAATCAAAACAATGAGTAAAAGAAAAATTATGGCAACAACTTTGTAATAAAATAATTAAAGTTAATTTAATGAAGAAATGTTTCTACATTTTTTTAAATGCTAAAATTTTTTAAAAATATTTTTTGTACATTTCAAACTTACAATTTTATCGGTAATATAGCTTTTAATTAATCTTAACCATTGTATCTATTTCTTTATTTTTTGATTTTTCAGCATTACATTATAATCTCGTTTAAATCAGTACTTATTATTAAATCAACTTCATTACATAATAAATTTACTTAAAATTTTTATTGTTACACAGTTATTGTATATAATACAATGCGTTCCAAAATGTTCGGTTCACATAAAATCTTTTGTGTAGTTTTTGCATGAAACATCGCTTCGGGTTAATTTTTTACTAGTTGCACCAGGGATTATTTCTGATATGTCTACAAAAATTCAAGTCTTTACGCCCTTTCTTGACAATTTTACAACAGTTATTCTGAAATTTTCACATTTTAATGTGTTCCAAAATGATAGGTTCACTTTAATCGAACTATGCATATTAATTGTATATTATATTTTTATTATAATTAGGCCCAAAGTAAGTAATTTAAATTATAAAAAATTGCAGCATTCGTATAAGCCGCACTTGAAAAGTCGATTTTACATTAAAAATTGAGCTTAATCGAAAAAAAAGTCGAATTCTGATCCAAATATGGATTTTTCAGAAAAATGAATGGTGCCATCTTAAAAAGCACGAAATTCTGCATAATATATTGTGGAATTAGAAAAATTGGCTGCAAAACTTTTTAGAAACATATCTTACAAAAGCAGTATCATCAAAAAAAGTGTTTTTTATATTAAAAATAGTACATTTTCAAGTTTCATAAATTTAACGTTATGTCCTAAAAATATTATGGAATCAATTTTTCTAAATTCATTATGCAGAATTTTATATTAATATAAAATCGACTTTTCAAGTGCGGCTTATATGAATGCTAAAATTTTTTTTATGACTTAAATTACTTATTTTGGACCTAATTATTGCATTCTATATTTTAATAAAAATATCGTATATACAATTAATACATAGTTTTATTAAAGTGAACCTATCATTTTGGAACGCATTAAAATGTGAAAATTTCTGTTGTAAAATTGTTAAGAAAAGGCGTAGACTTGAATTTTGGTAGATATATTAGAAGTAATCCCTGGTACACACTAGTAAAAAATTAGCCAAAGCGATGTTCCATACAAAAACTATACAAAAAATTTTATGTTAACCTATTATTTTGGAACGCAATGCATGAAGTTTCTTATCATTAATGTATATTTTATATTGGTATTTATTTTAAATTTTAAAGCAACTACATAAATGTATAAAATTATTTGCGCCAGTACTATTTATTTCGATTATAATGTTGACAATAATTTCCCGATGCAACTATATTTCATAATTAAACGATGTGCATATTTTTTATTCGAAGATTGAAATTATCGAATAAAGATTTTCATATACATTAAATCAAATAATTGATTCGAATAATTTTATTTTATATATAAAAATTATATACATATAAAATAAACATAAAAATTAAAAAAGCCAAACACAAAAAATTAAATATAAATATAATTTTCCGTCTTATTGTGCTTATTCATTAAATTTTTTTTTTTTTACGAAATATTATTTCAAATCAATTTATGCTAACAGTGATTGTAAGGCTAAAAAATTCTATCTTTTTTAACACAATATAAAAAATAATTGTTATTTAGTTAAAAATGTTATTTACTTAAATTCGAAGTCACAAAAAGTAAATACATTATTGTATAATATTTGTAAATAATTAATCTATTGTTTATGGGTACAATACAGTGATAAAAAAATATATACTCTTATTATAATTTTCACAGATTTATAAATAAAAAAAGAGCATTAAAAATATTTTGTACACTGCATCTGATACAGTTATTCGTTTTTCTTTGCTTATTACTTATTACTTTAACAAAAAAATTTTCAAAAAGCAATGAAAAAAATGAATAACGCTATCAAATGTAGCATAAAAAAGCTACAGTAGCGTCCAAAAAACTTGGGCCAAGCATCTTTTTATTAAAGATGTCGCTGTTTAGGCTATATATCTTTATTTCTTTGTTATAAACCATATACCAAAAATATTGCTCAGACTGCAAGCTACATTTTGACACCAAATACCCCACATAACAATATTAATAAAAAAAATATTCATTGATTTTTAAAAGTGTGCCCATTTTTTAGCGTCCAAAAAACTTGGGCCAAATCATTCTTCATCCAATTATGTGGTGACTTCATAGTTTTTTCTTTGTGTCTTTGTGTATTTCTTTGTTTTTTGTAGATGCCAGAAAAAGAAATTGCAGAAGACGTGAAGAAAGCAATTGTGGAAGCTAAGAAATTGGGATCATCGGATCGTGAAGTCGCAACACTTTTTACAATTGGAAAGTCTGCCGTCTCTCGTATATTGCGTCGTTTCAAGAAGAAAAGTGTGGCAAAGCTTTCTGGAAGTGGTCGCCCAAAGAAGACATCGGAAAGACAGCGTCGAAGTCCACAGAGAAGCTCCAAAGCAGATCCAAGAAAGACTGCCGTCGATATCGCAAGAAGCAAATGAGCAATTCGGGGTGGATATCAGCCGTCAAACAGCCAGCCGAATCATGGAAGAAGCCAATTTGTTTGCCAGTCGTCCAGCAAAGAAACCTCTAATCTCAAAAAAGAATCAGAAAACCAGATTGAAGTTTGCCAGAGAACACCTTGGATGGACATCTGCAGATTGGGCAAAAGTGCTATGGAGCGACGAATCGAAGTTCAATCTTTTCTCATCGGATGGGATTCGTTATGTGCGCAGATCGGGAAAGCGTTACGATGTTCGATACCAAGTGCCAACAGTCAAGCATAGCAAATCTGTCATAGTTTGGGGTTAGTAAAAGTAGCTTTTTTTTCAAAAAGCAATGAAAAAAATGAATAACGCTATCAAATGTAGCATAAAAAAGCTATGTATATAAAATTTTTTGTTTCTCATCGATTTAAAAATTTTTGAAAAATTTGCCTATTTTTGGATTGTGTTTTATCTTAAAACACAAATAATTTTATAACTTAAAAAATTTTAACAATAAAACTTTGATCACCTAATAAAATTATTTCATCTTAATTGATTTATCTGTTTGTTGATTGAATTTGATCCTTTCTGAATTTGATCCTTTCTGAAGCTTCACCTGTTACATCTAGCCATTCATTGCGCGATTCATCAACTATACTCGTATATAAATAGTCCCAATTCCATGGAATATTTTCATCAGTAACTTCATCTTCCGAATAAAGAAAGCTGGAAAGGTAACTAACGTCTAAAAATGCTAGATGAAATCATGAGATGTCAAAAAATATAAGTGTAATTAAATGTTAAATGTTGATTATGTACATAGTGTTTTTTTAAGAAATATTTGTCTTCTTTATAAATTTTAAACTTGTCTTTTCCATACAATTTTTAATATGGTACGCAGAATTTCAAGTTGAATCGAACAAGCTACATATTACAGAATAAAATTTAACGGTTTGGGACCAAGATATGATCAAAAAACCCAAAACATTCATAAACAAAAATATAATCTTAAAAAAACACCCTATTAAAAATATACATAATTAATATCTAATTAATATCAGAGATTTATTTAGAGTATTATAATTTGTTAATGATATGTATAATTTAATAACTAATAAAAATACCAAGGTTTGGAAGATTTGTGCCTTTCGCATAGGACGATTGCGATAAAGAAAGCAAATGATTTAAATTTACATTAGGAGCCGTGGAAGCTTGCTCACTAAGATCGATCTAAAATTTTTAATTTTCCTGTAAAATACAACATCATCATGCTTATACATAAGGGGTATACCGGAAATACAGCCGGAAATCGTAAATCAAAAAAATTATTGTCTATGACTTCTCTAGCAAAAAGAAATGGGAGACATTAGTATTTTTTATTTCCAATTCCCGATATACCATAATGACTATATTTCCAATACACGCTTGTGCATATTGACTGCCTATTCTGTCTTGGATCACCTGTTCTGACTTGGACCGCCTATTCTGGAACAGTCCCAATTTATCTAATGCTTTTTGGTTTAAATACCTGATGTTGTGAGTGGGATAATGGGGCATCATGTTCTAAAATACATGTCTATATAACAATTGGCAACAAAAAATATAAAATTACATACTGAATTCGATAAAATATTAAGAAATTAACAAAAAAATAACAGTCAGAAATTTTTTTTCATTAATTTACAAATTTTTTTTTTCACTTGTTTTACTCTAATATCGTAAGAAAACTTTCTTATGTTATAAACCTATTGATTCCGCTGCATCGACAACTGAAGCAATTACGACATTATTGTCTTTTAAGTGGACTTGATTAAGAATTTGTGAATTATCATCCACATTAGTTTGCTTTACATTTGTATGATTTCCTTTCGAC
The DNA here is from genome assembly GCA_024678965.1 of Bradynema listronoti. Classification (NCBI taxonomy): domain Eukaryota; kingdom Metazoa; phylum Nematoda; class Chromadorea; order Rhabditida; family Allantonematidae; genus Bradynema; species Bradynema listronoti. The sequence continues at coordinate 893,841 of JANLNO010000001.1, read as the reverse complement.
GTGCGCCGAAATAGGCCTATTTTAAAAATGTTGATTAAAAATTATTTGGTAAGTCAAAAAATCTTGCCCTATTTTACATCAAAATTTTGGTATTATATTTTCTGGACTTAACACCAACGAATCAGTTTAATTTACCAGGTGCTTCTATTTTATAATTTTTAAGTAGAAACGATTTGACGCTCAGTCAATTAAGACATCTCAAATGTACTTCAATTTCAGTTAGTTTTTAGCCGTATAACCCAAAACTATCAATCAATATTCAAATTTTGCCAAACAAGTGGCAGATAATAATGATGCATACATTCATTTATTGTTAACTATTAGGTTGATTCAAAAGTTTTGCGACTTTTTTAAAATTTTATTAAAATCAAAATTATAACAATAACAAAGGATCTTTTTCGTTAATATATTCGCCATTATTTTCGATTATCCTTCGCCAACGAGGTCGTAACAAAAAAATTCCGCGTCTGTAGAATTCTGGCGGTTTCTGTTCGAAAAAGTTTCGGAGGGACTGCTCAATATCGTCATCGTCGGTGAAGCGGCGTCCGCGCAAAAAGTGTTCCAGTGACCGAAAAAGGTGGTAATCCGATTGAGCAAGGTCTGGGCTATACGGTGGGTGCTTGAGAACGTCCCATCCCAATTCTTCGAGCTTTTGTTGCGTCCGGCGTGAAACATGTGGTTTGGCGTTGTCTTGCTGGAAACGGATTCGATGCGGATCAATCCCCCGAACACGCAAAGCGATTTGAACTCGGTCTAGTTGGTTGCAGTAGACTTCAGAGTTTATGTTTTGGCCTCGTGGAAGAAGTTCCCAATGAACAAGTCCAGTTGCCATCCACCAGACGCACAACATGACCTTTTTTTGGTGTGGATCGCTTTGGGGTGTCAGTACTCCCATCTGACCAGGGCTCAGCCATTGGTTTTTGCGTTTTCGGTTGTCACAAAAAACCCATTTCTCATCACATGTCAAAATTCGATCCAAACCGCCATGATTGAATTTGTGCAGGAGCCAACGACTATCGGAAATTCGCCGATTTTTTTGCATTTCGTTGAGTTCGTGTGGAACCTCTTGACCGCGTTTATTTGACTTGTTGAGTTTGAGTAGATGACGATGAACAGTTGATTGCGAAGAATGGAGTTCAGAGGCCAATTCGCGTGTTGTTTTGGTCGGATCCGATTCGATGGAACGGCGTAGAGCTCGCTTGTCGATGGTCGATGGACGTCCAGAACGCTTTTTGTCTTTTCGATGCGTATTGCCGGAACGGAATTTGGAAAACCATCGAGAACAAGTGGATTTCGTAGTGGCACGTCTGCCGGTGCTAGCGCAAATGTTTCGTGAGGCCTCCGCTGCTGTATGACCAAGTTTGAACTCGTGAAACATGAGCTTGCGCATTTCTTCACGTTTTTTCGACATTTTCTAAAAACGATAACTTTTTAACTAACTGAGCAAACAATAAACATAATATATAAAAATGATCATAAAACAACAGACTTTCATACTATATAAAATCCGTATAAAACAAATGTTTATTTAAAATTTTTTAATAAAATTTAAAAAAAGTCGCAAAACTTTTGAATCAACCTAATACTTTTGACAAAAAAACTTTTTGATTCAAGAAGATAAATAAAAGTAGGCACCTTACATTTAAAAAAAGTAGGTTAATAAAAAAATTTAAACAAACTCTTACTATTTATAGTTTCTCGTAATTCCGATTTATATTGTGATTTTTGTTGTTTAGAATCATCTGGTAAATTTGTTTTAGACAATTTTTGACGGCTCTTATCATCCGGATCCTTTGCACGATTAATCACTTCTGTATAATCAAAATAAAGTCATGTATTTTTTTAAATTAAATATCTAAATACTTAAATAATTTAATCGAGATTTTTAATCTCATTATATTCTCTAATCAATATCGCATTTATAATAATAAATGCACATATAATTATAAACACATATAATTATATAATTATAATTATACCTTGCAAAGAATTATTATCCGAAGTCGTTATATTGCTATTTCGTGTTTGAAATGAAGCAGTTGGCGGTTTACGAAAAACCCCCGCGGCTAGAGGATTTTGTTGTTGATTACGCGAACTCGGTCGCGCTGAAGGAATTCTAATTTGTGGTGGAATTTGACGTGACATTTTTCAATTAAATCACTGATAGATAATAATAAAAAATTTAGTTTTCAATTTTTAGGATCAATTGTAGCTTTTATAAAAAATATGTTAGTTTGAAAGTTTGACTTTTTTGCGCAATGCGTACGTTTTAATCTTAAGCCTAAGCCTAAAGTGGATTGGACTTTAAGAAGAAACTTCATTTTTTATATTTAAAAATTTGTCATTTTTTAGAGTATCAGTTTAGATTATATATTTGATTTAAGTTACTTATTTATAAATTTTTTTAAACTTCATAGAAAATAATGCACAACCTTGTTCGTTCAAAGAAATTTTTGAAATTTACTTAATTTTTTTACTACTAAAATTTTAACATGACTTTATGCATATATAACATGAGTTTATGCATAAATTCAGGTAAATAAGACGCAACTGCTCGAAGAATTTTTAAATTTTGACTTGGCCTTCATTCTGTTATAAACGAAGTTCAGCTCAAAATTTTTAAACTAAAGCTTGAGCCTGCTTTAATGAAAGTGTTTATTAAATTTTATATTTAACTGATACAAAATAACAGAATAAAGGCCAAACCAATATTCAAAAATTCTTCAAACGACCGTGTCTTATTTATCAGGTTTTTGGAACTTTTAAGAGACTCATACTCAGAATTGGTGACGGTCATAATCCAAATGGATTTATGTAAAAATGGATGATATATTTAAAAAAGCATATACATACCTATTATTAAATAATGTTAAGCATTACGATTACATACAGTATGACATTAAGCAACATAATGTCCAAATATCTAACAACTGTTTCGTATCACTATGATACTCTCATACAAAAAAAAATGTCGGTGCATTTATTGGTCGACTTCTATACGAAAATGTAAGCATTTAGGGATGTCGCAAAAATAAATTAAGTTTTCAGAAATCGGAAGAAACTCAAAATTTCGGAAATCGAAAATTTGTAAAAAATCGGAAATTGGAACAAATAATAAAAATGTTTTAAAAAATTTTCAAATGAAAAATGTGTTAGTTGATTTAGAGAGCGACTGAAAAATTTGGAGATTTTTTTCCAACTTACTAATTCGTAAACAAACCGATTTCTAATATTTTTTAAACTTTTTTCATGTAAAAATTTTTTAGTTATTATACAGAAATTTTAAAAACAGCTTTAGCTTTTTTTAATTGATTGTAATCAGCCAGTCACCCTTTAGTTCCGAAATTTGGCCATTTTTTCGGAAATCGGCACGTAAAGATTGGATTGTCAGAAATCGAAAGTCAGAAAGAAAATCAGAATTCCGCAACATTCCTGGTATGCAAGAATTCCGATTTCCGAATTTCAATTCCCGAGGATTTTTCCCTACCGATTTCTAATTTTCGAAATTTTAAATTTTATCGGAATTTCGATTTTCGATTTCCCAAATCTTAAATTTATTTCTACGACATCCCTGGTGTATAATGTTATCCCTGGTGTATAATGTTATATTGTTGGTTGCTAAGATACTTCTTCTCACATCAGAAGAAATATTTATGTAAAATATTTTAATTATTTTTCGAGATTGATTTTGATTTTTTTAATATAAAAATAAGTTTTTGATAGCATGAGAAAACCAAATTAATGATAATTTTTGTCATAAAATATATAAACTTTTATATTTTACTTTTATTATTAATTTTATTATTAAATGGCTCCTCCCCGTTCCGTGTCCACGTTGTCGTTGGTGGAAAAACTTAGCTGAAAATCTGAAGTTTACCGGAAGATGGAAGGCGACCAAGGACTGGATAGCACGCCAGGGCTAGCAACCCGCACGTACGAAACATTCATATGCTAAAAACAATCAAATGCTGAGGCCCTTAAACACATCTGAGAGGTGCATAGGACGTGACCAGGGACAATTATCATGCATGCTCCCCCTGAAAGTGATGCACACGAAAGCGGAAAACGCTGCGATGGTCGACGTTGCTTGCGACGGAACGACCTGTACGGTGAAGGGGACAACGGAGCGTTATTTGAATCGGATACGGACGGCTTTAGGTCATATTATTCTAAGCCGTCTACGACAAAAGGGAAACGGACCAGCATAAACGTCCTGACGTTCAATCTAAAAGTTGGACTGAGGGAAGAAACGAAAAATTTACTAATGAAACAACTACGCAACATCTACTACGACATCATCGGTCTATGCGAAACAAAAAAAAGCGAACAAAATATTACTAAACAGGATGACACGGCAACTAGATGAGCAACGTGAACAAGCGGGATTCGGGAACCGATTTTCGACGCTAGATCATCTACAAACCATCAATCAAGTAATGGAAAGGTGTAGAGAATGCCAAATTCAACTATATATGGTGTTCGTCGATTACGAAAAAGCCTTCGACTCAATAGAAATTAACGCCGTCATAAATGCACTCGCGCGCCAAGAAATACAACACGAGTACTTAAAAACACTGCTCAACGTCAACACAAACAGTACGACAAAAATACAACTGTTCTACAATGATATCATCATTCCGATTGAACGAGGTGTAAGGCAGAGCGATACCATATCGCCAAAACTCTTCACGGCTGCATTGTATTCCGACAACTAGACTGGGGAGATTACGGTATTTCTATCGACGGAGAAAAGCTTCACCACCTCAAATTTGTAGATGACATCATCCTATTCGCACACGATGCAAAAACAGCTCAACTTATGTTGGAAGAGTTGAATAATGCAAGCACAGCCGTCGGACTACGAATAAACCGAGCAAAAACACAATTAAAAAACTGAAGTGATAAAGCTGGAAAATACGGAAATTGCCTTGATGGACAAATACGTATATCTCGGACAACTGATAACATCGGACCACAAAATCGACGGCGAAAACACAGACGACGAAGTGCAGCATGGAGACAATTAGCAGAAGACAGAAAACAATATAAGCGGCGATTATATGATCTACCATGGGATAACAATGTGTGACACGGATCCTCAAGTTCAAGTGTATTTTATGGACAAAAATTTTTAATGATTCTCTTCCCAATTTGATGTAAATTATTCAAAATCTAATTTTAATATTAAATAAAATTGAAAGAGAATTAAATTCTGCACTTTTCTATTTATTATCAAAATTGTCTTGCTTTTCAAAAGAAATCCACCGGATATCGTATATTTTTAACATATCATTCAAATAAATTTGAATTTGTGTTTTTGCATTTGATAGTTCGCCAACAAATAGGAAATTTCTTCATTCATTCACTTTTCGCAAATAAAAATGGTTGTTGGAAGGAAAATGGCTGTGGTTCTAATGTTTTATTCTCTGTTGTCGCAGACGAATTCTTTTCTCTTTTTTTTTCCATTTCTGCGTCTATTAACTTCCATGTCTTTTTCAGTTTAGGGCGGGTGTTGTGCGTGCGCTGTGTATTTTCATTTCAAAAAGCGACTATAAAAGCAGCTTGACAAATTCATTTTGGTCAAATAGTGAACTTGTGCTCTCACAGAGGAGCCGAATGGTCGCGTGTGCTACTGGTGCTTCAGTGGCTGCTATTCAGCTGCTTGTTAGCCAACCGGTAATTGGCCCCTCGAGTGGCTTTATGCAACAAAACTCGTGTGCCATTGTTGACCAGCTCAAGCAACGTCTTCAGCTGGTCATAGAAAATGTAAGCGCATGTCATTTATACGCAAAATAACTTTTATTTAATTTTTTTGTAAATTTAAATTTCTGGGAAATTTACAAATGTTAAAAAATGTTTATTCAATGAAAAGTTTTTTAAATAAAGTTTTTTTTATAAAAAATGAATGTTTTTACTTAATAAAATGGAATTTTTAAAAATTTATTGTAAAAGCCAATTTTATTTTTTTTGGCAATTTTAAAAGAATTTTTTGTACGTTGGAAAATTTGAACATCACCCATTGTTGCTATATTTTCAGGGTGATGAAAACGGGGCAATCGAAGTCCTTTCCACTCTGGAAGGTCTGACATTGTCTAAGGAGGTTCTTGAGGTATGTATTAAGGAATCGAAACGTAATTTTTTGTTTATACTGTTAAATTGTTGTGATTTTTTATACAAAAAAAAATCGAAATTATTGGCGAAATAAGGGCAAAAGGATGGATAGTGTTTTGGCGTGCTACTCCGTGAATAATAGAATAAACTAGAATGATTTCGTTAGATAAAGTTCTATGTCATGCAGAGAGAAAGACGCACATTTGTTTGCACACATAGTGCTGTGGAAGGAGCCATAGTTATGCGTTTGTCCTAAATAATTTCGCAATAGTTTCTACATTTTCTCTTCACACATTCTCTTTTACACATTATATTTGTTATTGATTATTTGCCCTGTTTGCGTCTAACAACCAACTTTTTTTCTGCTCCTCTTTTCTTGGTCTTTTCATATATTGATTCACAACGGACAAACGCACTAATTTTTTTTTCTTTGTCTATGTCTGCATCATAAAATATATGTCTGGGTGAAAAAAAGATTCAGGTAATACACATGAACTGAATAAAAATACATATACTTATGTAAATGTTTAGCACATAATAAGAAAAAAAGTACGATAAGCAGTACGACAAGCATTAAAGATGAAACTCCTTTTTGTACTTAGGGCTATTTTCTCCAAAAGTTTTGATGAGTAATTTTAAAATTTTAACACATTTTTGGGTCCGAACTTTTTTGGTAGAAAGAGAACAATGCTACCAATTAAATGACATAAACGATCTAAAAGCACGTAGGTATTATTGAAAAAATTTTTTAATAATACATAAAATAAATTTAAAAAATTCAAAATTTTTATGTTTAATTGTGCCGTGTTCTGTAAAATTGTCATGTCTATAAATTGCTTTTCAATGACCTAATAGCATCACGTTAAGGTCACACGTGTTGGTTTGACGGTGAACGAGTTTCGCCGTCGTACCGCACAGACACTTCCGAACATATCGAGGAAGTGTCGGTCGCTGATAAAAGCATGGCAGAAGTTGGCCGATTTTCAACGACCGCAATCGAGTTGTGGGGACTCGTCGAATGGCGGGACGCCCAGCCTTGTTTCGCCCGCTTCGCGACGCGGATTGACTCCACGAACTCCGGGCGGCGGAAAACGGGTTACGTCTACGGGTATTTTTTTTTACGTAATATTTTTTCATTATTGTTACTCAATGTTTTTACTACTAATCAAATTAAAGGAAAAATTAATGAAGAATTTTAAATGTAAATGTGAAAAAAGAAGTTTTAATAATAAAGCTATTTTTTAATTTTTATGGTGTTATTTTTTTATCATAAAATAATACTAGCAATTTAGTACATTTTCTCATAAGAATTTTTCAACAATTTTAAAATTTATCATTTTTATTATTTTCAATAAATCAAAAATCATATTTTTTTAAATCAAAAATACTTTTTTTACAGCTAAAAATTTCAATGCTAAAAATTTGATAATAAATTTAAATACAAAAGCGATACTTACACAAGACTAAATTTTTCTTATCTAAGCAAAATGATGAGTTTTCAAAAACTTTTTAAGCATAAAATATGAAAGGCAGACCGCAGTATTGTGGCTTGACTCGTAAACGCTACTTCAAAACACGAAAATCGAGTTAAATGAAATTAGAAAAAATTATGTCCAATGATTTCTTTATATTTGAATGATTTCTTGAATTGTTTTGGAGTAGTGGTTAGAATTGAGTTTCAACACTGGTTTATAGTCAGCGAATTGAATGCAAAAGTATGTTGATAGAATTATTCGTGTTGCTGTTTTCTATATAAATGTTATTCCATTCGAAAGCATATATGTTTGTAGATGGCAAAAGCGCCACTACGGTGACTAAAAACGGTAGCTCGCCGTCGACAATTGGAAGCTATGCGCCGCGTTTGGACGCCGACACGGTTGGCGTCGTCGGCACTACAAACTCTGGCATTGGCGCGCCAGTTGTGCATAAATCGGCGTCCGTGGGCGGCGCGTTATGCAGCGCGGCAACGTCCACTTCGCCGGCGGTGGTTGTGAACGCGGCCAGCCGTAGCGCGTGGAAGCACATTTCTCCGGACATGTTGCCGGCCGGTGTTGATGCCACAAGCTTTAACGCAAAGAGAAAAGCAAAAGGTTAAACATTTTCTATACCTACAAACGCATAAATAAAATTATATAAAACTCGATTTTTTTTTACTAATAATCGCATTTCATACTTATATTTTACGAGAAAAAAAATTGTGGGCATTGTGTAATATTTGCATTAATTTTTTTGAATAATTTATAGGTGCATTGGAAGGTGAAACAAAGATGAAGGCCTCAAAAAGCGCCAAAGATCTTGACAATCATGATGCGCAACAGGATTCGGGGAATGGGTGCGCTGCGCATTCTTCCACAAATACTACGGGTAATGGCGGTGGACTTCCGCCAACAACGATAGCAACGGCGCCGAACAATAGTGGCGGCGTGTCCGTTGCGAGAAAGGACGTACAATCTACGGCCGAACTGGTGGCACAATTGACGGGTAATCTGCCGCAGAATATGGCCGCTTCCTTGCAAAGCAATCAGCCAGATCAAAAGCAACAACCACAGACGACAACGACGCTTAAGAAGATTAGCTCGACACTCGCGCTCAACGAGAACGGATCCGGAATTCGACTTATTCTAACTGTAATTTTTATTTTTTATCTTTTTAACTGAAAAATATTGATTTTTTGTTCATTTTCACACTTAGAAACAATAGAAATGCTTTGGTGGTTTTTGGCTGTTATTTTATTTATTTTTTATTATGTCGAATCAATTGTTCATAGAACATGCTTATACTCACATTGTAGAGCAGAAAATGCAAAATACGGTTTTGTTTTTAATTAAGAAGCTAGAAAATATTTATTGAAATTTTTTTATCCAGCGATTTGTTTATGTGATTATTGTACAAGACAAAAAAAAAAAGTTTGTAGAAAAATTTAATATGAAATTAAAATACTTGCATATTTTCATACGAGAATCTTTTCACAATTTTTCTCAATACTTTTTCTTTAAAATTTTAAATGTCTAGTTAAAAGTGGTTTAATTTGAAGAGATCCAACATCGCCAAATGACAATGACTCGACATCAAGTGGGTCTACGTTGGGCAAAGCAAAACGGAAGTACACCAAGCGGGCCGCGAAATTCTTTCGAGCTTCGGACGGCATGACTACCGAGCTTGGCACGGAAGTCACCAACGGTCTTGAGCCGATTGTTGAAGAGGCGACCAACGCATTCGCCGCTAGCTCAATTGATGATGATGACAACGAGAAGAAGGAAACAGTAAGTTATCATATACATTTTACTTGACTGGATAAAATTTAGAAAAAAATGCTGGATAAAAAGCACAAGAAAAATGAGCGTTTTTCGGAATTTTCAAGCAAATAATATTATTTATTTTGAAGGATGTTCCGGCGAATAATGCTGCTACTACCGACTATTGGATGTCGATGGTGCCGACGTTGAGCGCGTTACAAAACCTCAAATCAAAGCAATCCAACAGCCAAGCTACCAGCTCCACAACTGCCGATGAACTTTCGGTGAGCGTGAAAAACGGGTTGCTCGTTTTGCCGTATTGCGAGACTGGTGAGCCGGACTTTGTCGAATACGATTATCCTGATCAAGAGCTCTTCTTCAATCGGGATGCGCAGCCTCATCCGCTTTTCGCGCTGTCGCACGGACTCGGCACGGGAAATAGCGACCGGAATAGGCGTTGATCGGGGTTTCGAAAGAAAAAAAGACTTTCTCTTAAAAAGCATGAGTCCCTAATGTGAAAGAAGAAGCTATGTGAATTTGATGTTCATTTAATTTAAATTTTCCTTTTTAGTTTTTTTTAAACGGGTTCTACTTTCTAGAGCATATGTATAGTTTTCCGTTAAGCATTACTGGAGTCTTTCAAGTATTCCATATAGAATTTGCACGCTCCACAATGACTCTTATTCCTTTTTTTTGCGAATCGGAAATCGAGAAACTTTCTTAATGAACTATTCGTTAAAATTATTGACTGGACATTTGTTGTGTTATGTTCGTGCTTCTTCTATTCTCTTCCTCTTCGATTTTCTTTGGCAATCCTTAAAAATATTTTCCATCCATCAAGAAGAACCTTATTTAAATTTTGTAATTCATTTACGATACGAACCAGCCCAACAATCTGAAAGGAAAAAGAAATTTTAAGGATCGCCAAATCGTTAAATCCATCGGCTTCGTTTATGTAGGTAATAAACAATAAAAATTTATTTTATCATCATAATGACCATTGAAATGTAAAATTATAAATTCTTTATACCTATAATCACGAATTAAATTCACATTAATTGTCTAAAAATGTATTCAAGGCTGTCACATGATTCAGTAAAATTCCGTGCCTTTGACCCTTTCATCATAATCATCATTATCATCACCATTAATTCATCTAAAATTTAGAGTTATTTTAAAATTTAGTTTCAAAAATGTAATTAACATATTTTTATTTTTAGTCTCATATCAGCTTCTAAATACAAACAATCTCTTTTCAATTTTCAATTCTTTCGTATTACCTACATTGTTATATAATGAATTTTTTCTGATTATTGTTGTTAACATTTTTAAAAAACATGTTGTTGATTTATGAGAGTGGTATGCTTAATTCAGCTGGTTTTTGTCGTTTTTCGCACAATTTTGCAGAGATTTTTATATGCAATTTTATAGCTTTAAATGGAAAGGCGAATAAATTATTTACCTTTGATAAGAACTTTAATCACATAAACATTGTTGTAAACATTTTTTTATTTAATTTAAAAATTTGGAATATGAATATTAACTATAAAATAGGTGAAAAGTTTTTCGGGGACCTTCCCAGCTTTAATATTTTATTTTTTTCCATCAATCTTCAATTTTACACAACAGTCAATTTTACGAAAAGTAAAGAAAAAATAACTTTAAATGGATTTCATAAAAAAAATTTTCTTTGCTACCGAGAATCAATAAAAAAAATGACAAAGTTTTAAAATTCAAAATAATACCTTCCAAAAATATACTTGTAAAAATTTTTTAAATTTATTCAATTTAATTCTATACTTTTTTATATTGAAGTGATACATTTTTCTCAACCAATATAAATAAAAATTTGAAAATTTTGAATAGATGCAGATGCAAAAAGTAGGAAGCATACCGCTACGCGCTATTAATTCCACCGAGGAGGAGGACGTTTATGTGCTTACCGGTGGTAGCAATGCGGGCGGTAGCGTTAGTTACAGCGTCAACAACTATTTTTACACGGATGAAATTTGGAGTACGGACTCGAATGGTGAACTGCTGTCGGTGGCGCACGCGCAAAGCGTTGCGGATACGTCAAAGACGATTGATTCGCGTCGGCACATCTTCATCGACGTGCTGCTACCTAGTGGATTTCTCATGCCGGTGCAATGCCCTGCGTCCAGAACCTTGGAACAACTGAAACAGGACGTTTATATTCAGGCGAAAAAGTAAATAATATCTTTTTATATCTTGGAAATGTTTTTTGCACTTGATTTTGTTGGGTATTGATTGTACGCTTGTTTAGATTGCCGCCTTCAGCTCGTCCCGGCGACATCTCTAATCATATTTTCGCTACGTTCGGCTTAGGAGGTTCCCGCATCGAGCTGTATGATTCGCGCAAATCCATTATAACGCTTTGTGCTACATGCCTGCCCGTGTTCGAGCTGATTCAACCAAAAGCCGTTTTGGAAGAGAAGATGATCAACCAGAAAATCAGTGTGTGCATTTATTTTCCAATTCTGTGTTTGTCATTTTTTCACGTATAATTTTAGGCATAGTAATAGGTTTTCCGCTGGCGGAAATCGAAGAACAAATGTGTGAGGAGTTGGTGGATTTTCGACTGGAACTTTTCTCATTATGTCAAAAAGCTGTGAATGAACGTGGAGCGGAAAGCACACAACATTATGCCTTTTACCGCGAGTCGCTCGTCGTTCCGCTTACTGTCAAGCCGACCAATGATAATTATGGTATTTTTTGAATGTGTTTTTTGGACAATTAATTTTGGTTTTGTATGTTTGAGCTTTCATTTACGTTCCAAAAATATGAAGTGGAAAAATAAAAATATTGTGAATAACTTTAGCACTTCCACTTGCTCAAATCAAATCCTTTCTGTTATTTTAAAAATCTGGATATATTTTATTTAGGTTCTTTTAAGTCAAAAGCTTTTTTTATTAGTTCTAATTGATTTATTTTCGTTAAACAGATTTACGAGAAGTAAACGAGAACGACATCGACTTTGCCGAATATCCGGACAATCCGGAAGAGATTCATCGACGAACGCTGGATTGTTTACAACTACGCATCGCCAATATGATTGTTCACATAGAGGTGTGGTGGCGCGCTAGTCCCGAGCCGGGTCTCGAGGATAGTGCGCCTTTCACGCACTCTGTTCAGCTAAAGGACGTCTTTGGACACACGCCCTCTTTTATAATCGCCATAGCGCTAGAGCATTTACGCGAAACGGCCAGCGTGTCGGCAAGTTTCTTCTTGCCATATAAATATATTGATATTTTTCAATAATTCTTTAGCTTCGAATCTTCCCTTCTTCAATCAAATTTTTAATTAGTTGAACTTATTTTCAAGAGCCAGCCGTTTAACATGAATGCAAAAATAACATATTTTAATATTATCTTTTGTATCTTTTGTAGATTGGCGAGAATTCCGCCGACTTTATTCTACAAATTGCCGGCCAACGTGTTTTCATCGACGATTCTGAGCGTGACATTTTCGAGTTTCAGGTACACAAACATTTATCTTTTAATTTAAATTATTTTGGAAGAAATTTTGCTTTATTATTTTTTAAGTACATTCGTTCGTCGTTGACCAACTATCGAATCCCGCATTTGCTATTACGAAGGCGATCCGAAATCCTTCGACAATACGTTCGTCCGCCTCCCATATTTGAGGTGTGTATTTTTTGAGTTGTATATATATTTGAAAATTTTTGGAACATATCTGCCTCATTATTTCGTAAATTTTTTTTTTTTATATTAGAATATTTCAATGAAAATTTTTTCCAAGTTGTTTAGAATTTTTTATTAACTAAAACTAAATAAATTTTGAGTAAAAATTAGTTATTTTGATTAATTTTATTTGAATGCTCGAAGATTTTTATAGTATAAACTGGTTGACTTTGCTTTTATTTTTAATATTTAGCCGGCATACAGCCGTCAGCAGGCGCACGAACAACATTTGAAGAATAATTTGACGTTTTGCGAGAAAAAATATCGCGGCTTTACCGCCGCAAGTAACAACACGGTGACAAAATCTTTTTGGGATTTGGACGAGAATTTACGTATTCGGCTTCACTCAATCTCGAAATTGGCCGTGGATGGTGACGACAGGGTGAAGTGTTAAATATTTTCTCTTTTAACATACTTATAATTTAAAAAAAAAAACAATTTTCTGTGAAAGTATTTGTTTAATCTTATCCTAGATAATCTCAATTATATTTATTAATATCTTGTTTGATTTTCTTGTTTGATTATTAATTTGCTTTAATACTTTAATAACCTGGTTGTCTTATAAATTGTTTAAGTGTTTGAATAGTAAGAAAATGTTTGCCTATTATCTTTGCTTACTATACAAAAAAAATTTAAAAATTTCTAGTAGATATGTTTGTTCCCAAATTGGGAAACATTTTTCGCGCCGATTTTTTCCAATTTAACACTTAAAAAGGATAAATTCGTAAATACAAATTGTTGTGGTTTTGAAAAATTTTAAGTAAGAAGGCACAGGCTCATCCGCCACTTGAACCTCTATTTCTTGGACGTCCGATTTCCCTGTCGCTAAAAGATCACAACATAGTGATGTATATATGCGCAGTTCGTTTGCGCAGGATTTTTATTGCATTCGTATTTGAGAATGGAATGCCAGCAATATAAGCTGAAGCGGCTCGTCCGGCACTTGAACTTCTATTTCTTGGACGTCAAATGTCTCGGCTGGCACATGACATGCAACACTACAGCCGACGAGCAGAAAGGCGCGCTGAAGATTCTTCAGGAAGAGGCAACACTTGAATTTGTCCGTTTTGTTAATATTATGTTTCTAAAATAAATATTGTTGATTATGGAAGATATTTCATTTTCTCCACAAATAAATCGCACATCTAAATGTTAAGAAAATATTATATTTTAATACGCATATCATTATGTTGTTAATTAAATTAAGAATATTTGATCAAAAAAATTTATGCAAGATTATATAAAATTTATATAAAATCTCAAAATTGATAAGCAAAATTTTTATGCACAAAAATGTAATCCGCAATGATATCATACTCAGAGAGGGCTAAAATCTTAAAAATGCTAGCCAAAAATAATCGTAGAGCCCTTGATTTTATAATTTAAAAATTTATAAATCAACTTTGCATGCGTGTTAGTATTAGGTAATTCATTTTTATTCAACCGATTTTATATTTCCAATCGTTTTATTCACATTTTTGTTTAGTTTTTTGTTCGCATAGGCGTTGTCGTGGGACGCCATTTGCTGGACGTACGTCAAACGGTTTTGGTCGAATCAACAAAAGGTCGTTTTATGGAGGTAGTAATATTACTTTTATACTACTTAAATATTACTTAAAGTAATTTTTTTTAATATACCTACTTGTAATTTCTTGCGTGTTATTTTTTTTCTTTTATTCGGGTTTTTGTAGCACGGATTGGTGGAATTCGGCATTTATGTAAAGGATGTGCCCGACTCGGCGCACTTCTCATTTACCCTCATGTGTGTGCGCGGTGCGGCACGCGCGAATTCGGCGAGCGCGCTGTCGCGCCTAGGCGACGGAGAGCCGCTCGGCTGGTCCAATTGTCGGCTATTCGATTGGCGCCGGCAATTGACAAAGGGCAAGCGATCGATTTCTTTGTGGCCTTTTCCGCGGGAATTGCAAGTATCGCATTTTGCATTTTTTTTTTGTTTTTTTTAAGGGAAATATACTCGTAAATAAACGAAATGTTTTTAGAAATTAGTTTTAAATTCTTATTTTTGACAATGCATTTTCAAAATTGTCTCTTTATTATTAGATATTTAAAATTAATTATTTGATTTTATATGCGCATTTTTAATAATTTTCCAACAGCAAGAGATACCGCGTGCTAAAAATTTGAATTTGTACTTGTCCGGAGCGATTCATCCTCCCAACGTCAGCGATATGGTGGCGGTCATTGAGCTCGAAATGGACGACTATCGAGAGGATCGCATTGTCGCGTATACGTTTCCCGACGACGCCGTGATATTACGCTTTAACGACGTACTCCAAGAAAGACGAGCGGCTCTGGAAACGGAGTTTGCCGCCGCCATGAATGCTAACAGCGAAAAGCTCGCTGCGGGCGCTGACGCGTCAACGCAGCCGCTTACAGCGCAGCGTCGTAAGCTAGCTTTAGACACGAAAATTAACGAGCTTCGTATGGAAACAACGCGGAAAAAGTCGACGACTGCGACATCGAAGAAAAAAACCTCCGAAATCGTGTCCGACAATAGCTCCTCCGAGAGCGACGACGAGAAAGCGGAAGGCGAACGTCCACTCGATGTCAAATATCATGATCTTCCATTTAAGGGTTTATTGACGGTATTTGTTTCTATTTTATGGATATTAATTATTTTTTGTTAGAAAAATTGACTAAACATATGTAAAGACGGTTTTTTTTTCAGTTATCCACAAAATTTTCTTTACAATCACGTATCATCGGTTTTTCAATTACTTTTATTTAGCCAAATTGTCGCGAGTTTCGTCGTCTGCATCGTTTGCATCGCTGTCTAAACGTCGCTTCACTTCCGTTCTCAGATCAACGTTTTCTATGGCGTATGCGTCTCAAACTAAGGAATTTTTTCCCACAGCTTATCGTTCTACTCGCCGAGTCCGCGCATATTTGGTGTGATCGGGAACGCACATGCGAATTCTACGCGCTACTCCGTAGCTGGCCATCGCTACGCGTTGAAACAGCTATTGAGTTGTTGGACGGTCGCTACACGGATGCGCGTCTACGCGCTTTGGCTGTGGAAAATCTCGACGCGGCGCTGAACACGGACGATCAACTTCGGCTGTATCTCTTAACGCTTGTCCAGGTTTTGCATTAGCTTTTAAAATTTGATTCATGGAGACGATTTTATTAAATGTCTTTTTTTTTAATTAAGCCAAATATTAGCGGCTTTTTACCATTTGCTTTGAGCATATTTTTTAGGCTATTCGCTATGAGCCACACGCGTCTTCACCGCTTGTGCGCATGCTAATGCGTCGCGCGCTAATAAGTTACCGTGTTGCGCACACGGTGTTTTGGCTGCTTCGCGCCGAATTGGCTCATTTGCTTAGTGACACGTCGACGGGAAAGCTTTCATTTCTCTACATTCGTTACGCCCTAATGCTTGAAGCGTACGATTTTCCGTTTGCAAAATTGTTGCATTTTTTCTCTAATATTTTGTATTTGTATCTAAAGGATTTGTCGCGGAAACGCCACATATTTGGATTCCACAATTAAACAAGTGGAAATGGTTAGTCAACTAACATATCTAAGCACAATGATTCGCAACATGGGCGGAAATAAGGACGTGGCCACTAAAGTAAGTAAAACATGCCTTTTTCCGAATTGAAAATTTGTTGTTTTTTTTTCGTCTAGAAACTTCAACAAGAATTAGAAGCACGCAAAGAGACGCTACAATTTATGGACTCACCTCTAAATCCCATCGATCGGCTGGGCGAGATAGTGTTTGTGTTTATAAATTATTTGTGTCATTCTCGTTGTGTTCCAATTTTTCGAATTTAGTATAAAAGATTGTCGCGTGTTGGGGAGCGCAAAAATGCCTCTGCGTTTGACGTGGCGTAACCCGGAGCCCATGGCATCACTAACAACCGAAACTCATCAACTAATTTTTAAAAATGGCGATGGTAATTTCTTGAAATTTTATTTGAATTATTTTTTATGCATCCGATTTGCTGAGCGTGATCATATTTTCTAACGGATTGAAGTATTTTTAACAGGAAAATTGGAAATTATTAATTGAAAATTTAATTAAAACATTAAAATTAATAATTTGAATTTTTTCAAATACAAAATTGGCATAATATTTTTAATTTTTATCATAGATATGCGTCAGGATATGCTGACAATTCAAGTAATGCGCATAATGGATTTTATTTGGAAAAGTCATAATTGCGATTATTACATGACGCTTTACGACGTGCTTCCTATGGGACGAAATGTTGTTATAATTTTCTAAAATCGAGACCCCCATTATCGATTGTTACATTTTTTTATAGATTGGGTTGATACAAGTGGTACAGAATTGTCGCACACTTTTTGAGGTTCAATGCGAGGCCGGGCCGATGGCCTCGTCGCTGAACATGGACACAAATATGTTGCATAAATTCCTCTATCGCAATTACGATCAAAGCGATAGGCATGTATTTGCTTTTTTAGAATTACGTGATCATTTTCAGCATACTTTTAATTTTTACAAATATTATTGTCCGTTTTCATTTTTATCTTTAGTTACACGGATCGTGTCGATCGCTTTAGCGCATCTCTTGCTGGTTATTGTATTGCCACATATGTGATTGGCATTCGAGATCGACATCAGGACAACATCATGATTGCGGATGACGGACGCGTGTGTTCTTTTTCAATGAAAATATTTATAATTGATTATCAGTGATATATTTACGGCCATCGAAATTTACAGATTTTTCACATAGACTTTGGGCATTTTCTCGGTCATACAAAACGAAAATTGGGCATTAATCGCGAACGAACCGATTTTATTCTCACAGAACATTTCTTATCTGCTATTTCTCACTCTAAAGACTATCGCACATCGCATGAAGTTACGGGGTGAGTATTTCTTCTTTATAGGAGGTAAGCTTAGTCTTTCATTTTAAGGATAATATAATCCCATATGCCTTTAATTGTTTTTCATAGAAAGTGTAATTTTTGTCTTTTTTAACTTGCCAATAAAACACATTTAGATCATCATTTAAAATTAATCTAATTGTAAAAATAAATATACATTTAGTTTTCGAGAGGAATGCTTAAAAGGCTTTATGATCGTTTACGATCATGCTCGCTTCTACATTACCCTTTTTCGCATGATGCTTTGCATGGGTTTACCGGAACTGAGCTCCCAAGAAAACGTCGAATTTCTTCGCGACGCTCTCATTTACACGGAGACCGATCGCGCCAAAGTTCGCGACGCCTTCCAGGCGACATTCGAGCAAGCCATACGCGGCGATTGGTTTGTTAGTGTAAACTGGTTCTTCCATTCCGTCAAACATATGTAATCAAGAATCGAATGCATTAAATCCATTTAATTAGTTGGATAATATGTATAATTGGATTGATGCATAATTATCCGCCATTTATTTTGTTGAATTTTTGAAAAAATTGTGAAAACACTTGTCAAGCAAATATGAAGCAGTAATAGTTGAAGTAGGAGGTAATATGCTCTAAATAATCATTTTTAATTTTCATATATTCTTTCATTAAAAACTATTTAAAAAAAGGGCAGATATGACTCAAACCAATTTTTGAAGAGGTTTTTAACATTTGAAAAAAATGTATACATTTTTCAATCTTTCAATAAAATTTTGAATGGTCCTGCATTCATTTATTAATGTGTAATATCTATTTTTGTATTGTTGTAAATGCTTAAAATCACATCTAATGTTTAAACATGGATATATATCTTTTGAACTATTCTAGTCAATTTTTTAATATCTTTCTTATTTTTGTGAATACTTCCTTCAATATCATTCCAATTATATGATTTACAGGGAACGTCATTTTGTCTTAAACGACGATTTATAAGACAAATATAAGAACAAAAAGTCTTAAAAATGTTTTATTTTAAAATTATTTAAGAATGTCTGAAATTCCCTCGTGATTTATTTGGTCACAATTTTATTTTAAAGAATTATTTTTAAATTAAAATTAATTTTCAAAAAATTTTATGTACATGTAAAAACAACATTTGAAACATAACAAAGATTTGAATGCGGTTATAAAGTCGAAATGTCATGTCTTTTGTCGCGAATAATGAGCAACTTGGACGGATCGGGAAGTTTGCTTTCAGTTGTTGAATGCATTGCGATAACGATGCATCGTCGAGGTGAAGAGCTGCTGATGCACCAATGCGATTCTCATCAAAGTGAAGCTGTGCAGTGACGGGTTCCAACCCACAATAAATTGGAATTTGCATCCCATCGGAGTAGCTAAGAAATTCGATTTCCTTTTTCAAATTCGGCCAAATTACGTCGATTATCATGCCTAAAAATAAAATTTAAATAAAAAATACATCATAATTGTACGACATTTGTTTAAAAAACTTTTTCATTTCAAATTGAAAATCGTCTAGATTATCTTTGATTACTTTTATTTCATTCAAAAATATTAAAAATGAAATGTCATGTTACAGCGGCGGAAAAAAATCGGACCATTCTATAAAAAATTTTAAAACTTCTATATTTTTATGCTGAATCCCATGGAGCTATCAGTTTTTTAATATTTAATTTTTTTATTTTTCCACTTCGAGCTATAGAGATTTAAAGACATTTTCATAGGATGGTTCGATTTTCTTTCATTTTTGTAAAACTTTTGAAATTTTGGCTATTTTGAAAATTATGTTGTTTCAATTTTTATGAACTATGTTTTAATGCATAAAAGTAAGTATTTGGACTTCTAAATAATAAATATTTATCTATTGCTTATATACAGAGCGACAACAGCATTACATGCTGCATCACGAATAAGTGAAGCTGGTAGCAAAAAGTGATGTAGAGGATTCAATACCATATTTAAAAATGGAGAATTATCCAAACGTACGTCTATATCAGTAACATCTACTATACAACCATCTAGCTGTACGTAATCGATGTCGCGCAATGTTCGCAGTTTCAAAAGATGCGCGAGATATTTCAGCTGTTATACGAGTTGTATTTTTTCCAAGAAAAAATGGAAGTGGTAACATAAAAATTGACGAGGATTTTAAAGTGACATTTCGAAATTCTGCTTCAATTTGGTTATCGCGAAAACTGGTTTTTAATTGCCCTAAAAATGATAAATATACTCATATTGCTATTACAAAACAACAGTTCAGATCTCAAATCAGAGTTATTAGTTTCTCCATCTAGTTTTATTAAGGCTATTTCATAATCTTTATCTAATTTATTCTTGGTAATGAATAATAAGCAAAAGTTTTATCATTAGAAGTTAAATGAAGATTTAGGTAAACCATTTAACTATTGAAAAAAATAGAATAAATTTACACATTAATTTGTAGACATACAATGTTCAAAGAAAAATTATAATTTTATGCAATAAACTTTATTTTAATTATAAATATATATAAGTAATACCTCAAAAGAATTTAAAATATTTTCTTTTAATATCCAGTCCGGCAATTGCGCTCGAAATTTTACAGTGTCAAAAACTCTTTTCCAAGTAAATATCATAACAAGGCATTGCAAAAAGTTTGAGTTGGCTTCAAAGATTCGCGAACAAAAATCAATGGCTCTTCATCATCATAGCTTTCCTTATGACAACTAAATATTTTATAAAATATATACAAGTACAGTCAAAACACTCTAATCCGTCACCCCTCTAATCCGTCACTTTTCTTCTTCGGCCCCGGCAAAATTTAGCGTATATTAATGTTTTAATCCGTCATCCCGACCCTCTATAATCCGTCACTTTTTTGAACATTTTTAAGGAATTTTTGGCATCTTGAGTTCATCAATTTTAGCGATGTCTAGCGAAAAAGCGCAAGCGAAGTGACCTCACTCTTGGGAAGAAAGAAGGAGATCCTAGAAGCGGCAACTAAAGAAGGCGAATAAGTCTGCTCTGGCAAAGTAATCTCGACGTTCCGAGGACGACAGTCAATGACATCCTGAACTCGCGAAGCTCGATCGAAGCGGGAATTGAAGAGGGAGTTCCAGCAAAGCGCAAGAGATTGACTCAAGCTCAAGATTCGAAGCTCGACAAAGCGGTGCTCAAGTGGCTGAAGCAAGCGCGTGGACAGAATCTGCCAGTTAGCGGAGATACAACCAAGAGGAGATTGCTGGAGAGGTCATGCGTGAGGATGGGCAAGAAGGAAGATGACAACGAAGAGCCGCCGATCGAGGAGCCTATTATCTCGCTTAAGGAAGCTCTGTGGAGAAGAAACAGCGGGAAACCCGGCGTGATGAAGGCTTGCGATCAGCTCGAGGAAAAGATGGAGGAGATCCGCCGGAAAACGATGCGCCAGACAACACTCCTGGAGTTCCTAGGTTAGCAGGAGTTCTTCTATCTGTGTTTGGCTCCGGAATAAAGACATTTGACTAGACTCCATCTTTTCTGATCAGTTTGTTGCTTGACTACAAAGCTTTTTTTCAAAACCTCTCTAATCCGTCAGCCTCGCTAATCCGTCACTTTTCTTCGGTCCCGACGAGTGACGGATTAGAGAGGTTTGACTGTATTTTTTTGTTTAAATAAATTTATAAGAACATCTTACATATAATTAAGAATGTAAAAATATATGTGGGAAATACTTACTTCAATAGATTGCCCCAAAGCAAACGAAATCCCATATCATGGTATTCTTGATGCAGAAAACTAACGAGATATTTTTCGAAACATATAACTTTGGATCAAATCCGTTTGCAAATGAAAAAATTTTCCAGTGCCAAGGAGCCGCATCGCCACATACTTTCCAATGCCATTGCTCCGGAGCGAAGATGATCAAGTTGATAAACCGCATGGTCAAGAAATGACTGTGGAGTTTCAAAAAAATCTTCACATGATGCTGTGCTTCGATTTTGCAAAACAACTGAGCAATCTAAATCGAAACTTTGTAAAAGAATTCAAATACTTACATTATATATTTAACTTTAAATTTTTTAATAAATTAAAAAAAAAACTTGCTAGATCCAAAGCAAAAGCTCAAATTAATATTTTTAGTTATATAAGAATTAGATCTTAATTTTATTAACCATTAAACTAACCGTTCGATCAATCTCTTCGGAGGCGCCAAATGTCTGCACTTTAATTGAATCACGAATATTTTCCGGTAACAACGAAATTACAAGCTTATGCTGTTTTTCAATCGGCATATGATTAAATTCCTGAGTACGCACAGTCACTACCTTACAAGCTAAATAAAAAATTATATCAAATTTATAATATAAATAGTTTTTAATTTACCTTTTTGATCTTCAACCTTAATCTCCGCTCCTCGAATCGAGCCAAAACGTTTATATAAAATTTCCAATAGAAAATTATTTGAACCCAAAGTCATATTACGGCACAAACGCACTAAAGTTAGGCGAGTCATGGGAGCAAAATTATGTCTAAACTTTAAAATAAATCGTAATATCTTTATCGATTTAGGTGATAACAAACACAGATTGTTGCAAAATATTAAAAGTAAATGAATTAAAAAAAAATAAAAATTTTAAAATAATTTATTTCTAACATTTGTTAGATATAACATATAATTTTTGATTCATTACGCCAAAAATAAAAAGAAACGCATTTATGAATAAAATTAAAAATTTCTCAATGTTTTTTTTTTGTTGTAAGTTGCATTATAAGAAATTTTGAGTAATTTAGTTATAAAGTTATTGAATTGGATGACTGGATTTCTAACGCATATCGATAAGGAAGTGTGCTATGGTAAAACATGGTTAATTTTTACAATTTAGCTATAAAATTTTAGATATCTGAATTTTTGGCGCAGGAGGATGTCTCGAGGGTTGTAGTAAAAAAAGGTGGTTATTTTTCATATTTTACTAAATATTTTATGAAATTCGTGATAAAATATGTGAAAAAGCAATAATTTTGTGTGAATTTTTAAGAATTGGGTTGGGTGCGCTAGAAATGGTATATGTATACTACTGTTGTCAACTTTTATTGTAAAGAATTTATATAAATACTATATATTATTTTAAAATAATTTGGGTATCATAAAAGTGAAAATTGAAAATTTTAAAAAAATTCCCTGATTTTTGGCCTTAATGAAAAAATTTCGAAATTTTTTATGGGCAAAAATAAATTTAAATTAAAAAAGATTCTTGCCAACTTTCATTTTAAAAAATTTTATATATATACTATATATTTTAAAATAATTTGGGTATCATAAAAAGTGAAAATTGAAAATTTTAAAAATTCCCTGATTTTTGGCCTTTAATGAAAAAAATTTCGAAAATTTTTTATGGGCAAAAATAAATTTAAATTAAAAAAGATTCTTGCCAACTTTCATTGTAAAAAATTTATATAAATACTATATATTATTTTAAAATAATTTGGGTATCATAAAAGTGAAAATTGAAAATTTTAAAAAATTCCCAGATTTTTGACCTTAATGAAAAAATTTCGAAATTTTTTTTATGGGCAAAAATAAATTTAAAATAAAAGATTCTTGCCAACTTTCATTTTAAAAAATTTATATATATACTATATATTTTAAAATAATTTGGGTATCATAAAAAGTGAAAATTGAAAATTTTAAAAATTCCCAGATTTTTTGACCTTAATGAAAAAATTTCGAAAATTTTTTATGGGCAAAAAAATAAATTTAAATTAAAGATTCTTGCCAACTTTCATTTTAAAAAAATTTATATATATACTATATATTTTAAAATAATTTGGGTATCATAAAAAAGTGAAAATTGAAAATTTTAAAAAAATTCCCTGATTTTTGGCCTTAATGAAAAAATTTCGAAATTTTTTATGGGCAAAAATAAATTTAAATTAAAAGATTCTTGCCAACTTTCATTGTAAAAAATTTATAAAAATACTATATATTATTTTAAAATAATTTGGGTATCATAAAAGTGAAAAATTGAAAATTTTAAAAATTCCCAGATTTTTGGCCTCAGATGAAAAAAATTCGAAATTTTTATGGGCAAAAATAAATTTAAATTAAAAGATAGTTTCCAACTTTTTGTAAAAATTTTTTATATATACTATATATTATTTTAAAATAATTTGGGTATCATAAAAGTGAAAATTGAAAATTTTAAAAATTCCCTGATTTTTGGCCTTAATGAAAAAATTTCGAAATTTTTTATGGGCAAAAATAAATTTAAATTAAAAGATTCTTGCCAACTTTCATTGTAAAAAATTTATATAAATACTATATATTATTTTAAAATAATTTGGGTATCATAAAAGTGAAAATTGAAAATTTTAAAAATTCCCAGATTTTTGACCTTAATGAAAAAATTTCAGGAAATTTTTTTTATGGGCAAAAAAATAAATTTAAATTAAAAGATTCTTGCCAACTTTCATTTTAAAAAATTTATATATATACTATATATTTTAAAATAATTTGGGTATCATAAAAGTGAAAATTGAAAATTTTAAAAAATTCCCTGATTTTTGGCCTTAATGAAAAAATTTCGAAATTTTTTATGGGCAAAAATAAATTTAAATTAAAAGATTCTTGCCAACTTTCATTGTAAAAAATTTATATAAATACTATATATTATTTTAAAATAATTTGGAGTATCATAAAAGTGAAAATTGAAAATTTTAAAAATTCCCAGATTTTTGACCTTAATGAAAAAATTTCGAAATTTTTTATGGGCAAAAAATAAATTTTAAAAGTAAAAGATTCTTGCCAACTTTCATTTTAAAAAATTTATATATATACTATATATTTTAAAATAATTTGGGTATCATAAAAGTGAAAATTGAAAATTTTAAAAATTCCCAGATTTTTGGCCCAGATGAAAAAAATTCGAAATTTTTTATGGGCAAAAATAAATTTAAATTAAAAGATAGTTTCCAACTTTTTGTAAAAATTTTTTTTGTATATACTATATATTATTTTAAAAATAATTTGGTTATCATAAAAGTGAAAATTGAAAATTTTAAAAATTCCCTGATTTTTGGCCCAGATGAAAAAAATTCGAAATTTTTATGGGCAAAAATAAATTTAAATTAAAAGATTCTTGCCAACTTTCATTGTAAAAAATTTATATAAATACTATATATTATTTTAAAATAATTTGGGTGTCATAAAAGTGAAAATTGAAAATTTTAAAAATTCCCAGATTTTTGGCCCAGATGAAAAAATTCGAAATTTTTTATGGGCAAAAATAAATTTAAATTAAAAGATAGTTGCCAACTTTTGTAAAAAAATTTTTTATATATACTATATATTATTTTAAAATAATTTGAGTATCATAAAAGTGTATAAGAACAAAAAAAGTCTTAAAAATGTTTTTATTTTAAAAAATTATTTAAGAATGTCTGAAATTCCCTCGTGATTTATTTGGTCACAATTTTATTTTAAAGAATTATTTTAAATTAAAATTAATTTTCAAAAAAATTTTATGTACATGTAAAAACAACATTTGAAACAACAAAAGATTTGAATGCGGTTATAAAGGCGAAATGTCATGTCTTTTGTCGCGAATAATGAGCAACTTGGACGGATCGGGAAGTTTGCTTTTCAGTTGTTGAATGCATTGCGATAACGATGCATCGTCGAGGTGAAGAGCTGCTGATGCACCAATGCGATTCTCATCAAAGTGAAGTATTGCAGTGACGGGTTCCAACCCACAATAAATTGGAATTTGCACCCCCATCGGAGTAGCTAAGAAATTCGATTTCCTTTTTCAAATTCGGCCAAATTACGTCGATTATCATGCTTAAAAAATAAAATTTAAATAAAAAATACATCATAATTGTACGACATTTGTTTAAAAAACTTTTTCATTTCAAATTGAAAATCGTCTAGATTATCTTTGATTACTTTTATTTCATTCAAAAATATTAAAAATGAAATGTCATGTTACAGCGGCGGAAAAAAATCGGACCATTCTATAAAAAATTTTAAAACTTCTATATTTTTATGCTGAATCCCATGGAGCTATCAGTTTTTTAATATTTAATTTTTTTATTTTTCCACTTCGAGCTATAGAGATTTAAAGACATTTTCATAGGATGGTTCGATTTTCTTTCATTTTTGTAAAACTTTGAAATTTTTTGCTATTTTGAAAAATTATAAGTTGTTTCAATTTTTATGAACTATGTTTTAATGCATAAAAGTAAGTATTTGGACTTCTAAATAATAAATATTTATCTATTGCTTATATACAGAGCGACAACAGCATTACATGCTGCATCACGAATAAGTGAAGCTGGTAGCAAAAAGTGATGTAGAGGATTCAATACCATATTTAAAAATGGAGAATTATCCAAACGTACGTCTATATCAGTAACATCTACTATACAACCATCTAGCTGTACGTAATCGATGTCGCGCAATGTTCGCAGTTTCAAAGATGCGCGAGATATTTCAGCTGTTATACGAGTTGTATTTTTTCCAAGAAAAAATGGAAGTGGTAACATATGTATTCGACGAGGATTTAAAAGAGTGACATTTCGAAATTCTGCTTCAATTTGGTTATCGCGAAAACTGGTTTTTAATTGCCCTAAAAATGATAAATATACTCATATTGCTATTACAAAACAATGAAGTTCGAATCTCAAATCAGAGTTATTAGTTTCTCCATCTAGTTTTATTAAGGCTATTTCATAATCTTTTATCTAATTTATTTTTGGTAATGAATAATAAGCAAAAAGTTTTATCATTAGAAGTTAAATGAAGATTTAGGTAAACCATTTAACTATTGAAAAAAATAGAATAAATTTACACATTAATTTGTGAACATACAATGTTCAAAGAAAATTATAATTTTATGCAATAAACTTTATTTTAATTATAAATATATATAATACCTCAAAAGAATTTAAAATATTTTTCTTTTAATATCCAGTCCGGCAATTGCGCTCGAAATTCTTACAGTGTCAAAACTCTTTTTCAAGTAAATATCATACAAGACATTGCAAAAAGTTTGAGTTGGCTTCAAAAGATTCGCGAACAAAAATCAATGGCTCGTCATCATTCGTATGACAACTAAATATTTTATAAAATATATACAAGTATTTTTTAAATAAATATATAAAACATCTTACATATAATTAAGAATATAAAAAATATAACTGAGAAATTCTTACTTCCATAGAGTTGCCCCAAAGCAAATGAAATCCCATATCATGGTATCTTTGATGCAGAAAAACTAACGAGATATTTTTTTTTCGAAACATTTAACTTTGGATCAAATCCGTTTGCAAATGAAAAATTTTCCAGTGCTAAGGAGCCGCATCGCCACATACTTTCCAATGCCATTGCTCCGGAGCGAAGATGATCAGATTTGTCAAACCGCATGGTCAAGAAATGACTGTGGAGTTTCAAAAATCTTCACATGATGCTGTGCTTCGACTTTTCGCAAAACAACTGGAGCAATCTAAATCGAAACTTTGTAAAAGAATTCAAATACTTACATTATATATTTAACTTTAAATTTTTTAATAAATTAAAAAAAAAACTTGCTAGATCCAAAAGCAAAGCTCAAATTAATATTTTTAGTTATATAAGAATTAGGATCTTAATTTTATTAACCATTAAACTAACCGTTCGATCAATCTCTTCGGAGGCGCCAAATGTCTGCACTTTAATTGAATCACGAATATTTTCCGGTAACAAGGAAATTACAAGTTTATGCTGTTTTTCAATCGGCATATGATTAAATTCCTGAGTACGCACAGTCACTACCTTACAAGCTAAATAAAAAATTATATCAAATTTATAATATAAATAGTTTTTAATTTACCTTTTTGATCTTCAACCTTAATCTCCGCTCCTCGAATCGAGCCAAAACGTTTATATAAAATTTCCAATAGAAAAATTATTTGAACCCAAAGTCATATTACGGCACAAACGCACTAAAGTTAGGCGAGTCATAGGAGCAAAATTATGTCTAAACTTTAAAATAAATCGTAATATCTTTATCGATTTAGGTGATAACAAACACAGATTGTTGCAAAATATTAAAAGTAAATGAATTAAAAAAAAATAAAAATTTTAAAATAATTTTATTTCTAACATTTGTTAGATATGCAACATATAATTTTGATTCATTACGCCAAAAATAAAAAGAAACGCATTTATGAATAAAAATTAAAAATTTCTCAATGTTTTTTTTTTTTGTTGTAAGTTGCATTATAAGAAATTTTGAGTAATTTAGTTATAAAGTTATTGAATTGGATGATCTGGATTTCTAACGCATATCGATAAGGAAGTGTGCTATGGTAAAACATGGTTAATTTTTACAATTTAGCTATAAAATTTTAGATATCTGAATTTTTGGCGCAGGAGGAGGATGGTCCGAGGGTTGTAGTAAAAAAAGGTGGTTATTTTTCATATTTTATTAAATATTTTATGAAATTCGTGATAAAATATGTGAAAAAAGCAATAATTTTGTGTGAATTTTTAAGTGGGTTGGGTGCGCTAGAAATTGCATATGTATACTGCACTGTTGTCAACTTTTTTATTGTAAAAAATTTATATAAATACTATATATTATTTTAAAATAATTTGGGTATCATAAAAGTGAAAAGTGAAAATTTTAAAATTTCCTGATTTTTTGGCCTTAATGAAAAAATTTCGAAATTTTTTATGGGCAAAAAAATAAATTTAAATTAAAAGATTCTTGCCAACTTTCATTGTAAAAAATTTATATAAATACTGTTATATATTATTTTAAAAATAATTTGGGTGTCATAAAAGTGAAAATTGAAAATTTTAAAAATTCCCAGATTTTTGACCTTAATGAAAAAATTTCGAAATTTTTTATGGGCAAAAATAAATTTAAATTAAAAGATTCTTGCCAACTTTCATTTTAAAAAATTTATATATATACTATATATTTTAAAATAATTTGGGTATCATAAAAGTGAAAATTGAAAATTTTAAAAATTCCCTGATTTTTGGCCTTAATGAAAAAAATTTCGAAATTTTTTATGGGCAAAAATAAATTTAAATTAAAAGATTCTTGCCAACTTTCATTGTAAAAAATTTATATAAATACTATATATTATTTTAAAATAATTTGGGTATCATAAAAGTGAAAATTGAAAATTTTAAAAAATCCTAGATTTTTGATCTTAATTGAAAAAATTTCGAAAATTTTTATGGGCAAAAAATAAATTTGAATTAAAAGATTTTGCCAAATTTCATTTTAAAAAATTTATATATATACTATATATTTTAAAAATAATTTGGGTATCATAAAAGTGAAAATTGAAAATTTTAAAAATTCCCAGATTTTTGACCTTAATGAAAAAATTTCGAAATTTTTTATGGGCAAAATAAATTTAAATTAAAAGATTCTTGCCAACTTTCATTTTAAAAAATTTATATATATACTATATAT
This sequence comes from Bradynema listronoti, assembly GCA_024678965.1. Classification (NCBI taxonomy): domain Eukaryota; kingdom Metazoa; phylum Nematoda; class Chromadorea; order Rhabditida; family Allantonematidae; genus Bradynema; species Bradynema listronoti. The sequence goes on along the minus strand of JANLNO010000001.1, from coordinate 864,486 downwards.
TTTAAAATAATTTGGGTATCATAAAAGTGAAAATTGAAAATTTTAAAAATTCCCTGATTTTTGGCCTTAATGAAAAAATTTCGAAATTTTTTTTATGGGCAAAAATAAATTTAAATTAAAAGATTCTTGCCAACTTTTCATTGTAAAAAATTTTATAAAAATACTATATATTATTTTAAAATAATTTGGGTATCATAAAAGTGAAAATTGAAAATTTTAAAAATTCCCAGATTTTGGCCCAGATGAAAAAAATTCGAAATTTTTATGGGCAAAAATAAATTTAAATTAAAAGATAGTTTCCAACTTTTGTAAGAATTTTTTATATATACTATATATTATTTTAAAATAATTTGGGTATCATAAAAAAGTGAAAATTGAAAATTTTAAAAATTCCCTGATTTTTGGCCTTAATGAAAAAATTTCGAAATTTTTTATAAAGCAAAAATAAATTTTAAATTAAAAAGATTCTTGCCAACTTTTCATTGTAAAATTTATATAAATACTATATATTATTTTTAAAAATAATTTGGGTATCATAAAAGTGAAAATTGAAAATTTTTAAAAATTCCCAGATTTTTTGACCTTAATGAAAAAATTTCGAAATTTTTTATGGGCAAAAATAAATTTAAATTAAAAGATTCTTGCCAACTTTCATTTTTAAAAAATTATATATATACTTATATATTTTAAAATAATTTGGGTATCATAAAAGTGAAAAAATTGAAAATTTTAAAATTCCCAGATTTTTGGCCCAGATGAAAAAAATTCGAAATTTTTTATGGGCAAAAATAAATTTAAATTAAAAGATTCTTGCCAACTTTCATTGTAAAAAATTTATATAAATACTATATATTATTTTAAAATAATTTGGGTATCATAAAAAAGTGAAAATTGAAAATTTTAAAAATTTCCCAGATTTTTGACCTTAATGAAAAAATTTCGAAATTTTTTTATGGGCAAAAATAAATTTAAATTAAAAAGATTCTTGCCAACTTTCATTGTAAAAAAATTTATATATATACTATATATTTTAAAATAATTTGGGTATCATAAAAAGTGAAAATTGAAAATTTTAAAAATTCTGTCACGAACTTTAGCCTAAGGAACGTGAGAACGAAAAGAGATTATAATAAAAAAATTTATATAATGCAACAAACAAATAAAAGAATTTAACAATTAACGAAAGTCAAAAGGAAAAATAGTCCAATAAATTAAAATAGTCTTAACAAAAGTCAAAAATTATCCAACTTAAAATAAGGAAGACGAGAAATGCGAGAAAAAAACGGTCAACAAAGGAAACTAGCGATAAATTACTTTCGAATATGCGAATAACAGCGAGCAAAACAGGGAAAAGCGAGAAAAAAATCGAAATCAAACCCTTTACGAATGCAATATCTGGCGAGGAAAAATAATCAGAAAAAGCAGAAGCAAAAACTAGCAAGTAGAGCAAAAGAAAACAAAACGAGAAAAAAAAAAGAAAATTGCTAAAAGAAAATGGCAAAAATTACTTAATGCCAAAAAAAATTGAGCGGAAAAGAAAAATAGATATTTAAAATTAAAATGAAATAATTGTTTCGTAAACATAGTTTACGACAGTCCCGCCCACCTCGGAGATGTTAGTTAAGGAAGTTAATTTACGGCCCAGACGGTTTACGGCCGCTCATGCCACGCCTTCCAATTGACGGACATGGGGCTTTCCGCCGAATGGGTGCCGTAGTGAGGGAAATAAAGGCTCCGAGGTGTTTGGGACCAGAAATTTAAGTAAAAGAAAAGAAATGTGTAAATAAAAGAAATGAAGGAAAGAAATATAAGTTGATTGAAAAATAAATTATTAAGGAAAAAAAACGTGTAACAAACAAAAAAACCCCAAAAAAAAAAAAAAAATATTTAATTAGAAAGAGAGGGGTTACTATTCTTTTCCTTCCATTTACGCCAATTCTCGCCTGTAGAACCCAGCAGAGCGCCCCAGATTTTTCGCCTATCGTTCGCGTCGGGTTTCGCACGTTTTCGCCTGTTGGTCGCGCCTTTCTCCACGAGCTTTTTCCGGTCGTTCGCCACGAATCGTTTCCGGTCGTACGCCACGAGTCGTTTCGAGTCGTTCGCCACGAATCGTTTCCAAGCGTGCGCCACGAGTCGTTCGCCACGATTCGCCGCTTTCGCTGCGCGTCGTTCGCCTCGAGTCGCGCCTTTCGCTGAGCGTCGTTCGCCTCGGTTCGCGCCTTTCGCTGTGCGTCGTTCGCCTCGGTTCGCGCCTTTCGCTATGAGTCGATCGCCTTTCGCGGTGAGTCGACCTCGAATCGCACCTTTCGCTGTTCGTCGATCGCCTTTCGCGGTTCGGTTCTTCGCATGTTCTCAATTTCGCTTGATTGTCTATAAGAAATTGATTAGATTCCTCTATTCTGCCCGTAGTCCTCAAACGCCGTTTCTAGTGGGAACAACTGATTAATGGCCCTTTTGTAACTCTGCCTGAAGGAAGGCGGATGTGCACGGATCTAATAGATTCGCCTTCCTCAGACTCTTCCCCCTCCACAATTGCGTACGACCACTTTAATCGGGGAAGATTTTCGTCAAAAACGAGAACTAGTTCGCCCTTTCTGGGAACCCTAATAACGTCCGAATTATTCAGCCTCCTCTGCCGCTCACGTAACGACAAAAGATAATCCCGACGCCAAACGGCCCAACATCTAGACAAATGTTGTTCGCTGGCCGACCAAAGACTTAAAAGCTTTTATGGGAATCGGGAAGACCAAAACAATCGCCATCCTCAGAAAAACCATCCAAAGATCGATATTTCACATGCGCATTCAAGAAATCCATTGGCGAGATCAACGGGGAACCTTCTAACTTGTCAGAGACGAAACAAATAGGACGCAAGTTGACCATGGTTTCCGCTTCGTTGATAATCGTCAGAAAAGCCTCCAAATCCAACAACTTCCGGCCTATGCACCTCTTGAGGTGTGCCTTGACTAATCCAACCATGCGCTCGTAGAAACCTCCTTTCCATGGAGCCCTTTCCGTGATAAAGTTCCAACGCGTTCCTCTCTTAGCAATAAATTCAAGAAACTCCTGATCCGGAAATTTTTGAGCCCATTCTTCCTTGTCTCTAACGTTCAACATTTTTTGCCGCCATTTTGAGCTGAGTGCCGTTATCGCTGCAGATAACCTTGGGTGCTCCTCGCCTCGCTACGAATCGCCGAAAACTAAGGAGGAAACCGTTCGTAGTTAAGTCGAAGACTATTTCAAGATGAACCGCCCTAACGACGAAACATGTGAATAATGCCACCCAAATCTTTTTTAAATCCGATCCGATTTTTACGTTTACGGGCCCAAAGTAGTCGATTCCAACGTTTTCGAATGGTATGGCGACCTGAACACGTTCTTTTGGTAGTTGTGGAAATTCGGGCGTTTTAAACGGCTGAGCACTAAATCGCCTACATGTCATACAAGTTTTTCGGATCGCCTGCATGACCGTGCGTCGACCTCTGGGAATCCAAAATTCTAAGCGCAATTGAGACAACGTTAACAAAGTTCCAGCATGCAGCAAATCAAGATGGTATTGACCAATCAATAAAATAGTCGCGCGACTCTTACACGGCAAGAAAATCGGATTACACGTTCCAAAAGATGCTGAACTGTTATCTATACGACCTCCTGACCTGAGCAACCCTTTTTCACCTTCGAACAATTTCAAATGCAGCCTCTCATCTTTCGATGGCGGATATTCTTTCTGAGCATAAAGGACCAAATACAGGCGCGAAATTCGTAGCTCTTCAACCGTAATGAACTTTCGCAATGACGTTTCAAATTCCAATCAACGGTTTTAAAACGAAATTTACAATTGCGAATGAACCGAAATACCCACGAGACTACTCGAACCAACTTATTCCAAGATGAAAATTTATTCACATCGACCACGCAAATCGGAGGATCCTCGATAGCAGCAATTACCGTATGCTCTTCGACTCTCGACGATTTTGAAGCAAAAATAGGAATCCCTTCAACTCTCGGCCACGCTAATTGATCGCAAATCCAAGTAGGTCCCTTCCACCATTTTTTACACGACTCTAATTCGTTCGCCGAACAACCTCGAGACAACAGATCCGCCGGATTGTCCTCTGTCGGCACGTAACGACATATTAGATTTTTTGCTTCCCGAATCGTCTTCAAGCGATTTTCCACAAATGTTTGTTGTTTCGCAGAGCCGTTCAGCCAATGTAGCACAGTCGAGGAATCGGTCCACAGATTAATATTAAAATTTATATTAATTTCGGCTTTCGACAATTGATCATACACAAATTGAACAGCCTTAACTCCCACCGCGACGCCCAACAACTCCATTCTATGAATCGAAAGTCTCCCACACGAAGTGGTCTGACTTTCGATTTTCCGAAAACTAGTCTTACTCTCTTCATGCCGTTTCTATTTTCTGACACTAAGTACACACAGCATCCAAACGCTAAATTAGATGCGTCTGTAAAAACGTGAAGTGAAAATTCAACTGCGTCTGTAATTGAACAACAACGAGGAATATGTATACGGAAATCCGACCAATTATTAACAATTGATTCCCATTCTTTAACACACTCTTCGCTGACCGGCTTATCCCAAGACGAGTCCTCCTGCCATAGACGTTGAACTAATAACTTTATACGAACCGTCAAAGGACTCAACAGACCAATTGGATCGAATAATGACGACATTACTGACAATACGACGCGTTTCGTAATTACTTTTTCTGACAACTTTGGCATCGAAAATCCGAGTTTATCTTCTTTAACGTTCCAATCGATTCCTAAGAACTTTTGATTATCTCCAGGCAAACAATCCTCTTCCGCGAGGTCCTTAAGACATGACAAATCATTGGAGACAAATTCCCGAACATTCATTCCTATACGAGAAAATTCCACTTTCGTATCCACACATTTCTTTAAAACTGAAACGGGTCTAATCCACAAAGCAGTATATTATCGACGTACAAATTGGTCAATATTTCTTTTGACAACGCAGAACCTATACTACTAAAATGATGTGCTAAAGTAGCTGCTAACAGAAACGGTGAACAAGTAAGTCCAAAGGCTACACGAGCGAATCGATATGTAACAATTTTGGCTGTTCACTCACATCAAACGGATTTTCGACCCATAGAAATCTTGTCACGTCGCGATCAGACTCTGACAACCCAATTTGCAAAAAAGCTTTTCAATATCGCATGCTACAACAATTCGAGGAATTCGAAATCTAAGTAAAATTCCGACGAGACCTTCCAAAAGTACCGGACCCGGGTCAAGACATTCATTTAACGACTTCCCGTCCTTCGAAGCTTTCGCAGAGCCATCATACACAATTCGCACCTTCCCTTTATCTTCCCGAATAACCGGTTGATGCGGAAGATAATGTACTTCCCGGCTAAAGAATGGAGCCTTTTCAATGATACCAAGCTCCAACTGCTCCCTCAAGATCGTATCGTACTTCTTCAGCAACTCCGGTTTACGTCGAAGACTATTCAAAACCGAACGAAGACGACCTATAGCCAGACCAAAATTATTCGACAAATGATTAGGGTCATGTTTCCATGGCAACGCTACTTCGTACCTGCCGTTCTTCAATTTGACTGAGTTGCGAAATTCATGCATAAAGATCGGACTTCTCGCGATTCTCCTTCGCGTCAATACCGATAACGTCCAATTCTAAAAATTTGCTGACTCGTTCGTTGACTTCAAGATCCGAATGAAGAGTAATGTAAACGTTCCCGTTAGGATTGAGACAATTTGCTGACCGTTCGGATTTTACCGGCTACGATTCTACCTATTCGAGATTCGAGCAACTTGAACCCTGAAGGCAATGAATGAGTAACAACAAGATCCAAATCATAATAGTAGTCTCCACCAATTAAAATATCCGGTGCTCCATACTCACAGATAATTGGGTTTTATCCGAGAACAAATTCACATCTGATGCCAAACAGAAAGGTATCGGACGAGTAAGATACTTAATTGAACGAGCGATAATCTCCAAAGGACTTCCATACGAACAATTAATGGATAACGGAATCAAATCGGACTTAACTTCACGCGAAATAGGTTCATTGAATACCCCGAACGAAATTGTATTGGAGCCGATTGACTTCAACTGAAGATGATCGATAAGAGCTTGAGACACATACGATGTTGTACTACCGTCATCGAGCAACGCCAATACTTCACACTTCTTTCTGGGTGATTAGGATTGAAAACTTCGATTTTAACGCATTTCAACAAAACTGTATTTCTTGACGCTACACCCTGAAAATTTGTGGACTCCTGAATCGGTGTACTATCCTCCGTAACTATCGCATTCGTTTGATCCGAGGCCGCTCTAGCTTGCGCTCCTTGCTTACACAGCATCGTCATATGATCACCTTTGCAAGTGTAAAACAAATCTTTTACGGAACAATTAACATCTGAATGATTTGGTGATCCGCATTTCGGACATCGACCCATCTCAGAAAGACGCTTAATACGAGATTCTACCGTGGAAAATTGACGACAACTCGGAGCATAATGATTCAATTGGTTACACAGCGAGCAAGGATTACGATTACTAGGATTTGAACTTGATACCAAAGTACTATCTGGAGCTGGAAGTGAGGCTTGAAATCTACTCCGAACGAAATTAGAATTTCGCGGAGGTCCAGAAAGCGGAATATTATTCTGCCCACTTTGGCTATTTGCGAATGGCGTGGCACGCGACAAGGGCGGCACAAACGAGCTAACCCCAAATTGAGATACAAATCTCGGACCATTACTAAGAACATTTCTATTAATATTACGAGATTCTTCGATTGGACGAGCAGAAGCCGCTACACCGTGACGAATAATCGAATTAACTTTATCGCAGTCGATTGAAAATTCTTTTGAGCTTCTGGCGCAGCACTTTCATAGCCGGCTGATCAGGATATCGATTTTCCGCTTTGACAATATCGCGCAACAAAAACTGCGGAAGCTTTTTGTTATCAACAGATACAAAAAATAAGCCTCGACATCCTCGCCCTGATGCTCTAACTGTAACAAAATTTTTTCAATCTCACTTATGAAGACGATAACTGCCGCATTATGCGAGCCCCGGCATCGCAACGCGTCCAAATTACTATACAATTCGCTAATTGTAGCACTGCGTTGACCGAATTTTTCGCTGAGGATCGAAATCGCAATTGAATAGCTTTTATTGTCCACCGGTAGACCTCGACCAACGCACGAGCCCTTCCGGATAAGCAATTCAACAAATAAGAGAACTTAATTACATCTGGTAAATTATCCGATTGATGTACAGCGAAACTAAAACGATCCCAAAAGGATGTCCAATTTGTTACGCTACCGTCGAAATTAGGCAGCCGTAACCGCGGAAGAGTGAACGATTGTATTGGCGGAGCCTGCACGACCACCGTAGGCGGAATTGGCGGGATCTGCACAACGTTCGCGCTTGGCGACACGTCATCGAGCGCGTCCTCGCAGGCGACAACGCCGTATTTGAACTCCTTTATTTTCGACAACAAATCGCGAATCGTTTCGTGGTAATGAACCGTCTCCGAGAACTCATTTACCAGCTCGTCCTCCTGCTCACGCTCTTTACCGGTGAGCTGGCCTCTCAACGTGACGAATGCTTGATGCTCGCTGCGAAGAGACGTGACGAATTCCTGTAGCGTTTCGATTTCCAAATCTAATCGCCGTTTCACTTTCTTCAGGAAACTCGCATAGTCCGCGCTGCTCTGATCTTCTCCTTGACCGAGATTCGGAACTTCACTCAAGCCTCCGAGCGTCGCAAAGCGCTTGCTCATTCAACAGCCTTATGGCCTTACGTTGAATGGAGGACATGTGGATCGAAACCACTCGCTGTGTCACGAACTTTAGCCTAAGGAACGTGAGAACGAAAAGAGATTATAATAAAAATTTATATAATGCAACAAACAAATAAAATAATTTAACAATTAACGAAAGTCAAAGGAAAAATAGTCCAATAAATTAAAATAGTCTTAACAAAAGTCCAAAATTATCAACTTAAAATAAGGAAGACGAGAAATGCGAGAAAAAAACGGTCAACAAAGGGAAACTAGCGATAAATTACTTTGAATATGCGAATAACAGCGAGCAAAACGGGGAAAAGCGAGAAAAAATCGAAATCAAACCCTTTACGAATGCAATATCTGGCGAGGAAAAATAATCAGAAAAAGCAGAAGCAAAAACTAGCAGAGCAAAAGAAAAACAAAACGAGAAAAAAAAGAAAATTGCTAAAAGAAAATGGCAAAAATTACTTAATGCCAAAAAAATTGAGCGGAAAAGAAAAATAGATATTTAAAATTAAAATGAAATAATTGTTTCGTAAACATAGTTTACGACAAATTCCCAGATTTTTTGGCCCAGATGAAAAAAATTCGAAATTTTTATGGGCAAAAATAAATTTAAATTAAAAGATAGTTTCCAACTTTTGTAAAAATTTTTTATATATACTATATATTATTTTAAAATAATTTGGGTATCATAAAAGTGAAAATTGAAAATTTTAAAATTCCCTGATTTTTGGCCCAGATGAAAAAAATTGAAATTTTTATGGGCAAAAATAAATTTAAATTAAAAGATTCTTGCCAACTTTCATTGTAAAAAATTTATATAAATACTATATATTATTTTAAAATAATTTGGGTGTCATAAAAGTGAAAATTGAAAATTTTAAAAATTCCCAGATTTTTAAGCCCAGATGAAAAAATTCGAAATTTTTTATGGGCAAAAATAAATTTAAATTAAAAGATAGTTGCCAACTTTTGTAAAAATTTTTTTATATATACTATATATTATTTTAAAATAATTTGAGTATCATAAAAGTGTATAAGAACAAAAAGTCTTAAAAATGTTTTATTTTAAAATTATTTAAGAATGTCTGAAATTCCCTCGTGATTTATTTGGTCACAATTTTATTTTAAAGAATTATTTTTAAATTAAAATTAATTTTCAAAAATTTTATGTACATGTAAAAACAACATTTGAAACATAACAAAGATTTGAATGCGGTTATAAAGTCGAAATGTCATGTCTTTTTGTCGCGAATAATGAGCAACTTGGACGGATCGGGAAGTTTGCTTTTCAGTTGTTGAATGCATTGCGATAACGATGCATCGTCGAGGTGAAGAGCTGCTGATGCACCAATGCGATTCTCATCAAAGTGAAGCTGTGCAGTGACGGGTTCCAACCCACAATAAATTGGAATTTGCATCCCATCGGAGTAGCTAAGAAATTCGATTTCCTTTTTCAAATTCGGCCAAATTACGTCGATTATCATGCCTAAAAATAAAATTTAAATAAAAAATACATCATAATTGTACGACATTTGTTTAAAAAACTTTTTCATTTCAAATTGAAAATCGTCTAGATTATCTTTGATTACTTTTATTTCATTCAAAAAATATTAAAAATGAAATGTCATGTTACAGCGGCGGAAAATCGGACCATTCTATAAAAAATTTTAAAACTTCTATATTTTTATGCTGAATCCCATGGAGCTATCAGTTTTTTAATATTTAATTTTTTTATTTTTCCACTTCGAGCTATAGAGATTTAAAGACATTTTCATAGGATGGTTCGATTTTCTTTCATTTTTGTAAAACTTTGAAATTTTGGCTATTTTGAAAATTATGTTGTTTCAATTTTTATGAACTATGTTTTAATGCATAAAAGTATTTGGACTTCTAAATAATAAATATTTATCTATTGCTTATATACAGGGCGACAATAAAGTTCCCGCAATTTTATTTTCAACTTTACTATTCTGTAAAATTGCCAATTCTTAACATTTTTAAAATTTTTATTTTATTTTCGAACTCTCCATTATTTTTTACATATACATGTAAATTATTTTACAAATCACTCACTTTACCTAAAGTTATGGTAATTTTAAAGATGTCACTATATAAAAACTTTTTCTCGCCCTCCTTTTTGACTTTGGGAGCCTATTACAATTTTATTTTTAAATAATTGTTAAAATTAGCCGGCTTATTAAATTCTCCATATTTTTTTACATATGATGGTAAATTTTTGTTAAAATTAATCAAACCAAAAAAATTTTACATATAAATTTTAAAAGCATATCATTTTTGACTTTCAAAATTTTGTCATTTTTACTCTTGATTTTCATCTCTATAACGAACAAAAAATCTTTTTTTAATAAGTGCCATTTACTAACATTACTATAACTTTTGATAAAGTGAGTGATTTGTTAAAAAACTTACATGTAAATTTACATGTATATGTAATGGCGTTTGAAAATAAAATAAAAATCTTAAAAATGTTAAGAATTAGCAGTTTTACAGACCAGTAAAGTTGAAAACTTTATTGTCACCTTGTATAGTGTCACTATTCATATCAATTAAACTGACCTCGGACAAGATCCTGGATAAATGTGATCCAGCCGGGAGGAAAGGCCCCTTCTTGCATGCGAATGTCTGTGTCGAGAAGATCGACCTGAGTGCGGAAAATTCCTGCTTCGATCTTTGGCGTTAAACGCACGGAAAGTCCTAATGCAAAATTTACAAAGACAGCATCAACATTTCGTGTCGGATTCACAACTTTCATGAAAATTTGATCGCTTCTAAAATTTGCTTAAATAAATTAATATTCTAAAAATCTTGAATTTATTATTCAAAATCATTATTTCAATGATTCGAAACATTTATGTAATTATTTTTTTTATAATTCAGTATTTTAGAAAAAAATTATACTTTTTCAATATTATAGAAGAATTCGCAACTTCTACGTGTGGAGAACCATTCGCTGATACGCGGAGTAAAAAGTAACAATTTGTGCATAAAGTGGAAAGAAAGTTCCTTGTTGATTGAGGTAACTTTGGACTTTCAACAGGAATTTGTTCTTCCATCCATTGAAAATTCCAATGGAAGTGTTCAAATAACTCATTAATTAATGTGTCTCGAACCTAAAACAATCCATATGAATCAAAATCAAATTATTGGTCTTACAATAACTAGAAAAAAAGATTGGCAACTAGAAAAAATAATAAATATAACTTAATGAAATTCTGAAATTAAAATATATAATATTTGCCTAACTTTGTCTAAATACTTTTATATACTTTATCAAAACTTGCCCAAATTTTCAATTTTTCCGCGATTGTGTTTTTTTCCGGCATTTGATGTACGATACGTAAAGTGTCTTCATTTTGTAGAGTAGCCTCATTTTGCTTTATTTGAACATTGGGATCAATGTCGAAGAATGAATGTGATGGCAGAGAGCTTGTTATAGAAGAACCAACGGCAGCAACATTGGCAGCTGTGGCTGACTCAGTCCATTCAATACTAGCACTTACGGTTAACTGATCATTATCAGCATTGATTGCTTCTAATTCGAGGAATAGAGACACATTAGCTGTGATTAAATATGGCGTGAATTTTGAAGGGATTATTGTAACTAGTGGAATTTCACTAAAAATAATTCATTTATTAATGATATTTTTAACATTATTATTAGGTTGATTCAAAAGTTTTGCGACTTTTTTAAAATTTTATTAAAATCAAAATTATAACAATAACAAAGGATCTTTTTCGTTAATATATTCGCCATTATTTTCGATTATCCTTCGCCAACGAGGTCGTAACAAAAAAATTCCGCGTCTGTAGAATTCTGGCGGTTTCTGTTCGAAAAAGTTTCGGAGGGACTGCTCAATATCGTCATCGTCGGTGAAGCGGCGTCCGCGCAAAAAGTGTTCCAGTGACCGAAAAAGGTGGTAATCCGATTGAGCAAGGTCTGGGCTATACGGTGGGTGCTTGAGAACGTCCCATCCCAATTCTTCGAGCTTTTGTTGCGTCCGGCGTGAAACATGTGGTTTGGCGTTGTCTTGCTGGAAACGGATTCGATGCGGATCAATCCCCGAACACGCAAAGCGATTTGAACTCGGTCTAGTTGGTTGCAGTAGACTTCAGAGTTTATGTTTTGGCCTCGTGGAAGAAGTTCCCAATGAACAAGTCCAGTTGCCATCCACCAGACGCACAACATGACCTTTTTTTGGTGTGGATCGCTTTGGGGTGTCAGTACTCCCATCTGACCAGGGCTCAGCCATTGGTTTTTGCGTTTTCGGTTGTCACAAAAAACCCATTTCTCATCACATGTCAAAATTCGATCCAAACCGCCATGATTGAATTTGTGCAGGAGCCAACGACTATCGGAAATTCGCCGATTTTTTTGCATTTCGTTGAGTTCGTGTGGAACCTCTTGACCGCGTTTATTTGACTTGTTGAGTTTGAGTAGATGACGATGAACAGTTGATTGCGAAGAATGGAGTTCAGAGGCCAATTCGCGTGTTGTTTTGGTCGGATCCGATTCGATGGAACGGCGTAGAGCTCGCTTGTCGATGGTCGATGGACGTCCAGAACGCTTTTTGTCTTTTCGATGAGTATTGCCGGAACGGAATTTGGAAAACCATCGAGAACAAGTGGATTTCGTAGTGGCACGTCTGCCGGTGCTAGCGCAAATGTTTCGTGAGGCCTCCGCTGCTGTATGACCAAGTTTGAACTCGTGAAACATGAGCTTGCGCATTTCTTCACGTTTTTTCGACATTTTCTAAAAACGATAACTTTTTAACTAACTGAGCAAACAATAAACATAATATATAAAAATGATCATAAAACAACAGACTTTCATACTATATAAAATCCGTATAAAACAAATGTTTATTTAAAATTTTTTAATAAAATTTAAAAAAAGTCGCAAAACTTTTGAATCAACCTAATATTAAAGAATTTTGCAAATAAGAATAAAATCATACATAGCGAATCGTCTTCGCAACTTTAGAAGTGAGTCCTCAACGGCATTACATGCTGCATCACGAATAAGTGAAGCTGGTAGCAAATAGTGATGTAGAGGATTCAATACCATATTTAAAAATGGAGAATTATCCAAACGTACATCTATATCAGTAACATCTACTATACAACCATCTAGCTGTACGTAATCGATGTCGCGCAATGTTCGCAGTTTCAAAGATGCGCGAGATATTTCAGCTGTTATACGAGTTGTATCTTTTCCAAGAAAAAATGGAAGTGGTAACAGATAAAAATTCGACGAGGATTTTAAAGTGACATTTCGAAATTCTGCTTCAATTTGGTTATCGCGAAAACTAGTTTTTAATTGCCCTAAAAATGATAAATTATGGAAAACTTCTATGATTTTTTTGTAGATAGATATTTTTTTTTTTTTGAAATATGAAATAATGACCTAACGCAATTGTATTACGAGATTCAACCTGAGCGACGGCATCAAACCATGGTTGAACCCCACTCATCAAATTCATCTGCACAAGTCGTGGCTGTCGAAGAGTGGATTGAACATAACGTGACAATAGCTTTGCTGCCGCCGAGGAACCCACACACACGCCAACGTCAGCAGCCGTAGTTGCACTTGTTGATGTTGAGAAGAATTGTGCAGAGGCGCAAGGCACAAATGAGATTAGGATTACAATGCACGATACAAAAACTTCCAACCACATCTATACGTATTTTTTTCATTTGAGATTTATAAAAATTAAAAAAACAAAATAACGTTCGAGTTACTTTCATTTACCGGCACATGACTTTTTTTTCAAAAAGTTGTCATAAAATATTACATAGTGGTGTTTCAAAAGTTCTGTAATGGAATTTTTATCCTATAAAAAATTTATTTGACAAGAAAAAATGCAAGAGATAATTAAAACAATTGTGTTTGCACCGTCGAAAGTCCGTTACAGAAATTTAGGGACACCATATGTAAATAAAATAAATGTCTAATTCTGTCGAATCAATATTATTTTTGTTTTAAACAGTTTCGAGGCTACATTCGATTTTTTTATGTTTTTAAATAGATATACATAAAATAAAATACATAATTCTCTCTAAATCTAATAAATTAAATGTAAAATAAAATACATAATCTAATATTCAAAAAATTGTTTAAAATTTCTTAAATTTCCTGAGAGAATTTAAAAAATCAACAAAACTATATGCAAATTAATGACGATAAAGAACTTTCATTTTACTATAATGGGATTAAAATAGAAATATCGATAACGCATGGCAATGTCCTCATTTCAATTGATTTAATTTTATGTTTCATTCCATATCTTTTCTTTTTCATCCACACTTATGCGTAATGAATTTAGCAATTCTTAACGCTATTTTCACTATCCCTCTTCATTTTAATTTCTTCATTGATCTTTTCTTCTACGAATTGAACATACCTTTTCTCATTTTTTTTCCATCTTTAAGTTTTTAAAAAGGAAATTAAGGGTTCACTTTATCCAATTTTCTCTTCTCTTTTTCGTTGTTTTTCCTATATTAGTAATTCCTTATAAATTATTTTTTACTATTATATTCTGTTTTATAAGATGCTATTAAAAGAAATAGGCAAAGTCACAACGCATTTTTTTCAAAAAAAAAATAAAAATTTCTGAAATGGGTGATGAAACTAAATACTAATATTTCTTATATACAGGGTGGCTAAAAAGTCCGTACTTTTTTTTAACTTTAATAATTTATAAAACTGCTAATTCTTAACATTTTTACGATTTTTATTTTATTTTTGTATTTTCCATTATTTTTTACATTATACATGTAAATTTTTTTACAAATCAGTCGCTTTTACTAAAAGTTACAGTAATTTTAAAAATGGCATCGACTTTTACAATAACAATTTTTGCTCGCACTCTTTTTTGATTTTGACGGCTTATTACAAGTTTAATTTTTAACAAATTGCTGAAATTAATTTGCTAATTCCTTATATTTTTTATATATGATAGTAAATTTTTGTTAAAAATAATCAAGTGAAAAAAATTATAAAATCGGCGAAAGTTGATGGAAAAGCGCACAGGACGTAATTGGAGACAATTAGCAGAAGACAAAAAAACAATATAAGCGGCGATTGTATGATCCACCACGGGATAACAACGTGTGACACGGATCTTCAAATGTTCAAGTATAACCAATATTAGTAATCAAAAATGATGATGTGCTGGATCCTGAAGTTCAAATCGGACTCGGATTCGGACATTTTTAAAATTTTTATAAATTAAAAAAATTATATTATTAAAAAATAATAAAAATAAAAAATACTGGCAATAATACTGCAAAATATTTTTTTCATAATATATTTCAATTAATTTTACGTACTTTTCCTTGAAAATTTCAAATTCCATAATTTTATTCAGAGTCCGACTATAACTCTGAATTTAAAACAAATCCGGATCCAGAACTCGGACCTGCCTTGAATCCGGAAACAGAACTCATATTTTAAAAAATGCTGAGTTACCTGATTTTCCGGATCCGAATCCGGATACCCGGCGCATCATTAGTAATCAAAAATATACTTCCCTATATCAATATTAGTTGTTTATAAACTCTAACATACATGTATAATCATAAAAGGTTAAAATATACCACGTAAATAAATTTCAGCTGGCCTAGATAAAAGAAGCATCCCATCAATAAAAGTTGCAAGCAATCAAATAGCTACCGGAAATATAAGTAGATGGTCACCGCCACCCCGTAAAAACTCGTCAATATTTTTTGCACGACGTAGTGTAAAAGCTTGACATGCACCAACAAAAATCGATAATGCGATTGATGCGAAAAATATGAAAATATCACGAGGCGAAAATATTCCCATTACTTGAGTTGTAACACAATTAGCAGTGTTTATATTAGGTCGGCAAAAAAGTATTTTCCATTTTTATATGAAACGAAATTTATTATAAAAACAAAACTACAACATCCAATTAATTCAAGAGGTGTTATCCATCATGATCATGGTTAACATTTATGCAAAGAATGAATGACTTTATTGAAGAGCTTGGCGGGCGGTGACTCAAAGAATTTGAACTGCCAAATTTTTGCAATTTTGAAATTTTTGTCTCTATTTCAGCTACTGTTTATTATAACAGCTCGAAGTTATAGAGGATAAAAAGCCAAACGGCCGATCTAATAATTTATTGTATTACTAATTTTAAGTTTTATAAAAAAACATCCAATTATATAACAACTCAATATATGTATTTCTGAGATTATTTTTAAGAAATTGTATGGAAAAATCCATAAGAATTTTTTTCCATATGAATTTTTTTATACCTATTGAGTTGTAAGACAAAATATAACAAGTTTATACTTTATTGTATTATTATTTTAAGTTTAGTAAAAAAACGACCAGGCCAATACATTTCTGAGATTATTTATAAAAAATTGTGTAAATCAACGGAATACAATTTTTATACCTATATATAATTATGTGTACAAAAGCACCAATTTCTCTTAAAATTTACAAAAGTACATTTTTTACAATATTTGTTATTGAATCAATTTTTTATAATTAAAAAATCAAAAATAAAAATTTTAAGGAGCAAAAAAAGATTTTTATAAATTTGGAATAACAGATGCGACTAATATATAGAATAAATGTTTTTTTTTAAATTTTCATCAATTTTTCATCAATTTTTCAAAATGTTTTTGTTGTAAAATTTAAAAAAAAATGTGTCAGTATTGTAATCATTCAGCAGCTAAAATATAGTTTTATTTATTTTAGACATTTATTCAATTTTTTTAAATAAATTCGCGATTTATCGTAATAAATTATTATTATTATTTCTATTTATATTTTTATATAATAAAGAAATTTCGTCTAATCTCTTTAAGTGTGATTATAAAATAAGCCGTAATCTCTTTTTGAGCATTTATAAAATCAGCGCTAGTTTTTTTCAGATTTAGGGGTAATCGAGGACGGCGCATCAGATGTATATAGTGGTTATAGTCGGAAAATTTTTTTTTGTACCTAATGGTCCAAAATAGGGTTTTTTAGGATTTTTTTTCACTTTGATCCTATTTTTGGCGGGGATGCAGTTGGATTTGAATTAAATAAAAATTATAGCTTGCATGAAAAATTCAATTTTTAATTTTTTTGATTTTGTCACTTTAATAATTTTTTACATATTTAATGTTTTTTTTTCTTCGTATATTGTTTTTATTTCTTTTTATGCAAATGTATTATATTTTCATATATCAATGAGAAAAAGACACGTTAAAATAAAATTACCTCTCCTTTTTACGACATAAAATATAATTTTTAACGTGATAACGTCATCAAACAATCAGCATGTATAGCAATCTTTTTCTTTTTTGTAAAAATATGCGAATTATTTTACTTTTTTTTATTTCATCATTTCTTTAAACATTTCATCATTTCTTTAATAATTTACTTTTTTACAGCTATGCATATTAAAAATGAACGATTGTTTTAACACGTTTACTATACATGTAATTTAATTATAATTAATAAAGTAAAAAAAGAAAATATTCCAATTTTACAACAAAATTTTAAAATGGTAAAATATTTTTAAAATCGTGTTAAATGGTAAGATGTTCATTTATGAATTTCCGTGTTCAGCAAAAACTAACTATATCTATAAAAATTGAACAAAAATAGCTTAATTTTAGATATAATCTCTATCATTAGACCTTTTTAGGCCAGCGATGACTAGAAAAAATTCGCTACTAATGGAAATTCATAGATAAACTTAATAAATTTTTTCAAATATGTATTAGGTGTACAAATATAAAAGTTCGTTTTACTTTGTCTAATATTTTTTTCATGAATAAACTTTTTTTCAAAAATTATTTGTCTGTATCTATTAGGTTGAGGCAAAATTTTTTACCCATCCGCTTCAAGCGTTTACTGCAATATTTTGCAAGCTTCTAGAAAATTTCTTTTATAAGATATATAAGCAGCGCAATCTAAGCTATCGAACGATATCTTTTGGATCGCAATTTTTGTTCAAAATGGCGGAGAAAATCGAGCTCGACAGACGACAGACTCGGACCCTTCTTCTTTACAAGATTCGTTTACACCATACAGCGGCGGACGCAGCACGAAACATTTGCGATTCGATTGGCGAGGACACGGTCTCCTATGATACCGCAAAAAATTGGTTTCATAAATTCAAAAATGGTGTGTTCGAAATCGACGATAAAGAGCATCCTGGAAGACCCAGTCAACTAGATGATGAACGTCTTTTGGAATTAATTGAAGAGGAGCCACGTCTGTCTACAGTCTGTGAACTTGGAGAGCTTTTTGAGTGTGACCAAAAGACGATTGATCGTCATTTGCATCAACTCGGAAAAGTCACAAAACTTGGCGCTTGGGTACCCCATCAATTGTCGGCCGATCAAGAAAATCAGCGCGTTCGAGTATGTGCACAACTTTTGACTTTCCGTCGCACATTCGATTGGCTCAAAAATGTGATTACTGGCGATGAGAAGTGGGTACTCTATACTAATCATACACGCAAGCGTCAGTGGCTCAATCCGGGAAAATCAGGAGTTCCGACACCAAAACCCGATTTCCATTAGAAGAAGGTCATGCTTAGTGTTTGGTGGAACATGAAAGGAATTGTTCATTGGGAATTATTGCCATCTGAAACTACGATTACCGCAGAGTATTATTGTGCCAAACTCGATCGACTGGCTTCAAAATTGAAAGGAAAACAAGACCAAGTTTTCCTCTTGCACGACAACGCACGACCTCATGTTGCAAAGAAGGCGTGTAAAAATCCAGGAACTTGGATGGACGATTCTTCCACATCCACCATATTCCCCAGATCTTGCGCCTTCTGACTACCACCTTTTTTTGTCGTTAAGCAATCACATCCGTGAGAAAAAATTCGACGACGAAGAGCATCTAAAAAGCGACTTGGCGGCGTTTTTTGATTCTCGTTCCTCTGACTTCTACGTTCGTGGAATTAACTGTTTGCCAAAAAAATGGCAAGATGTCGTAGATAATGATGGAGCATATCTTCATTGATTTGTTTGTTTTTATTGGTAGAAAAAATAAATTTGAAAAGTTTGAAAGAAATGGGTAAAAAATTTTGCCTCAACCTAATATTTTGTAGAGAGTTTAAATCACTATCTAATGCTTCTTGAATTTTCGAAAAGGTTTGCATATAAAATTTTAGGACAATTTTACAGATGACCACTGAAGTGCCAACAAAAGAGCATTTACGGGAAGTTCTCTTATTCATGTTTAACTGGAAGAAAAGTGCCGCCGATTCTCACAAAATGATTGCTGAAGTTTATGGCGAAGATACGATCACTGCCAGAGCCTAGCAGAAGTGGTTTAAGAGGTTCAGAGAAGGCGATTTTGACCTGAGCAACAAAGACTGCGTATGGTGGGATCAGAAGGGTATTTTGTATTATGAACTTCCCAAACCTGGCGAAACTGTTACGGAAGCTCATTATAAAGAGCAATTAATCAATCTAAACAAAGAAGTTGCCACCAAACTACTAAAATGGACCACAAGACACGAGTGCCCAATATTGCTTCATGACAACGCCAAACCTCATGTTGCAGAACCGTTCAAAAATGCCACAAAAGAACTGAAATGGGAAATCTTACCCCACCCACCCTACTCACGTAAATTGGAATAATGTTGTTGTTAATAATGATTGTTATTGTTAATAAAAGTTTAATAGAAAATTCTGACATTTGTATACCTAATACAATAAAATATTTTTTAAAATAAAAATTACCTAAACAAGTTAAAATGGAAAAAATTAATCGAGTAAATTTTAGTCAATTGGTCTACCGCGCTATGATCCGCACACATTTCGTGGAGTTGATTCTGTGCCAGCGATGTCATCAGCTGTCGTTCATCCATGTTATTATTACCATGATAATGATATTGCCGCGACCCCTATATATGCGGGAAATGTACTTAGTTTACCGTGTGTAAGCACCTTGCAATTTAAAAAAAAATAAATAATTGCTATAAATACTAAAATCAAATTGACGCAGCAAAGCTGGGCTTAATTTATGAATTATATACACAATAAAAAATCTTTAATACTTAAAAATATTATTTCGGTACATACATAATTATGTTTTAGCCTGTAGCAACGAACGGAAAAATGTCAACAACGAGTGTAAAAAAACAAAAATCTGTTAGTGAAATGTTAATGGGTTTTGAACGTAAAAGCACAATTGCACTTAGCAAACCTCTTGAACACCGGCCTTCAATGACATATGCTTACCAGGAAGCATTAAATCCCAAAATCAACAACAATGGTAAAAGTATTCAAGAAAGAAATTGGTCAAATAGTCATCGAACGAAAAAGTAAGAAATATAAAAATAAAATTTTTTGCAATATTTTTGAACTTTTCATAGCTTTACAACGTGAGAATTATCCTGATTTCGCGTGTATAAGGCCGGGTGTTTTGAACCAAATTTAAATTGGCGCCAATGAGTTCATTGTGTTGTATTGGATCCAAGCGAGTCCAAATTTTATGCCCACTTTCATGAAACCGAGACAAAGACTGCTTGGATCCTAACGGATACGATAAAACAGAATAAACTCATAATTTGGCTCAAAACACCCGGTCTTATACACGCGAAATTAGGGTAAACCGGGTTATTGGTAATAGAATATTTTATTATATAAACATATGCTAATGCTGAATGATTATTATTTGTAAGAGAAATATGAAAAATATTTGACTCCACATTATTTATGTGGTAATTTTTTGTAATTAAAAATCAATTTATTATTTGGAGTCTGTTGATTACTGTAAGGATTACGGAAGCAAAATTTTTAAAATAAGTAGTTATTTCTAAAAAAAATATGTATTATAAAAGGGTTTTCGAGAGTGATAATTACAAATTTGATAATAAAATTTAAGAATTTTTGAATATTCTTAAGTTCTTGCGTTTTTTACTATGTACTTTGATTTAAAATTTAAAAAAGCTAGTTTTCAAATCAAAACAAAATTAGGTATTTTAATTCATTTATGAAATAAAGCAAAAGTTTAAAACCAGAACGCTATTTAACCGTATCTCCTCTCTACGGTATTATAGGACTTACTTTTTTGTAGAGTAGATATAACTTAGTTGGGGCTATATTATATAGTTATGCATCATTAGATTAGGTTAGCATTTTATCATTTTTATGCACATTTTTTTTGAGGAAAAATAAATGTCGTTTTCTGATGAAAAAAATTATGTTGATTTTTAAGAAAACGCAGTGTAGTACCTGTAGAAAAGTATTTATAAATACTTTTAGTAATTTTATAAAAATAAAGTCTGATCCATGGAGTGCAAAAGCTTCATATATTATAATATGTTTACAACAATTACCAGCATTGATATTATTATTATTTTCTGGATGGATTTTTGTCGGCTATTATATTTTCATAGCTTTACCTTACGAGAATGGAATCGGTTCTAATTCTACAACATCATCTGTTCATGGTTTTTTTGAATTTTTTTCATTTTTTTCAAATTTTTTTAAAGTTTTTTTACTCCAAAAGTAAAAAAGTCAAAGAAAATGAAACATTTCACTTATTTACACTTTGTTAAGCCTTATATTGGCAAGAAAGTATTTTCCATTTTTATATGAAACAAAATTTATTATAAAAACAAAACTACAACATCCAATTAATTCCAGAGATGTTATCCATCATGATCATGATCAACATTCATACAAAAAATGAATGCCCTTTGAGAAGAACTTGACCAGATTTGAACTCAAAGGATTTGAACCCTTTTTGCAACCTTGAAGTTTTTGCCTCTATTTCAGCTACTGTTTATTATAACAGTTAGAAGTTATGGGAAATAATAAGCCATTTTTCTGGGCTATTTGGCGGTACCTAAACGACTCTTGTATCTGAAATATTAACCGAGTTACATACAAATTTCCATTTTAAACCTTAAAATTTTTGAGTACCTCGATACCCCAATCAACATATGAAAAATTTCAAAGCTTTTCAAAATCATTCTTTTTTTGCAATGATATTATTAATTAGGCTAAAAAAGCTAAAAATATTAATTCCAAAAAGGTTGCTTCAAAAAGTACGTTTTTATTTCGGCACTTTTCAATTTTGGTATACATATATCTCAATAAATATAATTTCTTCCCTAAAAATAGAGTTATTACAAATAATTTTTGTATCATAATATTCTCAAGAAAACGTCCTTTCCGTTAGATAAACTTATTTTATAAAAACCTTTATTAGATCCAAAAAATAGTCGTCCCATAAAACGGAAATATACCAGAACTTAGGATAGTAATTTTTAAAGCATATTTTTTAGCTAAATGTGTATGGAAGTCAGAAATATTTATTTTTGAATATGCAACAGCTGCAAATGCAATCATCACTGCGAGCGTAGTTGTTATTATTCCGTTCGATTGTTGCCTTGTAAGCAAATCATCTTCGAGCAAGTCAGTTCAAAGACAGGTTTTAATTTTATTACTTTTTTATATTTTTTTTAAAATTTTATCATCATAAATTCATTATTATTATAATTGTTTAGTTATAATAATAATAACTTTATTACATTTTATAAAAAGAAAATAGAATTTTTTTTTATTTTAACAATTGCAAATGTTTTTAGTTTTAATTTTTGAGTTTTATAATAGTTATAGGTAAATATATAATATAAAAAATATTTTAAAAAATAAAAATATGTAATTTAGAGTATTTGGAGAGCCATCTTTGCTATAGTTTGCATTATTCTTTCGATTTCGACTATAATTGGGGCCATTATCGTTATATTTGATATCTACAGAATAGTTATTTTTTAATAATGAAATAATTATTAATTAATATATTGTATGCAAGACAAAAAGAAGGGGGAAAGAGATCAAAAATCGGAATGATGCAAAATTATCTATATATTGGGCACTTTTTAGCAAAATTTCGATTGGAATAAAATTCTTCCTTTGGATTGTTTTACGCCGGCAGCACGACTCCTATATATTAGCTGTATACTTACTGCTGCTGTACTCATTCTCTTGTTATCAGTTTTTTCGTTTACATTCAACGTAACAACGATTTGTGAGTTAACAAAAAGAGAAAAAATAAAACGAGGAATAAGTGCTGCCAAGTTTGCTTATTTTCACGATATTAGCATATACAATAGCTTTATTGACCATTATTAACATCGTTTATTCGGGTTTTTAATTTCTAATTTGTTTTTTATGCAATGACTTTTTTATGGTTAATTATATTAAAATTTTAAGTATAATAATGAAATCCGATAATATAAAATAAATTAAAATGTTTTTTAATTGTCTTTCATAATTTTTATTATTAGCTGATATTTATATAATTGTTATCTTATGTTAATATGTTAATAAAATTGTATGTGTATCCATGTATATTCATATAGATTATAAATTTATACATTGAAAATTTGTAAAAATTCAAGATAAATGTTATATATATTCGTAAACATATAAATATGAGATCATTATATCAACATTGAGCTTTCTTATTGTTAACACAATTTTAAAATGTGAAAAAAAGAAAATTTTCAAATCAATAAGAAAATTTATCAGTTTTACCACATTATACATACATCGAAATACAAAATGTGCATTTTGAGATGTACTAGAAATAATAAACTAAATGAACGACTAAAACAAAAATGAATTTTTACATAAGTACTTACAAACAAAGAATTTTGCTACGTATATATGTATAAAAAATTAAAATTCAAATATTTCTTCAAATACGTATCATTATTTAACGTAAGTGTGAAAACGAATTTCTTTGGCGAAAAAAGTACTGAACGTATTATCGAAAACGAGTGTATGTTTGCCAATATGTTTGCATTGTATTTTACCATATTCTGGCACAAAATCTGTTGAAACTCGAAATTGTGGCCATATCTATAATTAAATTTTTTAGAAAATTTGTTAAATTAAAAAACAATGTTACCTCGACACAATCAGGACCAAATATGCCAAACTCTATGTCGCTTGAACTAATGAAATACCAGTGTATGTAACTATTACTCTCGCTTAATTCAACTTCTATTTCACGACAACTACGCGCCGGTACTGATATTGTTAAAAGCTTGTCATCAGGAATATATTCTGGATTTTTTTCAGCGCAATATCTATCAAACATAAATTAATAAATATCATAGAAAAAGTCTTCTGTATTTATTTTCACAATCACTATACAGTATTTAACAAAATTATACGTCTACTTGATTTTTTTGAATATATCTTTACCTACTGGTCCTATCGCTGCTAAAATTTCGTCAAAAGCGTGTTATTCCGAATGTTAACATCAAAATTGGAAAAATAATTTTTTTCGAAAATTTACACCATTTTCTCTGAAAATGGGGTGTCAGAAAACTTTACTTTATTAATAACAAAATAAAACCAACAACAATAAAACAATTAATATACAGCACAAAATTTAATACCATTATTCAAAGATTTAAGTTGATATTGTAGGATTTTGGATAGTAGATAGTTGATATAGTAGGATATAGTAGGATTTTGGAATACTCAGCTCTTATAAATCCTAATTAACCTATTTTTACATATTTTAAACTACTGTATCTCTTAAATTAAGGACATTTTAAAAATTTTGAATACTAGGTTTTGCAATGCTCGAAAAGGTGTATCGATATATGCATTTTTCAATATCTTTCGTCTATTTTTTAAGCTAGAATAATGCTTGAAGTTTATCTAAAAAATTCAGAAAATTGCAATAGCCAATTTTTTTATGAAAAATGGGGCTAAATTGCAAATGTTGAGTATGTTGGAAATTGAATTTTTCTTTAATTAAATATCCAATTGCCATAAAAATGCACATATCGGTACAACTACTGTATTAAACTTAAATATTTGAATAATGGTATTAAATTTTGTGCCGTATGATATTAAATGATTTTAATTGCTTTATTGTTGTTGGTTTTATTTTGTTATTAATAAAGTTAAAGTTTCGAAAATTCGAAATAATAAAAACACACTTTCGACGAAAATTTGGCAGCGATAAGACCAATGGATAAAGATATATTCAAAAAAAAAAATCGAGTGGACGTATAATTTTGTTACATACTGTATATACAGATCAGAGATGTACAGGAAATGACCTTAAAATTTTGGAAATCAGAATTCCGAAAAAAATAATAGAAATCGGAAATTTTTACAAAATTTTTATAGTTTTTATAAAAATAAACTTTTTAAAAATTTCCGAAATTTTGCCCATTTTTTTGAAAATAGGAAGATCAGAATACCTTTAATCTGTATAAATACAAATTTATGAAAAGTTACTTCATTGCGAGTGGTGGTGGACCACCTACACGAAGAAGGCCGGTTTCTAAATCACCAATAGTTGGCTTAATATTACCACCCCAGCGTTTGTAAAGATAATCAGCCCCAATTTCGCGTAATAATGTTTCCTGATAATTGTTACTTAAAAACACTACTTTCTGACGACTTTGTTCTGATAAAACAGATTTTATAATTTTATAAGCGGCAGCTACCATTATTGGGGCGTTTATCACATAAACTTGACGAGCGATATCAGGAAAGAGACTCTAGAACAAAAAAGGAATTTATTAACTTGAATAAATTACAAATTCCTTTTCAACTATTATACAGGGACAATCAAATATACTTTTACAATTAAAAATAAACTACGACAGAGATACTGGCTTTAGGGGTAAAAATTTAAAATGATTCAAAACTGCTTATACTAATATAATAAGCACATAAAGAAAATGTTACCTGGACATATTTAAGGGAACTAGCGTAAGCTTTTAAGCCTGTATTGGTAATATGATCTGAATTAAATCCATCTAAATCAATAATTACTCGCAAGCCTAATTTACGACCATTTTTTCGTTCTTGAATTCTATAATCAAATTATAAGTAAGACGAAAAATATGTATATTTATGCAAATTTACATATTAAAATCAAAAAATAACATCGACAGTCATTTCTTCTCATTAGAATAGAATTATTTATGAGATACCTTATTAGCTGATAAATGAGTGCTGTTTCTGTAATAGTTAACCGAAAAACATCACTAATTCGTCCACAGTATGAAAGCGATTTTGGGTGAGAAAGTCCAGCTGTTTGTAACGCAATGCAATTTCCTTCGCTATCCAAGCCCATTATACCGCCTATAAAAAATTGTTTACCTTAAATTTTTGCATATCAAAATTTTTGCATATTTAATAATATTTTAAAAGTTATAACATACCAGGAAAATAATTAGCGGCTTTTGTAACCGTACAAAGATATGCATTAAGATGATCTATATCTTCGATTACAAAATTATTCAGGCCCATTGCATTTAATATTCTACTGGCCTTTTCAAATTTAGGAATTATTTCGTCTATAAAATAGAAGCATTAAATTTAAAAATTTTTAATTTTTTAGAATATTTTTTATGTAACTATTTTATTTACTTATTTCTTTATAAAATAAGCCTATAAAGTTATCATAAAATAACACTGTCCTTGGAAAAAATAAATGTGTTATGTGAAAAAACATTCATACCAATTTTATAATTGTATCCTATAAGCCAACGTAATAAAGAAAAATCATCATCGAAAATTTGCGTTTTTGGCAATAAATGTTCCACACGTTTCTTCAATTCTGCGATTTTTTCTATTTGAAATTCGCTAAGATCTTCTCGTGTCATGAAATTTTTATTTGCAGGCATGCTAAATTGCATAAATGAAAAAAAAAACAAAATAATTTAGTCAATTTTTAGAATTGCGATTGGAAATATTCTAATAGCTGCTGATAATAATTAAAAATTAATATTTTTTAGCAGTATTGATAAGAAATGTATTTTTTTTAAATCAAAAAATACAAATATTTCTGACTTTTGTACAATATGAATATTGTGTATGCATGATAAAATTATATATATATATATATATATATATATATATATATATATATATATATATATATATATATATATATATATATATATATATATATATATATATATATATATATATATATATATATATATATATATATATATATATATATATATATATATATATATATATATATATATATATATATATGCTCTCGACAAAATATATGTCATTCGACGAGAAAATGTTGTTTTAAATCAAATGCCGAAAACCGTGTGACCAATCTATTAAGTTATCAAAAAGTTATAGTTAAAGAACTTGTCAAAAATTGACATTGTATTTTTGAAAATAACTTTTTATTTTTTAAACCAATCGGTAAGCCGTTTTCAGCTCAGAATCAGAGAAGCGCCTTGAACAATATATAATTTGTTTTGCCATGCGGCAGTCACGCGCGTCGAAAAAATTTGCGCGCGACATTTTTTAAATTTTTTTTTAAATAAGCAAAAACAAGGATTCTAAAAAATTTTAATTTTTAAAATCAGCTCAGTAGAAAAAAAATTTTTCAATTATTAAAAAAGTTATTCAAAAACGGCTTTTAATTAAAACAATATATGTATCTAATAAGTACCTTATAACAACTCGCTCTTCCTTTTGTTTATGATCATTTTTCGTTGTATTAATAATTGATGTGCAGTTTTCACTATTAGGTGAAACTTTTTGGCTTTTGCCGAATTTTGTGTTAGTTGCATTAATAGAATTGTTCTTTGTTGTTTGTAAAGTATAACTGGCCAACATCTAAAAATGTTAATAATATAATAAAAATTTTAGTATGTACTTATATGTATAAAATTTTAATCAGTTCTTGATATGCCTTTATTTTGCATTGAATGTTATAGTTTTGAACCTTTACCAGATTTGAATATGGGCAGTAACCTCTAATACAAATATCCTAAGTTAGGGCGGTTGTTCGAAGAATTTTTTAATTTTGATTTAGCCTTCATTCAAACTCAAAATTTTTAAACTATAGCTTGGACCCACTTTAAATAAAATTTTTAATTAAATTTTATGCATAACCGACACAAAATAACAGAATGAAGGCTAAGTCAATATTCAAAAATTCGTCGAACGGCCGTGTCTTATTTACACGGTAATTCAAAATTCTTGTAATTTAACTTTTTTAAAATAGCTACAGTGCGTTTCAAAATGATAAATTTACATAAAGTTTTTTGTATAGTTTGTGCATCGCTTCGGGCTAATTTTTTACTAGTGTGTACCAGGGATTATTTCTAATGTGTTTACCAAAATTTAAGTCTTTGAGCTTTTTCTTATCAATTTTACAACAGTTATACTGAAATTTTCACATTTTAATGCGTTCCAAAATGATAGGTTCACTTAATAAAACTATGTATATTAATTCTATATGTTACGGGAAAATATGTTGCACGGCCATATACGTATTTTCCCGGCCATATACATATACGTATTTTTCCGGCCATATACGTATTTTCCCGCCAATTTCCGCCAAAAAAGCGCCAATATATACGTATCTTCATATAAGATTTTTTATCACATTTAATTATATTTTGTTTTCTATTAACCTTTAAAATATTTTTACTTTTTTTCAATTTTTATGATGTTATCATTCTTTTAATTGTTTTTAAGTAACTTTTTTCTCAATTGAAAACAAAATTTAGATGAATGTGAAAAAAATCTTATATGGTCGGGAAAATACGTATATGGATGTCGGGCGGGAAAATACGTATATGGCATATTTTCCCGTAACATATATATGATATTTTTATTAAAATGTGATAATTAGGCCCAAAATAAGTAATTTAAGTCATAAAAATAATTGTAGCATTCGTATAAGTTGCACTTGAAAAACTCAATTTTACACTAAAGATCGACCATAATCCAGAAAAAATAGATTTCTGATCCGAATATGAATTTTTCAGAACAATGAATGGTGCCATCTTAAAGAACACGAAATTCTGCATAATATATTGTGGAATTAAATTTAATTTCCAGAACATATAAATAAAAATGGTCCAAAAGTCAAGACATCGAAAAAGCATCAAAAAAGGTGTATTTTCTTTTAAAAATTGACTTTTTTTATCGCAAAACTAGATATTAATTACCTAATATTAATCTTGCTAATTTTTATATTAATTAAATTTAAAATTTATAAACAATTAAATTTAAAATCAACAAATAAAAAAGTTATTTCATATTCTAAAAATTGTTTATACGCAGTTTAAATAGAAAAAAAAATTAAAAACATATACATTTATATCGAATTTATATCAAGTTATTGTTCTGACAGCTGAAAATTAAGAATTTTTGGACAATACATCTATTTCTGTTAATCTTTTTGTCAAATGTTAAAACATGGTAAAAGAATTCTTAAGAGTGGTATAAAAATTTTAAAAAATACTGATGTAACTTAATCAAAAAAAAGTTTAGGCGTAATTAAAAATCATCTAAAAAAAATTATTAGGTGTACAAATAAGTTTCCAGAGTTTTTGTACTTAATATATTAAGCATAAATAAATTAATTTGTATTTATGGTGGTTTCTTGTATCGTTTTCTACATTTTTGACGGCGCTGAATCCAAATCTGACAATATTTCTACTTTTTTGGTCCTCTGCAGGACCATTCCGGTGAAAGTTACGTTAATTTTACCCTATTCCTGACTCTGTAGTTTTTATGTTAACTAGAGAATTTTGAATACTAGGTTTTGTAAAGCTCGAAATCGATAGGTCAACTTTTTTGTACACATAATCAGGGAACGTCATTTTGTCTTAAACGACATAATTTTGACGATTCATAAAAAGAAAAATATAAGAAAAAAATGTCTTAAAAATATTTTATTTCAAAATCGTTTAAGAATTTCTAAAATGAGACATTTTTCTGAAATAAGAGAATTGTCTTATGGGAACATTGGAATTGTGTAAAAATTAAAATTTTTTGAGGATTCATGTCAAAATCGTTAGGTCTATATTGCTTACAGCTCGATTGGAAATGAATTATTTATATGTTTTTAATTTGATGAGACAATATGTTGGCTTAAAAATTTGATTATTTTTATAACCATTAAATTCGTCTTAAGGACACAAAAATCTATTTTTGTAAAAATGCTGATTTTTGGCTTTTCTGTAGGATTCATTGAGTGAGTATACTAGTATAGCCCGACGAGCACTATCAATTGGCAAAGGTTGCGTGGCGGTTCACTTAATCCAATCGTATAAAGACCGAAGAATCATTAAAAACATAATTTTTAGAAAAAAAATATTTTTTTAAATTTTTACATTATGCCAAAAAAACTTGCTGAAAATTTAAAAAGTATAACATCACTTTGCGAGAATACTCTATTGTATATTTTCAAAAACTTTAAATTTTTAAAAAACTTTAAATTTTTACACAATTCCAATGTTCTTATAAGGAAAATTTTTTTTCAGAAAAATTTTTCATTTCAGAAATTCTTAAACGATTTTGAAGTAAAACATTTTTAACGAAATTTTTTTCTTGTGTTTTTCTTATACCAGACAAAATAACGTTCCCTGCACCTAATATATTAAAACCTAAAGAAAATTGAAAACTTTGATCAATCAACTAGACACTTTGGCCGAAACAATTATTTATCATTTCACAAACGATCGAATTTTTACGTGAGTAAATTAAGGTTCTACTGAATGAGTTTGTTTTCCCGTTATATTTGATTAATTACATTTCGTTAATAGTACGTCTATACAATTAAATGTTTCAACATAATAAAAACAGTTTCACAAATCTTCTTGTAAATTTTTTTCATGCATAGAAAAAATTGAAAACAATTAGTGTGGCTTTCAAAAATTTCATTTTCGCTCTGGAAACTTGAAATAAAATAAAGGAATAGATTAATATCCGGTTCATTTTTACATCAATTTTTAATAAAAAAAATATTCCATTCAATTTAAAAAGAAGAATAATAAAAGATTAAAACTACATAATAATATAGAAAGTACACGTCCATATCTAATAAAAAAATAGCAAGAAAGTATATATGTTGACGGTTACCACTAAGTTCTGTTACAAATTTCCCAAATATACATACATTAGCTTATAGAAACAAAAAGTTTTCGAATATTGTTCATCATTTATTGATATTACAATATAACAAAAAAATCATGTAAGCACGCTAGAAATTTTCTCCTTTGAATTGAATACATTCGTGAATATTTTCGACGATAATCAAGCACTTTCCACCATGTCTTATTAAAAAACAGATTTGTTCGAACAATAAGGCTCTTTCGGTACAAGAGTCCGGTTGGCGCCGTTGATTTTGACGTTATCAACGGGACGAGATCACGATGGAAGAATGCGCAAAATTTTTTTGTAACGACCATAAATGAATCCAGGCCAAGAGGGAAAATTATTACAATTAAAAATTATTTAAAAAAGCATTAAACCATTTTGTTTTTATAATAAATAATCACGATTCGGCTAAAAAAATACTGTCAAAAGTTTGCAATAAATATTTTAATTTATCTAATTACAATTAATTAACGAGTTATACATTTTTGTGCGTAATAATTTTTAAATTTCCACAAAAATTTTTTATGGTAACATATAATATT
The DNA here is from genome assembly GCA_024678965.1 of Bradynema listronoti. Classification (NCBI taxonomy): domain Eukaryota; kingdom Metazoa; phylum Nematoda; class Chromadorea; order Rhabditida; family Allantonematidae; genus Bradynema; species Bradynema listronoti. Next base: position 833,187 of record JANLNO010000001.1, on the reverse strand, counting down.
TTTTTAAAGAAAAATACTTTATTATAAATCTAGAACTTCAAAATATCAAGAACTTAAAATTATAAAATATATAAATTAAAAAATAAATAATTGGTCTAGAGACTTTAAACTGATGAAAAGACAAAAAATCTGAAAACTTTTTATAGGTATTACTTTTCTCTTTCTTAATTTATGATAATAAATAGGGTTACAATAAAATTACTTTTGACTTTAAGCAAATTTTTCTCGATAAAATTAATTTTTCAAAAATTAATTTTAGCTATTCAATTCAGAATTTTCTTCTCTATCGATTGTTTTTTGAATTAAATTTCTAGCTAAATAAAAGTTACAATTAAAAATGTAAAAATCACTTAACATATATCAAATAATAATTTGAGAATAGTCAACAATTTAATTTTAATTTAGTTTTTAAAATTTCTAATAAAAACTTTTTATTTGGAAATACATAATTTCCACATTTTTTACATATACCACTTATTTAATCTTTTCAATTTCTTTTTCGAATATAATATCTTAAAAGTTTTATAACGTTATTCAATAACAGTGTAAGGTTTATTGTTATTCTTGTAATATCTACATTTGTATGTGGAGTAATTGAAGAATATAATAATGCCATTTAGACTCCGAACGGTCGAAAACGGTCGGAACTAATGTATTCTTCAATTTAGCCGTTTTTTAAGATTTTATTTTTGTTTTCTTTATAACTTTGAACCTGTCGATAAAAAAAATTTCCGATGCAACTTTCATCATATGGTACTCGTCCGACGTAGAATTTCCAGTCGAGCTATTACACATTGAAATTCAACGGTTTCGAAAAACATTTATAAACAAAAGTATAACCCTAAAAACATCCTTTATTTAATTTCAATCAAATATAATTTAAAGTTTTGAAAAGATACTTTGTATGCAATTCAAATTTTTTAAGTTGACGCGAATTGCATACAATCGTTGCAGGATGCCGACTTTTTTTATGTAAAAATAACTCTGCGAAAAATCGATATTCTTGCACTGAAGACTAAAACGGCTAAAGCCAATTAGTCACTGGCATAGAGGCAGCAACGCTCAGTTAAAGACAATTAGACTTTTCCTTTCCTAGTAGATAATGTTTTTCGCATTGCAAAGATGAGACATGCTTGCTCTTTCGTTTTTCTCGTTTTGCACATAATTCATTTTTGAATTTGCGAAATAATTTTGTACTATTTTCAAATTCAAATTTTTAAATTTTTTTTAAATATTATTTTTTAAGTTAAAACTTTGCGTATTTGTTTAACGTGTCCTCGATAATAATGGAACAGGAAAGCGGGGACATGGCCAATTACGAAGAGGTTTTGCTGCAGGAGGAAGTTGTAGATGATAATGGCGAGGTTAACTTTTTCAATTAAAAAAACTTTTAATTTTAAAAAGATTGATGTGTTTAGCTTTCGTCAACGTATTGGTATGATGATGGAGGATCTCGACAGCATGTATATCAGCATCCGCCCGTTGCGACGCCATCCGCCGTCGGAGCGCATTATCAACATCAGAACTACTACACACCGAGTCCGTATGGTGGCGTGCCCGTGCAACGAACGGTGCCTCATCGCTATCCCATGGAATATCGCCAACAGCCCGTCTCGCGACTTTACGGCAGCGCCGGCAGTGCTATAGATCCACGCTATAGAGGTGGCTACTATGAACAGGAGGTATTAAGTTTTTTAAAATGCATTAACCCCAGTAAAGGATTTTTTTATGTTATTTTTTCTATTTTTTTTTATAGGATATAAAACCGTTAACGGCCCGTCCATTCGGAAACATTGTTAACACGCCGTTGGGTGCCGGCGGGCAACCGCTCGTGTCCACAATGGGCTTTCCGAGATCGGCCCTAGCGGCGGCCGCGCCGAGCTCATACACTGGCGGCTCTATTCTCACGTCGTTTTTGGGAACTTCTAAAGCTGCGAATAAAATGCGAGTTTTCTTATTATAAGTTTATTTTTTATTCGAGAAAAAAAATTCTTTAGAAAAATCTTGATTTTGACATAAATGGTGTTCATTACACATCATAATTTTTTATACACATTGTTGGGTGTATAAAAATTTGTCATTTAACGAGGAAAAAATGAACGGACGATTTTAGCCGAAAGGCGTCCAGTAAAAAGAAGCCGTGCAATTGCACAAAGTCAATGTGCCTGAAATTGTACTGCGATTGCTTTGCGAACGGCGAGTTCTGTCTCGACTGCAACTGTCGCGACTGTCACAACAATCTCGAGCACGAAAGCGAGCGAAGCAAGGCCATAAAGTCGTCATTGGAGCGAAATCCGACAGCTTTTAAGCCAAAAATCGGTAAGTTTTTAACATAAAAAATAGATAGGAAATTTTTGATTTAAAAAAAATTTTTTTTTCTCTCGCTATTTTGAGGTTCAAATTTTAAGTTTTTTTTTCTAGGTGTTTCCGCCAAGGTCGGGAAAAACGTTGCGATGGAGCGACTGCATCAGAAGGGTTGTCATTGTAAAAAGTCGAATTGTCTCAAAAACTACTGCGAGTGTTATGAGGTAAGCCAAATGTGCGAAATCCATTTTCTTGTAAGAAGTTTTATACTTGAAAAATTTTATTACGAATTTTGTGTTAGGCAAAAGTGCCGTGTACGGACCGATGCAAGTGCTGCTCGTGCCGAAACACGGAGCACGACCGTCATCACAAGTATAAAGACAAGTTCAGTACGACGGCCGGCGGCTTGGCGCAATTGGCGGCCGCGGCCGCCGCCGATGCTCGCTCCGATAGTCCGTTCAGCGACGACGACGACGACGCGTGCGGCGGCACCAACGACGCGCCCAATCCAAAGACGTACGTAAGACCGCCATTTTGTCCTAAATTTTATGGATTTAGAGGAGTTAATCTTAATTCTTTTTTGTTCATTGACTTTTGACTTTTTTGCTCGAAAATCTATTTGTTTTTTCTTACTTAAATTACCTTTTTTTATACATTAACGAGTATAAGAATCCGAAAAAATTTAGGCAACCTTGGTTCTATCTTACCGAAGACGTCACCGAAGTGATCACCATGTGCCTGGTTGCTCATGCTCAAGAAATGGTTTTTGTTTTGATTTCTCACATTTAAAGTTTTTTTTCCAGCTTTTTCCACAATCCTTTTTTATTTAATCCATAGTTTTTAAATTTAAGAATTTTTTTATTCAGAAATTTCATTAAATACAAAGTGGGGAAAATGGTTGTCAATTTTACAAGTTAAATACTTTTTTGAAAATAAGAGATAAATTAAAACAATTTTCCCATTTGGTACCTCTTTTTAAATTTTGATTCGCTTCTATACATTTTTCTTAATTCATGAAGGAGGCAACAAATGTGCCCGACGAATTAATCGAACAGGGAATTCTTAGTGAATTTGGCCGCTGTCTCGAGCAAATCATCGAAAACGCCAAATTTTGTCAGCAGACGATTGTCGCATAATTTTTTAAAAAATTTGCTTAAAATAATCATTGAAGAGTCATTAATTTATCGATCAATGACCCTTCACTTAAGTCGTAATGAATAATTTGAATATCACTTTGAAACAAGTGTAATAATTATCTTTCATTAGTTTTTCAAATTCGCGTGCGTTTAAAACTTTTGATTCATTTTTGTCTTTTAGTGTTGTATTCATCAAATTACAATTGTATTGAACTTTTTTTAATTAGCACTACTGAAATAAAGATTGAAATTTAAGTCGTTTATTTGTTGAAATGAAATTGCAAAAAATTTGTGCGAAAATCAAATATAAGAAACGCTTTCGTCATCAAAAACTTTTTTTACTAAGTCGAAATGTGTGTATTTACTAAGTTATTTTTTAGTGGTATGTTTTTTAATTTCATTTACACAACAAAAAATCTTTTTAAAAAATCTAAAAGTTATTAAGTATTATTAAATCAAAAATTCACTTAGAATCATTAATCAACAAACAATATTAAAAAAATGAACTGATGAGATGGTATTATTTGTTAGAGCGGCTCTGATGATAACGACTATTGCATTTCGGCTCGACTTTTTGCAATTACAATTTGTTCGTATTGCATTTTCCATTGCAATTGCAATGCACGTGCCCTTGTGCTCCGGTTGATCGAGCTTCAATATATACTAATAACAAATATTTTAAACACAATATGACGGAATACTTAAAAAGCTTAAGCCTAAAGCCTAAGCCTTAAGCTTAAGCCTAAGTCTGAAGCTTAAGCCTAATGCTTGGTCCTCCCGTAAGGGGGGACCAGAAGTTAAACTTTTCAGATCTTGAATCCTTTCGGGATCTGTAGAGAATCGAAAATATATTGCTGTCTGAAAAAATACATCAATCTAACTAAAAATTTTCTAGCTCCAGCTCCAAGAAATAAGCGATAATTTATGGCACTTCTGTGTAAAGCGTACTCAAAATCTTTAAATTGCAAATATATTCGTTTTTTTTATTATTCGAATAATAAAAATTCACCAAAAGTAATAATTTAAAACTATTTGATGTCATTTTTTGGGAGCCTTATTACACGAAAATTACTAATTAACGATAACACAAGAAAAGGAGGTACTTCTTCAGTGTTTCGATTGGCCGAAATTTTAATTATCTCTAAATTGAATATAACATAAAAGGAAAATGTTATAACTTGGAATAAATTAATTTTATTTTTTGATACCATTTTTTCATTTTTTTTTTAAATTTTTATTAAAATTTCAATTTAAAATAAATTTCATAATTCTTTATTTTATTAAATATTATTTAAATTCACAAAAATTACGAGACTTCAATTCACAATACAAAAATTATTACAACAAATAATTTGAAACACAGTTTAACGTCACAGTGCGATGAATATATAATAATAACTAAATGAAATATGGGAATAATTTTGCAGAAATGACAATATTTTTCACACGTAAAAAGCCATCATTAAAATCGGTCTGGATGGCGCATGTAAAATATAGTTTCAGCCCAACAAATTTTTCGTCTTATGGCTCGGCATCTAAAAAACCGATTTCAATTGAAGCTTATAAAATTGTACAGAACTCAAAAATAGGACGAATTTTCCCGTTTTTAAAAAAAATTATAAAGCATATCTTCAAAAACTAATTAATTCAGAAATCAAATATTAGGTTGGTGCGTGCATAATTATCCGCAATTTTTTTCAAAAAGAAGTAATTCGACAAAAATTTGGACTCGATCAGCTTTGTCGGAGAGTTCGTGTGGGAACCCATCCAGCCAATTCCCACACCTTTCCAAACTTTTTGAGGCGACGGACGATCGTGGATTGATTAACGTTGAAATTTTCATCCGTCCTCTTTCGCCGCTGCCAAAACGCCTGATCGTGAAAATCCGATGGCCTTCCTCTTTCTGGTTCGTCTTCCAAGCCTGATTTGAAACGGGAAAACCATTCTCGACATTGCCTTTGACTGATTGTTCCTTCGGCAAAAAGTTAGTTGAGATCTCGAAATGACTGTGTTCTTTCCATTCTTTCTCGAAGTTTAATATGACAAATTTGAATATAGCTCACACATTTCGACATGCATTTTTATTAACAAAGTAAAGAAAATTAATTTTATAAAAAAAACAAACAAAACTCCAATTTTCACTAAAGAAAAACAGGTCAACAAAAATTGTGGATAATTATGCATCAACCTAATAAATAGTTCAAAAATTAAAGTTGATGTTTTGGAAAAAAAACATAACGGACTTACAATCGAAAAATTGGAAAAAGAAAAAACAAAAAAAGAATTATATACATATATACAAAATAAGCCGACCACATAAAGGTATTCGAAAATGAACGAAAAACATATTCATATGGAATAGAAACTAAAAAAAAATAAAATACCTCGCAAAACGGGCTCCACTTGGACAAATAGTTTCGCACGGCGTACTGCGGTACAATCTTTAACTCGCCGGTCAATTCGTTGTTGAGCAAAATGGGTGTGAGATCAAGGGGCGCACGCGTCAACTTTGCGCAAGTCGCACAAGTCGGTTCGCATAACTCCGACGACTGGAGAAAAGCGGCAGGAATTTCTGGAAGAAAAAAAAATTTAAATAAGCTTTATACTTTTAAAATTGCATATATTTTTGGTTTAATAAAAATTTTTTAAAAAATCCCGACCCTACAGACCCACAGGTTTTCCAAAATGCTTCTTACCAAATGATTTGTTTAGATCGATATTGGTGTTGCTGCTACGTCCGGTGATCATTTTCGTGTACCGTTTTATCGCAACCTTAATTAAACAATTCGTGCTTACACATCAATTTTACCCTTTATCACTTCCATTGCAAAAGAGGAACTGTTTTACATTAAAAAAAAGAAAATCGACCGGTAAAGAAAATCAGTACCGAAATTTTTTTTCGAATTTTTGTTTGAAACTTCAGTTTTTTTTGGAGTGCTGATTATGAATTTAGTAGTATTTTTTTAAACCATGACCCTCCATGATCTTAAACTAGGGTTTCAACCATGAAAATTTCAATTTTAACATATTTCAACACGCATTTTGACTTAAGCTAACTTCCAGCCAGTAAAAAAACATTCTGTTATAATCAATCTGATCGGTTTAAAATGTTGCATTCTTATTCCGAGTATCGTAAAAAATATGTAATTTAAAAATAAAGCCCCAACATTCAATTGTAACAGAATAAAGACGAACACTAAAATTCAAAAATGTCTCAAATGCCTTCGCCTTATACACGATAAATTAGAGTAAATTAGATTTCGATTAAGCCTCCATAATCGTCTGACAGATCGTAATTTCTAGATTCGATCCGAAAATGTATTTTTGATTTTCTAGTTTACAAGTAAATTCTTGTTGTTTTTTAAAGAGTTTTCTCTATTTGCAGGGTGTTTCAATTTTTTCTAACCATTTTGAATAGCTCAAACTTTTTTTTGGGACGATTTTAAGACACGCGGTCGTCGGCATTTTTTTTTACTCGTCGTTACAATTTATTTGAGTCACTGGACAAAACTTTTTTAACTTTTTCGATATTTGTTTTAGTCGATAAATCCGAATTTTTTAAAAATCGTTTAAAATGCTCTATATTTAGCCCCGCGTTTATTTTGTTGTTTTCGTTTCTAACGCATAACGCGTCAAATTCCTTCTTCGTCCACTTTCTGGTGCGCGACAAGACTCTCGAGTATGGTTGGCTGACGCATCTTCTTCTAGCGTAGCTTCTGCATCTTGTCGTCAAGCGCCTCGCACGCCTTGATTGCCTTGAGGTCGCTGCCGTTCTTCATCAGGTAGCGTCTGGCAGCGAGCACCCCGCGTTCTCCTACCATCTTCGAACGAAATTCTGTTTTCTAAATTTTTATGGTTTTTACGCCTCAAGAAAAAGCATTTTATGTTATTATTTATGCAGGGCATGGAAGTGCCACTATTGTACAGCGTAGGTTTCGTAGGAACTTTATTAATGATCTTTGTTACATAGAAAAATTTTCTTTTTTTAAAAAATTCTGATTTTTCGACCACATGGGGATCAAGGCAAAAATCGGAAAAGTCAAAATTTTTTTTTCTGTTTAGTAGTTTAGACAAATTGTAATGACGAGTAAAAAAGAATGCCGAATACCGTGTATTTTAAAATCGCCCCAAAAAAGTTAGAGTTGTTTTAGAAAAAATTGAAGCACCCTGTATTTGTTTATATAACAGATTTAATAAAATTTTTATTCACACAATCAATATACAATCATATTTAAAACAATTAAAAAAGCATTTATGGCAATTAAAAGAATCCGATTAGACGTCGAATGCGTAATGCTGGAATGCTTCGATTTTGTCGATTCTTCAAAATGTTGTGTCGACGTTTCGGTGAATGATTCCAACTTTAATACAGGATTTGAATAGTTTTTACTAGTTATTTCCGATCTAGTTGTCGAATAAGACGTACTCTCAATAATTTCCTTTTCATTATTATCAATATTTGTTGTTGTAGCAGTTGTTGAAGTTTCTGTTACAATAATTGATTGTGTCAATGAAGTAATAAAAATTTCATCTTCTGGTGTAGATGTTGCATACTGCGTAGTTGGCATGTGAAACTGTTCAACAACTTGTCGATCTATTTGCGTTTCAGTAATAATTGGCTGATTTTTTTGTAGCTTGTGTTGTTTTGATGACGCGTTACGTAGTAGACTTTGTGTATTAGACATTTCTGTTTTCGAAACCAATTCAAGTTTACGCACGCCTCGATTTTCACCACCGTGATATTTCCAAAAATCAGCACGATAAAAATTCTTTGCCTTTTCATTTGCTATTGAAGCTTGTTCTATAGCTGATTTTGCAAGATGACTATAGGCACCACTTGTTTGACCTTTTGCATAAATTGTAAATATTTCTCCAGGGCCTAATGGATGATCTGTAGGTTCGATTTCTAAAAAAAATATTTAATTAATTGAGAATATAATAGCATCCCAAAAATATCTCAAGCATATACCAAAACTGCTCCTGACTCCGTTTCTAACTACTAAACTTGAATACATTAGTTTTGAAATGAACTAACATTTGAATTAGAGCCTACGAGGGAAAATGGTATCGGTTTTTATAGCATAAATTTCTTTCGCAATGGTAATAATCATATGGATGAAAAAATTGAATGAATAGTTTATTTTATCGGTATAAAAAGTTAAAAAAGTTATTTTATTCTATTTTATTTTTTTAAAGTTGCTGAAACTATGTAAAATCTTGTGCTTATTAAAGACGAAGAGCAAGCATGGAATTACTTGTAATTTTGCTTTCAAAGCATGTTTTTGCTTTCCGAATATTAAAATAAAATTTAAAAAATTTAAATGTACATTATTTAAATTTAAATGTAAATATTAAAAATAATTTATGTTGTTTGGCTTGTAAAAAACTATTGAAAAATGAACTATTACAAACCGCGTATCATTCGTCGAAACATGATTACACTTTGTGTCTTATTACCCACATTTAACTGACGACCATATGCTGCTGTTATCGATTGCTCCCCATCGAAATATTCGTCGCTAAGAGGAGTTGATCGATCACGTGTATACATGTCTCTAATATGTAAAAAACTATTTTCATGATCATCTACGAATATTGAAGCCATTATAATGTCAATACAATCCATAGGATGGAGTTGTGTATTAAAAGCTGATGATACTATAATAAGAATTTATTTAAAAAGTTTAAATCAGCCTATTTTTCAAAAAATTTCAAATATGGAACGTACAATATCCCGAATATTGAATTGAATCATCTTGCTCTATGGATTCTTTAGATAAATTAGGAAATAGACGGCATGTTGATGGTATTTGCAATGGGCGCCATCCAAAACCAAGCCAAGAATCAGTAACAAAATCCAAAATTATTTCCACCTCATTCTATACTTTAAAAAGTAATTGTAATATTATTTATTCTGAGGAGCAGACACATATGTATATAAACAAGTACACTTATATTTTAATATTTCTATTTTTTGCCCGTTTCCTAAAAGAACGATATAATTTTTTTGGTTCTTTTCTGTTTTAACCTCACAAAATTTTTTTTCTTCAAACCGTTCTGAAATTAGGAATATGGAGACTTGTTGAGGTGCTAATCACAAACCCGATGTTTATTTTTGCATAAAGGGTCCGGATATTCCTATTTAGACCATAAGGACCCCAAAATTTTGATGTGGTATTTTCAACTATTGTAGCGTACCCACTTGAACGATCGTGATCCCTTCACAGTCATTTTGGAAGATATCGCTGAATTTTGGCCGGTTTAAACGTTAATTAATTGCCATTGTCATGTTATTTGTTTATTAGTAAAAAATTTAAAAAAAAATTTGAAATGCAGAACAACATCAAATTCATCTTATACGGTATCTATCTATAATAATATCTATACGATATCTATAATGCAAAATAGGACCATCCGGACCATATACACAAAAATAAACATCGGATTCGTGATGAGGACCCCAGAAAACCCCATAAACCTTGACTAATAGTTGAAAATAGCACACCAAAATCTTGAAATCCTTATGATCCTAAATAGGACTATCCGGACCCTATACACAAAAATAAACATCGAATTCTGATCAGCACCTCAACAAACCTTCATATACCAAATTTCAGAAAGATTTGAAGAAAAAATTTTTTGTGAGGTTAAAACAGAAAAGAACCATTTTTTTCCTTAAAAAGTAACATTTTTTCCTTATTTGAGATTAGGTTAACATTTTATCATCTTTATATTAAAATTTATGTAAGAATTATTAAAATTTATATAAGAAAAAATGCATTTGTACTGATAATTTATTAAATTAATGAAATCTTTGATAACATTGAAGTGATTTTTTATACATATTATAAAATTACAGATTATTTGATTTATTAAATTTAATTTATTTACCCTAAGTTAGTATGTATGGGCTGAATAATTGAATTGTTCTTCATTCTGCTTTAATTAATTTTTTCACACATATAGTATATTGAAATATATCAAATTATTTTTAAAATGCCGACATTACAAATAAAATAGGAATATTATTTCGAATTTTATAATATAGAAAATCATAACACAAAAATTAATTTAATGTCATTAAAGAAACCATTGCTTTAATAAATTATTTGTACAAATGCATTTTTTCTTAAATGAATTTTAATCACACATTGTGCATAAAGATGATAAAATGCCATCCTGATCTCAAATGATACATAAGGGAAGAAATCTGCCTTTTTAAGGAAAAAATTGTTTTATTTCTTGAAGAAACTCGACAGCACTTAATAAATAACAAATATTATTTAAGAAATTAAAATTAAAATAATTACGAAATATTAAATAATTTATAGATTTTGTAATTCTAGCATATCTTTTCTTACCTTCAAAACACGTGCGTATATGAAGTCATTATCATTATTATTAAGTGGAAAACTTTTGAAGCAGTTTACATTAAAAATTCCATATTTTAAGGCCGCATTATGTTCCACTAAACGTTCATAAGAGAAGCATCTATCCCCATCGCGCTCCTCTTTAGCGCTTTCGTCAATTAAAAAATTTGATTCTAATAAAGAAAGATTAATATTAGGCATAAAAAATGAATTTGATAAAAATGTTAATAAATTTTTTATTTGATTTTTTTTTGTTAAAAACAATTTAATCTTTATGATTAGTTGTTTTATTTGAAATTGTAATTGTTTGTTATATACATATTACTAAATACCGATATAGTGAGTTTACATAATTAATTTTAAAAATTACTTTCATTGCAGTTAAGACCAAAGTACCCATAATTGCAAAAACAACTTTTACGACTCAAAGAAACAGGCCCGACAATGCATTTGCCTCCATTTGCACAATCTATGTCTTCGCTGCACTCGTCTAATTTTGTTCAATGAAAATATAAAATAAAATTATGCGAATAAAAATTTAATATTAAAAATATTTGTCCGCAAAAAAGATTGGCTTGTAATATATATGTTACGGCCAATACTAGAAATCGGCCATTTCTAGAAATGGCCGATTTCTAGTATTGGCCGCAACATATATGTAAATAATTTTAAAATTTTGCAAATCGGAAATCGGAATTTTAAGAAAAATTGGAAATAAAAAAAAGCTAAAAATCTTGGAAATCGGAAAACGGACATCAGAATTCCGATACATCCCTGATATACAATACATACATATATGTATTTAAAGATTAAAAAACCTTCATTTTGGCAGTTTTCGCCAGAATATCTTTTATAACATATACATTGCCCCGTTTCATCTGATAGCTTGCCATGTCCGGAACACTCAGTGAGTAACTATATTGTTAAATTATAGTCTTGAATTTGTAAAGCGATTATAAATGTAAAAATCATTAAGAAAAAAAATACGTTTTGTGAAATGTCGACTTCAGCACATGATCGAAAACGATATGCACTACCCCATTCAAGGGCTTGTCGTTCAAGTCGTAAAGTACAGTTGTGACATTCGCGTAAAAAATAAACAACATGATCTTCTAACCTAAACAATTATTATTTTTTTAGATGATTTGTCAAAGATTTATTTAATTTCATTGATTACATTTCATCATTTAATCCATAGGAAGATTTCACTTTTATTATCCGATTCGATTACTGGTGCTAAATTTTGAACAAGAATGCCTTTTGAGTTAAAAAGTTGCAGTCGAAATCCACCTCGGTGAGGATATTGCATACGCCAAGTAATTTTATATGATTGTCCAACATGCAGATTTGTTATTTTACCTAGAGACAAGAATTTGTTAATAAAAAACTATTAATAAATTTAATGTGATAATATATAGGATTTCACATACTTCTTAATGATTTAGGCACGCCACAAAGTGGAATAGTACGAAATGTATCTAAAAAATCTAATGGAGGATAGCGTGCTTCGGGAAACGTCAACGAAACATGCGTATTGCTACATTTTATTAGAATAAATAAAAGTATGACGAATTTTTGACATAGAACTTGCATGAATAAACAATGTTCTAAGAAATTTTAAATTAAAATACAAGAAAGTTTTGCATTTATAACAACTTCAAATAAGTTTAATTTCTTTCATTTTATTAATTTTAACATAAGGGTGATGAAATGTTCTGATAATTTTTTCGACTCCAGAAATTCATAAAAAAGTATTTTAATATTTTTAGGATTTTAATTTATGTATTTTCATTTTTTGTATGTTACGGGAAAATAAGACTTATACGTAGTTTCCCGGCCATATACATATTTTTCTGGCCATAAATATAGAGTGAAATTATTAAAACTTTTTTTACGAATTAAATAGAAAAAGATATAAGATTCAAAAATTGGAAAATTTTTATTACACTATAAACATAACAAAATTTGTACAATTTATATTTTCAATATAGGTAAAATAAAAAAATAAAACATGTGGCTAACACAAAATAAAATGTTATATTCGATTATGTAAAAGTGAATTTTGGAATCTTAATGTTGTAAATTAAATTAAAATAAAAATTTAATTTGTTAAAATCAACATAAAAACAAAAACATCACAATAAAAACGATTAGTAAAAGAACTGAAAAGCTCAAACCGGTTTCCGGAAAAAATTAAATATTCCTTTTAAGGAAAAATTAAGCATTTTCAAAAGTGTGGAGTTATAATACATAACTTTATTGCATTAAATCATTTTAAAAATAATGAAATAAGATTGAAATAATGTATTAAAAATTAAATTAAATGTTTAACTACATATTATGATATATGCATATATTGGAATTTGTAACGAAGGCTTTTCTTTACAAGTTATTCAGATGATATATTTTCAAACCTATGAGGTCAATAGAATTTGTGGACTTTCGTTTATATAAATTTTGTGGCTTTGTTTAATAAAAAGCTACATTTACATACTTAATATATGTATAAATATGCACAAACCAATATATTTATCCAAAGTTCCTGTATATAAGGCGCTCCTATGTATAAACCGCGGCTTGGCAAAGTATATTCGCCAGGCCGCGTGTAGTAATACAATATAAAAATTATAAAATGCACATTTTTCTATATTTTTACCATAATAATAAAAAAATATCTGTAACCTTGTTTTACTCTAGTTAATTGAAAATAATTTTTTTAAAATAAATGCTTAAAATATGTAAATGAAGTTACGTAAACTTTTCTTTTCTCGTTTTTGGAATGATTGAAAGTTTTACACAATAATTGCTGAATTTCGTTCGCATTAACGTGATCCTTTATCTATCATATCTTTTTTTGTTCCACAATTTTTTAAATTACCATTTATTAAAAATAAATTTTTTACAAGAAAAAAGTTAGGTAACTTTTATTCTTTATAATATTCTCGTTATTTACAATACTTTAAAAAATAAATTCACAATAAAATTAAAACTCATTTTTTAAAAACCCGTTTTGAATGAAAAGCTACAAAAATAAAATACATGCGTGCTTCTGAAAATAATGGCGAAATTATGTATAAACAAAAAGATCTAAATCATACTTATATACAATGTATAAAGATGATATTAAGACACTAAATTAAAAAAAAAAATTTTTAGAGAGAATAAAGCAGTAGTATTAAAAGAGTATAAAAAGATATGTAAGAACCTATAATTTCATAAGAATCCAAAGTAGTTTTCGGACTCAGATTTTAAATACCTTAGAAAATGTTTAAAAATCGCATATTCTAGAAAATTTACTGTAATTTTTGGATACAAAATAATTCCAAAAAAATGTCAGATGTGAAAATATTTTCTCTAAATATCGAACAAAAAGTGTATTGCTTTATTCGTTCATTAAAAATATTTTTAAAAATTTAGTACCTTATATCACGTATATTAGATTGTTCTATAAATTTTGAAACATATTTTATATTTCAACAAAAATTAATTTTTTTATGGAACAACCTAATAGTACCCTAAGTTCGAGTAAATAAGGCGCGGCCGTTCAAAGAATCTTTGAATATTGACATTCTGTTATTTTGTATCGGTTAAACATAAAATTTAATGAACACCTTCATTAAAGCAAATCCAAGCTGTAGTTTAAAAATTTTGAGCTCAACTTTGTTTATAACAGAATAGAGGCCAAGTCAAAATTTAAAAATTCTTCGAACGGCCGCGTCTCATTTACTCGAACTTAGGTTAATAATGGCACTGTTTTAAATATTTTTTCATTAATATGAGCAAAATAGAATAAAAAATCGTACTTTAGAGGAATTTTTTGTTGATCTTTAATAATCTATGTACTATTTTCCCTTGCGAGATTATTTTTTTTTTGTTTTTTAAATATTTCTATTATAACAAATTTGTATTATAACAAAGATTTGAAATTCATTGATCATAATTAGCATTCGGAATTTCCCTATTGTGAATTAATTAAATTTAAGGCAAGATTAAAAATCATAAATTGTTAATAAAAACGATTGCTTGTCATAAGTCTAGATTTGCTGCTATAGTTATCTAGCAAACCATTATTTACTATAGGTAAAGTTGCCATTTCAGACGTTGCATCCAACGTATCCAACAATTTTTGGAATTTTTCCGGAAGCTGCTCTTGTAAAGAAAATTCATTTTGATTCAATTCGTCAAAAAGCATCTCTTTATTTTGGCTCACATAAACGAAAAGTTCATTTAATGCGCTGTAAATAGAAAATTTAGAACCGACGCCGTGATCTCGAGATTCTTCCGCCAAAATCATGGACATTTCATGCTCACCAATCGGAGGCATTTGTTGAATTTCGATGTAATAACTAAAAATAAATAAAAAATATGCATTTTACTTAATTAATAAAATAAAAGAAAAAGTTACCGATGAACCCACGCTTTATATTTGTCGATTTCATTTGCGAAAAGCAATTTGCTACTAGGTGAATCTTTTGTTAGATGATGCTCTTGTGTAGAGCATGCATCCATTAATGTTTGAGACACTACATTAAGTGAGCCTTCAATTTTTGTCGGTTTTTGAATGTCGAAAATAAAGTCAGGATTTTTTATTAAATTAACCCAGAACCGCAATGGTAAAGCATTACTTTTCCAAGCATGTACTACATCTGGATCCAATATTCCGTATTCTCTAGCCTATAAGTTATGAAAATACATACCTACTTAAATTAAATGAATGAATCCAACCTGTTCATCCAAAAAGTCAAACATATATTTAACACATGGAGGCATGGGACAAATTCCATTCGTTGTTGAAAAAATCATTTCGAGTACGTCTTCGATAAATTTTTGGAGTGTTCCTTTCATAGTGAGAAGTCTCGTAAGATATATTTCAGTTACCATTTTACCCTATAATTTTTGTTTCATTTTAGTTCGTCGTACCTAACTTTTTTAATCCAATTTTTAACCTGGCTATCTTGTGGGCCATGATCAGCGGCAGGACGGACAAGATGATACACACGTAAAGTGGGATTGGAGTGATGAGGATGAGGATCTTTTCCGTTACTATGTATGCTTCCAGTCGTATTTCCATCATATGCAACCATGGCGTTTGCCACTACCGTATGACCATTCGATCGTGAACCAGCAAATAAAGTTGGACTACCCGATAAAAAACCGCCACTACCGTTAAGATGATTGAAAGGGAAAGCATTCGAGCGATCAGATCTTAAACACATTGAAATTTAAATTGGTAAAAATTAGAAATTAT
This sequence comes from Bradynema listronoti, assembly GCA_024678965.1. NCBI lineage: Eukaryota > Metazoa > Nematoda > Chromadorea > Rhabditida > Allantonematidae > Bradynema > Bradynema listronoti. The sequence continues at coordinate 817,129 of JANLNO010000001.1, read as the reverse complement.
AAACATACATACCTATCAGAAATCATAGATAAATTATATGAGGATGAAGTGTTCGTTGTATTTGTTGTATTCCCTCGGGCTAAAAGTACTAATGTCGCCTTGTCTTCGACCTAAAAATAGAGAATTCAATACATTATAAAATATTTATTTAAATTAAAAATACTTTATAATGTGAAAGAGTATTATAACGCCATATCCCATTCTCACATTTCGAGGTAACATCCAAATCCTGAAGCAAAAGTCTATGTCGTGGTGTGCGCAATTCTAAATCAATATCGCCTGGTGCGGGTCGTTCAGAAAAAGGAATAGTTCGATATTTTGCATCCAGACAACGCTCTTTTATCTAAAAATATGAATAAGCAATTTCCTTATTTAATAGATATTGTAAAATAATTACTCACTTGACTAATAGAATCACAATCCAATACTCGCACAGGGGTCTCGTATGCAGCAGCAGTGCTAGGTTGTCCAATGCCATCTGATATAACAAAAACTGTAAGTTCACGAAAGTCAAATGTAGCGCGTAGAAGTTTTTCTTCAGAAAGGGAATAACGTGCGTCCATTGTTAATGCATCTTGAGGACCCTTTTCCGTTTGTTGTTTTGTCGCCCAATACAATTGATAAAGTGGAATTCCAGCTCCTTTCTGCAAGCAAGATTAACTTTTGGCAATATTTATAGAAAAATATTGCTATAAAAACTTACAGTTAAAAATTTATACATAAGGAATGAGAACCATGCAGAAAGCATACGCTCTGCAACACTTTCCAGCACGACGGAACAAAATTTTAGGTTGGAACTTGCTTTCTACATTACGTCGAATAAGTTCTTTTAATAATTGTTTTAGCACATCCGTGCAATATTCCATACGATCCTAAAATGCGAATTTGTTTGTTTATTCTTTAATTGTTTGAAAACTTATACGCTTGTATTTTTTTATTTAATGAACCTGAAGAATAATCATAAGCAACGATCCAACATAGACACGATCCTTTAAGAGAAGATATTTATTTTCGTCAATTGTGCGAACGAAAAGCATGAGGAACGTGCGATTTTGTAAAAGACGGTGCAATTGTCGAAGACCGCTTTCTACCTGATGGGCGCGATCTTCTTCAACATGCAAATCATTCAAAGCAGGATGATTAGGATGTGCGTTAGGAAGTAAAATCTACAACTATTTATGTTAAAATATAAATTATATATTAAGTCTTCAAAGAATTTTACCCGCGCAGTATAATTAGCATATGAATGAAGAGGTATAAATGAAGTTCCTTGCGGTACACTTCCTGCGAGTGCATTGATGTTAGTTTGCAATTCATGAAATGCTTCTTTACATTCTTGCGCAACTTTCATTTCTATGGTATTCATTTGATTTTTTAGATACCGTAATTGTCGACTATGAGAATTGCTTTTTTTTTTATAGAGAATAATGAGCAAAAGCGCAAGCCCAATGGCCAACGATGCAGTTACTAATGCCGCTATAAGAATTGTTGACAAATTGTTTGGCGGATTTTGTGAAACTTTTCCGACGTTTTCCCTGAAAAAATATAAGTACATTATTTAATTATAGTTTTATTGTATATTTATTTGTCTACACGTTGGTGGTGAACGTTTATTAAAGCAAATTTTTGTATTAAATATATTATGATTTATTTTTGACTTACATCTTGCCACCAATATAAACTATTACATCAAGTATATCATCGTTTAAATCATTTGTGAGTAAGCATGTAAGAGTGCTTGATGCTAATGCTGTAACATTGCATGGCGTACCATCTACAGTGACACGAATATCCCTCTGATTAACAGCCTCATTAAGATTGACACCTTTCACAACAAGATCGCCGCCAGCTCGAACAATTTGTAAATTTGAAAACTTGTGAACAATAGGATCTTCGTATATAAGCATTTTAGACATTTGTGCTTCGATTGTGAGATTTCTGAAATAAATAACATTTTGTGTTTAATTTATACATGTAATATAAAATAAAATGTGTACAAAAAAACATATATATAACATAGAAGTATACAGTATATAAAAATTACCCTGTCATATTTCCATCAAGATCGAAGCCATAATCCGCCTTTAATGGACGTTCCATATTAAGTGTGCGTCGTTTTTCAGATGAAATTGCTGCAGAAAGAGAAGGTGTGCGACAAATCATTAATGATTCATCTATGGTTTCACACGGTGTCCCGTAATAAAGTTCGCCTTCATACAATACAACAATACGTGCACGTTGTAATAAGTCAAGATCTTTTCCAAAGACATCAATGGCAATCCCACCAGAAACAATGCTCACGGCACGCTGAACTTTTTCCACAACAGGATTTGTTCTATATTTTTAATTTAAATTATGCACATTTAAAATTTTAATGCTCGGCATTTACAACTTACGTATATTGAAATTGAACGTTATCAACTTTGATTCGCGTACCATCCGCATTTAGCACCAAATATTCAGGTTGCTCGTACAGAGATCGTCCAGTTCTGCAGACTACCATTGTGCTGGTACGTAATTGTAATTCGCATGGAACATTGCCAATAGTTACATTAAACATCCAGCCTGAATCCAAATCATTACCCAAAATTGTTATATCAGTTCCACCATTTTTAGGTCCTCTAAAACAATAAAGTTGAATAATTTTATAAAAAAGAATAAAAGTGACCTATAAGGTTGAAAAGAAGTGATTGTTGGATTGGTATATGTAAATGTAGATGCTGATGCAGCAGTATAACGGCGATCGTCTCTTAATTTAAACACTACATGTTGGGCTTGTTTTTGTTTAGTTGATGGTGAACGTGTATAGCATACAATACGCTGTGAAGTTATATATTCATGTTCACTAACATCACACTTTGCATTTGCGACTCGCACTGAATCGCGTACATCTGCATACGAAAGTCCGAGATTGATTCCACTAATGGTAATCTATAATAAATTTTAGAATATTGGCGTACAATAGTGCATAACAATAATATTAAGTAATAATAATAATTTATTATCTTAAAAATGCAACTATGACGAAAAACAATTAAATGAATAAATTTGAAAAATTAAAATAAATCGCATACAATATAATTTTGAATTGTTTATCATGTTTAATTTGCATCTACCTTTGTGCCACCATTAATGGGTCCTTTTTTTGGTTGAAAATCGTCGATATATGGGTGGGGACAAATAGGCATTCCGCTACCCGACATTTTCGTGAGCCAACCACTTTCTCGAGGACAGTCATCTGCGTGTGTACAATGTTGGTCTTCATCACACCAACCGCATTCAAATCGTTTAATATCTAGAGTAAGACAAAGGCCGCAATTAGTTGCCAAATGCTCACATTTATAAAGGATTATGCGAAGATTTTGAGTGTTGTCAAGTTTTCGTTGCGATAGAATAGTTTCACTTGAGGATTGTGCTTGCAAAGTATTAAAGGAAGTTGTCGTTGCCCAAACAATGTCAAAATTTGCTGCTGCAGTGCCGTTTCCCAAACCAGTATTGCTATATTCGAATAACATATCTTCGCAACTAAATATAAGTCTTGCAGTTGATACATACCATATACATAAAAATTAAATAAAAAATTGCATAATATGTTACACAATTCGGTCTCCTTTACGATATGCAAGTTTTTCATGTGTTTTTTGTTCGCCTTCTACTGTATATTGACATTTAAAGTTGGTTGCTTGCTCCGGAAGATTATAAACTTGTACTGTGATTCGTCTCTTTCGTCCAGATGCCACAAAAATATCGCCACCGTCAATTCCAGAAAATCGAGGACAAAATTCTGGACCACGACGAGACGAAGGACCAATACGCTAAAAAAAATTTTGATTAAAAAATTAAAAATTTAAAAAAGTTATAAAAATCCTTTCGATAAACTCACACTGATTGAATTTACTAAAGCTTCTCCCTGACAAACTTCTTCTGAATTTGGAACGCATTTAGCGCTTAATGTACACCAATCACAAGGAAAACTACTATTAGCACATTCACTGCATGAGCCTAATTGATGACAATCATAAAATGTGAAATTTGTTGCGGCAATAACAGAATTATCATCAGCCTTTAAAATTGTAAGTCGGGATAATATTGATGCAGCATTTGATGATGGCTGGGTGAGTAAACGCAAGCTATTCCTTGTTGGTGTTGCACATGTTACACTAAAATTTTTCATATTATGAATTTAATGAAATGATGCAGTAAAATTTAATTGCCTGTTATCTTTGATAGTAGCGGATACGTTAATTTGTTGAAAATTTGAAAATTGAAAAGAACAGAAAATATCAGAAATTTTGGATGGAATATTCTTAACAGAAATCATAAGTGTTCTGCTGTTTGTTATTTGCTGTTCTGACGGTTCAATGGATTCAATTCTATAAACAAATGACATAAATTGATTAATATGTTATATTATTCAAATATGTGCTTAACATTTCAATCAATATTTAATATAATTACATTGGGCAACGTCCCGATTTATAATTTAGCCAATCTGCTTGAGGATCAACTAAATCTGCATCACAAGCGTCTTGTGTTGTGCATGCAGACGGGCGCATGCACCAGCCACAGTACGGATCGCCAGTATCCATACAAGCATTACAATCAGGCGATGGCGAGCACAATCGAACATTTACTTTATACACAGCATAACGGCTCATAGCATATAATAATCCATTCTTTTCATCCAATTCCATATCTTGTAGCAAAGGTTGCGAATCGGGTGTAAGTTGAATAGATTTATAAATACGCGAAATTCCACCATCGTTTCCTTCGATTAGTGCCTTTAAAAAATAAAAAATAAAAATTACAATTTAATAAAATTCCCAAAATTTAATTAATGTTTATTTATAATATGAATAAGATAGAGGTCAAAACATTCCAAATCATTTGATTATATTTAAACTATCAATTTTTCAAATTTGCTCTTTATACATAATGCAATTATAAATTATTAAACCTTATGTAAAACACCATCATCAGTGCCCAAAAAAGCAACGGTAGCAGTTTGTACTGAACTAAATGTCACTGCAGTAAATATATTTGTACGACTAATTAGTGATGCAGTACTAACAATGGGGATTTCTCCACCAATATAACTATTTACATCTTTTCCACATAAAATTTCCGAGTCTGGATAACGCGTAGCAGTACATATTTTATCAGAGTTGAACCATGGTAAATTCTAAAATAGAATAACAAAAATTTTATTTATTTTTTTTTGTAAAAATAATTTTACCGTTTTGGTTGCTCCATTATAACATAAACGAATGTTTTCAAAAAATTTGGCTTCTATTTGCTTAATAGTAAAGAGGCAAACAGCAGAATTTTTCGATGTAATGTTGCGTTCTATTCCCTCACCACGTGAAAACACACCGAAAATTACCAAATCGGTTGGTCTAAATTATAAATATGAATTTTTAAAAATTATCTTCAAGCAATTATAAAATTTCTTATATTTGAAAAATTTGTGTAGCCGTTTTTCACACTTTTCGAGCTTTTTTAAAACAAAAACATAAATAACATAAAAAAGATCCGCGAACGTAAACTCAAAAGTACAATATATTACTTTATATGCATAGATGCCGCTAAATCGAATCCAGGATAGCCAATAGTTATATCTTGTAATAAGTTAAAGTGTTCACTGCCGCGGACACATTCTAGGGGTGCCTCCGTATAACTGTAGAAATTCACATCTTGCGTACAAACACGTGCCAATTTCGAGATTTGAGGCTGTGTTTCACCTATAGATGCATATTTTGGCTGACGAGTAGCAAAATATGCAAAGCCGCTTGCTTCAAACCCGCCAACATAGTCAATTCTAAAGATAAAAATTCAAGAAGTACACATTTCGAAAAAAATGATACTTGAAGGAGGGCATTCGGCGATAATCCAATTTCATATATGTCCCGGAAGAAATAGATTGCGACGTAAATTCGAAAAGACGGCTATTATCTAGTGACAAAGATGCAATTGCTGGTACATCCAATGCATCGCGGGGACCAACGCTTACCTAATAAATAAAAAATATTTATATAAAAATAATAATTATATAACAAATTCTCATTTAATACTTGAACATATGTTGATCCAACATAAAGCACTTTTGATTGTACGTTTGAATTTGATTCTCGTGAAGAGCCATCATCAAAAATGGAAGCTGAATTTGAGGAAGTAGATGCGGGACCTTGACCAACAAAAATCACAGTCGAAGAAAATTGATCATTTGGTACAATACCAGGGCGTGATAATCGAATTTCTGATTCACGACGAATATTAGATAGGTTTCGTGTTCGACACCGTCCCTTAACAAATCAATATTTGCTACAGGTATGTATTGCATAATTATCCGCAGTTTTTGTTGACGCGTTTTTCTTCAGTGAAAATTGGAGCTTTGTTTGCCAAGCAAATGGGAAGCAGTTCTTGTAATATTTTTTTTATTTTTGTTGAAAAAATTTGTTGAAAAAAACTGCTGATAATTATGCATCAATCCAATATTTGTTTTTTAAAGATTTGATTTTCTAATGTTAAACTAAAAGCATATTATAATATAGTATATTATATTATAATGATAAACCTGATAAAGACTAGTACACTCGATAAGTTTATTAAGACTAGGATATATGGAAAGAGCTTTAGTATACGAATGCGTTGGCAATAATGGTTCTTTGCATGCATTTAACGCATCTAAAAGTTCATTGTTAATGTGCCCTATGAATTAAATTTAATTTTTTTTTTCATTTAATTTATGAATATGTATTTTTATACATTTTATTATTTATTTCTTATACATAGATATGTATATCGTCTTTTTTAGTTGTTTTTTATTATTAAATAATGAAATATTTGTATAAAAGAAACGATTATCTTATTTGATTTTTTAGATCGATTTTTAGAGCTTTTTGAAATTGAAATATTTAATGATTTAAAAAACAACACAAATGGAATGTAAAAAATGTATATAAAAAAGATTAACGTAATAGATAAGAAGAAAATGCATTTTATATTAAAAATAAAAAATGACTTAAATCGATGAAAACAACTTTTGATATATTAAATATAAATTATTTATACATATATCTTTAAAATTTTAATTTTAATTTTAATTTTTTAAAATTAATTAACCTGCACATAAAATCGAATCTGGTCGAGGTCCAGTAATTGCATGTTCTCTTACCGATAACATGTCTGGAGAAATATCATACAGATGGTCTACTCCACCAATATAGAGTCTGTTAGTTGATCGATCCATAATCTGTTTTGTAAAGACTTATTAATTAAAAATTCAATAAAAAAAATGTATTCTGATTATACCATTTTCTGCAGTTCGACTTCTTTGTTATCGTACATATCTCGAAAAATTGCTGAAATAGCTGGATCAGTTCGAATTATGGATGTATTGTTAGCGAAACCGTAATGTGAATTAGATGACCCAAAAAAACAAATAATCAATAAAATGATTATGGACATTAATCGTTGAGCGAAGAAATTTAAGGCAGTTAAGCTCCTAGAGCGAGAAAATTTATATGACCTCAAATAACTTTTTACTGTTTTATGGCCAGTAATACACGCATTCCTAAAAGAATGCTTTATTCTTTTTGAAAAAAGAATCATTTTTGGCTGCATTGATGAAAGCGATAAATATCGACTTGTAGACGATAATTTACAAATGTTGTTAGATAAAATAGAAGAATTTGGAAATATTGCATAGGCATTAACAAGTTGCTTTAGTTCATAAAAAGAACAGGCAGAATCTGATTGTCTTTGATGTTTAACTGTTGATAAATATGAATTTTTATACCGCAAATAGATAGATTTGAAAGCGCAAGAGTTTTGTTCTAAAAATTTAAAATTTAAATTGAAAGATCGATTTTTATATATTGTTAAGTAAACTATTATAAATACATACTATCATTTTCAAGTTGTATTGCCGCCTGCAATGAAGATGACGAACATGGACTAATTTCATTATTTTCAATTAAACAGCAGTCATTAATATTTGCAATTGAAGGAACTCTTATAAACGATGGAGAAAAATCAAATTTAGAACTCTTTTTGCCTTTCTTGACCCGCATTGTAAGTATGACCAATCAACTATAACATAAATTTATTTACTTATTCAAATTCAAAAATATACACCACATTAAAATATAAATTTCTAAGATGGCGGATATTTAAAAAACTATATTGTTTATAGTCGGTACAAATAACATTTTTACGCACTGCAATGCAATGCCTCCAGTATTATAAAATATATAAACAAATAAGGTGCGCCGCAATTTACGGCACTACAATTCGCGGCTCTAAGATTTGTTGTGTCTAGATTTAGTCTTAAATCTCGGACATAGGTCAAAGGTGCGTGAACCTAAATCTATGCTCGGCCCAAGATATGAAATAGTGAAGACGCAAATGAAATCTGAAGGCGCGGGCCGCAAATTACACAACCCCTAAAATACAAGTACTATTATAAAAAAATTTAAAATATGTTTAATATTTGTTTTGAAACAACTATTAGCTTGGCAAAAAAGTACTTCGACAAAAATTTCAAAATTCTAAAATTTTCTGGAAATAATTCAAATAATTTTATAAGTTTGATAGCCTTGTAGAACATTCTCGAAACTATTATTATATGAGTATATAAGGACACGCGCGCAGAGTTTTGTTAATTTTCACTAATGATTAGTGAAAATGAGGAATTTCTCATTGGAATTTTCAAGGAATTTCTCGCAGATCTGGTGACTGGTGATGAAAGTTGGGTAGTCTATGACAACAATGGCAGGCACGCCGTTTGGCTCCCGCGGGATGCAGAACCACCAGCTCAACTGAAGCCGAACCCTCACCAGCGCAAACATCTTCTGTGTGTTTGGTGGGATGCGAAGGGACCGATCTACTACGAGTTGCTGCCCGTAGGCATGACTGTCACAGCTTCTGTGTACATCGATCAGCTCCAGAAATTGGCTGATGCAATGCAAGAAAAACGTCCAAGACGTTCAACAGTTCACTTGCTCCATGACAATGCTCGACCACACGTTGCTTCCTTCACCCGCCAAAAATTAACCGAACTTGGCTGGCACACGGTTGCCCATCCGCCGTACTCACCGGACATTGCGCCTTCTGACTACCACCTGTTCCGACCGCTCAAGCATTATTTGCACGGAAAAAAGTTCGACAAGTATGACGACCTCAAAATGGCAGTCGACAACTTTTTTTTATCTCAGTCCTCTGAATTCTGGGAAAAAGGCATAGGTGCTTTACCTGATAAATGGGTAAAAGTTATTGATGTCAACGGTGAATATATTGTTTAAAATTATTTGTTCTGAATAAAGTTATAAATAATTGAAAAAAAAGTTAAATTTTGTCGAAGTACTTTTTTGCCAAGCTAATAATAATAAATTGTATATAATTTTTAATAATATACAAATGCATATGTATTTAAAAATGGAAGTAATCTTACATATATGTAACATAAATTTACTCGAAAAATATAATACGAAAGTGCTTTAAACTATTGAAATGATTAAAATGTAATTTTTCAAAATTGATTTTTACTACAGAAATCTTTTTTGAGCATTCATCTAAAAAAGCTAACAAGGGAAAAATACAGACTGCGATGCCAATTATATTATTCAAAAAATAATAATAATAATAAATAAAAATCTGCAATTTCCCTATGAGTTCAGTTCTAAAAAAAGTTAATAAAAACAATTTTTTAATCATAATAATGTTAGTAATTATATGCTAAATCAGAATTCCTAATCCTAAAAATTCGTTCAATAACTCATTACTCGAAAAATGCGAAGGCTCAATCATTTAGGAGTCCGAGCTTGGATTGTTTTTATTATCAGGTTTTCACAGAATTGCAAAGAACAACAAAATTTATAATGATACTCTATATAATTTGATAAAATGAATACGTTAATGATAAAAAAATTGTTTTTCGCAATTATTCAATTTAAAAAATTTAAACTAAATTTTTGGATAAAAATGTAACATAATTTTATGTGTATTATCCAACTACATATATTAGGGATACTTTTTAGTCCAAACATTCTTTTTTATTTATTCGTCATATATTTTTGCATTATGGACGATAATGGCGATAGAAAAAATTAAATAGAGGAGGCGTCATGATTACTATCGTTGTTGTTTTTGCTGCATTCGCGTACAGTGAGTGAAATGGTCATCTCTGTCTATTACAGCTCAAATGAAGAAAAGGTAAGTTTAAAGAAAGAAACAAATAAAATATAAAAAGAAAATTCATCATAGAAAATGATTGTGAATGAAGAATAGACGATGAAAAAAAATAAAAAGATAACTGAATTAACGCGCTTATTGCCGTCGATTCATTAAAAATCACTATATATTTTTTTGTTTATGCGTTTAAGTGAATATGTACAGAGGATACAAGTTACAATAATATTGTTAATTGCATTTAATAAAGAAAATAAACACAAAAATCACAAAAATATATACATATAATTAAAAAAGAATTAACGGATCAAAAGCATTCATCTATATAATAAAAATAAAATTTCTAATATCTTAATTTTAAAATAAATATTTTAAATTTTTAAAAATGCAAATATACAAAATGTCTTAGTATAAAATGAATGATTTTATGATTAAATTTTTACTAAGCAAATGTAAGAGTTTGTAAGCATTAAAATTTTCAATATCTATGTTTTTGATGAATTTAAAATTATTAAATTACATACAACTGTAAAAAATAAGATAAACAGAGAAAAAAGCGCGTCAATATAAACAAATACAAATGAAGTGAATAAATGCTAACTATTTTTTTAAAACAAAAATAAAATCAAAGGGCGATAATCTTTAGTGTTACTTTTCTAATCTTCTTTGTTCCTATTTATTTTTACTGTTTTCACGCTTACAATTTCTCAAAAAAAATAATCAATTCTTAAAGTTTTTTATTTTCTTAGCAAAATATATATTGGGTAGTCCCATATTTTTTTTAAATAGTTGTATTTTAGTTTGTATGTATTTATCAAAAACATTTATCATTGAAAATCCTCTATGGGGCTTCTTAATGATGTATTATTTGTATTGTATTATTGCTGTTAGCGTTAGATAGTTTATTTAGAATTAGAATTACAGACGATCGAGAATGTTTTGACATGTTTTTGCTCTTATTGGAGGTCTTATAAAAAATCGCCGATAATTATATCCAATAAATACATATTGGGTATAAACTTAAGGATTCATCATTTTTTGCGACAAAGTGGCTGTAAAATTGTATATCAAAGACGTGTAACAACATTTGTACATTTTCAACATTGTTCTACTTTTTGAGGAGCATAAAAATATTTTTGAGAAAACTAATTTTAGCTATTAGATTCAAAATTTAGTTCTCTATTAAACATATTTTAAATTTTTCTTCAAGCTAATTCAGAAAAAAGTTGCAATTAAAATAATAAAATCATTCAAAAAATTTCCAAAAAATAAAAATTGACTTTACTTTTTCAACTGTAACTTTTTTTCCCAAAATAGTTAGAAACTTAAAACAAAAAGTGATCAATAGAGAAGTAAATTCTGAATCAAGCAAAATAAATTCTTTTTCTGAAAATTAACTTTATAATTCTCAAAAAGCTAGCTAAAGTTGAAAAATGCAGGTGCAAATATCGGTGTGTCAAAAAGCTTATTTTTTTCAAACAAAACGCATACATCTATTTTAAGTTTATTTTTAACCCCTAAGAGAATGTTGTGATATAACGAACAACGAGAAAAAATTCTGATAAAAATAACAGCACAATATTTCCAATAAATTTGCGGCTAATTATTTGACTGCAAAAATTTTTATAAGAAAAGAAGAATAAGACATTAAGCATTTTAAGCGATATCCTAAATATCTGGACGCGAATTTAAAAAAAGATACATAGTTTGTCTTCCATTTTTAGCGTTTAATGTCAATTGTAGCCGACAAATTAAAAAGCGTGCAAAGCTTTAGATTGCAAATGCCCAAAAATTTTATCGAAATAAAATGAGTGCCTTTCATGTTGAACGGAAATTTTTACGATTTTTTTCTAATAATAAAAATGACACAAATGGTTAAGCTACTATATATACATAGTATGTGGCCTATTATAAATTTTCTTTTATAATTTAACCATTATATTTTAAATAGTATTATTTCATCTTTTTTACAAATAAAAATTTAGTATATAATAAAAATTAAATTCAATAAACGTAGTATAGTGTAAAATAAAAAAATCAGAAAGGACATAATTAAAATTATGATTTTTAACTTAAATACATTAGATGTATGTATACACATACATCTACATCTTTAATTTATATATTATTACCACAAAAAAATCTATAAATTAATAATGATAAGACGTTTTATAATAAAACTAAAAGCTTAGTTAGATTAAAGATAAAAAATTATAAAAAATAAAGCAAAATAAAAAATGCAAAAATGGTGTCAAGGACTCGATCGTCGTTTTTTTTGTTGGAATTATTGCATGCGTTTGAAATCGAAACTTCAAACATAATTGAGAAGCATTCAGCATTATTTTTTAATCGTTCGCTTTATTTTCTCGAGAACATATAAATATTTATATTCGTTACCACTAATAAAAATCTGAGACATTAAAATATTTACATGAATAAACAAAGAAAATTTATTTTTTAATATTATTTATTGCTGCTATATAAAAAAAATACGCATTTATATACGATATATGTACAGTATATGAGTATATGTATATTTTAATCGAAAGCAAATCAAAACTTCAAGTGCAAGGATGTTTGTAAATTAAATTAAATAGATATATGCTATGTTATAAAAAATAGGATCATTTAAGTTTCATTTTTTTCTTCTTTTGATTGTTTAAAAAAATTTTGAAAACGTACGTTTTAATTAAAACAAACAAATTATAATAAATACAATCAAATTTACTGTTAATTGCATAAAAAATATGTTAAAATAAGTTTAAAAATATTTAGTTCGTAAAATTTTCAAAAATTTTATGCAAATTTTGCATGTCGCAAATTTAATCGGGATTTCGACTTCCTTTGTAAAATTTGTGAGTAAAAATTAAATGATAAAATCTACAAAAAGGAAAACAAGCAAAAGCATTCCTAAAAACACTTTTATTACTCAAGAATTGAGTAATTACTAATACATTTCTTTTCCACAATACCTCTATAAAAAATCCACATACATATTTCATTATAAAATAAATCCCTATTTATTGTCAAAATTACAGAGGGAAACGTTTTTATCGAAATTTTTATTAAACAAGAAAAATTTAATAAATCAACTACAGATGACAATAACATGGATTATCGGTAATAATATACTCAGCCAATTTCAAAGTAGCATTTTCAAGCTTTAATATAAAGCGTCAGACGCAATTTTCGGCCTTAAATCTATTTTGGTAACAATTAGTTTTATTTTCAATGCATCGATTGCTTCAGCGTCTCCAAACTTTTGGGGGACACAGTTCCTATCTTTTACGACATACGTTGTAGTGCATAAAATCGAAATCCTTGATTAGCAGGCAATCTTTCTTTTTCATTTTTTCCAAAATTTTATCAATTTTGAAATTTTCGCTCATTTTTGTTTGCATTATGTGCTGAGGAAGATCGTGTTGTAAAGCTTAAATTCACATCTACTAAGTACTGCTTTGATTAGATTTAATGCGGCATTAAAAATTTCACGGCCATTTCTTTGCTTGTTTTCTAATTCATTGATTTTTACGTTTTAGAGGCGCGGCTGAAAATTTTTGAAAACGTCTGACACTATATGTATAACAAAATAAAGTCAAATCTATTTGTTAAAAAATTACACTCGGCATCAAAGCTCAAGGCTCAAGAAGGCCACTTCAAAATTGGCTGAATATATTACCACTAAACTAAATGTCCGTGTTACTGCCATCCGTTCTTGATTTATAAAATTTCTCTTATTTAATGCAAATTTCGATAAAAATGTTGACGCATCTTGTATGTAAGTAAGCCTAAGCTTCACTATATGTATAACAAAATAAAGTCAAATCTATTTGTTAAAAAATCAAATTCCTTCTAATTGGAATCTTTTAATTTGTTGATTAAGAATACAAAAAAAACATCCGATTTTTAAATTTCCAATTTTTTTTAATGACCATAAAAGAACAGCACATAAGGCGAACAACAAAGCGGCGATTTTCGCGTCATCTTTTGAAAAAAAATTCTCAAATGTAATATGCATATAAAATTAAATATAATTTTATGCCATTTACAACTGTAAATTTAAAGTAAATGTATACCGAGTTTAAAATCTTCAATTGATGAAAAACAAAAAATAATTATTTTTGACATAAAAAATCTCTAATAAAATTATCCTATCCAATGTCCTAAGCGTTTAATTAATATAAACTTTATTACCAAGAATTAACAAGAATCTATTTTATTTCATTTTTTACATTATTATTTTAACTAATTAAAATTTATAACAGTTAATTAAAGATAACATTTAAATATTATATAATCTCAAAATAAGCAATAAGAAAAAAAATTAAAGGAGTTATACATAAATATCGAAAAACTGCAGGCGCTTTGTTTCTATATGTTTTATTTTTTACTTCTTTTTGGGAATTTATTTCTTAGCAGTTTTCACAAAATAAAAAAGAAAAAAAACACACAGCGGACAATCATTTTGGTGTTTTTTTACATATTTTACAAAAATGTAAAATATGTCCTTTAAAGTTAGAAAAAAGTTTCTTAAAATATGTATATAGTTTTGTTACACGCAATCTTTTTTTTTGAACCACATAATCTATTTTTTATAACCTAAATATAAGGTAAGGTTGGAATTCGAACAAAACTCTGGTATTTTAATGTAAAATGCACACTCTAAAATTTTGATCTGTTAAATTTTTTTTAGTGAAATGGAGATATGCATTTTGAATATTTTTAAATTCGAGTCTAGAAAAATTAATTAATTTACAAAGCATTATAATTATTATTAAATTAAAAACTTATTAAAAAAATACAACAATAATAATAATATAAAAAATATACATATAAAAATGCAAATACAGCTTATTTGAAATATATCTAATTAAAAATAAATAATCTTGGATTCATTTTAAAAAATGTAGCAAGCAGTTCAAAAAAATTTATCAATTTTTTTCCTTTTTGTTTGAGCTGGTTATGTTGATTTGGATGATTCAAATTCTTAATCTAAACAATACATTTTGTTGTGTAAAGAATAAAAAATATTAAAATTAAAATCAAATGCTGATGTTGAAAAATTTAAAAAAACAATATTTTTTTCTTACATTAATGATTATAATACCTTAAACTTTTATATATGTAAAAAATATTTTAAATTTTAAATTTTATCTGATAATAAATTGTTTTAATTTTAATTTTTAATTAAATATTAATTTTAGTAAAAGCATAAATCAAAATTCTGCAAAAAAAGCTTTCAATTCATTTTTATTACCCTAATTTCGCGTGTATAAGGTCAGGTATTTTGTTACAAATTTAAATTGGCGTCAATAAGTTCATTCTGTTGTACTGGATCCAAGCGATTCCAAATTTTGTGCCCACCTTTATGAAACCGAGACAAAGTTGCTGGCACAAAATTTGGACCCCAACGGATCCGATGCAACAGCTGCGTTGCATCCAATGAGTTCATTCTGTTGCAACAGAATGAACTCATTGGCGCAAATTTAAATTTAGCTCAGACCTTATACACACGAAATTAGAGTATTTTTAATTATTGCATACATACGCATATATGTACACAAATGCATTAATGTTAGAAATGTACATTTTTCTAATTGCAATTATTTATTAGATTGAGGAAAAAATAATGCGTATTCATACTAAACCCTCGATATCTTCATCAACATATGGAAAATTTTAAACTTTTTCAAAATTGATGTTTTTGCCATAAAAAGACTAAAAAAATTTATTAAAAAATTAATTTAGAAAGTAGGTTTTTATTGTAAATTTTCCACTTTTTAATTTTGGTCGATAAATTTAAATTTTGCCTCAAAAATTCATTCAAAAATAAACAAATTATATATCAAAATGTTCACAAGAAAATGCTCTTTCAAATAGATAAATTCATTTTACAAAAATTTTTATTACTTCAAAGAAATAAAAAAAACAAATGTAGTGCGCATTATTTTTAACCTAATAATATCAGGTATAAATTAGATGATTTCCTTATTTTTTATTCTTTGATAATGACCTTGAGCGAGTCTTCTTACTTTTTTTTTCAAAAAATTTATTTTTGAATATTTTTTAGTTTAACATTTTTTAGACAAAAGTGTTTAAACTTTATTTGTTGGATTATACTATATGCAATATGCATTAGAATGCATATGTTAATGATCAAAAATTTTACTATTTTCTCTAAACCACATAATCACACAAAAAATAAATTATTTTTTTGTTAGGCAATAAAAAAAATTAATACCTAACTGTATAAAAATTGAATTTTTGAGCATCTTTGTGTAACGCGTAAATATCAAAATTTCGCGGTCATTATTTTTGCTATAATAAGCTCTGGAGACTATACATTATGTATTTATATGTATATATGTAGGCAAAAATTAAGAATATTTGAAGTTGAAATTTAAAAGGATTTAAAATTTTTTTTTTCTCTTATTATAAAGTCATGGAATATTAAATATTTGATTTAATTTATAATATTAGTACATATGTAAATATAAACCAGATAAAAAATTTTAGACTCCATTTATAACAGAATGTTCGTTAAAAACTGAAATGGCGACTGAAAAAAATATAAAATCTTTTTTGTCGGCCGTAAATCCGACAATAGAATATAGTCGGTCTTGAAGGCTCGATTCTGTGTCCACAAAGCTAAACTCTGGCACTGGGCCAATTGTCGCTCCCATCGCCAAAATTTTTTAGGAGCATTTGCTCTGTATCGAAACACAAGAGGCATTTACAATTATGCTGAAGTGTTGTTTATTAATTTTTGTTGATAAAATTTGTTTTTATTGGAAAATGAAATTTTTATGATTTTTTATTTAGTTCATTTTTGCCGTACTATGTAATTTATACATATACATATTTAAACAATTTTTTGCTGACTGCAAAAATCTTTTTTAACTGCCGAATGTTTTTTGGTTAATTTTTTGCAGAAATCCTCTTTGTTATCGCAAAATTTTAAATTTTTATGTAGATTTTACATTTTCTAAAGCCGATTATGGCTTTAGATAATTTTTTGTTATTTCAAAAATAAGAAAGTTTATAGCTATTTTGAATCAAAATTTATTTTCTTACTTTTTTATTTATGAATATGCATGCATATATAAAAATATGCCAACTTTTTGTCATTTTAGTAACAGTTTTTTCTATCATTTATTATAATATAAGATATTAATAATATTATTGACATAAAAACGAATCAAATTTTTTTAACAAGAATTGACATAAATAAAAAATGATTTAATTTTTGTTAGATTAGTAATGAAATTGGAGACAATTCAGAAATATGTTTGAATTTATATTATTGTCAGCGAACGAATTTACAAAAACATTCAATGACATTATTTTATGGGATTACGTAGTTATTTCTTTTTTGAGTTTGCACTAATATTAACGCGTAAATTGTTTGCGTACACGTGTATTAACAACCTGTAAACAACCTGTAAATTGATTATTATACATTCGATTTTTTGTGCAAAATAAATTTTTTCTATAAAATTGAAATATCACACGATAAATATATTGTGTACTATTTTTATGTATATATTTTTTTGTGCATACATTTATTGTAAAACCACGCTTCATTTTTTTATAAATAAAAAATAGGTAAATAATTTATAATTTTAAATAAATTTAATCTTCTAATTTTTTTAAATACCCTAATTTCGTGTGTATAAGGCCGGGTGATTTGAGCCAAATTTACATTTGCGCCAATGAGTTCATTCTGTTGTATCGGATCCGTTGGAGTCCAAATTTTGTGCCCATCTTCGTTTCAGTTTCATAAAAATAAGCACAAAACTTGGACTTGCTTGGATTCGGTACAACAGAATGAACTCATTAGCGTTAAATTTAAATTTGTCTCATATCCGGCCTTCTAAATTAGGATACATATTTTTTTGCCTTTTTAAATGTTTTTCATGTAAATTAATAATATGTATAAATTATTTTATAAATTAAGATTCTAAGAGCTCAAATATATACATACATTCATATTTATTTTAGTTTGCACTTCTCAACAAAATTATTTTGTTAGCAAAAATTAAATTTATTGAAACCGCCGCCAATCTTTTAATTTGAAATTTTTTTGACAACAATTTGCATCATTTTATGTGTATATTTTTTTACCCTCAAAAATGTTTTATAAGATTTTCAAATAGAAACAGAATTAAAACATAATTTCAAACAATTATTTTAAGTAATAATTATAAATATTATTTTTAGTACACATATGACATAAAATGGCGCCGAGATTTGTTTTTATAATTTTTTTACTTTTTGACCAAATTAGAAAATAATACAAAACATGCTTAGATTGGTTTTTATTTACAAATTGATTTTTTTAAACTTTTTCAACAAAGTCAAAAAAAAATAAATAATATTTTTGAAACAAAATTATTTAATATAATACAGGGTGCGGCATTTTAGGTGCGGATTTTAGGCGGGATTTGAATTGGCTTTAACTTTTTTATTTTTTAACCAAATTGTAAAATTCTTTTTGCATTCGATTTCCAAGGTTTTGTCATTTTATTTGACACCAGGTTTGTCGATTTTGGTTTCCCTTTACGAATTTGATAATTATTTAAACTTTTTTGCCACTTATTTAAAAATAAATAAAATTTGCGCAATTTTTTGAAAACCAATATCGACAAGTTTGGTGTCAAACAAAATGGTAAAACCTTGAGAATCGAATGCAAAAAGAATTTTACAATTTGGTTAAAAAATAAAAAAGTTAGAGCAAATTCAAATTCGGCGCTCAAAATGTCGCAACCTGTAAGTAAATAATACTTTTGAAAAAAAATTATTTAATATTATAATAATATTTTATGCAATGATTTTAACTTAATTTTTAATATTTTATAATAGTCTAAAATAAGTTGTAGACTAGAATGCACTTTAATAATTTTGGCTCTGTTGTGTATGTGAAAAAGGTAACTTCCGTGGCAGGACTTGAACCTGCGACCAACGCTTAACCGGAGCGCTGCTCTACCTACTGAGCTACACGGACCTTGATCACATACTTAGAATTTCTTCTTATAACTCCGTCACAACATCTCCCCGTTTAAGATGTTGTACATGCAACCACAAAATGTGGAACATTTTTACGCATAAAGATGCAACCACGAAAGATGTGGGACAATTTTACGCATTGAAATTGCGCGACCAACTGCCGGAGTGGTTTTTGAAATAGAAATTCCGGACTTATGCTTGGTTCAACATTACGCGCGGCCTAAGGGAAGCTGACCACTAACTTCCCGGCCAAATACCGGCTTACGGCGCTACCCAGCGGCACGGAGTTCGAGATGATGACGCTTGACGCGCCATCTCATCCTGATCGCCAATTTGTTGTGTATGTGAAAAAGGTTACTTCCGTGACAGGACTTGAACCTGCGATCAACGCTTAACCGGAGCGCTGCTCTACCTACCTACTGAGCTACACGGACCTTGATCACATACTTAGAATTTCTTCTTATAACTCCGTCACAACATCTCCCCGTTCAAGATGTTAATAGATGCAACCACAAAGATGTGGAAGGTCACAGGACTAGATCCCCGGACCAGCTTAGCACCAATGGCAATACATTGAAATACAAGCATTTTACGCATAATAGAATTGCGCGACCAACTGCCGGAGTGGTTTTTTTGGAATAGAAATTCCGGACTTATGCTTGGCTCAACATTACGCGCGGCCTAAGGGAAGCTGACCACTAACTTCCCGGCCAAATACCGGCTTACGGCGCTACCCAGCGGCACGGAGTTCGAGATGATGACGCTTGACGCGCCATCTCATCCTGATCGCCAAATTGTTGTGTATGTGAAAAAGGTAACTTCCGTGGCAGGACTTGAACCTGCGACCAACGCTTAACCGGAGCGCTGCTCTACCTACTGAGCTACACGGACCTTGATCACATACTTAGAATTTCTTCTTATAACTCCGTCACAACAGGCTCTATTTTTGAAAAAATGATTAAAAAATTTGTAGAAACGAATTAAATCGATCAGTATATTACTAAACAAAATCCTAATTAAGTATTAAAAAAATTTTAAAAATAAGTTAAGTAATAAAATAGTTGAGTATTAAAAAAATAAATACAGATAATAATAATAATAATAATAATAATAATAATAATAATAATAATAATAATAATAATAATAATAATAATAATAATAATAATAATAATAATAATAATAATAATAATAATAATAATAATAATAATAATAATAATAATAATAATAATATAATAATAATAATAATAATAATAATAATAATAATAATAATAATAATAATAATAATAATAATAATAATAATAATAATAATAATAATAATAATAATAATAATAATAATAATAATAATAATAATAATAATAATAATAATAATAATAATAATAATAATAATAATAATAATAATAATAATAATAATAATAATAATAATAATAATAATAATAATAATAATAATAATAATAATAATAATAATAATAATAATAATAATAATAATAATAATAATAATAATAATAATAATAATAATAATAATAATAATAATAATAATAATAATAATAATAATAATAATAATAATAATAATAATAATAATAATAATAATAATAATAATAATAATAATAATAATAATAATAATAATAATAATAATAATAATAATAATAATAATAATAATAATAAATAATAATAATAATAAATTGGGTCAGGCTGTATTAATACAAATTTTGAATTTTTTATAATTTGTATGTTATATAATTATTACGATTTTATGTATAATTTGTACTTAAAAAGGGTAAAAATTCTAAAAATTTAAATTATCGGCGTAACTTTATTTCTGTTTTTACTAAAAAAATATTTTTTGTATATTTGATTTTTTTTATTTGATAATTTTTAACGTTCATATGTGCGTTTTTTTCATTATTATTTTACGTTTTGCAAATATTCTCCATAGTGGAAAAAGTTTTAATCTTCTTACTATATTATAATTTTTATTATGCAAATCAGTAATTTTATTATACATATATTATTTTGTTAATTAAAAATTAGTAAATTATTTATAATACAACATTTATAGTTAATACGGTTCATAGAATTAATTGAAATGCCGATTTGTCCGGGCTGCAACAAAAATGTTTATTTCGGTAATTCAACAAATAGTTGTTATATTTCATAAAAAATTTTGCAGTTAATCGTCGAAATTTTTTAATTGTTATAACTTTTATAATTTTCGGCCAAAATTAAAGAAATTTTTTTCTATTTTTGCCAAAAATTGAAAAAGTTATAAACATTTAAAAAAGATTGGCAATCAAGAATCATTCTGCATTGGTCAAAATTTAAAACTAAAGTAATGCACTAAAAATAGTTGCCTAAATATGGCTACAAAATTTGTTTTAAAACTCAACTCCAATATTTAGCTGAACGTGTCACATCAATTGGAAAAGATTGGCATCGAGCGTGCCTTCGTTGCCATAATTCAGCTTGCAATAAGACTTTAGCAGCTGGAAGTCATTCCGAGGTTTGAAATTTTGGGCACTTATTTTTTATACATACACTCCATAAAATTTATGTAGGATTTTTTTTATATTTTTAAAATTAAAAAATGAAATCAAATATGCAATGTACAAAATGATAAATAAAAGAAGGTGCATGCAATGGAGACCAAAATGCCCAGGATTACCTTTTTTGAAAAATAAGAAAGTCATAAAATCCTTGAGACTGGATGGATTTTTATGATGATTTAAAGAGTATTAGATAGCTAATATGGAATGCTATTTATTAGAACTCTCTAACTATTAAAATAAAATTTTTAATGGCAATTTTAGTTGCGCGCTCTTTTTTGACGCGAACCCGAATCACTTAAATTATAAAATTAATTGAATTCTTCAATTTAAATTTTAAAATGTTATCCAAAAGAGTCTAAGAACTTCTCTAAAAAATAGTTTTCATTAAGAAAAATCGATTCAGGGAGCGGTTACAAAATTGAGAAGCTATTGAGCTTAAAATACCTTATTTACGTTAAATTTGTTTTTGCTCTAGTGTAGTTTTTATATTAGAAATAATTAGGAAATTCTGAATAATACTGAATACAAGGTTTTGTAGAGCTTGAAAAGCTCTATCCATAGGCATAAAATTTAATACCTTTCGTTAATGTGTTATTGTATAAAAATACTTTTGAGCTCTTCTAAAAATTCTCAAAATTGACTACAGAAGGCTATTTTTGAGTAAAAATGAAGCGAAATCGGCTATTTTGAGCAGGGTTTAAAATTGAATTTCTTTTTAGATCAATATTCAATTTGCACCAAAATTTACCCATTGATACAGCTTTTCGAGCTTTGTAAAACATAGTATTTAGAATTCCCTAATTATTCCTAATATAAAAGCTACAGTAGGCCAAAAACATGATTAAGGTATTTTAAGCTAATAGCTTCTCAATTTCTTGGAGCTGTAACTTCTCGCTGAATCGATTTTTTATCCCATTGATGCGCACTGGTACTAATTTAGTATCAAAAATTGCCTTACTCCCTCCTTTGAAATTTTTTTAAAAACACTTTTCTAGGTGTTTATTTTTGAAATGCTGAATTCGAATATGACATTTATTTTTTATAAAAATAGTTCTATTAGTCCTAAAATAGGATCAGAGTGCCAAAAAATTTTTTAAAACACTTCTAGTTGTTTTCCGGTATGCTGAATTCAAATATGACATTTATTTTTTGTAAAAAAGATTTTTTTCGCCAAGCTAGCCTTGATCTACTCAAGAAAAGAAGAAGGTGCAAAGAAGCTTAACACCATAGCTGCCTACAATAAGTACATGGGAGAAGTTAATTGCATGGATCAAAACTTCAATAATTATCGGGCGAGCATCAAGTCAAAGAAAAGTGGTTTTCCTGCTTTTCTTTTGTTCTTAATTCATCCATCCACAATGCTTGGCAGTTGCATCGCAGGTTCGGAGAAACAATAAATTTTCTCGCTTTCCTACGTTATGTCACGACATCCTACCTGCGGTCGAATGCTGTTCCTCCGTCTCCAGTTGGCCGCAAATCCAATGAACCGAAATCGAAGCGTGGTCACTGACGCGGTGCAGTACAATGGGCTCAATCGCTGAATGGTCGATGCAAATTCGGTGCCGAGATGTGCTCTTTGCGAGCAAGAAAGATGTGCAAGAAATGCAACTTAGGACTCAGGAAAAGTGCTTCAAGAATTTCCAAGTCGCAGAATAATTTTGTTGAAAACTGTGTTGCGTTTCGTTATTTCGTTGAAATAAAATATGGAAAATATTATATTGAAAAAAATATCTTTGTGGGATCTATTCGGTCAAAATAACCAACAATTTCGTTTTTCAAGTAAAAATAAATTTGAAAAAGTGTTTTTGAGAAAAAAAATCTTTCAAAAAATTTCGAAATTTTTCGAAAATTCGGCCAAAAATGTATTTTTATTTTTTAAAGAAATCGAAACACTTAGACAATAAATTTTAAAAATTCTTTTAGGAAAAAATAGTTAATTTTACAATTTAAGCTTTTCAACTAAAGTGATCCGGGGCGTTTTGTCCGCATAAAAAAGGGCGCGGGACTAAAATTGCCACAAACATTTCATTTTAATAGTTAGAACGTTTTAGTAAAAATTATTCGATTATTTTAGCTATCCAATACATTTTAAATCATGAAAATCCATCTAATATAAAGAACTTTATGACTATTTCTTTTTTTTAAAAAAGTGATCCGGAACAATTAGCTGCCATTATATATAATATGGTTATTTAGCATGATGGTAAACCTTATTGTAACCGTTGCTATGGTGCTCTTTTTGGACCTCGAGGATATGGACATGGTGGAACTGAGTCACATGTCTTTTTAAATGGTACTACAGGCGCGGTTTAATATAATCTTTTGATCCTATATGTGCAGAAATTAAAATCATATTGAACGATGTGTTTAATTGTTTTATTTTATTAACTGTTTATATTCTTATACGTGTTTTTATATACAAAAATATTTTTAAAAAATTCTGCATTTTTTAATAATAATATTTCATTTAACAACATTTATTTTATAGATACAATTATATAACGTATAATTAAATTTTCTTATTGATTAAAGTAGGTAAAATAAAAAAATCAATTGTTATGATTGTACCTTGAAAAACCTTATTTTGTCTTTTTTATAAAACCGGTTTCTCACAATCGAGTGCATCAATATTTTTTTAAAATTAAGCTTTATGTTTACCATATAAAAAATTCGCATATAAATGAAGAAATAATAAAAAAATTTATAAATGAAAATAATAAGTTAGCTATATTTTTTATTATTTATATTTTTAAAATTTTTCTATAATTGTTCTTATTAAAAATATTATTAATTTTAGCTTCTCCGTTTTCTTTTTTTCTCTTAACCATGGATGCCCTATAATTTCTATTATTGTGCGGCGTTTTGCGAGAAGGTAGCATACAAAAGAATCGGGTTTTTTTGGACTAAATTTATTTTAAAATAATATCTTCTTAAACAAATGTTTAATACATCTTACATTTTTATTTCTTGCATCTTCACAAATCTTACGCAATTCTCGCACTTTTAAACTTTCATCCGGATCATTATATACAACTTGAAGACAAATAGCGAAAGATCTTCCAATTCCTCTTTACTTAATTTTACTTCATCCTTTTTTTGGATGGAATTATTTTACACACTTTTGCTTCAACAAAATTGAATATCTAAATAATAATAGATTAGTGCTTTTATTTATGTAATAACGTGAAAAAATAATTAAGGGCCAATAATTACAAGTCGAGCATTAAGATGTGCATATTCTGGATCCTGTGTGCATAATTTTTTTGTTGCACTAATATTTGTAATAGGTGAAAGAATAACGTTATGAATATGAAATAAATCAAATATAACTCCCACTTTTGCAGAAGCTCGTAAGGCCTGTAATATTTGCCACATAAAAAAAGACACTGCCTCCTTGTTTAACTGACGAAATCTATAAACAGAGCCAAATTTTATACGAACTAGCGGCTTAAGCACTTCTAATTCTCTACTAATAAAATTGCTACATGGAAATGTCTCCAAATTTTCCATTATTAAATATATTGTCGAACGATTATTTTCTAATATTTCTTAAAATAGTTGTATTTTTTCAGTTATGATATAAAAATAGGTAAAGTAGACTAAAATCGCCTCGGGAGCAAACTCAATACAAGTCTATGCATGTTTTTATTATTAATTTAAAAATAAATTAACCTCAAATCATGCATAAAATTTAACTACAAAGGAATTCGCAACTCTTTGTTCAATAAAACGTTTTGCAACTGCTATTTCCGCATCTGTTAGATTAATTTTGATAGCAATTAGTGATGCTATGTACGGCCACATAAGTCCGTTGATTATCTATACTTAGAGTTTCAATTAATTTATAATCTTGTTCAAGTATGATCTATTTGTGCAATTATATGTAATTGCTAAATTCACAAAAACTTATTTTTATTTTTAGTTTAGGATCTTAGAGAGCAGAGCCGGCGTTAAAAATCAATTGAGTTTTCTGCAAAAAGCATGAGATGAAATCCCTAAAAAACTAATATAAAAAATATATACGGGAACTTGTGTATAGTGCAGCACAAATTTACAAAATGCTCCAAATTGTCACCGGAATTTGTTTTATAATTTTTTTTATTCCGCAACCGATTTTCAAAATTCGATTTCCAAGATTTTTAGGATTTTGTTTGACACTAAGCTTGTTGGTTTCTATTTACGAATTTGTTAATCATTTAAACTTTTTTGCCATTTTTTCAAAAGGTCAAAAATGAGTAAAATTAACATTAAATTGATGCAATTTTTTGAATTGATTTTTACTAATTTTTTTATTTAATAGCTTAAATATTGCTTTGTAAAACAAATTTCCCTCCAATTTCAACAAAAAAGTTAAAAATATCCAAAATAGGCTTAATGCTTAGAGTGAGTTGATCCGTATGCCAGCCACTTTAATAAAAATGTCTTATTTTTTGAAAAATGGCAAAAAAGTTTAAATGATTAACAAATTCGTAAATGGAAACCAACATTGACAATGGTGTCAAACAAAATCCTGAAGCCTTAGGAATCAAATGCAAAAAGAATTTTGAAAATCGGTTGCGGAATAAAAAAAAGTTATAACAAACAAATCCTGGCGACAATTTGGAGCATAATAAGAACGAATGTGCTAGCATTATATTTGTATTAAATTGAATTGAAGAATAACGTATGCTTTAAAGTAAATTTTTTATAATTATCAATACCTTTTTTGCTTCATTTATAAAAATGCTCTGTCTACGAGCTTTTTTAATGTTATCTTTAATAATTTCCGGCTTCTGATGCACGTAATGTTGGATTTTTTGTGATTCTGATTGTCTATCGAAAAATAGATTTTGGTTTAATTTTTGGTGTTTGAACTAATTGGATTTGTAATTGAAGATATTGGTGGCGATGATGGAACGTGTGCTTTATTTATTTAAAAAAAGTTATGTTCAAGAAAGATCAGAAAAAAAATTTTGATGAAAATTTATTTATAAAGGGACCGTTTAGGTTTTTTAGCCGTTTGGGTATTTTTTACTTTTCTTTCATCTTTAACGACGTTCATACATTTGATTCATACGTCTGATTATTGAGATTATGTGCTCCCTCTGCATCTTTTTTATTTAAGTCAGCGATCTGCTTTTATTTTAATCCAACTTCATAAGAACTTTTAATTTTCGAAATTTGTGTTATTTATTAATCAGCTTTGTAGTAGTGGTGTACAGCAAAAAAAAAAATACAATCATTAGGGTATTCGAAAATCGGAAATAAAAAAATATTATTGTCTTTGACTTCTTTTTTTTAAAGTCAAAGACAATAGTCTTTTTTATTTACGATTTCCAAATGTGAAAATTTTAATTTATTTTTGAACTATCAATAAAAATCAATTTTTTGCTTAAACTATGACGCCTGAAATATGAACGATGTAAATTTTTAAAATAAAAATAGTGTAATTATGTCTCTGGTCGAAAAGAACCAGAGAACTTATATGGCAATAAACGATGTAAATTTTAAACCCTATATTTTTTGCCGATTTTGAGAGAGCTGATAGTTCAGAGTTTTCAAACCGCATGATTTTAAAAATGTTTTGTGATATTAATGAGCCTTTGTAAAGCTCTATTTAAGTTCATTTTTGAAGGCCCATTTTACTTATTTTTTATCAAAAATTCGATTTAATTATGGTATATAAAATCCTGACTCGTTCAACACATCTTGATTCCTGGATTCCAGAAAAATATTATAAGTAATAGAAGGGCGGCACAATTATTGCGAAATCAAAATACCTCTGCTAAAAATCACAATTTTTTTGTCAGAACAATTAATCCTTGGAATAAAATATCTGAAAAAATAATTCTCAGTAATAATTCGGAACTATTCTCTAAACGACTTGTTAAAGCGGGAATTCCCAAAACCCAGGCTTATGGCGAGGAAGTGATTTATGAATAATTTTATTTCTTTTTTCTTTCCTTATTGTTATAATTAAACCAAAAGTTTTTATTGACTTTATTGACTTCATTATCATTGTAATTTTGCTGTATTATGACAACGCTAGTGTACCTATTGTACCTGTTTGTCCAATAAATTATTATAATTAATATTTTGAATATTACTATTATTTTTTTTATAGAATCATATTCGGATTACTGAAGAAATTTAATTTCTTAACGAAATTTTAGATCTTTTAACAATAGATTAAAAATTAGCAATCGACATAAAATGAAAAATTGGCATTGTCTTTGGCGATTATTACCCTAAGTTCGGGTAAATGAGACGCTTCCTATACAACAAACTTGTCCTGAAGCGAATTTC
Source organism: Bradynema listronoti (assembly GCA_024678965.1). Taxonomy (NCBI): domain Eukaryota; kingdom Metazoa; phylum Nematoda; class Chromadorea; order Rhabditida; family Allantonematidae; genus Bradynema; species Bradynema listronoti. The sequence continues at coordinate 789,107 of JANLNO010000001.1, read as the reverse complement.
ACTTTTCAATAAATTTGCGAATTTCTTTAAAAATTTTACATTTTTCTTGCCTTTTTTCAAGTTTTTTATATTTTTTTAGCTATTTGTCATTGTACATTTTTTACATTTTAAGAGCAAAAATATTTTATTCAAAAACAAATAACAATAAAAAAACTCAAAATCCATCGAAATTTTTATCGGAAACAAAATGGAAGTTTTCAAACAAATCGTAAAATTCATTGAACAATTCATCTGCCACAATTTCATTCTCTTCTTTCTCCAATTCGTAATCGAGCTCTTGTTTTTGTTCTGTTGGCTGGCCTTCTTGCAGCGCGCGTCGAAATTCATTCTGCACGCACTGAATAGTTACTTCGTTGAAGCTATCAAGAACTCGCGAGCAAATTTGATGATATGACGCCCAGCCATCCTCCCGCAAACAGTGTAAGTGTGCATCGCCTCGTCGATCATCCATTCCTCCCATTTTAAAGGACTTATTCACGACCACGTTTAAAGACTGGAGAATTTTCGTCAAGCCGCCTTGAATCACGGCGATTTTAGAATGCTTTTGAATGGCAGATTTAGAGCTAGTAATGAGATGGCAGTGTTGTGACCTAAATAAACTTGATGAGCAAATGTATAAAAACAAAAAATAATTTTGAGCGTAATAAATTGCAACTAAAAGAAGCAGAAAGATAAAAAAAGCCAAAAAAACTAACTTGTCTTTGTTGATCGCGACCCAATCTTTGACGACGTCCTCCAACTCCGGCCAATGAGGTTGTAGTGCGCGGAACGCTCACCTGTCTCGATTCGACGCTTTTAAAACGTGGATAAAAATAATCTTAAACATTACAATATAAATTTCTAATTTTTTAAATTTTAAAATTCTAGTTAAAATTCTTTATTTCTTTATTTTTTTATTCGTTATTATTATAAAGTAATATTGAGCATGAAAAAATGTTTTTGTTCCAAAGCTTCATATTACACATTTTTCATTTTTATTTTTTTATTATGTATAAAATAAAAATAATGTCATATGTAAAAAATATTATAAAAATCAAATTGTACGCTTATTTGCAAAAAAATAAATTACTTTATTGTTTATTTATAAATAAAAAGGGCATCTTTTTAAAGTTTCAATATTATCTATAGTTTATTATTATATAATATATTTCTTAAAATTTATTTTAAACTGCAACACTTAACACTTTTATGATTGTGTTGTGTTTACAGATCAAAAAATTATTTTGAGTACAAAAATAAGAAAAAATATTGTCCTTTTCATTTTTATATTTTCATTCTTTCCTCTCACTTCCGTATCTTTGCAGTTAATATATGCATGTATGAGCGTAAACATCTACATAACAACGTTCGACATTTGAAAATTTAAACGTCACACGAACACGTATGTATGTATAACGAACAGAAAAAGACTGAAATGGAGGGAAAAATGATTAGCAAACGAACAAACAAAATAGCCGGAATAAAAAGAAAAAAATGGAACGCTAAAAATTCTATTTTGACAACGCACAAAAACGCAGAAGCCGATCTCGAGAAACTAATTTTTTATTAAATGCTCGTGTTTTATTTTTTTTGTGTAAGACTCTTTTTTTGTTTCTCATATATTGTCTTTTCTCGTTTGGTCGGCAACACACATGTATTAAATACAGGTAAAGGAAAAAGGCATGGAATGAAAGGTTGAAAGACTTTAAAAAGGCAAATGAAACACATGCATTCACGCATTCAGTTATAGCTTTCACGTAAATTGATTTTCGATGGAATATGATGTATTTTTACAAGGGGCATCGATATATTTTTCTTTAACCATCTGCTGACGATAAATCTAAATTTGTTTAAAATATACATATTTAATTAAGAATTATTATATGTGAAACGTTATTTCAATTTAAAAATTCAGTTTTATTTTTGTATCTACATAATTTTTTACTCATTTTGAATTAAAAAATTAAAAATTAATAGAAAAAGGTTCATCTTATATTTTATAATAAATAAAAATTTTATTTTAATATTATATTTAGATAAATGTTTTTAATATGATTAAAATTGTATATTTTTAAAATTTTTGTGTTTAATTTTAAAGTAAAAGAAATTTTTAAAAAATCTTACAACTAAATTATAAAAATATCGATGTTTGAAATCAAATTCAAAGTTAAATTTTTAGTTGCAATCCTTGATCCTGGCCTACACAATTATTTAATAGTTTTTTTTGTTCTTGTGAAATTTCCGCCAATATATTTTTGTCAGATATACATAAAAATATGTTTCACACTTAGAATTTATATGTATGCAAATTGTATTACTTTTCTTTATGTACATATCTTTCTGTGTTAAAAAAATACTATGACATATTATCATTTAACATATTTATTAAGTACATTGATATTTTCGATTAATATTTTGAGCTTATAATTATTTTTATTTCTTGAAGTTAATATTTAATAAAAATTTTAAAAATGATTGTCGGAAAAGTGGATGTAGAGATAAGTTCTTGTTCTAAAAACCATGCATACTTAGATTACAATTCATGCGCTTGTTTATGAATTGTTGATTTTAAATATAATCGATTTTATTTATACCTATATTTTGGAAAATATTTTATTTATATTGTTATGTATAAAAAAATGGAAAACAAGATTTTTGATTTATTTGTGCTTTTATTTTTGTTATAAATATTTCTATTTCTCATGTTATTTTTTATTCTTTTATTCCTTTTTTGCTTTTAATTTTTCTTCTCCTGAATGAATGACATTCATTTCGATGGTTTGTCGACTGGCGTTTCGTATTTTAAAATTTAGCGAACGAAATCAGCAGCCTTGTGTTCGCAATCAGCTGATTACACTTACGCAAGACTAATTCATATATAAACATATTTAGTATTATGAAAGGAGTTATATATACACATTAACGCGTGCGTTAACGTAGCAATACAATTTTATGCAATTTTTGTCATTCTGCGTATCTGTCGTTCTTTAACTAATTTATTTTATATATTATTTATTTTATTAAATTGTCATTATATAATACTTTTTATTTCCTTCTACGAATTTTTAAAATATTGCTTAAAGTTATTTAATACAATACAAATTCGTATATTCTATCAAATGTTTTTACAGTTTAATATTTATTACTCTAAATTGGGACTTAGTAAATCCATTATCATTAAAATGATAAAAAACTGGAGCAAAATTTCAATCTTTATTTTATCATAGTGGAATTGTTATTATTTCATTTAGATAATGCTCAATATTAATATAGAATTTTTAATTATGATTCCCAGGATTTTTTGGCATCTTTAAAAATTTTCCGCTTTTATTTTGACTATTTTCTGAATCGTTCCAGTTCCAGTTCCGCCACCTTCAAATATATATAAACGTCTAACGGAAAATGAAAAAATAGAGATTTCACAAAAATATTTCCATTTTTGATGTTCTCTTTTGAGACCATAGCAAATATGGAAAAAGAAAAATAGGATAAAACACTATGATAAATAAGTAAATGAATAAAAAAAGGATAAGACCTAGCATATTGAAAAGTGAAGTCTAAACACAAGTTTACAAATACAATTTGCCATAAATAATTTCATTTAAAATTTTGGATTTTTTATGCTTTTTTTGGCAGTTAAAAATATATATTTTAATTAAATATTATGTACATACATATTTTGCATCTTTCGTTAAAATATATTAAAAATATTTAATGTAATTAGTTAAATTTTTATATTCAATATTTGATAATACTGTAGATTAATAAATTGATACATCATAGTTATGCCCGAAGCGATTAGTGAACTCGCAGGTGGCAGTGTGGTTAGCTGGTTGTGAGAATATATGTTCCTGTACAAGAATTAGCAACAACGGCTATCACCACTGCCGGCCCGCCATGAAACACTGCGCAATGCTCCAATATTATACGATATTTTTTTATTAACTCTTCCTTTATTAAATATTATACATACTAATAAACTAATAAAGATGTTTCTTTGTGTCTCTGTATGTCCACGTCATAACTCATTGAGCATTGAATCATTTCATCTCATTTTTTATACTCGTGGGCTTTTCGATCCTTTTCGAAGTTTATCAGATTTTGGATCTGACCTTTTTAGGATCTTCTATAGGACCACGATCATTCCCGATCCTAATTTGCAAAATGCATCAAAATCTGCATATTGAGGTTTTCAAGGAAAAAAACAATAACTTTTTGATCAGGACTAACAGTGATCCTGGGCAGTACAATCCCTGATCTCTTTTGCAACAAAGTATTTCCAAAGATGCCAAAAAGCGGTTTCATCACTAGTATTGTATATCTACATAATATGCTTATACATAATTAGGAAGTATATGTATATAATATGGATGTCGCGAAAATAAATTTGACCTTTCGAAGATCGGAAGAAACTCAAAATTTCGGAAATCGAAAATCTGTACAAAATAATCGCTACAAATCATAAGTCGGAAATTTTAAATTTCGGAAATCGAAAATCGGAAAGGCAAAATTTTTTTATAAAAAATTTTTTATAAAAAAATTTTTAATAATTTGATCGTATCGGATATCGGTATGAAAAAACCTTGTACTTTTAAAATTTTCGAAATTTTAGCAATTTTTCGGAAAATCGGCATGCGAAAATCGCTGGAAACCAAAAGTCGGAAACCGGAATGCCGAGACACCGTTGTTATTTATCACACAATTCTCTTCACAATTATTTTCTATTTTTAATAAAATCTACGATTTGCGACATAGAAAACGATTTTATAATGAAAATTTTTTTGCAATTTGCGACAGCAGCACAATTTTTGTTTTTGATTTTGAAGACTTCCGCAAATCAAAAAAATTCGTTTTTAAACATTTTTAATTCGTATTTTTTGAAAATTTCGCGTGTATAAGGCCGGGTGTTTTGAACCAAATCTAAATTGGCGCCAATGAGTTCATTCTGTCGATCCAAGCAAGTCCAAATTTTGTGCCCACTTTTATGAAACCGAGACAAAGGCGGGCACAAAATTTGGGCTCCAATGGATCCGATACAACAGAATGAACTCGTTGGGGCGAATTTAAATTTGACTCAAAACACCCGGCCTTATACATGCGAAATTAGGGTATTATTTAATTGTTTAGACTCAACATTTAACTAATTAGAGACAAATTGTTAAAAAATTCGAAATTCTACAAAAACCTACTATAATTTTCAAGCATACAATGTTTAAAAAAATTTTTCTAACCGTTTACAATAGTAAAAACTTATTTATTTAATTTTATAAATCCAAATTTGTTTATTACAATAATATTTCCGATGCATTAGATGATATAGACGAATTTTCAGTAGGTATAGGGATTTTTTTGACAGATTTTTGAGATACGTACGATTCGTATTTGTAATCTGCGCAAATACCTATAACATTTCCATGTTTATAACATATGTGGCAATTAAAAAATTGATATTAATCAATACCCAAATCTTTAGTAGAGCCATCGCTATCAGCCGCATTTGTACAGAGTTCTGCATTTGAGAATTCCTTTGTAATAATATTGCAGGACACTGATGGCAATGATTGTGATGCAATACCCTCATCGGTTATTGAGTTTGGTCGTTGTTTCGTGATTACACTACTATCAATAACGGTATGTATTCGTTTAATGTTGTCAATTTCAATCAATTCTGAAGATGATGTAGCAAATTTTTCCAAAAGTTTTTTTTCTAACAGATGCATACATTCTTCGATTTTTACTTTTCGCTAAATTGGAATATATTAAATTTTAGTTGTATGCATTTTTTAATAAACATATTATCTAATTATAACAAAACTAAATATAAGCATAAGATATTTTTCATCAATATTATTGATATACAAAAAAAAATTCGAACGTTTTCGAATTAGGGCCTTTTCGGTCCCTAATTTTCAAGAGTGAACCAAATCAGGGTCGGGGATGCCAAAGTTGAAGTCCGTTTTTTGATCGCCCATCTGGGATTCTATATTGGGTCCAAAATAAGATCCCAAAATATTTTTTCGAAATTAAAGTGAAATATGGGGTAATTGGGTGTGGAGAATCCGAAAAACATGAAAATTTTTTGATCCGGACTATGCGACGGCTCCAAACATTTTTGCGGCGCCAAACATTTTAAGGGGTGTGTATAAACGCCGCGTATGGGCGAATGCGAATTTTCTAGTATTCCATTATATAGCGGGAAAAAAACGTATTAAAAATAAAGATTTAGGAATATTGATATTTTGTGATATTTTATGGAACTGACAAAGTTAGACACATTTGGAAATGGATAAACAAGAGGCGCACCGACATTTACGGATGCGACATTTGTAAATTTTTCAACTTTGGCCAACCTTTAAAAAATACGAGGTTTAATAAAAAATTAATTTTACTACTTTAGTTTAAAATTTAAATCTTCATCCAAATACTATCAAAACAAATTTATAAGATATTAAGAAAAAAAGTTATATTTGAAAAAGTAAAGTTGCTTTTTTATTCAAATTTAAAAAAAATGAATAAAGAATTAAATTCCGAATCAAATTATTAAAATTAATTTTCTTAAAAGTAATGCTATTCTATATAAAATTCTTTCCGCAATTGGCTTCTCGTTTTATTCTAATCCACTTTTTTGCAATTCAATTTTATATAAAATTTTTATATGTTGTTTGTAAAATCAGCTGATTTATACTTAATATTTTGATATGTATTTGTCAGTTAACTAAAAATTTACTATTTCAATTTGACGTTTAAGTTCAATGTTTTCTTTTTGTAACTGTTGGTATCGCAGCTGTTCAGACTTTGTCGAATTGGAAGTCAATTGTCTGCTGAAGCTAGTCAGAGTACCACTTATACGAGTCCGATTACGATTATTACCACCGCTCACTTTGTTGCCCATCTAGTAAATTATAATTTTCAAAAAAAAAATGTATTGTTAAATTTAATTTTTTAAAACAATCTATTGTTTGCGGTCAAAAAAATGCAACACCGATGCAAAATTTACATTTGGCGTAGTTTTAAATTTGTAAATGCAAGTTAGCTAATAACTATTCTTTAGATGCATTCGCATTTAGTGACGATTTTATGAACATTTTTCGGAAACCACTTCCATTTTCACCCGGTCAAAAAAAATGCAATACTTTGTTTTACTTTTATTTATGAACTTTCCAGAGGGAAAAATAAATTTTTATTAAAATAATATAATAATTATAGCCGAAATATTCAAATTAAGTCATAAAAACAATTGTAGCATTCGCATAAGCCGAACTTCAAAAAGTCGATTTTACATTAAAAATCGACCACAAATCATCGATTTCTGATCCGAATATGGGTTTTTTTTTTAAATTGATAATGCCATTTGAAAGAGCATGAAATTCTCCATAATATATCATGGAATTAGAAAAATTGACCACAAAACTTTTTAGAAACACATAATACAAAAGTAGTGTCAACAAAAAAAGTGTTTTTTTAATTAAAAATGTTACATTTTTGCGCTTTTTTGTTAACACTGCTTTTTTTCAGGAAAACACATAATCGGATCAGAAATCGAGATTATGGTCGATTTTTAATGTATAATAAAATCTATTGTTTGAAATGCGGCTTATACGAATTCTACAATTGTTTTTATGACTTAATTTGAATATTTTGGCTATAATTATCATATTATTTTAATAAAAATTTATTTTTCCTTCTGAAATATTAATAAGCAGCATAAAAACGAAGTTTTCCATTTTTTTTGATCGAGTAAAAATGGAAGTGGTTTCCGAAAAATGTTCATAAAATCGTTCAAATTAAATAAATGAAATATGCTGAGTGCTCACTAAAATTTAGCGAATGCATCTAAAGAAAAGATATTAGCTAAATTGCATTTACAAATTTAAAACTACGCTAAATTTTGCATCGGTGTTGCATTTTTTTGTATATGTTATTAATTACTTGAGGTGTATGTCGGCCATTTCCGCTCGATGTCTTTGTGCATAAGCGACCGCCTTCATCCCTCGTGTATGGAGTTTTATAAATATAGATAATTTTTGGTAAAAATACTAAGCCCAAACTTATATATACGCATAGAATTGCTGAAATCAATTTTTTTTTTAAATTTAATTTTGTGCATTTGTAAAAACCTGTGGCAGAAACAAAACCAAAAAAAGCATCTGTTTGATTTCGTAAGAAAAATACGACAATCGGGCCGCAAATCACGCATAGAACAGATACATTGCAAATGGCCAACAATACAAAACGAAAGTCATTTACGTAGCGTAACTTCAAATGGCGAGTCTCGAATGCCAGGAATACACCAAAAAGTATGAGCAGACCCTTGTAAGCAAAGATAATGACTAAATTGGAAAACTTATATTTATTTTAATAAGCATTTGAATTACAAATGAAAATATGATTATATTTTTTAATAATAAATAAATAACAACCTGTCCATATATTCTGCGCAGAACTTTCGCATTGTTCCAAAATAGGTAAAAACATTACATCTTCAATTGTGCCGATTGATGGCTCCTAAAAAACCACTATGAACATAAACTCGAATAAATAATTTTATCAAATAGGTACTTGAAGTGAAAATTCATTTTCGCGACGTTGAAAAGGATCAAATCCTATCCATATAAAAATAATGATCATATCAATAAGCGCGAAAAATGATACTACTGTATATATTCTTGTAATGGGTATGGGCTAAAAATAGTACTATTATTTTTATTAAATGTACAAACAAGTTTCCGCCGTTTTTGTTTTTAATATATTTGTTTTTAATATATAATTAATTGGTATTTATTGCGATTTCGTACGTTTTTGACAGGGCTGAATCCAAATCTGACAATGTTTTTTTGATCCGGATTCTTTTTGGTTCTCTGTAGGAGTACTCCGACGAAAGTTACGTTAATTTTACCCTATTTCTACCCTTTGTAGTTTTTATACTAAGAACAGTAAGAGAATTTTGAATACTGGGTTTTCTAGAGCTCGAAAAGCTCTATCGATGGGTATAACTTTTGCAAGGTTGAAAATGAAAAACAAAGCTTTCCGCAAATGAGATTTTTGCATCAGAAAAGTTGACATCTTTAAAGCTAAAATTGAGGTGTTCTATAAGGTTATAAAAGAACAATAAATTAAGAATATATAGCATTTTTAACGTAGAAAACGATGCAAAAATAGCAATAAATACAAATTAATTTATTTATGCATAATATGTATATTAAATAAAAAAACGGCGGAAACTTTTTTGTACACCTAATATTATCAATAACAGCAATAAACCTGATTTAACAAATGAGATCTTTTATTTGTATTTGTATTATTGCTAGTATATGCATTGGATGATATTTTTCGCAGTGCGTTTGTAACAAGAGTTTGACGTCCGACCATTGCTGTTAAAAGAGTACGAATACTCTCCCAAGGTGATGTATCTTCCTAAATTAATTTATATTTTTACATCCTACATAGTTTATATCGTTCAACAAAATATTTAGATATTTAAAAAAATGCAACCTCATCTTTTCGACGTGCTGCCGCAATTTCATGATTTTCGTTAGTACCTCGCCGATGTACAATCCAAACTTTTGAAAAAAGAGAACCATATGCTAGTGTAAAGCCAAACATAAGCAGAGTAACACGAGCCTAAAGCTTATAAATAATTAAACATAATATAAGCGAGTAACTTTGTTTATAGTATAATTATGTTGAGATATTCAAGAACGCTTCTTAAAATAATCATTGAAATATATTGAAGTTTAATACATCTAGCAGACATTATTAATTATGATTTTTGAGTTTGTTTAAATCTATTAGGTTGTTCGGAAAGAAATGCGCGTTTGAGTCAAAAAATTTTTTTATTATAAAAACAAATTTAAAGAACATTAATTCAAAAGGTAATCTCCATTATTATCAATGACTTGTTGCCAACGACCACGCAAAGAATGGATGCCTCACTCGAAGAACTCGGCCGGTTGCGAATCGAAGTAGTTGGATACCCAAATCTCGACTTCTTCGCGGTTTTTGAACTTTCTCTCATCCAATGAGTGCTGCATCGACCGGAACAAATGGTAATCGGATGGTGCCAGGTCTGGGCTATATGGCGGATGAGGAAGAACTTCCCAGCCCAATTCCTCGATTTTCTGCGAAGTGATCTTTGCGATATGCGGCCGAGCGTTGTCGTAAAGGAATTTCGTCGACGCCGTGTCCACGTCTTGTCGCCGTATAGCTTGGTCAACACGGCTCAATTGGTCTTTGTAGAGGTCCGCCGTAACCGTCTGGCCAGAATGCAGAACCTCGAAATACACCAAACCTTTGCTGTTCCACCAAACACAAAGCATAATCTTTTTGCCGTGTATTCCGGTTTTGGAGTCGGTTTTGGTGCGTCACCAGCGTCCAACCAGTGCCGTTTTTGCATTGCGTTGCAGTAGCAGATCCATTTTTCATCTGACGTAACAATTGAGTCCAGGAAACCGCTGTTCTTGCAGCGGCGAATGAGAATTCCGACTATTGCCACTCGTGTTGCCTTGTTTGCGTCGCTCAACTGATGCGGCACCCACCTGTTCGTCTTGCCGATTGCGCGCAAATGTTCATCGATGGTAGAATTTGAGCAGTCAAAGTTCGTTGCCAGTTCTCGAGTGGTTTGGCTGGGGTCTGACTCAATGACGGACTTCAATACTTCGTTATCGACGATTTGAGGCCAACTTCCGTGTTCTTCGTCCTCCAAGCTTTCACCACCGTTCTTGAATCGCTGGAACCATCGTTGGCACTGATTTTCGGACAGGGCTTCTTCGCCGAATACCTCAGACAGGGCACGATGAGATTCAGCAGCCGATTTGCCTTGCTTGAAGTCGTACCACATGCAAGCTTGAATTCGAAATTTTTGGTGAAATATTTTTTAAACACTTTTTCTTGTAAAAAACAAAGTAAACATAGACAAGTTATATATCAAACGATGCGGAATAAAACGCTTTTTCTGATAGACAAAACCGTTTTATAAAATCTTTTATTGTACCAGAGAAATAAATGGACAAATGCAACGCGCATTTCTTTCCCCTCAACCTAATATTATATATATCAAATGTATATGTATCAGATAATTTCTTAATTTTACATGGCAAACTGGTGCGAAGATGTGATCTGGAAATGCGATACTTTCACCGGCAGGTATGCCTAACAATAATACTCCGAAAAGACTAAATGCGCAACCTAATATGAGGATGTTGTTACATTTCGGTTGGGACTGTATAATAATTCTAAATTAGTATTTAGTTGCCTTTTTTGTAAAATATTATAAATTTTAAAAAATAAACCTCCGATAAGCGAATTTTTGATTAAAAAAATACATTGATACAGCTAATACAAGTCCCAGAGCTATAAAGCAGGACATAACAATATACAGCTATAAAAACATATAAAAACATAAATTATAATTAAATGAAAATGAGTATTGTATGTAAAAAATGTACGGTAATATTCAGCGTTATCTTTTGATGACGAATTATGGTTGAATCAGGTGGTGGAATTCGTCCGCCGGCAAATTTTTCATTATCAAACCATTCAAGCGTTTGGCTAGTTGTATCGTAAAAACCAATGATTATATATTTGCCATCTATATATATATATATATATATATATATATATATATATATATATATATATATATATATATATATATATATATATATATATATATATATATATATATATATATATATATATATATATATATATATATATATATATATATATATATATATATATATATATATATATATATATATATATATATATATATATATATATATATATATATATATATATATATATATATATATATATATATATATATATATATATATATATATATATATATATATATATATATATATATATATATATATATATATATATATATATATATATATATATATATATATATATATATATATATATATATATATATATATATATATAAGAAGTGTAAAGAATTGAAAAAATAAAGATGAAACTTAAGCAGTTTTATTTGGTAATCTTGAGTTTATTACGTCTTTGTTATAAAAGATTAAATTCAGATTCAAAATTAAGATTTATAAGCAATCCACCTTGCATTTGCTCAATTTGCGTTCGAGCGATCCGATCCCCTGAATCAGAAAACATTACTTGTCCCTAAAATTGTATATTTTCTTTATTTAATCCATTAATAATTTTAAACTTACAGAAACACCTTTAAATTGTGTATTTTTTACGCACTCAAACATTTTATCAGCAATAACTGCATTATTATAGGTAAAATCTTCTAAATACACGCCGAAAGGTAACGAATTTTGTGTGCAATTTAAAGCCAGAGCTAAAGCCCTAAAAACAGATTGTAAAATATTAAATAAAGAATAAAAACTTCCCAAATTGCGTCGTAAGCTAATGGTGCTTCTGGGTAGCCTCCCGTATTTGCAGGATCAGTTTTGATAATATCATTTAACCTTTTTTGAAATTGTCGTCCAGTCATCCCTATGAATTACAATTATAAACAATGACCGATATGATGAGATTCAAACTCTTCATTATAAAATCTTTATTTTGAATAAGATAATAATAATCCATAAAATGGGTTGAAATCATTTTTTTAAGATCCAGTCTAGCTCACCTGTCATTTTGGTAAAGAAAAATAAGTTTTTTATGTAGATATAACTCAATGTCATACCTGAAACGGCGTGCATATCATCCTTGCTAAGCATTATACTTTCTGTTGTAAAGTGATATTCTGCAGCTTTTTTCATCTAAACAGTATACATTTTAAAATGTTCTTGTGTTTAAGTTGTGACTGTTGGAATAATTTTTGAATATTTGGTTGGACTCTTTTCTTTTAGTACCGCGTTTGTCGTATTTCCGAACAAAGAAAAAAATGTCCATTTTCCGAAAATAGAGGATTATATGAGTGCTTTGAAATTCAGATTTCCAATTTTCGAAATTCATTTTTTTCGAAAATATCGGAACTTTCAAAAGTTAAAAATATTGAAAAAGATTTTTTATTAAAAAAATTTCCGATTTTTCCCTTCGATTTGCGGAATTTTTTTTCCGATTATCTCTGGACTATATTCATGTTCGCACGCACAGTTATTCTTTTATAAATGGAGATAACCTTTTTATTTTATTTTAGATTTTAGATAATTTTTCTTTTAAAGGGGAGCAGTGGCCTAATGGTTGTGCGATAGGTTTCATTTTGCTTGCAATGAAGTTCAGTTCCATCCCCGATCTTACCTAGGTGTTTTCATATTTGGAAAACGATAGGTACCAGATTGCATAGTATGGGTGATACGGCGGTGCTGACCAGGACTTGCAAGCCGCATCAGCGATATCGCATGTTTATGCAGCAAACCAGCCGAAATTTCGGTGACTGGATGGCTCTCATCCAAACCCGCGAAATGATTAGTCCAAGGTCATTTCCAACGGGAGAGGATTGAACCGGGGCCTTCATGTGTCACGTATATTTTTTAAATTTATGTATATTTATTGCACAACAGCTAAATGAGTGAAATCAACTAAAAACTCCACCACCTATCATCAACAGATAACGCTTAATATTACCGTACATTTTTTTACATACAATACTTATTTTCATTTAATTATGATTTATGTTTTTATATGTTCTTATAGCTGTACATATATTGTTATGTCCTGCTCTAGGACTTGTATTAGCTGTATCAATGTATTTTTTTAATCAAAAATTCGCTTATCGGAGGTTTATTTTTAAAATTTATAATATTTTACAAACAAATAATTTAGAATTATTATACGGTCCTAACCGAAATCAAAAATTCAAAATTTTTTATGATATATACCTCCTCTAATGTGCAGTTAATGCCTTCGTTAGGATTAGGTATATACCATGTATCAGCATACCATCCAATCATAAACCATACATATTTCCTGCCATATAAACCATGTTGATATGCCTAAAAGATTTGTATTTCAATATGTATATAATTATGCTTATATATGTTACGGGAAAATATGTTGTATGTATTTTCACGACCATATACTTATTTTCCCAGCCATATAAGATTTTTTTTCATATTCACCTAAATTTGGTTTTCAATTGAGAAAAAAGTTACTTAAAAACAATTTCAAAAAATGATAAAAATTGAAAAAAAAGTAAAAATGTGTAATTTAAAAGTGAATAGAAAACAAAATATAATCAAATGTGAAAAAATCTTATATGAAGATACGTATATATTGGCGCTTTTTGTTGGCGGTAATTGGCGGGAAAATACGTATATGGCCGCGAAGATACGTATATGGTCGGAAAAATACGTATAGGGCCGGGAAAATACGCAAAATATTTTCCCGTATCGTATATACGTAACATATATACGTATATACAATAGGTTATTTTACTTGACATAAAACGCGACGTGCTTCGGTAACATAATACAGCCCAACAATGATACGAGCATCTTGCCTAACTAATGTCTAAACAAGAAATTATTTTTTATTTTTTATAAAAATGTACTTTCTTATAAATTAAATTAAATTATTTTCTAATAAATAATAATTTTTAATACATGTATATTTTAGAGATAAATTTGTTAGTTATAACCAGACTTTAACGGCATCTGTAGGATCGCCATAAAAACTTTGACGATCAGCGCGCATTCCGCGTTGTCTTGCTTGCTCTTCTAAGTCTTTAGCAGTCGAAGTAAACACTTCTTCTACTGACTGTAAAATAGTAAATCGCTTCCATTTAAATTTTTCGAAAAGGTGTAATCTATGAGATATCGTTGTTTTATTATACCAATTAATGAATAATTTTAAGCACCTTGTAGGGTTTTGCATATTTGCTGAAGGATGAGTCCTAAATAATGTCGGAAATCGCGCTCGATTAGAAAGTGCTGGTGAACTAGCTCCATAAGAGATCTATATCGATGGGCTACATTATAAATTAGAATAAAAGAATAAACAATTGAAATTTTATTTTATTAAAAAGTATTTTTTAATTAAAAACTAAGTATAATTTTTTGTAATAAAGCAGTTCTTTATGTTTGATATTAATAATAAGTAATTTAAAACTTACCACTATAAGGTTCCAGACAGGTGCACTTTCAGCGACGATTGTTGTCACTGGACTACAACCAGAAAGCAAAATTAATTTAACCGGTGCTTTATAAAGTAACTCGAATAATTGTTTTGTAGCAAGTCCTGGTTGACACTAAATTTTACATTTTATTTTTTTAAATAATATGCATTTACATACTTTTATTATGGCTTATTCCATTTTGGAGTTTTGAATAATTTTTAATCTATCAAAAATGATAATTTAACCACAATTTAAAAAATAAGATTTAATTATTATCATCATCATTCTAAAAATAATTTAGCACTTTTCATTATCGACAATTATTAAATTCACTAATTCAATCAATTGTAATAAATCCATATTTATTTTTCAAACTTTAATAACATAAACTTAAGAATGTTTTTTTTTAATTCATACAATTTTCTCTATAAAAGTTAATATTATGCTTATCCTTTATAACCTTATAGAACACCTAAATTTTAGCTTTAAAGATGTCAACTTTTCTGCCGCAAAAACCACATTTGCGGGAAGCTTTGTTTTTCATTTTCAACCTTGTAAAAACGTAAAAAAATATACCTATCAGAGCTTTTCGAGCACTAGAAAACCTAGTATTCAAAATTCTCTAACTATCCTTAGTATAAAAACTACAAAGAGGTAGAAATAGGGTAAAATTAACGTAACTTTCGCTGGAGTAGTCCTACAGAGAACTAAAAAGGATCTGGAT
The DNA here is from genome assembly GCA_024678965.1 of Bradynema listronoti. Lineage (NCBI taxonomy): Eukaryota > Metazoa > Nematoda > Chromadorea > Rhabditida > Allantonematidae > Bradynema > Bradynema listronoti. The sequence continues at coordinate 773,355 of JANLNO010000001.1, read as the reverse complement.
CAAAAAAATATTGTCAGATTTGGATTCAGCGCCGTCAAAAACGTACAAAAAATCGCAATAAATACAAATTAATTTATTTATTTATAATATATTAAAAACAAAAACAGCGGAAACTTGTTTGTACATCTAATAAAAATAGAAAAATGACTTTAATTTAATCCGCAAATTGTCAAAAATTATCAAAAACTACCTGAATAGCATTAAAAAGACTAAAACGTTGTCTCCTTTTTTCTGGTCACCCTATGTATTTTATAGCTTCTTTAATGAAAAATATACTAAATATAACAAAAAATATTTAAAAACTGATGCTTTTATAGTTCAAAACTCCAAAATGGAGAGCGACTGAACCATTGAAAGTATACTACTATTTTCATTGACTATAAGAAAATAACCTTGCTATTATGATGGTGAAGGCGTAATACATAGTTGGGCAAGATATTTATATCGCCATTTACATCATTTAACGCCATTTTCACGGCTGGGAGACAAGCCTTTATTGGCATTCTAGTCAAATATAAAAATTTTTTAAAAAGTTAAAAATTTACTTGTCCACCAGGCCATCCTCCTGTTCCAGACTCCATAGGAAATACACCGCCTATGTGTAATTCTTTTTGGGAAACGTGTGCTATTAGCTGTATGAAATTTGTGAAAGTAATAATAACAATTAAATAATTATATTTTATCGCAAATAAAAAGAGCTGCATTGTTTTTATACATATAATGTCAATTGAGTCTCTCTATAAAAATACTAAAGATTTAATTAAAAACATGTTGTTATTGTTAAATTTTGCAATCTTAATATTTTTATTATTTTTTATTTCAAAATTTTTATTTATTCCTTTTTGTGACTTTTTCTTTTTTCAAAAATTGCAAAAATTTAATTTTTTTCGTTTTTTAGATAATGTTACTTTTCGAAAATTTCGTTAAAAAACGAGCTCGCAATTGACCAAAAAAAGATACAAATTGTAATTTCAGCTCTAAAATTACGTATAAACAATTTGTATGCAAAAAATAATAGAATGTAAAATTTTTAAAATAAACACAAGATATACTTGGTTAAATAATTTCGTTCCTTGTTTTGTTTTTCTTACAATTATTGTTTGTAACCGATTTTTTTTTATAACTATTTTTTTTCTTATTTATTTATTCGATTCTTAAAATTATGCTATTTTGTTTATAAGAAAATATGTTAATTGGTTTAGATTTACAAATTTAAACATTTTTGTCACTTTTTTCAAAAAATCGTTATTAAATGTAGGAATTTTAGTTTTCAACCTATTTTGGATTATTAAAAGGAACAGTGATTGTGCGATAGGTTTCACTTTGCTTGGGATGAAGTTCAGTTCCACCCCCGACCCCACCTAGGTGTTTCCATATTTGGAAGACAATAGGTACCACATTGCACAGTGTGGGTGATACGGCGGTGCTGACCAGGCCTTGCAAGCCGCATCAGCGATACCGCATGTTTATGCAGCAAACCAGCCGAGATTTCGGTGGCTGGATGGCCCTCATCCAAAACCCGCGAAATGATTAGTTCCAAGGTCATTTCCAACGGGGGAGGATTGATCTGGGGCCTTCACGTATCACGTATCACGTATCACGTAATAGAGTTTGTTTACAAAGTCGTTATTTGATTCAAAAATTTTTTAACGAAAATTAGATTAAAAATTGAATAAATTTTCAGTCAATTTTACTTATTTTTGACTTTTAAAAAGTAATAAAAAAAGTTCTTAAAAACAATATTTGTAAATTAAAACTAATATCAACATTTCTGATATCAAACAAGTAGGGGAATTCGGAAAATGAAATTATAAAAAAAATTAAAATTAAAATTTATATATTTTTTAAATGAAGAACTTAAAGAAAATTTCGGAACATTAGAAAGCATATCCATTTAAAACAAATTTTTCCTTTTGTGACAAATTTTCCGGTTTTTTTGCCGTCGACCAGCTAGAACTCCCATGGGAGCATTACTAGCATCAAGTCGCGAAATTGGCGAAATATAGCAGTTTTATTTTTTAAGTATACTATGAAAAATAAACTCTATCATTATTTGCAAAATATATCGCTATTAAAATAAAACAAGAAAAACTCAAAAGTGCATTAATAAAAAACTAAGCCAAATATGTATTTTTTTGAGAGCAATCACATTTTCAAAAATAAACAAATATATTTATGAATAGGATTTAAGTCTAAATTTAAAGAACATATATTATCTTCTATTTTATAATAAATAAAAAAGCAAAACAACGAATACATGTGTTAAAAATTTCTCATTGTAAAGTTACGCGTCTTCATAGAAAATTTAAAAAGCTTTGTTTTTGTTCACATAGTTTAAAATATTTTCTTTCTTATTTAAATTTGTTATTTAGTTTCTTTCCTTAACTTCTATTTTAAATCTTAAATATCATTTTTAAAATAACCACTTGTAAATTTTTAAAGAAAATTTACAGAGTAACTCAATTTGGCAGCAAAATTTCATTTTATTATAACTTGTATATTTTAAATCGATTTCTAAAATTATTTTTCATTTTTTTAAAATTTTATTAAAAATGTTTATAAACAGACCAATAAATACTTCATAATTGCTTGTAATTGACGATAACAAATTTGATTAAAATTGCATCACTTAAATTAATTAAATCACTTTTAATTTTAAAAAAATTATCAACATTGAGGATTATAATCATCATTGTTGTTCCATAAGGGCGGTATAAACAATGGTACGGAATTTATATCAGGGTTCAAAGAAAATTTGATATGTCCAAAATCAACATCGTATTTGTAGCAAAAAATGCTTATAAAATTGATATCATAAATATCCCGATTATGCAAAAGTCGAGCGCTAAGATTTCGATCTCCTTTATAAAATTCTTTCAAAGAACATTGTCTAAAATCGCGTCTTTATTTTTTATTGATATTGAGAAAGAACGGAGAAGTACATATATGAAATATTGAGAAATACATATATGATTTATATATGAAATTGGGACTGTATCCTGTACTTTTCAATGAATTATCTCTTTAATTTTTATTAAAAACAATACTTATTTGGTGTGTCGTGTCCAAGGACCATAAGTTTATTACCACTGGAGCGTGTAATGAGAGCTGAACCATTTCCCGCGAATATCCAAGCATCTATTTTAAATTAATTTTCATGCATTCGTGTAATTATTAATATATGTATGTACATATCTGTACATATTATATTATGTTGATATGAAAGAAATTTCGGATTTTTTTTTCAATTTTTTTAATCTTGAAGAAGAGTTTTAAATTTTTTATTAGATAAAAACAAATAATCAAAAAATATTTTTTTAATATAATTTTTAATAATAAAGCTGTTTGAATATTATTGCTAAATTTTTTTGGATGCCTTTCTTATCAACCTAATAAATGTGAATGCAATATTAACCTGGAGCTTTAATGCCATCGAGTACAAAATCCTTCAAAACAATTGTTTTTGAATCTTGAATTTCAATAGGACCAGTATGAGCATTATAGTGATTACCAATAATTCCTGCATTAGAATCATCTGCATTTGTGAAACAACAATAAGGTTTGGGAGCCTTTTTGTTTAATTTAACATCTGCTAGATATTTCTAAACATAATTAAAATATGCAGACTTTTATGGCTCAAACAATTTGTATGTAATTAAGAATCAAAAATTCTTTAAACGGTCGCTTCTTATACAAGAACTTTAAATAATTAAATTTTTAAATTAATTTTTAATAATTTTGGATTTCCATAAATCATTAAAACTACTTGAAGCAAAAACTGATGTTTATTTTTACCCACGGCTTTAATGAGAATACGCCAAATGTTGTAAATTGGGTGAGTGAAATTTCAACAGGTAAAAATGCATATAATTGTGTATTTTTTATTTCATTACTAAGTACTGCTTCTCTGAAAATTTAATAACATTATATATAGGAGTAGAATCAAATAAAATAAGAATTTTGTAAAATAGGTTACGAAATTTAAAAAATGTTTCTACAAAATCGAAACCAAGCTTTTCTTATATTTTTATACATGGTAACCTACATTGGATGAATTGCACTTTCTTTAGTTCGAACGTTTAAAATTTCTTTAAAAACTATTCGAATGGGAATGATATTATTTTTTGATGAAAGAGCAAAATAAATTTTTTCTTCTAAAATATTTATTTTATTTTATTTTATATTTTAAAATTTTTAGTTTACACTAGATAATTTTAAAAATTTACCATTTTGTTGCTTTTGGAAGCTGAAATCCTTTATATAAATAACAGATGAATTTGCAATAAATACATTTCCACTTATACCCAGTTCCGCATTATTCAGCATTCCAAGTGGTACACCAGAATAGTTGCTCGCATTAATTGTGTAACATAAAAACATAAGAATGCATGCTGTCCAATATTTTACTAAAAAATTTTACAAAGAATAAAAAATTTTTTCAATTTAATATTTTTAAATTTAAAAAAAAACATACCAGAACCCATTTTATTCTGAGAATATAGATTGAAAATAAAATCAAAACTTTTATGAATGAGAACGTGTTACGATTGAAAAAAAAGTTAACCGATAAAAAGAGTTCAATTGTTTATCATGGATAACAAAGCTGCTATTAATTAAAAAAAATTATCGTGATTAATGGAATTTGAGATTCAAAATTATGTATGCACATAAACCAGAATAATACTTCTTTACAAGTAATTCTAATTTATTTGAAAACGTTTATAGACCACAAACGTCCCATAAATTTTATTAAAATTTTTTTTAATTTTTGAAATATTTTTTAAAATGGACATTTTTATCAATATTATTAAACACTCCTATTCAAAATTATAGCGCCAGTTTAGAAAATGCCATAACTTTTTTAAATGAATTATTCAAACGACGTTAAACTTTACTATATGGCATATTTTTAGATCGAAAATATGATGGAGTAATTAATTTTACATTATACAAAATATATTTTTACGAAATTTGAAAAATACTGCAAATTTCTTGATTTTAGCCAATGCAAAATTATAGCGCCACTTAACCCCTCAACGTTTATTTTAAATTGTTTTTTTTCGGATTATCTATAATGTTGTGTAAGATTGTATGTTTATTTAATATTTTTAAGCAATGCCGAAAAGTTTTAATCTGTCTGAGTTTGAAAAAGGGCGAATCTCCTCGTTGCATTCTCAGAATTGGTCATTTCGCCGTATCGCTGCTGAAATCGGGCGTCATCATAAAACTGTCAGCAGCTACTTGGCCGATCCCGACACGTATGGCACTCATCTGAGCGCCTAAAGTCTCTAAGTTTGAAGTCAAATAGGCGTATAATTAACCGCGCTTCTAACTCTACCGTCTCTTCTGCTCAAATCAAGGCAGAGTTGGGATTACCGTCGACCATCCGTCGGGTGTTGCACGATAGTGGAACAATCGTTAGAATAAAGATGGCGCCTTGTCCGAAGCTTACCGTTGCTCATAAAGCTTGTTTTCGCTGAATAAAAATTAGTTCAACAATCAAATCGATTGGAATAAGGTTCTTTTGTTTATTGGCGTCAGTTTTTTTATGAGCATCGGTGTATTTCAGATTGTATGGTCGGACGAGAAGTTCAATCTCAACGACCCGGGTCGCGTTATTTGCTTGGCCGACTTGCTTCCCGGACTTGAATCCAATAGAGAATTTCTGGAGAATTCTGGTGTGAGAGGTTTATCGTGACAATCGACAGTATGCTACAGTGAATGAACTGAAACTTAAAATTTCTGTCGCATGGAATAATATTAATCTGCATAGCTTATACAAGCTATAGCTCATAGTGTCCCCATTTTGTATAATGAAAAATTAATTACTCCATCATATTTTCGATCTAAAAATATGCTACATGGTATATTTTTAGTCGTTTAAATAATTCAGTTAAAAGTTATGTTAAATTAGTTTTAACTTTTATTGAAATGAAATAATGGAATAATAATAATTTTATTTTAAACAATGATAAGTGAATTAAAAAATAATTGGTTATAATCGTGGAGAATAATTTAATCGAAGCAGTTTGAGTTAATGTTGATATAATTTAATGAATGAGAGCTTGTTGCTTCAATTTTTTCTTAGTTTATATACAATATATTTGTGACCTTTTAAAATTTATATATTTTTGATTGAGACTTTAAAATAATGATTTTTTATTAAAACATAAAGTACAAGATTCGTAATTCGCTTGTACTCTTAACATTTAATATTTTAATTTTCAAGTTTTCTCAAACGATTCAACCTTTTTTTAACCTTTAATTTTACATTTACATGTTAAATGTTACATTCCATCAAATTCTTATTTTTGTTAAATATCTTATAATGCTTGAACTTTGTTTGAATGATTCATTTTTCAAAAACATTCTAAAAGTTCAAAAAATATTGTATATAAACTAAGAAAAAATTAAAGCAACAAGCTCTCATTCATTAAATTATATCAACATTAACTCAAACTGCTTCGATTAAATTATTCTCCACGATTATAACCAATTATTTTTTAATTCACTTATCATTGTTTAAAATAAAATTATTATTATTCCATTATTTCATTTCAATAAAAGTTAAAACTAATTTAACAAGTGGTGCCGCGAGCCTTGTTAAATTAGTTTTAACTTTTATTGAAATGAAATAATGGAATAATAATAATTTTTATTTTAAACAATGATAAGTGAATTAAAAAATAATTGGTTATAATCGTGGAGAATAATTTAATCGAAGCAGTTTGAGTTAATGTTGATATAATTTAATGAATGAGAGCTTGTTGCTTCAATTTTTTTCTTAGTTTATATACAATATTTTTTGAACTTTTAGAATGTTTTTGAAAAATGAATCATTCAAACAAAGTTCAAGCATTATAAGATATTTAACAAAAATAAGAATTTGATGGAATGTAACATTTAACATGTAAATGTAAAATTAAAGGTTAAAAAAAAGGTTGAATCGTTTGAGAAAACTTGAAAATTAAAATATTAAATGTTAAGAGTACAAGCGAATTACGAATCTTGTACTTTATGTTTTAATAAAAAATCATTATTTTAAAGTCTCAATCAAAAATATATAAATTTTAAAAGGTCACAAATATAAATTTATGTGTTTTTGATAAGTTATGTCATTTTCTAAAGTGGCGCTATGATTTTGCACAGGAGTGTATGATCTTTTTTATCTCTTGTAGTTTTGAAAAATTCTGGATTTTACATAATTTTGTGTTCAATTAGTCTTTGTAGGGTTTATTTTTATATAATACCACTTTTTGGCTATATTTTTTAAATACCCTAAGTTCGAAATGATAAGCCGCCCCTATGCATAAGCCGCAGCTTGGCGAAGTTTAAAAAATTCAATATTTTACTTTTTTGAAAATTATTTTTGCTTTTGGAATGTGAAATGTGCAAAATAATGGGAATGAACGTGTGATTAAAATAAAACATGTCCATGAAAATACAAAAAAACATGAAAAAATTGCAAAAAAACTGCAAAATTTTCAAAAAAAATTTGAAGAATGAATTCGCTTCAGGACAAATTTGTTCTATAAGCCGCGGCTTATCATCCCGAACTTAGGGTACATAAATAAATAAAATGATATGAGCAAAAAATATTATTATGAGAATCTAATATTCTCGTGATCACGGCGACATCATTCTATCGATTAAAAATTCACAAGTTAAAATCTCTAACACATTCATCAATTTTAAACTATTTAAAGCTTAAGCTATTAATAAATAGGACTATTCATTAATTTTGTTTAAAGCTATAAATAATTTTTGAATAACAATAACAAGTGAATTATTTCTTTTTGGAACAAGTTTAATATTTTTTCATTAAAATTTTTAAATATTTCGCATTAAAATTAACTTTAGTAATGGAACTATTTCTTGGTTTTTTTTTAAAATTAATCATATACAGTCGACGCCCCCATTAACATAACGCCAAGGGACTGCGCGTTAACTATGTTAATGGGAGCATTATGTTAATGGGGGAGCGTTATGTTAAGGGGACTAATGGGTGAAAACCAACCAAGCTGCCAAAACGATTATGTTAATGGGAGGTTTATGTTAATGGGAATTTATGTTAATGGGGGAGTCGACTGTATTCGCAAAATTTTTTGTTTTTAATGTTTTAGAGTCAAGAAGTGATAAGAATAGTACATTTTAGAGCTGCTTCGAGAGTAAAAATGTTTCCCAAGGCCAAGACCAGGACCAAACCCAATTTAAAAAGCCGAGATCGAGAAAAACTGAAAATCTAGAGTGAAATAAAAATCGAGACCGAGACCGTAACCCGAGAAATTGAAAATTGAGTCTTATAGTCTCGAGTTTTCGAGTCCAACACTGTGAACTCGGTACATTTCTAACTTATTGACAATTTTTTTGAAAAAAATCTGAAATTGGAAATCAAAATTCATATCTCTATTATATAAAATAAATTTGCTAACTTAAGTAAAAAAAGACTATTTATTTTTATGTTTTATGTCTAGAAAATAAATTTAAAAAATAATAATTTTTATTTATTTTTTAAACGTGTTTTATTTTTTATTACCTACAAAATACTAATTTCATCTAAAATTTTTTTTCATTTCTGCTTGTCTGTCGAATAGAAACATTGTGCGATTATTCTATCGGCACTGTGCAGCTTCACTTCAAGTACTAGACTTTTTTCATGTCGCTTTGCTAAAAGAATAAAATCAAAATATTTTAACAACTTGCGATAATAAAAATAACGTTTCAAAAACTTAATTTTTAATTTTTATTAAACATTAACCTTATAAATTGGCAGGTTTTCCTTTAACGTCTAGCAGGGTTACCTCTCTAACATGAATGGTTCAATATTTGTTTCATCTGTTAATTGTGAGCATGTTTATGATTGGGGGTAAATATAAAATCATCAGCCACAAAAGGCTTTTAGAAAATACATGTCTTATAGCATTGTTGCATAAATTATTGCTGCAAAGACAAACACGTTGTACAGCACGTCGATCTTCCATAATATATTCGGGTTGGAAATTTCGTGTAACTGTTAACATCTCTGCACAACCATCTTTACTTTGTGGATAGTCATAATTAACGCGTTGATCACAGCCAGATCCAATCCAAAAATGTTGTGGTCCAACCTATAGTTATTTTTTATAATATGCATGTACATAGCTTGAATTATTAGTTTATAATCACAATTTATACATGTAGCTTAAAATAAAAATACATATAGTCCAATCGAAATAATTGAAAATACTTACATTTTTTGTCATAACTCATTTATGAGTCAATTTAGTTCAAAAGTACTTTAAATTTTTAGAGAATATTTATTTGGATGTCTAAGAGAAAACTTTATTGAGATTTATCAATTCACGCTTCACGCAGTATTCAAAAAAATAAAATTTTCACTTCATTTTGCAAAGTTCATCATTTTGCAAAGTCATTCTGCCATTTTGCTACTATTAACTTAATTTATTGAATAAATAAATGTTTCATTGTTAATTATTATTTTATAAATGTAACATCCTATGTAAATGTAACATCCTAAATTAATTTATATAATCTTTTATCTAATCACCGATTAATGTTTTTAAACCTATGCTTTAAACAAAAGTTTTCGGTTTTTATAATGGCCTAATAGTATTGCTTTAAAATTCATACTAACTCTTAATAATTTCTTAATCTTAATAATGTTAAAAGTAATGAAGAATCAGAAAATAAATGAAAAATCATAAAATATTAAAAATCGAGTCACTAAAGGCAGATTACTAATGTTATACAGATTGCTAAATTTAGAAAAAAGAATCCGCAAACTATTCAGCTGTAATTAAAAAGACAATTTTGTATGTACAAAAACGGTAAAAAGTATATTGTAAGAGTTGTTGTTGTAAATTGCGAAAGTTTCGCTTTAATAGCATTCGGCCATCAAGCCTAAAGATAACTACTATCTTCATATTATAGAATTTTATGCTCGTATACATTTTACACACAACTTTAAAAGGATATAATGAAAAGCATGTTATTTAATCTTTAAAAATTTAAGTAAAAATGAAAATTTTATTATATTAATAAGAAGCAATTTAATGTGCTGACAGGATATGAAACGACATTTTTTGATCTCAGGCTGTTTTTCTTTAAAAAAAGGTAAAAACTGCATATTGTAGATAAGTGAATTTATTTAATACATGTATAATTTTCTCATTAAATTAAAAGCATCCAAGTATATTATTCTTATACAATTTCAAATAACGCAATTCATATGTAAGTAATGATAAAGAAAATGTTAGTAAATAAATACATTACCTGCATTGTAATAGTAGCGCATGTATCTTGATGTGGAAGACACTCAATTGACTCCATACGGCACCTCGGCTGTATAAGTCGTTGGCGTACACGAAATTGATCAAGTTCGGTAGTATCACTCGGAACAACAGCGCAACTCATGCAATATAAACGGCTTGTACCAATGACAGCAGCATAGCAACTCAATATTGGAAAAGTCAAAAATATAAAAAATTGAAGCATTGAGCAGTACGTTAATTAATTAAACTACTAAGTAGAATTTTGTAATTAAATTTGTTATCATCGATGGCAATAAAATTTGAAGAAAAATAAGGCAAAATTTGTGAATATTTTGAGCATCTAAGAAAAAAACCAAAGTAAATATATGTAAGTTTCATACACATAATTTTATAGCAAAAAATTGTATAAATAACAAAAAATTAATTTGTAAATAGAAAGTATTCTACTTTACAAATTAATTGTTAATTTAAAAAATTTTAATAAAAATATCCACAATCACATATACAGTAGCGGACAAAATGAAGGAACACTTTTTTGGAAATATGTTTTCTTGTATTTTTCTCGGAGTAAACAAAAGATATAAACTTCTAATAAACTCTATTTTGTAGCATTATTCATCCTTCTCTCGGATTAAAAAAACCGATTCGTTTATCCAAAAATTTTTGGCACCCAAACAACAGAGAGCACATCAAAATTTGGCCGGACAAAATGAATAGGACTTTTTTACAATTAATTATCTTATTGCAAAATTCAGCTAAAATAACAACAATAACAACAATAAAACCTTAAATAGAAGGCAAAAAGTGTCATAAATTGGTTTGCGGCTCATTGAGTTCAGCTTTTGGAGTAGCCAGCTCAATCTCACGACCTCAATTCCATAAAACATTTATGAGGAGAGGTTAAGAGGAAGCTTACGGGCAGAAAATTCCACAAACCGAACGAGTTCTTTAAAGCCATTCATCTAATTTGTCTAAAAACTTTTGGAAAATTTGATCCGTTCGATGACTTGCCGTTGCAAAATGGAGCCCCAACCATATATTAAGTGCCGTTTTTGTTAACCAATGTTTTATTGTTGTTATTGTTGTTATTTTGGTTGAATTTTGCAATAAGATAATCAATTGTAAAAAAGTCCCATTCACTTTGTCCGTCAAATTTTTGATGTGCTCTCCGTTGTTTGGATGCCAAAAATTTTTGGATAAACGAATCGGTTTTTTTAATCTAAGAAAAGGACGAATAATGCTTTAAAATAGAATTTATTAGAAGTTTATATCTTTTGTTTACTCTGAGAAAAATACAAGAAACCATATTTCCAAAAGATCTCTTTCATTTTGTCCGCTATTGTACAGGGTGACTAGAAAGTCCTTTGACCAATTTTTTAATCATAACTTTTTTAATTTAAAAGATATTTTTACAAACAAACTTTTAAATGAGAGCCAAAGAAATTTTATATAAGATTTTTTAAAAGATTTTCGAAATTTCCGCCTTTAGCCGCCACGCAGGCCTCAAGACGCTTGCGGAAATTTTTGACGATGGTCGCGAGCATTTTTTCGAGGATTTCGTTCCACGATTTCTGTTGAGCGCGCTTTAAGGATTCAATTGAGTTGTGGTTTGTAGCGTAAGCTTTTTGCTCCAGACCAAATCGCGAAATCCATCGGGTTTAAGTCGGGCGAGTTAGGCGGCCACAAACTCTTCCCCCACATGTCGATATTTTGCATTTTGCAAAAATTTATGGTGAGCGCGCTGAATGTGCCAGTCTTGTTGAAGAGTCCATCGCCTGTTTTTGAAATGTTGTTGGCTCCAGGGGACTACGACGTCCCTCAAAATGCTTTCCTGATAGGTTTCGGCGTTGATTTTAACTTCGCGCTCGTCAAAACGAGCGGCCATTTTCGCAAATGCCTGCCCACATCATGATGGACTTCGTGAAGTGGCGACGCTGAACCGGGCAAAAAATTCACTGAAAGAGCAGAAAATTCTCTTTTCAAAAATTTTGTACAAAATCTGTCGAATTTCGAAGAAGTTGGAGGTAGTTTTGACGATTAACTGAACGTTGAATTGTAAACAATTTTTCGTCGATGAACAAAATCGACCGAAATGTTTTTTTCCAAAAGACACTGCGCGTTTTCGAGCCGTACGCGTTTCATGCGATCATCCAAGTAATGACCCATTCCCAGCTTATAGCTACGAAGCTTTAGCTTGATTCGAACCATTTTTCGGCTCGATTCGCGCCCAATCTTCATTTCTTTAGCTAATCATTAATTCGGCATCGCAATTTGTTTAGGTTCTCTCTAACGGTAAACGATCTTCCATTGCGGCGTCTTTCAGCGGTCGTACCCAACTCCTTGTAACGCTTAATGGCGTGATAGACTGGAAATTCCGGGTCCTTTGCGATGTTTGGCGCTGTTTTTCCCGTATTGAACAGTTGAGCAACCGCAATTCGCTTGTCTTTCGAACTTGTTTTTTCGAAAAGTAAAACCGATAGCGAAAAACAAATAAGCATAGTTTGTACAGAATTTTACGCGCTACAAAATAGAGTGTAACATAATGATACGATATACTAAAAACTGTACTAAAATTTAAATTGAAAAAATTTCTCAAAGGACTTTGTGGTCACCCTGTATATGTATATATGAAATTCAAACAAAGAAATTAATATATAGTGAATTAAAATAATTTTATAAAATAATAGAAATTTGTCGTACATTTTTAAAAATATCAAAAATTATTTTGTTGTCTTTGAATTTTGCGTGACGTTCAAAAAAGTTTAATTATATTGTCGCCCAAATCTAATTGAAATTAATAACTTATATAACTTTTTATGATTTTTAAATTGGAGAATAAGAAAATTAATTTTTTCATTTAAAAAAATGTAAATATGTACTTTTTAATAATCTTTAATGCACAATAAATAAAGTTAAATTCAACATCTTATAGAATTTCAATGAATTCTAAGCTAAAATTCAAAAGGAAACAAAACAACATATTGCAAAAAAAACGATTGTTTTGTATACTTTTAAATAAGTACTATGAAATGCCTAATTTTATGCAATAATTTAAAAGAAAATTACTGAATTTTCCCATTGTTTTCATTTACAAAAAGTATCATTAAGTAAAAATGTAAAGTCATAATAGATTTGTCGGATTTTGCTATATTTAATAATATGTTGGATTCTTCAAAATATATAATTATTCCATAAAATACATAAGATTAATTTTCCGATTTTAAAATTAAGTTTTTATTTCTAGACAAATTGATAAGTCATAAAAATCTTTCAAGTTTATAAAAAAATTCAATATTCTTTAAATTTTCGATCAATATATATATATATATATATATATATATATATATATATATATATATATATATATATATATATATATATATATATATATATATATATATATATATATATATATATATATATATATATATATATATATATATATATATATATATATATATATATATATATATATATATATATATATATATATATATATATATATATATATATATATATATATATATATATATATATATATATATATATATATATATATATATATATATATATATATATATATATATATATATTTACTAAATTAAACAAAAAAAATTATTGTATTAATGTGAAATGTTAATTCTTCAAAAAATTATTATAAAAATAAAGAAAAGAAAATCATTTTTTATATGCAAAATAAAGCTAAAAAATAAAAAATACTTTTAATGAGTTTTTTACAAGGTAGTTATGAGAAATTTTATTACTTTAATAAATACTAATAAAGCTTTATTTATTTTTTAGAATACTAAGTTAAAATGTATTGTGCGCATAAATTTTTTTAGCTTTCGCATGTTATTAGTGTCTATAAAAATAAAATTTATCATTTTTTATATTTAAAAATATTAATTTCGCTTATTATACAACTATCTAATAGTTATAAAAAAAACAATCTATCTAATTGTAATCCATAAAATATGTATTATAAATTATATTTTTTTATTTTTTCTTTTATATGTATGCAAACGTCGGAAGCTAATTGGTTAGAGAAAATTGTATTTAATAAACTGAATGCCAAAGCTTTTGTTCGTTGTAATTAAAAATGTCTCGTGGATTATTTTTTAATTAAAAGACCAAAGTTTATTAAAATATACTAAAAAATCTATGAATGTTAAAAAATGTTATGTTTATACGTATGCATATATTTTTAAAAACTTGAAAATTATTATTAACAACGGTAAAAATATTTGAAAAAAACCATTTTATAAACTCGGGATAAAGCGATAAATCTCTAAAATGCCAAAAATAAAAGGCAAGTTAGTTTGAAGAATGGATGTATTTTTACGAAAATGTTATGAACGTGAATGAGTGCTTAGGCATTTTTTGCAGGTTTTATGTAATAGAGAATATGGAGAATATTTGTCAAAAAATATTGCACAAATATAAATATCCATCTTTTTCATATGAGCATATAATGCGCTTTCTCCATCATTTATTTGGATTCCCACATTGCCCTTTCTTTTCCCAGTGAAGATACTAAAATGGCCATACAACTTTTAATGATATTGATGATAATACAACCGAGAATAAATAACATGAAAAAAATATGAATATATCAATGTAAAGCATTATAATTTAAGCTGATTAAAAAATTAAAAAATTTCATTTAATAGAAAACTACTTTATTTTTAAATAATATTAACCAAAATTACATTTCTGTAAGAAAAACAAATTTACGCAAATTACTAGATAAAACTTTAGAAAAAAACGTTTAGGTTTAAAAATGAGTAAATAATATACTTTGAAAAACTTCGAAATCGTTTAAAGTCGTAATTTTCGCTGCCTTTTCGATAACGATGAAGATAACGACAATGTAACATGCTTAGTAATGGGATGGAAGATTATCGGGGAAATAAGACGAAAAATGGCCGTAAGCAAAATAATTCCATTTCCGTTCTCCTTTAAATTGTATTTAATTTATTTTTCTCGCTGATAAGAAAATCATTTTTTTCTGGCTTCCAACTTTTCGTACTTTTCTTTACTTTGCTTACATAATTTTAATCTTTATTTCTTTTTTATGCTACTTATCTTCTAATTCTTCCATTGTTGAGTAATATCAAAACTTCCATTTATCAATTTACCATTGTAGATACTCTATTAAGTTAGAGACATAATTCAATGTATATTTTCTTATAAATTGAAAATTTTAAACTTTCAAGCATAAACTAAATTAAAAAACTACTTTGATAGCTTCTGTTATGCAGAACGTATAAGTATTTTAATAATAAAAAGAAACATATATTATATGAATGTAAATAGCCAAAAATATTGTAGATATATAAAAAATATTAAAAAATTAATATCTTATAGAAATGTAAAAGTTTTTTATGCAGCTAAGAGTTACTGATTAATAAGGTTACTAGCAAATAAATGTGCGGCTAAAAAGTGACTTATTGTTATAAAATTTATTGTCAGTTGACCAGCTGGCAACAAAAAATATGAAAATGGTTAACATTTAACATTGTCGCCAATTAACGATTTACAAAGCCGAAAAAAGAACAAAAAGCTTATAAAAAGGTTAACGTAATAATTTTAGGAAAAAAATAATGTCCGCGCATTTTTATAACATACACCAATCTTTTTAAGAAAAATATTTATTTCTGTAAATATTACATCAAGTATTCGATTAAATATTTCAGAAAAATTATTAAGCTTGAAATTTTTAGCTACGTAAAATTTAAATATTAAATGTTTATTTTTTCAACTTATTATATGCCTCATTACCTAAAACTTCCATTATGAATTTGAAAAATATTGTGCAAAAATAGCTGTGAATGACAGAATTATTACCGCTAGCATTCATGTTATTCTTTTCTTTGAATAGAGCTTCATATTTTGTGTTTGCCTTTTCACTTTCAAGCGGGATGAATTTTTTATGTGCTGACAAAGGTGCTCTAAAAATTGCACTGGATGACAACAAAAGATGACAATTTTAATCTTTTTTTCGTGGCTGAAGTGTAACGTATGTTTATTTTTTTCGAGAAAAACGAAAGTGTTTGAAAGAAATCACAGAAATTAACTTTTTTTAAAAACATTTTAATGTTAAACATTTTAAATATATACAAGATTAATCCGATTAGTTGCTCTAAAGTTTACGACTAATAAAATTTAAAAATTAAATGCATTTCCTTAATATTAAATTGTTTTCATGTTGATCAAAATATATTCTATTAGATCAGAAAAACAAATCATATTAGAAAAATGCTTTTTACAAAAAGTATATTTTAGTTCATGCTTAATCTTTTTATGTTTAATTTTTGTATAAATTCGATAAAAATTAATTCAAAAATTCTTCATTTAAATCTTTGACATCTTAAAATATTACAAAGCAAAACGATTTGGTTCGGATACATGACTATTAATCGCCTCAAGGATACACGACGCTTTAAAAAATTAAAACGACGATAGGAATTTTATTAATTAAAAAATCATCAGCGATTTTGGTTATTAGTCCATTTTCGTTTGAATTTCTTCCACACTTTTCGGAATGCACAACGGCGAATCGTCATAACCAAGTCGATTCGAACATTCAGGTGTTCTTCTCTAAGAAATTAAAAACATGAATTACATTTATAAATAGAAATCTCTTACTGTAATTCCAAAGATTTAAAAAAAAAGTCTTGTACATATTTTTTAATTTTTTGCTATAAATTCATTTTTTCAAAAAATCTTGTTACTTTGTTATTTTAGGACACAACCACATAATTTTTTGTAACAGTTTCTCAGTCTCTATAAGAACAATTAAACTACTTCGTTTTGGACGGATTTTAAATCACTAATTGAAAAAAATCATCAAAATTTTACCACTGAATAATCCACAAATGGGCTCTTTCTTCGATGAACATAAGCTGGAGTAGACAACACGTCGGTTCTACATCGACTCATCATACGCTGGATTGGCATATAGCAAAAATGCATGAAAGCCGTTAACATTAAAAACAACCATATAAATGTGTCGATAATAGATAGTGTCTAAATTTAAATTAGCAAATCGGTTGGAGACTGTTTTTATGACTTTTATTATTAGGATGGCCAGTAATTTTTGAGACTAATTTTAAAAATTTTATTTTATTATAAAAAACATTAAGCATCCATTAATTCAAAAGGTGTTCTCCATTATTATGCACTACCTCTCGCCATCGGTTACGCAAAGAATGAATGCTTTTTTCGAAGAACTGGCTTCGCTGTGCCTAAAAGAAGTTGAACCCCCAAATTTTTGTAATTTTGAAGTTTTTGGCCTCTATTTCAGCTATGGTTTATTATAACAGCTCGAGGTTATATGAGATAAAAAGCCATTTTTCTGAGCTATTTGGCGCCACCAAAACGACTTTTGTATTAACCGAGTTACATGCAAATTTCGAACTTTAAACTGTTAAAATTTTTGAGACCCCATCAACATATGGAAAATTTTAAAGCTTTTCAAAATCATTTTTTTCGCTATAATATTTTTTTGCTATGATATTATTAATTAGCCTAAAAAAGCTAAAAATATTAATTCTAAAAAGGTTGCTTCAAAAAATACGTTCTTATTGCAAATTCGGCATTTTTCAATTTTGGTCAAATAAATATAAATTTTTGCCCCAAAAATAGAGTTCTTACAAATAATTTTTGTATCATAATATTCGCAAGAAAAACCTCCTATTAGATAGATTATTAATTTTAAGATCATTGACATGAAAATATATGCGAACAAACTTCAGTATCAAAAATTACTGGCCACCCTAATATTTTAACTTTATAATGATAATAAAAATAACTCACTAAGTAAAATTCCTTTTTCCCGTTTTTGTATTGCTGATAGATTCGTCGATGCCTCCAGTTCATACGAGAACGAATTATTTCCATATTAAGCAATTCCGTTGTTGTCGGTCGCAGTGACGGTGTCGGATCCAACATCGCTAAAACGACCGTTTTCAGTTCCTGAGATAACTCTGAAAAATATTTACTCTGAAAAAGTAAACAATCAATAATTTCATTTTTTTGAAATAATGTGTTCAAAAAATGTTTTTATAATAGCAATGAACATAAGACCAACTTTCCAAAAACGTTTCGGGAATGTTTCCGTTTCGAAGTTCCGTCCAATAACGTCCATACTTCGGCAAGTCCATGTCTGTGGCAATTTCAAGTAGAGTAATTCCTAGGCTAAAAATATCGGCCGCTTTTGTGGGACGATCATTGAGCACCTCACTAGCAAGATATTTGCTATCGCCTTCCATGGCTATGGTTACATTGTCCTGTAAAAAAACAAAAAAAAATTTAATTTTAAAAACGAAATTCTTATTCCGGGAACAGGATTTATGGTCTGTAAAATTCAGAGCACTCACGTTTCGTTCGTCACAGACAAGACCGAAATCCCCTAATTTACAAACGTCATTGCAGGAAACGAAAATATTTTCCGGCTTAATGTCCACATGAATAAGACCATTGACATGAAGATGATGCACGCCCTTAAAATATTTAATTTATAAAGGAGTGGCGTTTTTATTTTGTTATATCGTTTACATTTCAACCAAATTTCAAAAGCTTCTTTTTCCTTTTTTTGTCTAATAAGAAAAAATGTTGAGATAGGCTTCGATTAAGGAGTTTATTAACCTCTTTATTTTTATAGACTTAAAAAAGAAACTTAAATTGGAATGCATATTAAACACATGCGAGTATTTAATGGTTCCAATTTCATAAAACAAAATCAATTTTGTACCAACAACCCTAGGTTCGAGTAAGTAAATAAGACACGGCCGTTCGAAGAATTTTTTTTGAATTTTGACTTGGTCTTTATTTTGTTATTTTGTGTTTATGAAACATGAAACTTAATGAGCATCTTCATTAAAGCAGACCCAAGTTCAAAAATGTAGTTCAAAAATTATGAACTCAACTTCGATTAATAATAGAATAAATATCGAGTCAAAATTCAAAAATTCTTAGAACGGCCTCGTCTTATTTACCCGATTACTTGGGATAAAATAATAAATGCATAGAAATCAATGTTTCCAAAATTAATTAACTTTAGCGAAAGTTAAAATTTTCGTTTATCGCCAAAACATAACCACAATCTAATGATCGGGTCTAATAATAAAAGAGCTTAGGTTCCAATTTTGCCAAATGTTTAAATAGGGATTAAGAGACTGTATCTGAAGAAATCACGTGGATTTGTCCTAAAATAACAAAATATATAACAAAGTGCAAAGTGGGTGTGGTTTCAAACTTTTTAACATTAAGCTTAAGTTAAAAAATTGTTAACACTAATAAAAATCAAATAAAAAAAATTTTAAAATTTAGTATGACAAAAACAAATTTTAACGTCAAATTATGAAAAGTTGCATATTAACTTTTCCAAAAAATAAGGTAAAAAGTAACAAAAAAACATTTTTCTAAAAATAGTAATAAAGCAATTTCGTCGATATCTTTAAAAACAATCGAATAATCAAAGTAATAAATTTTAAGAATGAAAAGTTCACCAAAAGCACGTCTATGAAATAACACCAAACGCGTCCTTCGGGAATCTCGTGTTCCGTTTCGCAAATATCGTTCAGACTACGCTCGCAGAGCTCAGTTTGCATGTAGAGACGACCTTCCTCTTCCCAAGCACAAATGAACTTAACGATATTGGGATGATCAGGCAAGATTTCGTGCTTCTTAACTTCCTCCAGCCGAAGGCATCTGTGCGACATGTTGTGAAACGGCTCCATAGAACATTTAATCGCATAAAGGTTTCCATCATCCTTTGATTTCACTCGAATAACCTAGAAATATAATCGAACAATAGAATTCAACTATTAAGTCACTAAATAAACGTTTGCTCTAATAGCTTTTCCTATAATATCTTTACAAAAAGTAATATTGCAATCATTTGAATATATAAAATTTATCAGTGTCCCAGAAAATTAGTCAGTCATGTTAAAAAAAACTATCAAAACACTTTTCCATCATTCTTAATTTCTCATGGAAACATATTTACCAACATAAATCTACTATTAAAATATTTATATGTTTTATTATTATAATCAAAGCCTACCTTTCCAAAAGATCCAGAACCCAATGTACCCATTAACTCAAAGCATTGCTGAATGTAATTCTCCGTGATGCATTTGCTCGGATTGTATAAAGGACTTAGTTTCGGAGCTAAATTACACGTGCTTTAAGGCAATTGAAAATTTCATATTTTAAAAAATGTATAAAAATTGAGTCGTGCAAAATACCAAAAAAAAAATTCATTTCCTAAGTTAAAAGCTGTAACCTAATTTATTTAGTTACCAAAATCTTTAGGCTTAAACGACACTATGTAAGCACGGGGATCGTTGAGTTTTATTAAGCGACTTTGTGAGCGATTAAAAATAGGTGCGGTCTTTGAAACGCGCGGCAATGCGGGTGGTCGTGGTGTATTGCTACGCAATTTCTAAAAAAACAAACATTCATTTTTAATATATACTCAACCTCTCAAAAAATTCGAATTACATAATAATCATAAACAAAAAATTTAAACATCGTTAATTCTGACTTTATTCTAAAAAAATAAAGTTAAAAAATTACGCTTTGTCGTTTTGTCGAAGGTGGTGGTGTTAATTTCGGCGATATAGATATTGGTGCCACACGAATTGGTGTTTTGAACATTTGTGCATCGCCTGATTCATCATGCGAGACTTCTTTCGGTGGAACGTTTTCCAAATTTTGCAAACGCTTTTCTTCCAACTGCCGTTGGTATTCGCGATATTGTCGTCTAGTGCGTACACGCCCTTCAGATAACATTCTAAGCAAAAAAGTTAGTATTTTAAGTTTCTTCTATCAAAACTCGAGTGCAAAAAAATAACTCATCAAAATTGAACTTATCAATGTAATAAATGTCCTATTCAAAGTGATGTTCATTACAAATTTTCTCCCTGCAGATTGAAAAAAATGTAAAATAATAATCAAATTTTTGTCCGTCTTATAATGTTTTAACATTTAACACGTAAATGCATTTTTGCGTTAAATTTCATTTGCAAATAAACAATATTCTCAAAATATATTTAAGACTTTCATGTAAAACAACATGGCTTCAACAATGCAAAAGTGCCACAAAATCAACATTCAACCATCCCGATCATTCGCAAATAACACCAACATCACAGAACAGATTTTTATTTATTCGAAAATTTTTTGTATTGAAAATTACCACGTTTTTCCTACATTTTGCCATACATTTTTTTAATTTTTTTAATTAATATAAAAAGTGTTCGACGAAAATTTACAAAACTGTCAAAGATTACTTTATAGATAAACAAAAATGTGGGCAAGTTTTTTTTGTTGTAAGTTTAAGATTTCTTTCACGCTTTGTTTTTTGTCAATTTTCATTTACATTATTTATTTAGAATTAATTGTACAAATGAATGTTTTTGAAGGCAATGCCACATCTTCCACTTCGAAGGAGGTTATCGATGAGAATAATTGGTATAATTGTTAATTAATCTTAAGAAGGAATTTAATTTTTATATCTTAAATTCAGATTTGAATCAATAGTAGTTTAAATTGTTATAGTTTGTAGAGTAATTAAATTTGCTTTATACTTTTCTTTTATATGTGACCTTAAAATAATACATTTTAGCGCAATCGCTTGGATCGAAGAAGAGCGTTCACCAAGTGAAAGCAATACACAATGGAATTTGAGACGCTCATTTTTGTACAGTTTTAAAGACGATTTTCCTGAGGATCGTCTAAGAAGCATGTCTATGATCTTTTGCAATGTGATATTTCTCAATTGTAGTTATGGTCCTAAAGTGATGAAGATGGTTGACGAGTTTAGCAAGAAATTGCACAATGAAGTTCAAATCGCTAAAGGAATTCGTGTGGCCAGAAAGTGCTTTGTATGTTTTATTTTAATTTAGAATTTATTTTCTTAATTTTAACACGTTAAAGCATCTCAATATTCTTGAAGATCACGCGCATACAGCTAACAATGCATCTTTCTTTTTTGGTAATTTAATATTTTAGTCACTTCCGATTTTGGACTCGGACGAAGAGGAGGTGGAACCTGTGTCTAATATTGCCGATATTCTTAGTGCTAACAATGAGGAAGATGTTAATAAATTTGTTCATCCAAAAAAGCCGACAAGCGGAAGCGATGAACTGACGACCAGTTTCTCCGATATGCTGCTCGACAACTCTTCCGAAGCTAAAAAGAAAAAGCCTGAGGCCAGGAAAGAGAAAGCTCCTCGTCATTCCAAAGGCGCGTTATTGCCGGGTGTCTTTCACATTTCTGTTCTTGAGAGCTCCATACAACAAAGTTCGTTGAATGCGTCTATTATGAATGCTGCCGGCGCTGGGAAAAAGAACAAGAAAAAGAAGTCTGTAGGGAAAAATGAATCACAACAAATGGGTAAATTTTTTAACACCAATTTCTACTAGAATACACGTGTAATTATCGCGTACAATTTGAATGTTTTTGAGAAGAAGAGATGAGTTTACGGCTAAGTTATTTATTTATTCAATTTTAGACAATTGTTGTAATCTAAATTTGAAATTCAGAAAAAATATTAAACCAATATAATCTAAAAATCAATTATTATCTTTAATTTTTTTACCATTCAGTGAAATTGTCGCAGTCCAAATCGAACGAAACGACAATTACTAAAACGAAAGAAATTTTCTTGTCAATAGTAAGGTTTATTTAAAATTTTACGAAAATCGTTAAAAATCCATATTGCTGCCGATATTGAACTCTACGGTTTTATTAATGTTTATAATTAGAGTTTACTGTATCACATAAAACAATTTATAACTTATTCGATAGGCAACAAAAAAAATAAGAAATTGTATTTTTTTAATTCATAATTTTTATTTTTTTTTTGAACAATTTAAATATTGAGGGTACGCTTTTTTGGCAAAAGTTCAATCTTCATCACAATATATTGGCTCAAACTTATTGAATTTATTAGGCTGCTAATAAAGTTTATTACTATACCATTGAAGCTTTAAATTTTCTTCAAATTAAATAACTGTAATTTCTTATTTTGTTTGAATTGATTTAAGAAATTAGTTCCTATAGAATAGAAGTGGCGCTACTATTTATTATTATCATGGCCGAATAAAAAGCATAAGCACAAAAATTCATTTTAGAGTACACCAAGTAAAGAATCGAACGAAAACGCAAAGCAGTCATCTACTCCTAAAGTGTCCAAGGCGAGTAAAAAGAAGCCGATTAACAATAAGGCGAAAAAAGGATATAGCGACGGTCAGGGAGCGAAAATCACAAACGTATATAGAAGCAGCACCAAAAAAAACACCACCTCTAAAAATTGTAAAAGTACTTAAGAATCTTTTTTTTTTGATCTTGCGTTGTAATGCATCGATTTTTTATATTCATAATTTTAAAATAAAGAAAGACTTTTTGATACATCGTAATTTAAATTATTTCCAGTTATAATGATATCTACAAAAACAACAATATAAAACTCATTCTCAAAAATTTTTCTTTTGTTTTATTTTTAAATTTTGTTTTACTTCAGCTTAAAAAATTGAATAACAAAAATATAGAAAAATGAAAATCCAGGCTTGATTTTTATTCGTATTATGACAATCGATATTTAAAATACACAAATAGTACAAAAGCAACAAAAACAAATATCGAAGATATTTGATTTGCGTATACATATGTTGTTGTGGACATTCATGTTGCGCAAGAAAATGTTGGAATTTTAATCCAGTTAGCGAAAGCAATACGGAAAAAAACGATTAGCTACTTATTTTTGAAGATCGATAGGGAAAGAAAAACGAAAATGACGACCGCCAAAAAGAATTGGAAAAAGTGAAAGCGATTAGAAAATAGTTGCAATACATGTGTGAAGATACTTTTTGCATTCTTTTTTCTAGTACAATACGGAAGACTATTTTGTCTGTTCTGTTTTTATCTTGCTATTTTATTTACTTTTTTATGTAATTTATTAAGTCAATAACATATTTCCGTAATTCCAGAACTCAAGAATGTTTTCTTCTATTACAATTCTATTTCTTTATGAAAAGGTCAAAAAAGAAGATTGCCCACATCTCATCGAAATTTTTTTAACAACAAATTCAGTGACCGGTTTCAAGTGTTTTTCAATTCTGTGAACAGGCGTCTGGCTAGTTGGTTCATGGCGTAGACTAAAGACTTACTTTTTTCATCAAATAACATTCCTTTGAATTAAGAAATTTGCGCCATAAAATTTCAATTATCCTGGAAGGTCGGTAAAATGATTTGTCGTTATTAATGCTTATTTTGCAATGAAGAGCGTAATATAAGTTTATCCGGTATTTGTTTTTAATCGATGCATCTGCCTTCGCTATTAATAAATAAAGATAAAATAGATTTATTAAACACGAAAACGAAAAGTCAAAGTTTAAAATCATGCTATTACGAAGACAATTCGAAACAAAAAATATTCAAGGTTCTTATTATGTTTTTGTGTTTTTTGTTAGCAGATACAATGTCCGATGATTCATTCACAGAATTAATTCGTGCACAACGACAAAGCCGTGATAAATTTGATGGTATATATTATAAATAGACACGCTTCGGTATTATATAAAAATTTATTTGTTTAGCTTACGCGAATCATTTTTTACTTCCTCAGGATTTTAATTTAGCAGAACAAACGCCTGGTAATAATTTCAACTGATCAATAAATTAATTTATAATATTTTAAAATATTATAGTAGAACAACCAACACCAAGTGATATCGACGCCATGCAAAATGACGCTCTTTTTGAAGGCGATATTATTGGTATTTCACCATTATTGAGCAACAGCGAAGATTCAGTGAAATTAGCTTATAATTTCGATGTCTCAAGAGATCATAGCAACATAGATGAAGCGTTTATATTTAACCGCCCCGTAAGCTTTTCTGAGCTATATTTATGGTAACACATTTTATTTTAAAAAATTGGAAAAACAATTTTAGTATCACAGTTCATTAAATACGGCCACTTATCCTGATAAATTATGGACAGGTGGACGCGTGCCATATATGCTTGAAGATGGCATGACTGATTCGTAAGACATTTTAAATTTTGAGATGTAATATTTTTTATTATAATTTATTGAAGACAGCGTGCTGCAATCGCCCAAGCGTTTGATGAATATAAACAAAAGACATGTATACGATTCGTACCAAAAGAAGCACACGACAATGATTACATCTACGTAAAAAGAAATGTAGCGTATGGGTGGGTAATGAAATTCCTGCATTTTTTTTGTAAATTATTTGGTGTGTTTTAATAGTTTCTAGGAATACTTATTAGTCATGTTTCAACTCAAAAATATTCTAATTTTTGAAATATTCTAATTTTTGAGGTGTTCTTCATACGTGGGACGAGCTGGTGGAAACCAGACCGTGTCCTTAGAAATAGGAAAGTGTTTTTCCAAGGGAATTATTGCACATGAGCTAATGCATTCGATCGGATTTTTCCACGAGCATTCACGCACCGATCGTGATCAATTTGTTCTTATAGACGAAAACAATGTTAGAAATGGTAAAAAAACCAATAATTAAACAAAAAAAATTTTTACACCAAAGATTTTAAGGAATGTTACGGAATTTTGAAAAATATCCACGCAAAATTATCGACCCATTAGAGATGTCGTATGATTATGACTCTGTAATGCATTATCATAAACTCGCATTTTCGAAAAACGGGAAACCAACTATCCAGCCACGTAATCCAGCCGCTGAAATTGGACAAAGGTTAAAAAATAAAATTATTTTAATTACTTATCATCATCTCGTTGGATACATTTAGGTACAAGCTTAGCAAAATAGATGCGATGAAAGTGAATAAATTATATCATTGTGATGAAATTTTGCTGACTATTACAACTACGGAATCTACGACATCAACTAAATCATCAACTAAGATTGTAGAAAACATTACTATTGATAAATCTGGATTCGTTACCGATAAAACAAATAATGTAAGAAGAATTGAAGAAAGGACAACTACAACACCATCAATTATTTCAACGTCATCAACAACATTTTCTATTGCCAATATTTTACTTCCAGCAATTTCGCTACCGCGAGAAATTTATCATATTATAAAGGGAAAGGATATGAATGAATTATCCACCAAAAGATACGAAAAAACATTAACCACAACTTTGATGTCTGTGTCAAGTTCGGAAGAAGAAGAATCTGAAGAGAGAACAGAAGTACTTACTCAACCAAAAACTATTGAAAATAAACATCAATTGGTTACAATTCTAATAAGCAATTCTGCAAAAACATCGAAAGAATTAACAACTTCGACAATTGACAGTCACACGGAATATGAAAATCGTGAGAAAAGTAATATATGTAAATAAACTCATAATTCAATATAATTTTATTTATTGAAGTTGTGGAGAAATTTTTCTAGTAACATGAGCTATTTAGCTCTTGAAATTCTATTAAAATATAAAAAAAAATTTACAGAATGTATTGATATGAATGCTCACTGCGAAATGTGGGAACGATTAGGGCATTGCGAACATTCGACAAAATATATGCGGCATTATTGTAGAAAATCTTGTGGCTTTTGTGGGAATAATGAGGACAATGAAGAGAATTCGGAAACGAGTAAGCACATGCATTTTATGTGATATTTTAATAAAATAAATTTCTAATTCAATTTTTTCTAAAGCAAAAATTTCAAAGGTTATAAATCTTCAAAACCGCCAGCAGCACGCGCAGTGCGCTCATGCGCCGATAAAAATCTTTTCTGTAGTTACTGGGCTCGAATCGGAGAATGCAGGTCTGAATCCAAATTTATGAGAATTTTCTGCAGGCGATCGTGTGGAAATTGTGACGATTAAAATTATATCAATTGTGTATTTTTGCTTAAAATTTTAATAATTTTTGTATTATAAATGTATAATAAACTTCTAGATAATTTTATTTTTATTGCTGAGAAAAATCTGGAAAAAATTTTTATTTTGAAAATTTGAAGAAATTGTTTTTGAAGAAAGCTATAAGTACAAAATTTTATTTGGTGACAAACAAGTTTCTGATCTTTGAATATTACAAATAAAAAACAAACGAAAAAACATATCATTTAATCTTATTCCCAATTTTCCTTACCATTTGATGATGAAGACACATTTTATAAAGTATAAAACATTCACAATAATAAAAAAGCTGTCAAAGTTGTTTTAATCGATTTCAAATGATTTTGAAAATGAGAAAAGAAAGAGATCAGTAATTTAAAAATAGACAGACGAATTACAACAAAACAAAACAATAAACCCAATAAATGTTTTGCTTATGAACGCGATTAGATTTTTTGATCACCAAAATCCAACAATTATCAAATATTAGGCTGGAGCATAAATTTTCCGCCATTTTTTTAAACATTTTATTGGAACATTTCGGGAGTCTCCAGAAATTTCTTTTTAATTAGTATATAAGGGCCGTTTCAATAGCATTTTCAAATTTGGAATTAATCATCATGAGGGAAAAAATTAAAGTCGAGCAAAAGCAGATCCGCAGCTTTTGATTTACGAGTACCGCGTCAGCAAATGAAAGAGCCAAAATGCAACAAATTTCTGTCAGTTATACTATGAATGGTCCTTGTGCTTTAGGTAAACTTGAGTATTCGCGAATTACTGTAGGGATTACGGTAGAAAATTTTTTATTCGAATTTGATATTGAATAATTTTGTCTCGATTCGAAAAATGGCCTTTTTTAAAAATTTTAAATCCAAATAATAAAAAAAAATCTCGAAAACCCCCTATTGTGTTGTGTGTGTGTGTTGTGTGGTTGTGTGTGTGTGGTCGTGTGAAAATGTGGTTGTTTCTACCACATTTTAAATAATCAAAAATTTTGCTACAGTAATCCCCATAGTAATTCACGTAATCCTTATAGCAATTAAAATGTAGTTATTTCTAAAAACAATCTTATAGGGGGTTTTTGAAGGTGCTGATTACGAATTTGATATTGAAATTTAAGAATTTTTGAATATTACTTAAGTTTTTTTATTATTTGGATTTAAAATTTTTAAGAAAGGCTATTTTTCGAATCAAGACAAAATTATTCAATATCAAATTCGTATCAAAAATTTTGCTACCATAATCCTTATAGTTATTCACGGACTTTCAAGTTGCACCAAAAGCACAAGGACTCATTCATAGTATAACTGACAGAAATTTGGTGCATTTGCTGGCACGGTACTCGTAAAGCAAAAGCTGCGAATCTGCTTTCGCTCGACTTTTTACAACGAAAAGCTCGATATTCATATTTATTTTGGAGTAATTTTATTAAAAAATGATTGAGTTATAAACTTCACAAAACGAAAAGAAACTAAAAAAATGCTATCTCGTCGAAAAGAAAATTTTTTTTATTAAGAAATAGCATGCAAAAAGAAAGCCCAGACGCCTGTCAGTGAGCCACTTACCCATCACTGTTCATAACGATGATTAATTCCAAATTTGAAAATGCTTATATACTATATACTAGCCCTTATATACTAATTAAAAAGAAATTTCCAAGAGCTCCCTAAATGTTCCAGTAAAATGTTTAAAAAAGTGGCGGGAAAATTATGCACCAGCCTAATAGATTATATATGTAGTTTTGACTAATTATGATTAAAGGGATTAAAAAAAAATTTACAAAATTCGCTAGGTTCAAGCCACAAAATTTCTGTCGTTTTCTCTGCTGCTTTCTTTAGTTTCAATGTATTATTTGTATTTGAGAACGAAATGATGACTTCTTTTCTAATTTTCATTATAGGTGTTACAAAAAAAAATTGAAACATTTTTACGACATCAACAGAAGAGTGCAGCAACGGAATAAAACGCAGAAGAAATGGACAAATGAAAAACAGAGATTTATAATTTCAATATGGACCTTAGCATTAAAAAATTATTGTGCAATGGAAAGATTGGCAAAGTCGGCTGCGCATCGATAGCAAGTGTAGGCGGGAAGCTTCTGTGCGCCCTTTACGGTCTGACCGACACAAACATAGTGGTACCATCGCATGCAACCCGACTCGCACTGAATCCAACGCACCTGATCGCCTGTAAAAGAAATCAAACTTTGCACATTATCAATTCAAATATTTAATAAATTTAAATGCTAACTATAAGGACGAAGACATTTGTCGGCCGCACAAAACTCTTCGTCATTATGACGATATTCCGGCTCGCGACATCGCCGCTTACCACCAACCAACAACGCGTCGTTTCCGTTATGCAAATCAGCGTTATTTTCGCACTTGGCATCTTTTGTGTCATAGTCCTCGAAGGTTGAGGGATTTGACAAAGTTGATGTGTGATTCTTGTTGTCGTTCATAAGTTGTTGTTTCACAACTGATGGCGACGCAGAAGAATCGTCGACCATCGCCGACACATTCATCAGAGTTCCGGCGTTATTTCGCTTGTTGTTAGATCGCTTCTCTCCGCCGCTTACTGGCGACACTGCCGGTGGCGGGAAGATAATGCGACGCGGCGATGACTCAACCATACGAGACTGAATCTGACGCCAAACGGCGAGTTGAGCATCGGAAATTGGAAAAAGATTGGAAAATTGTATATTTTTAAAAGTTATCTTATAGGTCTCTGCATCCATTACTTCCAGCGAAAGAGCCATAATTATCAACTGCCGAATGCTAAAATAAATTTTTAAAAGTTGGCAAAAAAATATTCTAAAAATTGAATTTTGAAATTTAAAAATTGAATTTTGAAAAAATATGTCATTTGGAAAAATTAGCTAAATAACCTGTCTTTTTGCTGGTCCGACACACTCGACAGATTTTCCAATTGTGCAAGTTTGTGCATCGAATTTTGCAAATCGCCAAACACACGAGCGGCTCGTTCGAGTAGATTTGTGATCAGGAGACGTTCGAGTGAACGGGTTGGTGCCGCAAAACAAGTCGCCTCCACATCCTCGATGCATGGTCGACGACTGCGCAAACAACGTGGACAAAGAAAAATGCCTTCCGGAAGTCGCTCTAAGAAGGGCTCCCATTGAGCGCATGTATCTAAAAAATCGATTTATTTATTAAATATCCCCTATTGTTCGATTTAAATATTAAAAAACCAATTTTGCATAAGTGCATGCATTTTTTCCGTGAATCAATAATAATAATTCAAAATAAAAAAAAACCGTGAAATGCTGCGTTGCAAACAAAGCAAGAAATTGAAGCATTTTCCTCCAAAAGAGGCGTTGTCTGTCCCGATGAAGAGCCAACGTTTTCGTTAGGAATGTTATTAAATGAACGCCTGAAATTAAATGACGCATTTTTTCTCAGCGTCGAAATGAGCGGATAGCCACCACAGCTGCATGTCTCTTTTAAGGAGCGACGAGCGTTGACGAGCCGTAACGCCATTAACAGATTCAATTGCTGCTCGTAAATAGCGGTTAAATGTGCATTCTTTTTAAAAAATAAATTAATTAATTCACATGTTAAGTATCAGAGAGAAATTATATCAGTATGCTTACCAAAAGATCTCGCGTGTGATAATGCTTAAGTTGATTCCAATTGTCGCTATACTTTGTAGATTTAAAAAGAGATCTTGTCAGCGTATCGCCCTCTAGAAGAGCAGTCAGATCGTCTCGACCGGAAATCAACTAAAAAAGAATTATTTAGATCCATAATTATTTCGTAAAAAATAAATGTACAGAAATTTATGAAAGATAATAGGCTTGTGAGCCAAATTTAAATTGGCACCAATGAGTTCATTCTGTTGTGTCGGATCCGTTGGAGTCCAAATTTTGTGCCCACTTTTATGAAACTGAGACAAAGGCGGTCGCAAAATCTGGACCCCAACGGATCCGATAGAACAGAATGAACTCATTGGCGCGAATTTAAATTTGGCTCAAAACATTCGGCCTTATACACGCGAAATTTTTAATACGATTTCTTCAATTTTAATTAGTTTTGTTTCAAAATAAACAAGTGAAAAACCCCATCAATTGGACACACATTCAAACAATACAAAAATTACATAAAATTGCGTTTTTATAAAATTTACAAAATTTAATTGGACCCTAGTTGGGCCTACTAGAGACATTAGAACCTAAAATTTTAAAATTCCAATATTAGATTCTTCGAATTCAGCATACCATAAAACCTTATATAGCCCGAAATTTCAGGCATTCCCCGAAAAAAATGGTGATTCATTTGTTCCGAAATAGTACCCAACTCTTGGATTAATTGGACGGTGTAGTTTTATTTTTATAATAAAAATGTCTTTCCATATAAAAACATAAAAAACTTTCTCGCCAACCTGATATTAAAGACACCTACATACACATAAACTTTTTTGATAAAAATTATAAAATATGTTTACGCGAATGACGTAAGAATAAAGTATTTTGAAAAATATTTGAATTTGACGAATATTGGCGTTTTGTTTAGTATAATTTTAGCAATTTTGCATTCGGTACAATTGTTGAAATTTTTTGCGCTGTTAGTGCAAATGAAAATGAAAAAATGCAATATTTTTATGGTGTTACACCAAAATGAGTCCCCCGTGAATTAGGGTAACTATTTTTAATTGAGCAAAAAGAAAACAACGAATTAGAAGAAAAAATTTACCTCAAAAATGTTGTAATATCCAAACGGCTTCTGAAACATGTTGCCAATTCGCTCAAGAAATTTCAACAAACGCGCATTAATGTCGCGAAGTTTGGCATGTAAACGGCCGTTTCGCTCGAAAAGCGAACGCTCGAATAAGGGTTCCATTGCTGCCACCACTTTTAAAGAAAAATCGTGCTGTTCGTTCGCGCCTTCTTCGATCGTCTCGCTAAACTGTCGATTAAGCGCGAGAGCGTCGTTTAGTTCACTGCGAAAAGTGTTCATCGATTCAGCATCCAACCAGTCTGTTCTCTGAAGATGCTCTAACCAAATTTTCTCAGCTTTCGCAAATCCAACGCCTTCGCTGGCGGAAAGAAATTCAATTGCCTAAAATTATATGTTTTCGTAATAAAAAATTAACTCCAAAAAGACTATAACGAACATTTTTTTTAAATAATGAGTTATTATGAATTTTTTCGTAAAAGAGAAATTTTACCATTTTTTCATTGCATTCCCCTTCGTCCTTCATTTGGATTAGTTGAGCGACTTTTGGACGAACTATTTTCTTTAGTTTTACATCAGTTGTGAATTTATGAGCGTCGTTAATAATCTTCGATAAATCGGCAATAGTGAAACGTATAATTTGGCCGTTTTCGTCTTCTACATCCTCCTCTTCCTCATCAAATACTTCGTCCAATAGTAAATCGTCTTCCATTTTTTTAATATCATTTATTGCGAAATTACTATCTTGGCGCGACGACGATGCTGCATCGCATCCATCCGTATCGTTTTCATTTAGTGCGACTGAGACGTTGCCCGATGACTTAAATGATTTGCTGCGACTTCGTCTTTCTCTTTGAGCATTATTATTTGAACGTACAAGACGACTGTTCCGCCAATCAATCATTCGATTAGCGTGCGATAGCCACTGATAGTAGACTAGCTGCTAAAATTTAACAAATAATAATTAACTAATAATAAAAAAATACTACAAAAACACATTTAAAACTCACTTTAGAAAGCGAGAGCATTTCAGGTAACTTAAAATTAAATTCTTCGCCCTCGTGAATTAACTCTAAAATCAAATCCGCAATTTTATCATCTCGATATTCGTTCTCCAAAGATGCAAGCAAATTTCGAGCTTTTGTCTGCCATTTGGTAAGATTGTCACACAAGGTCTGCAAAAAAATTACACTTCGAAATAAATTACAACATGTGAATCGAATACCTACCTCAAGAGATCTTTCCAATTTTTCGTCTCGAATATTAAACTCATTAAGCTCTTTTCTCAATCGCTCAAGTTCACTGAGCTCAAGGCGATTATCGACTTTTTTACATCGAGTATTATCTCTAAAAATAATTCCATAAAAACTGTAATATGAATTCTACAAAAAATACAAAAAAAAAAAAAATTCCACCTTAATCGTATTTTACGATTAATCACTTTGTAAACGTTGGCCACGAATTTGTCAAACCGATTGATCGAGTCGATTATTTCAGCAATTTCCAAGCAATGCGGATAATGCTTAGACTTCCATGTTTCCACCAAAGATCGCAATGTTTGTATGGCTAAAAATTAGGATATTGTACGTAGCATTTATTTTTCAGTGTTGAGACCGCGTAAGATTTCGTACCTTTCCTTCACTTTATACGATATTTTTTAGCCATCATTATGCCATATTTATGTATTATTATGTTAATTTGCGCATACTTATTTTCTTGTTATTTTATTTATAAAAATATCATTTTCAATAAACAAAAAAAAATATGGCCACACAAGACAAAATGAACGATATAAAACGTATATTTTAAAAAAATTGTAATAACTTTTTTATTGTTCAAAATACAACATAAACCAATGCAACAATCCAATAATTCAATTAAATAACGTAAAACAAAAGATAATTAATTGGAAAATTTTCAAATCGACTAACCAATTTTTTCATCCTCTTTTTTCATTTGAGTCAAAGTACTACGCCACTCTTCGAACGCACTCGTACGCATGGAAAGCTTCTCGGCAAGTGGAATAAAATCTTCCATGGAATATCGATAACTAAAATCGTCTTAATAAATTTCAATTTATTAGCTCTCTCTATTGCAAATCTGAATAACGTTATAAATTGTGTGTAACATACATTAGAGTGCAGTCCGAAAGATTACAAACATCGCAGAGCTGATTGATATGTTCCATGCAAACGATGCGCAACGTCAATTCGCCGTCGGCCGCGTCGTCCGTCGCCGACACATGGCGATGGCGACAGACAAGCGCCGATATGTACAACGTAGTCCGACAAACGTAGCACGATCGTTCGTCGTCGGAGATGCTTTCGAATTGTCGAAACTCACTATCGCGCAAACCACCCTGCGTTAAACGACGACGAAATTCCGTCTCGCGTGCAATTATGTGTCGCAACTCCTCTAATGTCGACAAACACATTTGGATGCTCATTTGGTTCGCGATTTTCACCATTTGCATGACGAGCTCTTCGTGTGAGAAGACGCAAGTACGCTTCACGCTTGCATAATTGCTCAAACAAAGTCGGCCCATTCGAAGCTAAAAAAGTGCTTTTTAGAAAATGGCAAATGTTTATTCGGTTTAAAACATATCTAAGATTCTAAGTACCATAAGTACATTGTTATGAGTCTATAAATATAAAAAAAAAATATTAGCCACTTATTAAAACCCATTTTATAATTAATCTTTATGTTTAAAAATATAAAACCATATTGCAATTTACATTCAATCTAATAACAAACTAACTACTAAATCCAATTGGCATACCCAATCAGGTGGTGCAAAATTTACGGCTTCGGCAAAATTCAAGCCTTCGTTGTATCCGGAATGGTAGGCGCGCGGAAATGTAATAACAAATTCGCCGGGATTCTGATGCACGGTGTAAATCGGAATATCGTTGTCAATTAGAAGTCGCGGATTCAAAGCAGTTGTCATATGATGCAACAAATCGACCTGTCCATTAAAGAGTTCCGGAACATTTTTACGGAAAAAATCGTCAAACTTTTCCGCATAATCACCGGAAAGACCGTACCATATTTTTCGTTCACCCCTGCAAAAGATAAAAACTTAAACTATACACGGGTGTAAATTTTGAGATAATTAAAAAATATGTACAAATAAAAAATTTAACCAGTGATTGTAATTAATGCTATATGTCCAATGATCCTCAACATGCCAACAAAAAGTGCTAAAGCACATGCCAACGTATACCCATGGTACCATCATTCCTAAAAACAAACATAAATTTGTATTTTTTTTATTAAAACAAATAATTTTCAGTTAAAAATCTTTTGAAAAAGTGCTAAAGCTTACCAGAAATGTCGGTATTGATGTGCGAGAGGACGGATTCGCGTAAAACGGGCAGATTGTTGAGATTCCAGGGATGATTGGCGTAGAAGCTTCTCTCTTTTGCATTGGCGCCTTTAAATGTGTCGGTTTTGCGTGGAAAGCCGCTGCCCATCTTACTGGTAATTAAATCCGCGCCATATTTCACTGAAATGTCTTTGTCAATGTTGACGACGTTTTTCCAAAATTCATTTTCCACTTCGCTGGCCGAAACGTCCTGAATTAAGAATAAAGCAGATTTCACAAAGTTAAGATTAAAAAGAAATGGAGACTGAATAAAATAAAAACGACAAATTTCTATTATTTTATAAAATTATTTTAATTCACTATATATTAATTTCTTTGTTTGAATTTCATATATACATATACAGGGTGACCACAAAGTCCTTTGAGAAATTTTTTCAATTTAAATTTTAGTACAGTTTTTAGTATATCGTATCATTATGTTACACTCTATTTTGTAGCGCGTAAAATTCTGTACAAACTATGTTTATTTGTTTTTCGCTATCGGTTTTACTTTTCGAAAAAACAAGTTCGAAAGACAAGCGAATTGCGGTTGCTCAACTGTTCAATACGGGAAAAACAGCGCCAAACATCGCAAAGGACCCGGAATTTCCAGTCTATCACGCCATTAAGCGTTACAAGGAGTTGGGTACGACCGCTGAAAGACGCCGCAATGGAAGATCGTTTACCGTTAGAGAGAACCTAAACAAATTGCGATGCCGAATTAATGATTAGCTAAAGAAATGAAGATTGGGCGCGAATCGAGCCGAAAAATGGTTCGAATCAAGCTAAAGCTTCGTAGCTATAAGCTGGGAATGGGTCATTACTTGGATGATCGCATGAAACGCGTACGGCTCGAAAACGCGCAGTGTCTTTTGGAAAAAAACATTTCGGTCGATTTTGTTCATCGACGAAAAATTGTTTACAATTCAACGTTCAGTTAATCGTCAAAACTACCTCCAACTTCTTCGAAATTCGACAGATTTTGTACAAAATTTTTGAAAAGAGAATTTTCTGCTCTTTCAGTGAATTTTTTGCCCGGTTCAGCGTCGCCACTTCACGAAGTCCATCATGATGTGGGCAGGCATTTGCGAAAATGGCCGCTCGTTTTGACGAGCGCGAAGTTAAAATCAACGCCGAAACCTATCAGGAAAGCATTTTGAGGGACGTCGTAGTCCCCTGGAGCCAACAACATTTCAAAAACAGGCGATAGACTCTTCAACAAGACTGGCACATTCAGCGCGCTCACCATAAATTTTTGCAAAATGCAAAATATCGACATGTGGGGCAAGAGTTTGTGGCCGCCTAACTCGCCCGACTTAAACCCGATGGATTTCGCGATTTGGTCTGGAGCAAAAAGCTTACGCTACAAACCACAACTCAATTGAATCCTTAAGGCGCGCTCAACAGAAATCGTGGAACGAAATCCTCGAAAAAATACCATCGTCAAAAATTTCCGCAAGCGTCTTGAGGCCTGCGTGCTAAAGGCGGAAATTTCGAAAATCTTTTAAAAAATCTTATATAAAATTTCTTTGGCTCTCATTTAAAAGTTTGTTTGTAAAAATATCTTTTAAATTAAAAAAGTTATGATTAAAAAATTGGTCAAAGGACTTTGTGGTCACTATGTATATCGGATTTTAGTAAACAAAAAATCGTAAAATAAGTAAAAGCTGTTTTGTAAAATAAAACAAGAATGCTCAAAAAGTAAACAAAAAGATGCTTACGCGTGAAGCTCGTTTAAAATAGCTCTGCTTAAAGTTATTCGCCCACTCGCTGAATGTGTTCAAATTAAATTTGACTTTTGAGTCGAAAAATCCAAACTCAAAATAAACTTTTTTCACAGCGTTTGCCACACACTGTGGACATCTCCAGTCGCCCTTGGGAACGGCGCCAAGCGGCGGATCAAGACAGTAAATGTGAAGGGAGCGATCGCAAGTCTCACAAAGCAGTAGACGATCCTCGTCCCCGCCACCGTCGCATTTGGCACAATACACCATCTCAACGGGAAGACTGCTTTTGTCTAAAAAACGCAAATGAATTCGAAAAAAAGTACATTTTTTTTGAGGCTTCTTTCCGTTATCGGACTCCAAAAATTTTTTTATTTTACGGTAGAAATTCGTGTTCCTGGGCTTTTTAACATGCTAAATTCATTTATTTTTTGTAAAAATGTTCCTATGAGTCAGATATAAATACGGGATTCCAAAAAAACCGCAAAAAAAAATTTTGAAATCTGATAATGGAAAAGAATTCATTTTAATGTAGTAAAATTAAAAATAAAAAAAATTTTCTTTGTCGATATGCAGCAGTAATGCGAAAAGTTTTAAGCAAAACACCTTTTAAAATTTTATTTTTTTTAAATGTTTTATGTTGCTTTTTCTAATCAAAATTAACAAAGAAAAATGCACTCACTTAAGGAAGGAAGTGCCGGCTTCGTCTTTACGCCGGCCATCATACGCGTCGAACGACGTCGATTTTGACGTTGCATAGATGGTCCGTTTGATGCATCATCAGAAGCTAAAATCGAAGAGTCGCTTGTTGACGGAAGCTGAGCGTCCATTTCACTTTCCAACTATATTAAACAAGTCAATTTAAAAAAAAAAAAACGTCAAATTTTAATAAATTTATAATTTTAAGTATTTAAGAACGAAAAAATTATTCATTTAAAAGGTTCACTAAAATTTAACAAAAACCTTTTCGACGCTATTTACATAGGGTTGAATCCATTTTATGTAATTTTGTTTGAGACTAGCCCCACTCGAATTTTTAAAGCCCAACTGCTTGGCTATGAGTGACCACTTTCGAGTGACGTTCACTTTTTCAAGACCTCCATATTCGTCCACATACTATATAATAATTAATTAAAATTTTAATCATAAAAAATTTACTGCATTTACAAAAAAAAAAACCTTTCGGAGTTGATATAAGTCAATATATTTATTTTCAACCCAAGGCAGTCGAAAGTGATGTCCCTGTAGATGCCAAAAGTTCACCAATTTATTAATGAAAATAATTCGAACACGAAAAAATGCATCGATTTCGTTAAGCTTTTGAACTCGGGGCGTAAACTCGAAATTAGCCGAATCAATTACAAATGGTGGTCGAAATGACTAGAATTAAAAAATAGACCTTATTGTCATGAATAAAAATTTGCAGCAAGTCCACAAGGGAAAAAGCTACCTCTGGTGGAACGATTTTTATAAGACCGTATTTCTCGCCTTCAGCCTTAATTTTTGCGACAAAAGCTATGGGATCAGAAAACTCCTCTTCCGTCGGATAATAGGTCGGAGCGAACGGAGGACGCTCGAATTTGGTGTAGTATCGCTCCAGATTTCGCTCCATTATGTGTTAGGGTCAAGATCTCATGCGACACTAAAAAATCTTTTAATAATCAGCTGTTAAAAGATTATGTTTAAAGAAAATGTGTCCGTTAAGTAAATTTAAAAATATGCTTTTGCATGACATTGAGATGAATCAAAATCCAATTAATTGCTATAAACTGGCGCAAATTTGGAACTTTTTTAATATACTTTATAAATAAAAATGCCTTATGGTTTATGTAGTCTTAATTTGCACATCAACATAATATCCCAATGCTATCAATTTTTCGCATTTCGTAGATGCTTCTACGCTTCATTATTTTCTCTATCAAAAATTGAAAAGTCTTTTTTTCAGATAAAACTTTTTTTTCTGCAAAAATATAACTTTTTTCGTCGTCTCTATATTCAACGAAAAATCATGTCAAGGTGTGAAAAAAACCCGTAAAAGTTAAAAAAAACACGTTCATTGACTGGTAATATATAAATCGCTTATTAGAGCAAGCAAAATTTTCTATGCTAAAATAATTGAAATTTATTCAGCTAGTCCCAAAAGGAAAACGTCCATGTATATTTTATTTTTTGAAATTTTAACAAAAGTTTCTTAATTGTTTAATTTATCCATTTTTCGACTTCGAAATTGGAAATGACCATCATAGGAATTGTTATGTGATGAATCGTTTTCAAAGCCATTTTTCTGGTAACCTATTATCCTAAAAAATTAATTGTTTCTCATTTTGTAAAGTGAATTAAAATTTTTAACCTTAATAATAGGATTTTTGGGCGTTTAAATGAAAAACAACTGCAAAAAAAGAATGGCTGCAAATTTTCATCGACCTCTTAAGCAATGATATCAGCAAAAATTAGAGAAATTCTTGAGGGGTGAAAGTTGAAAACCACAGTTGAACCGTAATGAAAACGCTAGGCCAAAACTTAACGCGCAATTTCCACATTAATTTTCTATTTTATATTTTTTAATAAAAATAAAAAATTTATTTTTCGGTTTCAGATTGATTAGATTAGACGAGGAAAAGTTATGCCGCCACCACAGGTTATCATTTTTTAAATCATTTTTGATTATCACATCAAATTTTAATTTTTGATTTATATGCCATTAATTCTCGGACGTCACTTTACTTTACCCTCCCAGAATTTCGAATTTTTTTTGTATTCGAGTTTTGAGAGCGAATTCGATAGTCATTTTTTTAGCGAATACCTCCTAAGGACTATTCGGAAAACCACTTCTAACTAGAGAAACTTCTTTTTGAAACGAATCTGGACATGTATGATAAATAGAAAAAACAAAAGCTTTCAGGATGATAAAGACAAGCCAAAGAAGAAAAAGGAATCCGTTGTCGACCTGTCTCGGTTCATTGAGAAACAAGTACGCGTGAAATTCCAGGGCGGTCGCGAAGGTATTTGTGCATCTACATTTTTCAATTTTTAAAGTCAATTTATACACTACACGATCGCATATCCACGGTCTGGTGTATTTTGGGGACATGAGCTCAATACGTGAATGAAATGTGTTAATTTTTTGAACTCGGGGGGTTTTCAAGAGTGCTGAAATGCTGATTACGAATCCGAAAAAAATTTGGATAAATTTGCTCAGACTATATAGGATCAATTTTTTAAATTTTTCAAAAAATTACATTGAAATAGAATATTTTAGGGTTTTCGGCCTCGTAGAATACGAATTTAAACTCGATTTTTTTGTTAGAACAACTTCCGACTATATATATTAATATATACTATGTAAAAATTATTTTGGTGCTTAGGCTTAGTTCCAGAACTTTTATATGTTTTTTCTATATTCGTGTTAGTTTGACGAAATCTAAAATT
This sequence comes from Bradynema listronoti, assembly GCA_024678965.1. Lineage (NCBI taxonomy): Eukaryota > Metazoa > Nematoda > Chromadorea > Rhabditida > Allantonematidae > Bradynema > Bradynema listronoti. The sequence goes on along the minus strand of JANLNO010000001.1, from coordinate 733,008 downwards.
TTCCAATTCTGGAAAATGAAATTGCTCTGATTTTATACAGCATCCGGCACATTGAAAGGCTACGACGCGCTGTTGAATCTGGTATTGGATAACGCGACCGAATACCTCAGAGACCCGGAGGATCCGTTAAAAATGACCGACGAGACTCGCAGTCTGGGCCTAATCGTTGCCCGAGGAACAGCGGTCACTGTAATTGCGCCCAACGATGGAATCGAACAAATTCCCAATCCATTTGTCCAAGCCGAATAAATTTCGATTGTAAATTTTATTTTCAATTTTTTCTGTTTTTGTTATCAATATATTCTCTCTACAATAAACATTTTTCACATATAAAACACATTTTTTGTGAGCTTTTTTTGACAGTAAGAGAGAATCCTATTTTTTAAGAACTACATGGCCCTCTTTCGGAGAGATTTAAATAATAAGCCCTTATATTCTCATTCGCTACTCTCTAGTTAATTAAAGAAAATTGATAAATTCTGGTTTATTCACGCAAAATCGATAAATTTTTAGTAATTTCATTTTTTGTTTTGATTGCGAATGATTATACTTTTAAGATGTCGCTATTTTATTAAAATTGAAAAAAGTTGTAAGGTAAAGAGGTAAAGATTCGAAATTTAATTAAAATACATTTTATAATACACAGGGTGTAGTAAGAAAAGAGTTTAAATCGATCGGGTAGAGATGAAGTGATTTAAAATTATATATACAAGTTGTAGACTAAAAAAGTGTGGCCATGTAAAAAAGAACTGGGCCATAAACAACAAAATACATTATAAGAGAACGAGGAGATGCGACTTCAAGATATTTACAATTTTAAAAAAGAAATTACCGAAAGTGGAAACTCCTGTGTCCCTAGTTTGTATAATATTCAAACGTTCGTTTATATGGCAAAACAATCGTCAATTAAAAAAAATTGATGAAATTGCGAAAGGGAAAAATTCGAATTTGCCAAGTCTTTTTGTATCCAAATTAGATCGTTAATTCAGTATAATTCAGATTTTTTTCGGCTACTATTTATGTATATCAAGATTTACAAGTTCCGTGGTAAAAATTATATGGAGGAATAAGAAAAAATGGTATAAATCATAACAATCAGTGATGAAAAAATATGTACAATTTTTTTCAAAAAATATTTTATGGTTATACACTGCCAGGGCCTTCAAACGACTTAAATTAAAGCATTAGAATTAATCAGTTTCTTTAAACGTTTCGATGTTTTGAATGTCGATTTAATGAATAATTAGAAATGGCAGGATGTGTTTAATTTAAAAATGTTTTTTATTGGTTAGAAATGAGTGAAGATGTAAGCGCAATATAATAAACATACCAGTGGTATGTTTATTATGTGGTATGATACCACACAAGACATTATACCTTTTTCCACTTTTTCATGCTATTAAAAATAAATTCATTTGGCAAAAATTGGAAAGAGGTATAAGTTTTAAAATTACTTTAAAAAATAAAATTATGTGAATACATGCGTTAGATTAATTAGCGCCGAAAGCCGGCTGACTAGCATACACAACATAAAGAAAACCGTCTTGCTCTCGCTCCATTTCATATACTTGTCCGATCGTCATCGTAATCGACACCATGGATTTTTCGTTTATAAGAAGAAAAAATGCTTGTTCCGGATGAAGATTCAGGCGACGACGAATTATCTGCATCACATCGGCGATGGTGATATGAGCAGGTACAAGATATTTACAGTGATCCAAAATTGGGAGATTACGCTCCGTTTCGAAACGCTCTATGATCAATGGTACCTTGTCAGGCTGCTGACGTTGAATTTCTTGCACCATGCGCGTGCGTTCCGCTAAAGGAAAATGTTTACGTATTTTTTATATATATATTAGTAAATATTTTAGTAATATTGTATTTACGTATACGAATGCATAATCACATAATATAAAATATTAAAAGCAAGGAAATGATTTTAAAAAAATTTGTAATGTTAAAAAATAAAAGATGATTAAAAAACTACCGAAGTTTTTTCTCTCTCGGAATGTCGGGATGTAGTTACCGGTACCAGACGCTCGCGCCGACATTTTTACTTCGCTCTTTTATACTGTAGTTTTAGGCAAGATATTTTGAATATGTTTTCGCATAAAATAGCTGGACAAGTACCTATTACAATATAAAATATGTATTTACAGTAGTGTTTAAACGCGACGAAGAAATCTGAATATAAAGAATTTTTGAGATATTTTTTAAACTTACAAATATGCATATGTTTTTAATTTCTATCGTGCTACAATTCTATAAATGTTACATACTAGAAATGTCCCAAAATAAATTAGAGATTTTTGAAATTGATTGGAAAAAATTTCGGAAATCGAAAATCAATGAAAAGATGCCTGAAATCGGAAAATTTTTGAAAAGCACAAACATTAAAAAAGAATTTTTTGATGTTTCTCCATGGTTATAGTTTTTATTATCAATTAAAAATTTACTTAATAGTTCTAAAAACTTTTGTATTAAAATTTTAAATAGTCCTGTGTTCGAATATAAATTTATCGGACCGTTTATGAGTTTTGCCCATGATCATTTTTATACAAATTAAGGAAACTTTAAGAAAAATTTAATATTTATGTTTTCAAGAATTCCGAAATTGACATGTTAAATAAATATTTTTATTTTAAATTTTAAATTCATCAGTATTCAAGTTTGTATCTTTATTTTGTTCTTCCAAGATTCAATTCTAAATAATACTAAAAATTGACGCATAAGACTTTAATTAATTCTTTTTTTACTTATTTAACAAGATTTTGAGAATTTATTTGCCTTTAAACGTGTCCATATTGGTACCGATTTACAAAATTTTATAAACGTTTAAAATTTTTTACTTTCAAAAATAGAGACAAAATCATTGAAATGTGTTACATGATTCTAAACAAGCCTATATTATTAAGTTGGCCGAAAAGTAAGTATTTTAGGTTTTTGTTTGAAAGTGCTTTTCAATGTCGAACAATGTATTCGATTAAAATTTTTTAAAACCCAAAATATTTTTCGGCTAACCTAAAAATTATTTTGACTTTTAGTTGAAAATTAGGGTAAAATTCGTTATAAAGAATATTATTTAGCGCATTAAACAAAATTTTAGCAAAATTCAGATTGAAAAATTGAGTCGATTTCAGGTCAATTTTACGCATTAGCATCAAAAAATTTTAACAATAGTATCAAAAAATTTTAAACGGTTACAGAATTTATAATTCAGAACAAATATGGACAAGTTTGGGATCAAACAAAAATGTTTAGATACATATAATTCTTAAACTCTTGTTAATTGAGCAAAAAGGAATTGCGAAAATTGGTTGCAAAAAAGTTATAGCAAAAATAAAACTGTGACGAAATTAGACCACATTGTAAATGAAAGTTTTAAAGTTTATCCTATCGCATTTATAGATTTCATAAATTAAATAAAAAATGAAGAAATTTTTATTATATTTTCGAATCGTAATTTACTAGGAAAAGTTTTTTCATATGTGTATAAAATATACGTTTCAAGTTTTTCCATATACATATGCAAATTCTACATTAAAATTAGGTAGATACTTCTGAAAATTAAAAAAAATATTGGCTTTTATATCCAGAGACAAAGAAGGCAAAAAATAATATTTTGAAGAATAATATTTTGAAGAAAATCTCACTGTAGATGTTTCGAGTCAGCCCGTTTTGTCTCCGCCCGACCTAATTTTGGTCGGCTCGACCCGATAGACTAACCTGACCTGAAATTTTTAAGGTTGGCCAGATAAAAATCGGGCCATGTTAGGCTGACCTGACTCAAATTTTATGCATGGTCCTAGCCGAGCCGGTTGAAAATAGTAATAAAAAAATCAAAATCTCTAAATTTACTTTTGGATCTTACATTTTTATTAAGTTCGAATTTTTCATGAGCGCTAACATTGAATGGATTTGATTCTTCTGTGGAGTTAAAACTTGGATTATTTTAATAGACTGTCAATGAAATTGCGGATAAAAATCAATTTTGGATAAAAATATTATTGCTATTTATAAAAAGCACGAACAAATAAGAAAATCAAGGTACAAAGAACAAAAATATTTCTGTAATAAATACTTTTTATATTTATTTTAAAAAATATATTTGTAGCATATTGTTACAAACAATGTAGAATATGAAAAAATAAAGATACTGACTTTTCTAACATACAAAACAAAATTTAAAATAAAAATTCGCCTATGAAATTTTCCAAAATGAGAACAAAAATTATAGCAATAAAAAGGGACAAAATCTTTTTGCAAAGAGACACAGAAAGTACTAAGAGGGCAGTATTAAATCGTATTCTTTTTTCCTTTCTATTTATGCTTTTCTCTAGTTTATTTTTACTTTAGTTTTACACATTACACTGCACGTTTATATATCTATATGTGAGCACAATCAAATAAAATGTAGATATGAATACATGTATGTAATGTAGCAAATATAAACTTACCGAAGAAAGAAATATACGAAAATTTAGAAAAGAATAGTGGGAAATTATCAAAAAAGAAATTGTTCCCGTGACAAGCGGCCGCATTGTGATGTGAATTTCTATAACAAAAGTCTACAAAGGAAGAAAAAACACTTGCCTTATGAACATTATAAAATTATTTAAAAGCACATGGCAGATACATAGAATATATGACTTAGATTGAAAAGAATCATATGACTTATGTTTATTTGGCAAAAAATTAATTTTGTGTGCATATACAAATTATAAAATAAATCAATTGCATACATCTTTTTTGTCATTTTTTATTTTTGAAAATACATGCATGCACGCATACAAAAACCAAATTCATCCATTGATAAAATATATTTATCAAATGCGTATATTTTTTCTGCATACATAAATGAGAACAATTAACATACAACACAGCAAAGGGTGGTCACGTGAATAGGAGCAGCTGATCTTATGCAGCGCATGTGCCTTTACAGTATTTCCCCTTTTTCTGCGAAGTATATGTATAAAAATCTTTTGTGAAAACGATAAATTTTTCTGAGGAAATTGCTTTTATATACACACCAAGATGCTCAAAGAGTCTACATTTATGTGAGTATATTCGGTATTCTTTGTATTTTTGGCATATTTATTTTGAAACCAACTATGTATTTTTGCATACATAGGTTTTTACTTAATTAAAAACTCGTAATACATACGGAATGAAAAAGTTTCTGCACTCACATAAATTTAGTTATTTATAAAATTGTCAATTCTTAACATTTTTAGGATTTTTATTTTATTTTTAGATTCTCCATTATTTATTTTTTTACAATTTATGTAATTTTTTTACAAAATTAACTAAAATTTAATATCATTTAACTTCTAGTAAAAATGATTGTTTTGTAAAAAAATTACTTGCGTATGTATATGTAAAAAATAATAATAAACCAAAAATAAAAAATAAATTTTTAAATGTTAAGAATCGGCAGTTTTATGGATTACGAGAAATTTTTATCCACCCTGTATGTGTAAGTATTAATAAAAAATTTATATTCATATTTACTATTTTTCACTTTTAATAAACTGGCTTAATGTTACATGAATATAAAATTTAAATGAAAATTTATTTAATACATATGGTGACATTTTTTCACCTTTTCTTTTTGCAGGCAATTTCACATTTTGAACATCAAAATCATTTTTTATTCGAACGCCTGGACATAAATTAAAAAAAAAATTTTTATATAGCGCATAATGATCATACATGCAGTAAAAGTGAATGATCATTTCAAGTTCCGAGCATACATATTTTCGCAAAAAAATTATCGTCATATATATTAAGAAGAACATTTAATGTACACACAATAATCTCTTATGTTCTTTAATCATATAACGTGCATTTTTATTCTCTAATTCTATTTCATAAATATTTAAAGTCGATAAAATTAAAATGGCAAAAAAAATTTTAAAATTGAAAAATTACCTCATTTTATTATTAAACATAAACAAAAAAATATCTAAATTTTATATTAAAAAAAATTATTTTCTAATCTATTACAACAATAAATTCACGAATTGAAATAAAAACCAATAAAAAAATAAATCATCAACTGGCATGAAAATTACTTTTTCGTAATGTTTTATGCATAAAAAAATCGCCCATAAAAAAATTGTTTATGAGGTTAAAAAAGGGAAGTAAAATTAATTAAAAATAACTATTTTTAATTAGGTATTTTTAAAAGCATTTTATTGTTGTTAATTTGTTATAATTTCAAAATTCTTACTTTTTTTCTTATAAACCTTTATTAAAAAGTATAACAATGTAGGTATATATAACAATAACAAAGATAAAATTTCCATTACATGAGTTTTTAGCTAGTTTAACTTCCCAGGTGATGTTTGAAAATATTAATACAGGTAAACTCGTTTTCAAAATCAAATCAAAAATAACTTTTTTAGATTTTTTTTTAAATTTGTTTAGAATGTGATAATATTTAACGAAAATTAATTACTATTATCTCATGCAAAATCATCGAGAATTGACTTTGGCTTACGTCGTGTCTTTCGTTGTTGCATTTGTTTTAGCGAAGAGGTGCGTAGGAATCGTTGGTACTGTTGCATTATGAAGAGTACACGCTCCAATTCGATTTCCAATTTACATAACGTTTGCTGACCAGCTTTATGTTTGGCGATTTCCTGCTTGTCCCCAGCCGTCAAGTAGACTTCTTCTACTTCTTTAATCTACAAAACATCTAGTTAAAAATGATAAGTATAATGAATAATTTTTACGTCCAACTAATAAAAGGGATAATTGAAGAAACAACTCGGACACAATACCTGTTCTTTTTTGGACTCTTCGTCGAGATTCCCATCGCACTCAATGTTCGAAATAATTGTCTCCATTTTTAGTTGTCGATCTATTAGGGATCTAAAAGTCTCGATACACAAGTATGCATGTAAACAAAACAAAAACACTCGTAATAGTAATTAAGCTTACTCGTATGTGATCGTTTCCCGATTTCGCCTTTTAATAACGTTTCTCATTGCCTAAATTAGCTTTACTAAAATTTTGAGAATTAAAATTAAATTTACAAAAAAAAAACCTTAGACGTAAACATAACCACAGAGCTTAATAGCGACGACAATGTAATTCCATACAAATACAGCGTTCTGGCGGGAGCAAAGTCATTAGTTTTTGCAATTGGCTAAAACAACTTTTACATTTATTTAAAATAATTTTAAAAATGAAATAAACAAATTTAAAAAAATATATCATACGCGAATAGCGATGAAGTTGTTATCCAGCAAGGAATAGCAAACGTTTTTCGCTTCTTTCGAAGAGAGCATAGCAAATTTTTCAATCTGAAAATAAAAAACAAGAATTAATCTAAACAGTTACTAATTTTAAAGACCGGTGCCTTATATAATATAAGTTTTGCATATCCGAAAGATCAATTCTTTATCTAGATCAAGATTTAAAAAAATTATAACAAGACTTTGACTATTAGTCTTAAAAAAATACCTTAAACCCAATAAGGGAAAATGGAATAATTTAATTCTCGTATCTTATTTAATTTAAAAAAGTAAAAACGATATATAAACAATTTCAATTAAAAAAAAATTTGCTGACTTGATCCTCTTCCAAAAAGCCGCGCGTTCTGAGCAGTCGAAAAATTCGCACACCCTTATCGTCAAATTTTTCGCGAATAGCCGACTCAATATGGCCGTAGCACAGCGATTCAACCACCTTTTCGTAATCTTAACATACACAAAAATAAAATTGTTTAAAAATAACATTTTTTAATGAAATTTAATAAAAGAAATTCCGTTAGTAAAAAGCTACTCAATACGTAAATGCCGCCGCCGCTGTCGCCAACTTTCCGAATAACGCCATTAGTTTCCATGCTAAGAAGTGTGAGTTTGTCATTGATCATTTCTCTCTCAATTTTCACCCGATTGGACTTTGCATAAAGACAAATGTCTTGCAACTAAAAAACAACAAATAAATGGTTTTTTATAATCCATAAGTGCATAACAAAAGTCAACTCAAAAAAACTATTTATATCAAAATTATTTCCGTATGCTGTTATGCAAATATTTTTTAAAGTTTAAAGCTTTAAAAATTCTAATCAAACGAGTAAAAAATAGAACAGAGAAAATCGCACCGCTAAACTTAAATTAAATTACCGAAATTGGACTTGATTGTGGCGCGAAAATTTCCGACTTAACCTCGCCAACTTTAACTAGTAATCGAGCCACCTGAGCACATTAAATAATTTTTTAAAGAGAAATTGTACTGTGTTGTTTGGCAAAAGTGACTAAAAATTACTAAAAAAAAACCTGAATAGTATTTCGATCAAAAATCTCGTTCTCTGCAATTGCGTCCACAATCAACTCGTCGCGCAAAAAGCGCTCCATCCGCGGCCAATTCACACGCCAAAGAATTTTCGCGTCCGGTGACTGGTCGTTTTCGCCCAACTTTCGTTTCCTTAAACAAGCTTCCAATTTCACTAAAAATGAATATAATTTAAAGAAACATTCTCACAATAAGAAATGTTTAATCATAAATGCAAATTACCTTGTCCCTCAATTTTCATTTCGTCCGCAAAAATCTTCTCCGGCATTACGAAAGCGTCTTTGAGTTCCTCGAAAATGGGAAAGCCATCATCATCCGATAAAAGCGCTGGGCATCGAATTAGTATTTGCGCTTCTACTAAATTCGCAAATTTTTTGACCGCCTAAAAATATATTTATTTTAAACTTTGGTATGCATGCAGTTAACTAATTTAAAATTTATAAAATTTTATATAAAAGTAAAATAAAATATTGCCATTAAAATTTTTCATTACCTCTTTCGTGTCAATTGCCAACCGTAAACATACACGCTTCACGCAGTTCGAGCACGAAGATTTACCCATAGAAATAACCTCCTCAAAGAGTGTCTCTCCAATGTTTCCAAACATAGTCTTAACGACAAGTGTAGCGCGTGGCACTCTCGCTAGTCGAATCACATTGTTAATAGAGACGCCGTAGACGACGCCACCGCGGCGGGAATGACGGAAATCAAGTAGATTATGATGCTCCATAATAACAAGCGACCGTTTGATCTTTAAAATTTTGGACTGTTAAATGTTTAATAAAAAAAAATCTTTATTAAATTATCACTTCTTTTGACGTCATTTTCGGAATTATATTTCGAATAATTAGCGAAAGAGGATATTCATTCGACAATAGCAATTTTCCAACAGCCGATACATAATAACCAAAATAGTCCTCAAGTATGGCGACGCAAAGATCAACTTCTATCAACGACATCCTTAAATTAATAACAAAATACGAATTTATAAATTATAAATTAATAAAAAGTAATAAATTTCGTACTGTTTGAGCTTTCAATGAAAAACAATTTATTTAAAATATATAGCAACACAAAATTAAAATAAGATCAATTCTATGAGATGCGGTAGTTAATGAATGTCAATTAAGAAAATAACTAATGCAGAGAAATTTCCTTGTAGGCGGTTGAAAGTCATAATCCATTTTTTTGTTTTATAAAGTTTAAAGATAAAAAACATTTATATTTTTGTTTGGCATTATATTTAAAATGTTATAAAAATTAAAAAAAAGGTTTTTTTGCCAAAATGACGAAGCAGTTGATCTTTATTACGTTTTGTTAAATAGATTTCTCGTTTTACATTTCTAATTTAAAAATTAAATTTTAATTTTAAAATTTAAATGTCAAGTATTTTAAATTAAATTCTATTGTAAAATAGCAATTATTTAACTATTTTTAGTTGACTAAATATAAATTGCCATTAATTTCTCATGTTTTAGTGTATATAATGGAACAAAATAAAAAATTAATTCACCGTATATCATCATTGCTAGGAAAAAATAGACGGATCCGATTAAATGAAATAATTCAATTTGCAGTTATTGGCATCACTGTTACATTATTCATTAATTTTGTCATACTTTCATTACGATCTAATTCGCTGTTTTGTGAAATCAATTTATTTAGTGATAATATTAAAAAAACTCTATTTAAATGTCATAATACCATCAATACTCCTACTAAAGAAGTTCGACTTCAATCATCAAAAAATCTAATATGTTACTTCGATGATCCATTTCAGGATGACTTTTCTCTTCAAAAAGTCAATACTAATGCTGGTTTCTTTTTTTATTGAAAATGTATTTATGTTTTTTTTCCATTTTTTAGAGATCACTTTACTTTACCTTCCCCCTCCGCCCCCGAGAATTTTCAAATTTTTATTCTATATTTAGGGGTTTCTAATGTTCCTGAATCCGAATACGATATTCATTTTTATAGGTATAAGACCATTTTATTTAAGATCCAGTTTTTAAACACTTAAGTGCAATAATTTTCACCAAAAAAATTTTATATTTAAACCTAGGCCCAAAATACGCTAATTTCGCGTGTATAAGGCCGGGTGTTTTGAGCCAAATTTAAATTGGCGCTAATGAGTTCATTCTGTTCGAATCGGATCCGTTGAAGTCCAAATTTTGTGCCCGCCTTCATTTCAGTTTCATAAAAGTGGGCACAAAATTGGACTCGCTTGGATTCAATACAACAAAATGAACTCATTGGCGCCAATTTAAATTTGACTTAAAACACCCGGCCCTATACACGCGAAATTAGGGTAAGTAATTTAAGTCATAAAAACAATTGTAGCATTCGTATAAGCCGCATGTAAGAAAATCGATTTAACATTAAAAAATGACATTGGGAGCAAGGCATTTTTTTTACTCGTCATTACAATTTATTTGAGCTAATAAGGAGAAAATTTTTTTTTTGATTTTGATTCATCTGAAAAAAAATAAAAATCCGAATTTTTTGAAATCGTTTAAAATGAAAATTTTTATTAGAAACAAAGATTATTAGTAAAGTTCTGTGAGGTCCGAATTTCGTACGAAACCTACCTACGCTGTACGATAATGGCACTTCCATGCCCTGCATAGATAACAACATAAAATGCTTTTTCTTGAGGCGTAAAAACCATAAAAATCTAGAAAACAAAATTTGACAAATTATGCATTAGAAACGAAAACAACAAAACAAACGTGAGACTAAATGTAAAGCATTTTAAACGATTTTTAAAAAAATTCGGATTATCGACCACAGGGGAATCAAGGCAAAAGATCAAAAAAAAATTTTTTTATTTAGTAGCTCAAAGAAATTGTAATGATGAGTAAAAAAGAATACCGAAGACTACGTGTCTTAAAATCGTCCTAAAAAAAGTTAGAGCTGTTCAAAATCGTTAGGAAAATTGAAATACCCTGTATTTTCTTTTAAAAATTGACTTTTTTTGATCGTAAAATTGGATCTTATCTCTTTAATAAGCTATGATTTTTCTAATTCCACAATATATTATGCAGAATTTCGTGCTCTTTAAGATGGCATTATTATTTTTTCTGAATTTGGATCATAATTCGACTTTTTTTCGATTTAGATCTATTTTTAATTGATCTTTTCATGCGCGGCTTATACGGATGCTACAATTGTTTTTACAAGTTATTTTATTAAAACATGAATATTTCTTTCCATTTTTGTATTTGAAATTGAGTCGTTTTTTGAGACCCCTAAAAATGACCACTTCCACTTGAAAGCAAATATCAAACGTTTGACAAAATCTATCAAAAAATCAAATAGCTCATTCGAAAGAGTACAAAATTTGCTACAAGAAAATAGTAAATGTGAATTTAAAAAAAATTTGCAAGTACATTTTTTCTGGACTTGAAACTTTTTTTTGAGAGGTAAGTCGTTTTTTACACTTACTGTATATAGGAAGTTTGCAAAAATTTTCAAAGACAAAAGTTATGTTTTGAAGAAAAAATGTTATTTTCCAAAATTGGGTCTATCGTAAACTGATCTTATACTGTATTTTCTAAAATGATGATCATCATTTTTTTTCTTTTTTTTCAGCATTCAACATCATTGAAAACCCCCGAATACAGTAACAAATTTAAAAAATCAAAATTTTCTGAAGAGGTCTAGTGTAGTCTTTTTTTATCTTCTATGAAAAATAGAATATTTCAAAAAACAATTTTTTCAGATTTATTATTGCATTCTGCAAAAATTAAAGAATCATCTTGTTACGACGCAGAAGCTTTAGCCGCTGCTAATGCGGCAAGACGTTTTCGTGCAGCTGGCAATTTTAAAAAAGCACAACAGGTGATAGAGCATGCTTTTTTTCTAGCGCCAAAACATCCTGATGTTTTGACAGAATACGGCATAACCCTTGAGATGGCCGATAATAATATAGTTGAAGCTGAAGGATTTTATCGCCGTGCGCTTTTACAGAATCCACACCATTCGGAAGCGTTGATGTTGGTCTAATATTTATATTAAGTTTTCCTATAAATTTCTTAACTTTTTACCTTCAAATTTAAAATGAATTTGAATGTTATATGTTATTCGAAAGTGCATATTTTTGTCATTTTAAGATATTAACTGTTGGATTATGTCGTTGATCAAAAGTTGTCCTTATTTTAGTCATTTCGAGCTTTAAAAATCCATAATTTTCTCTTTGGACAGCTCTAGATTCTACATCGATAGAATCCGTATAATATGCAAAAGTGGGCGAACATTATAAACAATTACGACAAATAAACAAAATAAGTTAATGGAAATACTTCGCTTTATCGTAATTTATCGTGTTAGGATGGGACTGTGTGAGACTTATTTGAATTTTGTATTTTCTTTCATTTGGTTATAACTAATCAAGTTACTATAAAATGTTGCATTCTATTTATTATAGAGAAAATTAGGGTAAATATTATTGTTTTGTTTGTGTTTGATTTTTTCCTTCAATGATATTCATTTTTGTAAAAATTAAATTTTGTTACGAAATTTATGATATGATTTAATAAAAAAAATATTAGTCTATATATATATATATATATATATATATATATATATATATATATATATATATATATATATATATATATATATATATATATATATATATATATATATATATATATATATATATATATATATATATATATATATATATATATATATATATATATATATATATATATATATATATATATATATATATATATATATATATATATATATATATATATATATATATATATATATATATATATATATATATATATCTCCTAATTTACTCCTAATTTTTTTAGAAGACAAGCACGAGTCTCATCATTAGTAGAAGATATTGATACTAAAATGTTGTTAGAAATTTATAGAAAAAAAGATATTTTTCTCAAAATTCCTCGCAATAATTCTGGCCTTAAACGTGCAATGCGTAAGTAATCTCTTTTTTTCTATACATATTTATCAACGTTTTTTAAAGATATGTACATATGAAAATATATAATGCGTGTGTGTGCAAAAAACAACTAAAAATTTTAGGTGAATCATATATTCAACATATTTATCATACGGTAGCACTTGAAGGAAACACAATGACCTTAATGCAAACAAGGCAATTTTTATATGCATAAGTTTTTTCTTATAAGTAAAATTTGTTACTATTTAAATGCTATTTTTAATTATTAATAGCAACCATTAAAAAGTTAAATTTTTTAAGATAGTCAAAACTTTTGACTCAAAAGCTACTAAAAAAACTAATTTTTAAAAAATAAAATAGTCTTGCAAATTATAATTGCGATAATGTAAATTTGTACTAAACTTTTATATATTAGGTCTATCTTGGAAACAAAACTAGCTGTTGCTGGTAAAAGTATAATTGAACATAATGAAATTCTTGGGATGGAGGCCGCACTACGTTATCTCAATAGAAGCCTTACAAACATAGGAGAAATTACACTTGAAGTAATTTTATAATATTAATTCTTTATAATATTAATTCTTCTATTTTAATAATACTATTTTATAACGCAATGTTTACTTTAGCACATTCTTGATATTCATAAGCGGGTGCTTGGTTATGTGGATCCGCTTGCTGCTGGAGTAATTAGAAATACGCAGGTATACGTGGGTGGGTTTACACCACCGGCACCAGAAAATATTCCAGCTGCAATGAACGAATTTATTGCCTGGTTAAATGATGAAGATACATTGGCCATTGATCCGGTTGAATTAGCAGCTTTAGCTCATTACAGACTAGTACATTTAAAATTACCTAATTAAAATTTTGCTCTTTTCCAAATAAAATAAAAATTCTTTAGGTTTTCATTCATCCATTCGTTGATGGAAATGGACGAACATCGCGTCTTTTAATGAATTATATTTTAATGCAAGCAGGCTTTCCCCCTGTTATCATTAAAGTAAGCGACAGATTACGTTATTATTCTGTTCTGAAAAGTGCTAACGAAGTCGATATTCATCCATTTATTCGTTTTATTGCAGAAGGAATCGATCGTACACTCGAGGTCAATTAGTATAATATATTGAAAATTTCTTTGGTAAAAATATGCGTTTTTAGAGTTTTATTACAAGTGCAAGTATGGTATGCGATATTTGTACATCAACGCTAGAATCCAACGAAAATAATAATTTAAATATAAAAAACAAAAAAAATGAAAAAATGGATGCCGAAAATTCATCTCCAAACATTATAATGTTATCTTAAAAGTGTACAAGTATGTACACTTTAAATGTTAACAAGGTATCTAAATATGTAGATTATTTCTGCAAGTTTGATAATTTTTTAGCATACAAATAAATAGTAAATGTAAATATATATTTTTTAGATATTCTTGTTTTTAAATTAAATGTTTATAAAATATCATTTTTTATATTGTCTTTAATTTTATAAATTTGCTGTATATGTTTGTATATAGGAAGACAATATTTTATTTTTACGGGTTTATTTATTTGAATGAAATAAATAACAAAAAAATTTATAAATTTTATTTTGCATTTTTTACAATTTAAATTAATTTAAATTTTATGCATTTAATGATGTTATTAAATTGACAGATTATTGGCAGTATGTATGTTTAAATGAGATATCGAAGAAACATAAAAAATAAATTGAAATACAATTTATTATTAACTCTAAAATAGCTAAATGAAAATTTTCCTGGTAAAATAAATAAAAATATCTTTTAATTTTTATGTTGCTGAGAGACTTCATTAACATATTTAGAAGCTGATGGTACGCTTGAAGAAGCGAGCACATTATAACCGCCTTTTGATGCTGGATGAACAGAGACTGAACTGACAGATGTCTCGACTGATTTGGCGGCAACTTGCACTAGCTCTTCGACAGATGCTAGACCTTTGTTATAACTTGCAGAGATAGAGTTAGCAGTTACATTTAAAACTGAGGCAGCTGATGAATAAGTTGCCGATGGAAGCTTATTCACATAACTTGATGTTGACGAAATATAAGATTGTGGAGTGACAGAATTTGAGTTTACATTAGCATAAGGTTTAACATAAAGGGTTGATTGTTGTTGTTGTTGTGTATAATTCGGTTTCTGGGCATAGCCGTTTTGCCCATAATTTTGTTGTGGATATGCATGATATGATTGTTTTTGTGGAGCAGCATAATTTGAACTGGAAGCATAGCTTTGCTGCGAATGACTCTGATATTGTGGCTGCGCATATTGATTTTGTGGTTGCGCATATGTTTGTTGTTGAGCATAACCCGAATAACTTTGTGAGTTCGGTTGAAAATAACTTGTTTGATAATTATATTGTTGAGGTTGTGTATAACTTTGAAAGTATCCATAAGATTGTTGTCCACTATTAATAGATTGTTGTCCATAATTATAAGATTGTTGTTCATATGGTTGAGCATAACCAGAATATCCATTATTCTGTTGACCGTAACTGCCATGGATTTGTTGTAAAAAACCATAATTCTGCGGTTGAGCATATCTACTGTAGCCGCTATAAGATTGTTGCTGACTATATGCTTGCGGTTGCTGAACATAAGATTTCGGTTGTTGATAGCCATAATATGTTTGTGCATATGATTGTTGAAGAGCTGGTTGTTGATAGTATGATTGTGGTTGCACATAAGATTGTTGCGGTTGAGCATATAATTGTTGTAATTGTGCATAGGACTGCTGTGGTTGGTATTGTACATATGAATTTTGCTGCGCTGGAGCAGAAGCAAAATAATTGTTCGATGGTTGTGTAGCGTAAACCTTCGGCGACGTCTGAAAATTGTTTTTATAAATTATAAATTACATGACGTATTTGAAAAAGAATGATAAAAAATAAATTCAAAAAATCAAGCTTACATAAGCCTGTGATGGCGGCATTACAGCATAGCTTCCGCCTAATCCATCGGCAAACGCTTTTGCAATACAAAAAAACGTGATATACACAAAAAAACCAACAGCCATATTATTAGCCTGTAAATGAAAATATGTACAATATAAATGTGGTATTAGTTAATTAAAATTAAATTTACATAAAAATAAACAACAAATGTCTCAATAAAACAATTAATTTTTTTAGCTGCAACTAATGATTAGGTTTAGATTTTTTAATTATCTAACTATCAGTACTAGTGAATTATTAGATATTGATAAAAGACATTAATTTATGAAGCGAATAAAAAATTTCTAAAATGGATGTGAATTTTAATTCTCATTTATTTCTTCATTAGTTTAAAAATATTATTTATTTTCTAAATGATTCGAGAATTTAGAAAAAAACACTTAACTTTTTCAAAATGCTACATGATTAAATTCTTTTACATTTTAAATTTTTTCAAGATGTTTATATAGACTTTTTCACTTTTCATATCAAGTGAGAATTACAGCATTAAAGCACTGTGCACGTGTAACCTCGATTATGTGCATTTTTAGTTGAATAGTTCGAATT
Organism: Bradynema listronoti; assembly: GCA_024678965.1. Lineage (NCBI taxonomy): Eukaryota > Metazoa > Nematoda > Chromadorea > Rhabditida > Allantonematidae > Bradynema > Bradynema listronoti. Next base: position 716,250 of record JANLNO010000001.1, on the reverse strand, counting down.
CGATTTCACTGAAAATTTCATACGTCCACCATCAATTGATATATTACCTAAAGTTTGGAAAAAATTTTTTTCAATTGCAAGATATAAGTCAGCCTATTCTATTTTCTACGTCTATTCCGTTCCGTTATTTTTGCTATTTTAGTTGTTAATTTATTTGCCCTATCTGACTTAATCGTTTCGTAAAATATTTTCTGCTCTTTAATACTCTAAGTTCGGGTAAATAAGACGCGACCGCTCGAAGAATTTTTGAATCTTGACTTGGTCTTCATTCTATTATTTTGTGTTTGTGAAGCATGAAATTTAATAAGCATCTTTATTAAAGCAGGCCCAAACTGTAGTTTAAAGATTTTGAGCTAAGCTTCGTTTATAACAGAATAAAGACCAAGTCAAAATTCAAAAATTCTTCGAACGGCCGCGTCCCATGGGTAATTCGCCTTTTTTGGCAGAATTTTTTTTTTTTGTATTTTCACTTGAATTTTTCATCAGTAATAAACATTTAGTTTATTTTTCAAAGTATTCTTAGAAATGACGCAATAAACATTTAGTTTATTTTTCAAAGTGTTCTTAGAAATGACGCAATTTTTCAATAGCGAACAACACCCAAAGTGATTTATTCCTCTTGGTTGTTTCACTGTCAAAAATTGGAAAATTCCTTTACTCGACATTGAATTTACGAAAAATTAAACAATTTACAAAAATCTTCAAAGAAAATTATCTAGAACTAAAATACAAACAATTTATAAAAAAGTTAATGCAAAAATAATATTTATGTGTGAATACTAAAGATTTTCAAATTGCGATGTAATTCTTTAATAAAATGAAATATATTTATTAATACCCGTAAATATAAAATAAATAAAAATATTCATTTTCTAATTTACATTTATTTATATTTTTCTCTTTAGTTTCATTTAAAGTTAATATTTACTATTAAATTTAAAAAATGTTTACATATAAATTGACTATTTAAAACCTCAAATAATATATTAAACTCAACATTCTGTTAACAAAAGTTTACATTTTAAAAATTTACCAATTGTATTGAAAAATTCTTTTAAAACTTTTTGAAAAAAAACAAATTATTAATAAAGATGTAATTTTTATAGTTAGTTTTCCACTTAAAATTGCACTCCCTATTTTATTAAAACAATTTTTAAAAGTATGCATAGAAAAAATTTTTTGCATACGCATTAATGAGGTTCAGGAACATGACCGTCGACGTAGAAGTTCCGCGTTATCTTTGGTAAAGTTACGCGAATACCGTCCAGCTCCCGATTAAGAATTATCTGACATGAAAGTCGGGAGTTGGGTTTGAGCACGGGAGCCATGTCCAACATGTCTTCCTCATCCTCAGTTGGGGTTGGCAGCTTGTCGTAATAATTCTCATCGACATAGACGTGACAAGTACAGCATGCAAGAGATGCCTCGCAAGCACCTTCTATCTCAATGTTGTATCTAGAAATAAATACATTTGAATACTAGTAAACAAAAAGGATATACATTTAAAAACAGGCGAATAGCCAAATAAATATTTCAAAGGTAGTCCGCGTTAAATGTTAAAAAATATTTTTTGGGTCTATATACAGATATTGTAACTTGTATTACAGATTTTTTTCGGTGCTTGATCGATCATTTTCATTTTATATAAATCTTATGTATTTATTGATCAAGCAAATAAATTATAAACAATTACAAAAAAAACTACCTATGCGCTAAATACATGACATTATCGCCAATCTTTCCGCGAATATGTTTTTCTATACTATCACGTTGAACGTAAGTAATGTTAACAATTTCGTCATTCGATTTTGGGTCTTCATATTCATAATCACCGTTCAGTTTATTTGACGTTGTCGATAATAAACGGCTTCTAGTAAATGAAGAAATTAAGTGGCGAAAATTTACTCGAAGCATTTCACTAAACACTTGGCTTTAATGACCCCAACATTTTATTAAATGCATAACAGGGTGTGCAAGTTATCACCATTATTTGATTTTTGTTTATTTTTAATCGATTTACCCAAATTTCGAAAATTTTTTATTATTATTACGAATTCAATTTATCCGGAAATGCCTACTAAGAACTCTACTAAGAAACCATAGGGAAAAAATTTTTGAACCGCGATACCTCATTCGAAAGCTCTCATCAAGCTGATTAAGAATTGTATAGGAACTATAGTCCAATTTTGCTTGTCCGTCGAGTTACAGTAGATTGAACGAAAATCTGAACCAAAAGGGAAACCAAACACTTTTTTTCCAATTTTTCGTTTTGTGTTTAAAACTCAAAATTTAGACTGAACCTTAGGCTTAGGCTTAAGCTTAGGCTTTAGGCTTAGTTTTGTAAAAGAAGTGCTTGGTTCCCGCTTTGGTTTAAATTTTCGTTCAATCTATCGTAACTCGGCGGGGAAGCAAAATTGGGTTCCTATACAATTTTTGAACAGCGTGATGAGAGCTTTCAAATGAGGTATCAGTTTCTGTTAAAAAAATTTTTCTTCTGTGGTTAAGGGTGGTCCTCAGTAGGGTTCTTAGGAGACATTTCCGTATAAACAAATATTGAATTCGTTTTCAAGGCCCAAAATAACTCCCAAATACAATAAAAAATTTTCGAAATTTTGGGGGGGGGGGAATAAAGTAAACTGACCTCTGTTTCATTAGGCCATTAAATCAAAAATAAATCGTATTATTAAAAAATATTTTTTAAACTAAAATAATAGATGGATGTATGGTAATTTGTGCTCCCAACACAATTGCAACAATTGCAAATTACAATATTTCACGGAAAATTCTGAATAAAAGAATAAATTTCAAAATTTATTTTTGGCTATTTGCTGTATTTCGTAAAATTATTTTTGTTTTTGGTTGAAGAATTTATTATCAGGTATTTGAATTTTTTTAACGTTGCTTAATTTTTTAAATTTTAATGTTTTTAGTTTCTTGTAACTACCTAATTGATTATTTTTTGTTTAGAATGAAAGAGGAAAGCATTAGCGCCAGTTCATCTTCAACAACGAAAATCTCATTTAAAATTCCACTAAAGCCGAAGAAAAGCACGAACTTTGAGACTAACATTAAATTCGTTGAATACAATTCCAATGATGACGGTGATTTATTGGAATCAAGAAAGCGGGCTGTTACTTGTTTGGAAAATGGTGTTATTAAAGGGTAATTTTTTACTAAAAATTGTTATTTGTTATTTGTTTAAGTTTTTTATTAGTCGATGGAGGAATTTTGTTGATAGTAGATATATGCCATTAGGGTTGCGACTGAATTAGTATTGATTTAATGCCAGTAGTTATATGAGTTTAGAAAAATTATATTTTTTTATTTGAAAACATTTATAATTTATTTTTTCAGCGAGGAATTAGAAAGGAAAAAAGTTAAAAAAGAATATTGCATAAATATTGAGAAGACGTATGATTGGCGAATACAAAAGTTGCAGAAGCTTGTCGAGTTGAATGAGGCAACCGACGATGATAAGGCTCGTCTCGCGCTTATGCTCGAAGCATTTGGAGGCGCTTCTTTCGATAACACTACAGCGAATACAAACATAAAGGTATGTTTTAAAGAATTTATCTTTAGAATAAAATAATAAAAAAAAATTTCTGCATACTTTTGATGTTGACATGTTTTTGTATTTTTAAAGATAATTCCATTAGATATTTGTATTATTTTAAGAAAAAAGCTAATTGAAACTTTGAGTTTTTAAAATGAAATTATTGGAATGATGGCTCGGAGAAATCTGAAAATTTATCATATTGTCAATTGTAAAACTCCGAATTTCAAACTCGTTTTACACGAATAAACTTTATAAAATCCCAATCGTGAATTATTCCAATTTTTAATGCAAGTTATTTTACTTTTTTGCTATTTTAGACAATATCCGCCGAAGCTGGCAACAATGAAGTGGGCTCGTTGCTTGACGCTGACTACGAAGCGGTTCCGATCGGCGAGTTTGGGCGAGCATTTTTACGCGGCTGCGGATGGAAAGAAGGCGAGGGCATAGGCCGAACGAACAAATGCGTCGTTCCATTGCACATCACAGAGGCCAGACCCAAAGGACTAGGCCTAGGTGCTCATGTTTCCAGCCAGCCACCCCCCTCAAGATCATCAAAAAATGGTATGTGATAGCAGAATTAATTTTATTTATTATTTTAAATTTATTCCATTTGAATATTCGAAGATATGCTTATCAGTAATAAATCGATTTAAAAAATTGGAACATTTGTATGTAGAATAAGGGAATTTAGATAATTACATATAATGATTATTCGGACAATATCAAAAAAGGTTTAGGCGACGAGATGGATACGACGTTGAAAAAATACAGGCGAGTAAAGATTACCGCCGGACAATACAAGGGCGTATACGCGGAGGTACGGTCATTAGACGAAGACAATTCGAGCTGTTTTGTAGAATTGTTGAACGGTCGAGGTGAACACAACGGGAAGATTATTCGGGTCAGTAAATTCTTCGTGGAGCTGCTTAGCGATGGAAAAAAGCCCTCATCCTCTTCTTCATCCTCATCCAAAAAATGATTATCTTCCATTTTTTGCTGAATACCTCTACCAAAATAAATGGTATCATTATACACAGTTCTCTTTTTACTATACATTAAAAATTTTAATACATACACATCGATAAATAATAACAAAATAGACACTTGTGTACATATGTATATAGTATGTTCGTTATTTACATGCCAAACGTGCCATTGAAAAATCTGCAAATAAATTTTGTCTCCAAAAAAATGAAAGATACTATTGGGTAAGCATGCGTCTAATGAATTCGATTGTTTACGGACATAATCGATGTTTATTTAAGACTTCTTTTTTTTAAGAATTGATTTTTTGTTTGTATGCACATATATATCTTTGCTTAAACGGTATTATTAATAATGGATGTAAATGAAGAACAAACAAATATAGAAGTGGACGAAGATATTGGCGATAAAATTCAGATTCTTATAATATTCCCTGTCGTGTTTATGGCCTTGACGATGTTTCTCATAGTTAATAGTCCCAGTAACTGGTCAATATTCTGGAATAATTTACTTAATACACCAATTGATGCGCGTCATGCAATACGCGGCGCCTCAAGTCCGAATTTTTATACGCTGTTTAATAACGGACCTCGACACTTGCTCACGCTGGTTTCATTTATGTCATAAAATAAAAATGTGGTACTTATGGAGTTTCAAAAAAAAAAATATAGAGAGAAAACCGCATAAGTATTGAGGATGTTAGGTACATTGACAAACAGTAAGGAATTTTAATTTAGAAAATGTTATATCTCGCATACGTTCAAGCAGTAGAAAATAATTTAGCTAATCAATTAAAGGATGCGAAATCGCGTAAGGCATTAGTGAAATCTTTTTTTAACGGTGTTACACTTAACACTATTCATATCGAGAAGGTATGTGTATATGTACAATAAAATTTGGTAACCGATTATAAATTATTATTTATAAATGTAGATGACGAAGGTGCTCGAAACATTTTCCCTATCAAATTTGGATATTAAGCGTAAGCATATGATTTCATATGCCAAACAATTTTCCACAAAAGATTTTCGACGACCATTTGCTGCAAAAGTTAATAAATTTCTCATTCATTTTGAACAGGTTGCTGCTGCAAAATATAATCTTACGAAAAATAGCTATATTTATTTTTTGCTAGATTTTTATAATGTTACTGAATACAGCGTAGCTAAAAAGTTTTGTTACAAAATTTTCAACTTTAGTAATCCATAAACAAATAAATTTCGAATACATATTTTTAGGATTTTTTAAAATTATTATTTTCTGATTTGCCATTATTTTTTACATATTACAAGGAGAATCCTGCCTTTAATAGATGAGGACGGTCATGTTCATTTTATTAGCCAAAATAAATGTGATCTACTCGCTAATATATTTACTGCATCATTTACCGAAAATAATGAACCGTATTCACATTCTACGCTAACATAAATTAATGACATTAAATTTTCCAGTTGTTAAGTCTTTAAAATGCTCAAAAAACTCCCAAAAAAACTCAATATCACCCGATTCTATATCATTTAATTTTCTGAAAAATTGCAAAGATAGTCTCTCTATAATAATAACCAGTTTATTCCGATTTATTCTAGACGAAAGAAAAATTTTAGAAATATGGAAGACTTTTTATGTTATTCCCATTTACAAGAAAGGTCACAAAAAACTGGCCCGAAAAACTATCGTCCAATTTCATTAACATGTATATTATGCAGAATTTTCGAAAAATACTGACAAAAGAAATTACAAAATTTTTGCATGAACAAAAGTTTTTCTCTTTTGAACAATTTGGATTTCTTAGTAATAAATCAACTATCACCCAATTTCTAACTTCAATGAATGACTGGTATAATGCCTTACAAAACAAATCTTGCACTAACATTATTTACATTGATTTCGCGAAAGTTTTGGACACTGTCAATCACAACCTTTTTTTTATACTTAAACAAATAGACATAAACGGGAAAATATTTGACTTGATAAAAAATTTTCTTTCCAATTAAAAATAAATAAATCCTTCCAATTAAAAATTGATGACAATTTATCCAAATCAATGACTGTGAAGTCTGGAGTACCTCAAGGAAGTATATTGGGTCCTTTACTATTTTTGATTTATATTAATAATCAACCAAAGGAAGTAAAAAAAAATTTGCTGATGATGTTAAGTTACATATTAACCATATTAACGACCAGAATATAGAAAAAGTCTTATTATCCTTAGAAGGGCAAAAGACTGGAAACTGCAAATTGCATCTAATAATTATTTTGCACTTTACCTTGGTAAAAATAATAACCATAAATATTTTCTTAATAATGTTGAAATATCATCGTCAGGATTTGTTAAGGATCTTAGGATAACTTTAAACAACAAATTAAGTTTTTCCAAACATATTGGGCATATTACTAGAGCAGCTTATTTAAAATTAAACCAGATTTTTTGTATTTTCAAAACTGTGATTAATTCAAGCTTACAAAACTTTTGTTAGACTACAATTAGAATATGCATCAGAAGTATGGAATCCACTCAACAATTTTGAAATTAATAGAATTAAAAAAATACTAAAGACCTTTATTTTCAGAGCTTTTAAGAAATGTGAAATTAAAATGACCAAATAAGATAACTACGAAAGAAGACTCATAATTTACAAGACCTGAAAAGTAGACGTACTCTACTTTTTTTTAAATCATGGTTTATAAAATTTTGACTTATACCACTCATCTTCTGGATATATCTTGAGAAAAATATTATGAGTAATAGAAGGGCTTTATCCTTACGAAACCAAAATACTTCTTTTAAAAATCGTAATTTCTTTGTCAGAACAATTAATCCTTGGAATAAAATATTTGAAGAAATAATTCTCAGTAATAATTCGATACATATTTTCTAAAAAACTTTTCAGAAAATTTCATTAAAGTTACAATAACCGATATACTGTAGCGGACCCAATCCAAAAAGATTTCTAGAGCTCATGGTCCAGAATGCTTATAAACGAAATTTTTTCAAAATCGGTTTAGTAGTCTCTGAGATATAGAGCCTCAAACAGCATACAGTACTTTTGGATCGATTTAGATCTTTCTTGCGGCATAAAATTTATAATAGCGATTATAATCGTGAGTAAAAAACACATATTAGAACACATTTTAACAGTTTATAGTAGTTTATAGGGCAACAACTTAATAAGATATTATTAACATCGAGCAAATTCTACAAAATTTTACAAAATAAAAAAATTTTTAAATTTGGTCGAAAAATAAAAAAGTTATTAAAAAACAAACAGTTATAATGGGGAACCCTGTATGTTTGGAATTAATGGGATCATTTTTTACCAATAGGATTTTTTGAAGTTTCTTGGCCCTTTTGATTTTTTGATGTTGCCGATAATGTCGTGTAACAGTACCATGTGCTGCTTCCGCTTCCAACGTTTTTCAATCAGCGCACATTAACAATTTATCTGATACCGAATATACATGTATTCGGCTTTAGATTTTTTAATTTTGCGCTGCAAAATTTGTAAATAACAAACAGTTTGCTTTTTTAATACATTTTATATGGGTTATTTTTCAAAAATAAAAAGAAAACAAATCATATACCTTAATTTCGCGTGTATAAAGCCAGGTGTTTTAAAATTTAAATTCGCGCCAATGAGTTCATTCTGTTGTGTCGGATCCGTTGGAGTCCAAATTTTGTGCCCGTTTTTGTCTCGGTTTCATAAAAAAGTGGGCACGAAATTTGAACTCGCTTGGATCCAATACAACAAAATGAACTCATTGGCGCCAATTTAAATTTGATTCAAAAAACCCGGCCTTATACACGCGAAATTAGGGTATTTTAAAATTTTAATATTTATTTAAAAAAATACCTTGGGTTCTGCAAAAAACATCACATAAACGTATAATTTTTTGAATTTTATTGCTATGACTTTAAGTTTTAAAAAAATTTATTTTCTTCCTTTTATAAATTAATACTTAAGTTCAAACATAATTTTAAGTAAAAAATCTGAAATGAGCGTTAGAATAAACAAGATACAAATCTAGACTTGAGTTAGATCTGAAATTAAATTAAAATTTAGGGTTAAGACTTGATTGAAACAAAAGAAAAAAAACAACCCCAAAAAGTGTATTTGAAAACATTAAAAAAGCACATTTAAAAAGTCCAATTTTTTTTTGTATAAAATGATAAATTAATCATCTTTATTAATTTAAAAAATCAACAACATGTGTACAATATATAGATAATTTTGAATAACCAGAAGTAATTACAGGGTGGCGCAAAAAAACCGTCAATGACATTATTTGCAATAACAACTTTATTAACGATGAAAATTAGAAACTAACAATAAATATCAATAAAGAACAACTTGGGGTATAATATATTCAGCTGGTTTCGAAGTGTCCTCCTTGTGCGTCTCGGCAGAGCACCAAACGCCTCCAAAAATTTTTCTGCTGCGCCACGCACCTCTTTCGGCGACAATCGGTCCCATTCCCGACGCAAGGAACACTTCAGCGCCTCCAAACTTTTGTGGGGGCCTAGCCTCCAAAATGGACCAAATGCTGTAGTCCATCGGATTGAGATCCGGCGAGTACGGCGGCCATTCCGACGATGTGATGAAGTCTGGAAAATGAGCTTTGCACCAGTCCTGAGTGATTTTCGCTTTGTGAGCAGGCGCGGAGTCCTGTTGGAACGTCCAATTTGCATCGCCGAAGTGCTGCTGGGAACACGGAAGCACTACGGCCTCGAGAATGTCGCGGCGATAGACTTCTTGGTTGATTTTGACCTATTGATCCACGAAAACCAAAGGTGTCTTGCCGTTAGCACAAATTCCAGCCCAAACCATCACGGCCGCAGTATTTTGGCGGTGTTCGACGATTGCCGACGTGCCGGGGACATTTGCGGACCAGCTCCTGTCGTTCTGGTGATTGTGAGCTTGTTCGACGGTGAACAGCTTCTCATCCGTGAAGAGAATTTTGTCCCACTGAAGAGGAGCGTGGCGACGAAGAAGTCTTTTGCATCTTTGAAGTCGTACGCGCTTGTTGTTGTCGGTAAGGAGCTGCACTTTTTGGAGCTTGTAGAGCTTGAGATGGAGATCATCTTTGGCTATTCGGAGTACAGTTCGCCTGCTGATTCCTGTCTCCCGAGCGATTTTTCTCATGGACACTCTCGAATTACGCCTAACTCGCTCTCGGATGAGTTCCCGGTTCTCCGCGGTTCGTACGGTGCGCTTTCTACCGCTTCCTGGACGGCGGCCATCGTGACCAAGCTCCTGGAATCGTTTGATAGTGCGGCAAACGATCGCTGGGTCGATTCGAAGCGAACGCGCTATCTCACAGTTGCGTTTTTTCAGCTTGTGTAACGCCAAAATTTGAGCACTTTGTTTTGACATTTCTAAAGAAATACTAAACAAGCACATAAAAATATCAAAATTTACAGACTTGTACAAAAAAATACGGAGAATAAGATAAGATAAAAATAGAAACAAAAAAAGTACAAACAATCGCGTCGGGACACAACAAATTTTATTGACGGTTTTTTTGCGCCATCCTGTATGTATTTAATTTTTAAATTTTTTTTCGATTAACAAATTTAGTATTTAGAAAAATTTAAGTTAAATATAAAACAATTACCTAATTAGGTAAAGAAAAAATAAATAAAGATAATTAGATACATATTATGAGTATACGAGGGTTTCAGGCCGACCTACTGCCGTCTTTCAAGCCTCTTTGTGTTTTGTGTTGAATCGCATTACAACTCAAAAAGAGTTGATAAAATTCAAAATTGGGATCAAAAGCAATTATCGTATTCAAAATCAGCACTCTTGAAAACCTCAGTATGATAATTTTTGAAATGATTTAATACATTTTTCAAACAGGATCAGGGGTAATCTTTTACAAGATCCCAGAAGGATCTAAAATATTATCATATTTTAAATGCAAGCCGCATCGGGAGGGTCAAAATATTTTAAATGCGAGCCGCATCGGGAGGGTCAACTCCCGAGCGCAAAATTTGAGGTAATTCAAGTGAAAATGAATGGGTGAAAAATCGTGCACAGACAAACATTAAATGATGAATAGTATTATTAGATTTACAATAATAAAAAATAAGATAATCGACAATAACATCTTTCCCGAAGAATATATAAAATATAACCTTATTAATGTAGATATATAAATGCAATGTAAGGAGAAAAAAAGATAAAGATCAAGACTTTAATCACATAAAAATAGATCACAATAAACTTAAAAGCAAAAATTTTGTTTTTAATCCTCCGTTGATATGCGACATTATTTATTGCAGAATGACTAAATAAAACTTACATATAATATAGGTATGTAATAATGATATATTCAGATGTGATTGAAACTGACATTTTGGTAAATTATTTTTTTTCTATGTAATACAAGTTGATCAGAAAGTCCTTTTGTACATAAATGTAAAAATAACTACTATATAAAATTATTTAATGCTGACCAAAGATGCTAAGGCCATTTCCATTTTTTATAGCGCCTTGGTCTGCTCAAACGATGACAATAAAGTCGGCGAATGTCGATAATATATGCACTATAAAATTTATGTTATTTAAGGATCAATCATTTTTATTTAAATCAATAAAATATTCATAAATTACCTAGAATTAAATTTTGGAACCATGTGTATGTTAGTGATGAGATCAAATGCTATCATTTCTTCATCGTTTTTGTCCATAATTTCTTCGCCTTCAAAATATTCGCCGGCATGAATAGTAACATTAGAATATAGTGGTTCACTTATCTCATCCAATGCTTCAAACTCGCAACATTGTACGTACAAACTAATAATTCATTCGTAAATTTATATATGTATATTTATTAGGTTTTTATTATAATTACAAAGAATATATGTAATAAATGAATTATTATTGATAATACATAATTTATGTAATTAATAACTTACGGCAGATATTTTCCCAAGCTTTTATCAATGCCACCAATCCATGAATTTTTGTAGGTACATGAATTTCGTATAGCTCGTTCATCACACTCCTTAAAAAAAATTTTTTTGAAACAAATTGGCAAATTATGTAGATAAAATAAATTAATCTTACTGCATATAATTTTTCAAAACAACTTGGTCTTGAACATAATAATGTTGGTTGACCATTTTTATGAATTTCTATACCGTATGGTATTCGATTGTTTCCACAAAAGTGTGAAACAATTTTATTTACATACATTATGATTACGATTGTTTTCAGTGTCGATACGTGGCAATATCGGCACAAATTAGAAATCTGCATTTGTACATTAATCTGATTGTCCCATCTAAATTACACATAATACTAATTTTCATTGATCATAAAAGACCATTATTAATGAAATAAAAATAAATATTAAAAAACTAAAATGTTTTCTATTTTAGATACATATTCTTCTGAAATAAGATACATATGTATATTAATGTTATATTCATGCGGCTATAACTCGATTTCATTTTCATTTTTCTTAACAATGCGAATACAATATAACTGTCCGAATACAATATAACAATCCGAATACAATATAACTCGCTACACAAGACATCTTTTCATTACGTATTTCTCGTTGTGCAACTTTAGTTTATTTTGTTTTGTATTGTTATTTTGTTTATTGTTTTTTATCATCGCTTTACAATTTATTGATTTTATATACGTAAAACAATGAACATTTTTGATTTTTTAAATTCATAATTTTGCATTAGATATTTGTGTACAAGTAATTTGTTAAATAACAAATTGTTAGATAGTTGAATTCATAAAAAAACTTGCATACATATATTAAATAATGTGCACAAACAAAAATTGTTTTTGTGTCATTGTCGATTTTAGCTAGATATTGGCGCAATCAATCATTCCCATTGCAAGCAAGTAAAAATATAAATTTCTTATTTTAATAAATACATTTTAAAAATATTTAAAATAATAGCATATCAGTAATAATTTTGTACAAATATTTTAGTAGTATTATGTATGAATTTATGTAATGCTTTGTTCTGACTATATATATATATATATATATATATATATATATATATATATATATATATATATATATATATATATATATATATATATATATAAACAGGGTGCGGAAAAAGTTCTGCTAATTTTTTCAGATATTTAAACAGCGCGAAAGTACTGTATAAATAACAAAACAATTTTAATGAATAATTAACAAAGTTTATTAAAACTATAAAGATTACTTTAAACAAAAAAAATTACAACAAATTTTCAAAATTGCCTCCTTCGGCCTCGATACATTTTTTTAAACGCTTTGGAAAATTTCCAACGATGGTCGCGCATTGTTCCACGCTAATCTCGTCCCAGGCGCGTGTTAAAGCCATCTTCAGTGTGTCAACATTGGCGTATCGTGTAGCCGAGATTTTTGCTCCAGGATGGACCACACCGAGTAGTCCATCGGGTTAAGATCCGGTGAGTTAGGTGGCCATACGTCTTTGTTCCAAAATCCCGGAAACAGCTCTTCGCAGGTGACGATGGTCGAGTTGGCAGAATGCGCCGGCGCCCAGTCCTGCTGGAGCACGAATCCACCCGGGCCGAAGTGATTCGTTGCCCACGGCTCCAGTACTTCACGGAGCACTCGCTGCTGATAGCTGGCGGCGTTGATTTTGACGTTTCGCTCAATGAAGACCAGAGGCGTCTTCCCGGTGGCGCAGATCCCGGCCCAGACCATGACCGAGACAGGAAAGTGGCTGCGGCCGATGGTTTTTGCCGCCACAGTCTTCTGCTGCCCCTTCTTGAGAAGTTGACGGCGATTCTGGCGGTTGTGGAGTGGCTCGACAGTGAAAATCTTCTCGTCGGTGAAAAGCACTTTCGACAAGCGACCAGCGCCGATCAGTCGACGCATTCTGCGGCATTTCTGCAGCCGTTTTGCCTTCATCGCTTCATTCAAGAAGTGTACGCGAGCGATCTTGTAACTGCGCAGTCCCAGCTTTTTCTTGACGATGTGACGAACGGTTTTCTCATCAACGCCGAGCTCTTTCGCCATCTTCCGCATGGACACTTCTGGATTTCGACGAATTCGGCATCTCACTTTGTTGACGTTCTCTGGAGTGGTCGCAGTGGTTGGACGACCACTTCGAGGACGGTCCGCAGTCCCTCCTGTCTCCTTGTACCTTTTTACGATCCTGTAGACTGTACTTTGCTCAAACCCAGTCGTTCGAATAATGTCCGCCGTCTTCATGCCAGCCTTGTGCAACTCGACAACAGTGACACGTTCATTTTCACGAGACATAACACGGATTTAACTAAATAAAAACAAAATGAAAACCACAATTTTTAGACCCAAATTTCACAAGGAATTCAATAAAATAATCAGAAATACAAAATAATCACAATGACAAAGCCATAATGGCGCAAAATTAAAATTAGCAAAACTTTTTCCGCACCCTGTATATATATATATATATATAGTCGACGCTCCCATTAACATAAATTCCCATTAACATAAACCTCCCATTAACATAATCGTTTTGGCAACTTGGTTGGTTTTAATGTAAATATCAATAACTAAACTTTCCCATTAACATAACTTCCCATTAACATAACTCTCTCATTAACATAACTCTCGAGAGGAATCTGTATGATATTCAACCCTCTGATTAACATAAAACCGCTTCAGACAGATCCCACTTATCCGATTGTCGAGTTTGTCGTTTGCAATTGAAAAGAATGTGTTGCGAAGTATTATATTTAAAGTGTGCGCGTGCTTAGCACGACATTTTGATTGGCATTCTATTCGTTGTAATTTGCTCATAAAATGTTTTGTTGCAAGATTTAGTATGTCTGGTATGTGGATTATTTTTGATTAATAAAATTGTTTTTGTTGTCAGTGTCTAATACACAACAGAATGACTTATTTTTCCTTTGCAGATGGCCCCTCCAAACAAGAAGCGCAGAGTGATTACACAAGATGTTAAGAAGCAAGTCATCGATGCGTCAGCGACGAAGAGACTGAAGGAACTCAGCGAGGAATTCGAGTTGCCCCTATCGACAGTTCAGACGATTCTCAAGAACAAGACGACAATTCTGCAAGCGATTGACCAGGGAGTAGAAGCCAAGCGATCTCATCTGAAAGCTGTGAAGCAGCATGATCTCGAGACGGCGGTTCTGCAGTGGTTCAAATCCATTACATATTCAGCGATGACGGAGACGTGACGGAGATCGACGACGAGCCGGAGCCACCAGTCGAAGCCGGAGAAGCCAAGAATGCTCTGAGGATTCTGCAGCGATACCTCGATGAAAATTTAGCGGATCCGTCTCTTCAGCGACTGTGCGACAAATTCGACAACTTCCTGTCCGAAGAGAGCGTGAAGAAGCTGAAGCAGAAGAGCATTCTGGACTATTTTGTCGCTTCCAATAGTTGATTGTTTGCCGCTTCAGCTTGAATAAAGAATGCTCATTGGTAGAACTTCCCCATTAACATAATCAAACATTGGAAAACATCAGTCACCCCCCATTAGCATAACTTTCTCATTAACATAACGCTCCCATTAACATAGTTAACGCGCAGTCCCTTGGCGTTATGTTAATGGGAGCGTCGACTGTATATATATATATATATATATATATATATATATATATATATATATATATATATATATATATATATATATATATATATATATATATATATATATATATATATATATATATATATATATATATATATATATATATATATATATATATATATATATATATATATATATATATATATATATATATATATATATATATATATATATATATATATATATATATATATATATATATATATATATATATATATATATATATATATATATATATATATATATATATATATATATATATATATATATATATATACGCGCATGTGCCACTTTAGAGCGAAGAATAAATGGTAGTCGGATGGAGCATGTCAGGCGAATATGGTGGATGTGGTATTGTATCCCAGCCAGGCTCCATCAATTTCTGGCGAGTGATCGTTGCGATGTGAAGATGAGCGTTTTCGTGTAGGAGGTGGACATCGACACGTCTTTTGCGCCTTCTTCGATTTGCTTTAGCCAATTTTTGAAGCTGATCCGCGTAAACGGTAGCTGTTACACTCATCGGCTCTTCCAGAATTTTTTTTTCTGTAACCAAGAGCGTGGAGGCGAATTTTAATGGCAGTATTAACAGTCGTATGGATAACGGTGTCTGGCCCGAAGATATCATATATGTATATGACCGTGCATTACGGCCAAGGCGCCACTCGTAGAAGATGGTTGCGCGAATTCGTAGTTTGTTAATTAAATCATGTCTGGCTTGTTTAATGCTGCAGCATCCTTATATACTCTTAGGTGAAAAGCGCATGGAAAGTTCTAGAAGGTTCTACCATCCAACAGACTTGAAAATGTTTCAATAGTAGGAAAAAAAAATTTTGTGTGTATTAAGTGTAAAAAAATTTCTTTCCAGTCTAATATGTATAACATATGCGGAAAAAACAAAAATTAGTAAATATATGCCAATTCCGTTAAAACACACAATTAAATGAGAGCGCGAATAGAAATGAAACGTAATAAGCATTAGAAAACACATACAGAAAACGATTGCAATATAAGTGAGAATTTGTGCATGGCGAGAAATATGTATTTTTTGCATTTGTTAATATAAAAAAATAGGTTAAATACATTTAGTTGATATGACCAAAACAAAATTCAAATTTATCCTCAAACAATATACACATATAAATTTTGTTAAATATGTATGATAAACGATTTTCATTTATTGCGTTTTTAAAACTCTTCATATATGTACATATAATTTTTTTGAAAAACCGATCATAATGTTATAAGGGCTTCTTAAAATCAAAATCAATTCGGCAATTTTTCGGAATGGAAAGACCCACTTAATTATTCTTAATTAAAAAAAATGTAGGCTTAGATTTTGGGCTTCATATACATATACATAAGCTTATAGTTTAAACTAACTAGGTCCCCTATTCCGAAAGATCGTCCAATTTTCATTTATTAAACATCCATTAACTTTATAGTTTTAGTTTTTTACATCTTAAAAACCAGTTTTTTGAAAAAAAAGATTTCAAATTTTTTTTATTACATTTTAACATTTACATTATTATACAACATTTACATTATTTTTCTGATATACCGAAAATTCGTGTCTCCTCATTATACATTTCGTCCGTCACAATGCTCGATCGGTTATTAGCACTAGTCTTATCTTTAATGAGTTTACGCCACACTGCAGGGCGACCATCACAAAAATTTCCACTGATCATTTTTGTGGCTTCGTATGTTGCACAAATTCGGAAATATTGCTGCGTGTTATCCATGGTGAGAGGATGCCAATAATGTGGGGACCAAGATGGCTCAGATGACTCATTGGGATTTCTTCAAACTTAATTTTTTTAATGATGTTAATTGGAAAAATTTGAGTATTATTAAGTTTTCACCCGTATTTAGCAAAGTTAACAAAAAATGCAGTAAAACGCCTTGAAATTTCCATTTCTTCCGCACTTTGATGAAAATTACCAATAATACCCTTATGGAAAATATATGGCAATTCAGAGCAATGTGTAGCACCTAAACATTGTGTTTACTTTTTTCAAACAACTTATTAATTTCCAAAGTTGAAAAGTTTATGAAATTTAAAAATACCTTTAAAAGGAAAAAGAAAACCCGCTACGCCAAAAGTACGCATATGAAAATGATCAAAAGAGTAAAGAAAGACAGTACTTCCAAAATGTGCCATTTCATCTGCAAAGCTCCATAAGCCATTTACAATTAGAACATCCGAAGCTGCCTGTAATTCGAATTTCTCTTTTTACGAAATATATAATTTTTTTAATACCTTTACACAAGCGATTGTCATTTGTGTGTGATCGTGTTCATTGACATTATCAAAATATAACTTCTTAATACGTGGATTAACCATTTCTATGGACGATATTCCGTTGAGATTCAGTTCTCGTGCGATTACTTTATGTGCTTCACCACGTAACGAATTTTTTCGAGGTGCGATTGCCGCTAAATGAATTTGTCCAAATATATTTCGATAAAATACAGAGTGCTATAAAAGTTTTTTATAATAAAAATGAATATTTTTTTGTAATGAATATTTTTTTAATATGTATATATTGTGGGTTAGCCATTCAATGCGCTTTCAAATGCTATATCGGATGCCTAATGAGCGTAAAAATAATTTTTTGTTGCGCAGATTTCTTGAAAAAGTGCACTTCACGCTTTGAAAAAGCCCATAACGTCCAAAACAATAGAGTGCTTTCTACTTGATCTTCGAAAGAAATCTGGGATTTTAAAGGCAAGACCTTGTGCTAATCCCCATAAATCGATGCAGTTCTTAATGCGTGATTTGGTAAAGAAATGGGACAAAATCGGGCAAAATGCCGTGTGTGCCACTGTAGAATTTAGAAGGCCTGTGTGAACGCAAATGGAATAGTTTTCGAAAACGACCTTTAATATGTGAAATTTTATGCTTTTTCCAATAATATTAAGCATTTCGTTGTTTTTGTTAATAAAAATTTGAATATAAAATTTTTATTTTAAAAATTTCCGAACTTTCATCGCACCCTGTAAAAAAATCTGTTTTACTGTACAAAAATTTACTAAAAAGAAGTCCTTCATATTCGGTAATGCCAGTTATTATTATTTTTTTGGGTGCTTCCGAACGAAGCTCGTTAAGTGGACGTGGTAAAAAGTCTCCATCAATAACAGGCGTAAGATCAAGCATGCCGTTTCGATTAATTGAGAAACCAGATTTACCGACCAAACTCAATTCAAGTAAATGAGCAGGCTGCTTGCGAAAAAATTCAACAAGTCTTTGATTTTGCTCATCCAATGATACTAGAAAAATCTTAATTATTTATTATATCAAAAGATAATTCTTTACATTTCTTTACATTGTTCATCAAGTTTGAATCCACATTGCTGAGCGTATTTTAAACAAGCAGAACGCACATGCTGTGCATCATTTAGAGCAAAAGAGCACGAGGCCGAACCAGACATCACAATCATTTTTTGAAAAAGATCTTAAATTGCCGATATATATACTTTCTGTTATAAAATGTTAAATAGTATTAATAATAAAAATACCTCGCGAGTATGGAGAAAGAGCTAAAAAATCTGTAGATGCAGCGCCAGCGCTTTGTCCAAAAACAGTAATATTTGTAGGATCACCGCCAAATGAGGATATGTTATCGTAGACCCAACGGAGGGCGAAAGCTTGATCCCATAATCCCATATTTCCTGGTGCATGCCTATCACCCGTGCAAAGAAAACCGAAGAAACCCAACCGATATTGTATTGTTACTACAATAACTCCTTTTGTACATAAATTTCTAAAAAAATCTCTTTTTAAATTAGGTAAGCGTGTACATAAATGATGATATTTGTTTACCTGCAAATACCAATATCTCCATAATGAGCGGCGGAATGAACGACAAATCCACCACCATGAATAAAAAACATCACAGGCAATTTTTCTTTGCCAGACATGTTTGCCTGCGCAAAAACATTTAATTTCAAACAATCTTCATTTTTTGGATAAAATAGACCAGCGAATAGTTCAGTAAACATATCTTCATGAGGACAACGTGGACCGAAGCGTGTACAATTCAGTACTTGATCTAGTGCCCAAGGTTCTGCTCGCTCGGGCTTCTAAAATCTGTATTTTGTGTATATTGCACTCTAATATTTATATAAAAATTTATCGTTTAAATAAGTTTAATTATGGAATTATATAATTTATAAATAAATATTTAGATTTAAAAAATATGAACTCTAAATCGAAGGTTGCCGATGGGCGGTTTTGCAAACGGTATTCCTAAAAATGCATTTACTGTCATTGTAGTTTTCTTATTGGAAGTTGTTGGATCCGGAAATGTAAACGCTTTTCCACGCAAGCGACGTCCATTTGAAAGCGTTATTATTTCACTAGTATTCCAATGACTATTAGTGACCAATGATGATGTAGATAATGTAGTTCCCATTTTGTTATTTAGTCAATAACAATATCAATTTTCACGTATTTCCGTTAGATGAAATCGTATATCAGAATGATATAAAATAAAAAACAAAAAGATTTCAAAAAATTCTTATAAGTTTTTATAATTATTTACACAAATTATATATTAATTTTTAAAAAATAAATACGTTTTAACATAATAAATACAATTTAATAGTTAAATCTATAAAAATAAAATAATGTATTAGGTAGGTAACAAAATATTTTCCGTTTTTATATGGAACGACATTGATTAAAAAAACAAAACTACAACATCTAATTAATCCAAGAGGTATTATCACGATCTATGACTCATGGTCAACATTCATGAAAAAAATGAATGCCCCTTGAGAAGAACTCGACCAGATTTGACTCAAAGAATTTGAACCTCCAGATTTTTGCATCCTTGAAGTTTTTGCCTATATTTTAGCTACTGTTTATTATAATAGCTCGAAGTTATGGAAGATAAGAAACCATTTTTTCTGGGCTATTTATCGGCGCCTAAATGACTCTTGTATCTGAAATATTAACCGAGTTACATTCAAATTCCCATTTTAGACCTTAAAATTTTTGAGTACCTCGATAGTATCGAGGTACTATATCGATTCGATATCCCCATCGACATATGCAAAATTTTAAAGCTTTTCAAAATCATTATTTTTTGCTATAATAGTATTAGATCTAAAAAAAGCTAATATAATTAATTCCAAAAAGGTTGCTTCAAAAAGTATGTTTTTATTGCAAATTCGACACTTTTCAATTTTAGTATATATCTCAATAAATATAAATTTTTGCCCCAAAAATAGAGTTATTACAAATAATTTTTGTATCATAATATTCTCAAGAAAAAGCCCTTTCAGAAGGATAAAGCTATTTTACGATAATTTTTATTAGATCCAAAAAAGTCGCTCCATAAAAAAAACGGAAAATACTTTGTTGCCTACCTAATACAAATATACATAAATATTGAGTGGAGTAAAATTAAGTCGCGCGATTTTTTTTGTCATAACTTTTTTATTTTTTAACAAAAATTTTTATTTTAGTTTGTTTGATATTAAATGTGTTTAATTTCAGTCTTTATCAAACTTTCGGGAATAAACATATACATTTTTAAAATGTTGACAACGGGCAAATAGTGGAGTTACGATTTTATAGTTTTTTATTTTTTTATCGTCTATAGTAAGTTATAAATTGTTTTTGTACGATAAATCAGAACATTGGAGAAACTTTAAAGTTCAATTCTAGCAAGGTTCAATTATGACCGAAACATATAGATGTAGTGATAAAAATAAATGAGTATGTATACGTATATAAAAAGAAAAAATATTAATATGTTCTACTGTTATCGATGTATTTTATTAAGTAATCATTTTAATTGAAAGAAAACATTTTTTCGATTATATGTATATGTGCCTTTTTAAACCGAGTTAGTAATAAGAAGTAAAAAATGGATTTTAAACTATTTTTAAAATAATTTAATTTCAATAAATAGTAGTACAGTCGACGCCCCCATTAACATAACGCCAAGGGACTGCGCGTTAACTATGTTAATGGGAGCGTTATGTTAATGGGGGAGCGTTATGTTAAGGGAGCTAATGGGTGAAAACCAACTAAGCTGCCAAAACGATTATGTTAATGGGAGGTTTATGTTAATGGGAATTTATGTTAATGGGGGAGTCGACTGTAATTGTATTCAGAGAACATCATTTTGTCTTAAGCGACGATTTACAAGAAAAATAAGAAAAAATTTCTTAAAAATGTTTTATTTCAAAATCATTTAAGGATTTCTGAAATGAGACATTTTTCTGACATTTTCTTATGGGAACATTGGCATTGTGTAAAAATTTAAATTTTGAGGATTTTTGTGTTTCCAATTTCTTTAATTAAATGAAACTTAACCTAAAGTGACTTAATCGAACCAAAGTTAAAATCAAAATTAATTACTTAATTTAGTTAAAGTTAAAAGCAAAATTAAATGAAAATTTTAATTTTACAAAAATTAAATCAAAAACTAAGAGGCAATTTTAATTTACAAAAGATAAAAACGAAAATTAAGTCATTCATTTAATTTTGCCAAAATCAAATGTTAAAAGCATTTTTTAACTTTGCCAAAATATACTTTATAACGGAAAAAGTAATGGAATTTGAAATTTTATGAAATTTTATTTAGGTGAACCAAAAGTAAAACATAAGTAAAACCATATGCAAAATATTTTAAACCAATTAAAATATTTAAAACTGCTGAAATAAAACTAAGCAATTAAAAAAGAAAAAAAAATAAGCAATTAAAAAGAAAATATTGAAATAGAATAATAACCATTAGAGTTAAAGGACTTTTTTGTTTTTATATATAAAAATATCCTTTGGATAATTTATTTCATTTTCTTCCAATTGTTCCCATCTGTAATTTGCTGCAAAATCTTTTAAGAATGAATTAAGCTCCAAAAAAATTGTTTTTAACTTTGACTAAATTAAGTTAAGTACTTAATTTTGATTTTAACCTTAGTTCAATTAAATGAATTTAATTTAATAACTATTAAATTCGTCTTAAGACCACAAAAATCTATTTTTGTAAAAATGCTGATTTTTGGCTTTTCTGTAGGATTTTTATTTACACAGAGTATACTAGTGTAGCTCGACGAGCACGACGACGAGGGTCGCTTGGCGATCCGACTTAATCCAAGCGTATAGAGACCGAAGAATAATTAAAAACATAATTTTTAGAAAAATATTTTTTTTAGATTTTTACATTATGCCAAAAAACTTGCCGAAAATTTAAAAAGTATAGCATCACTTTGCGAGAATACTCGCAACGTGAGGTGCGTGGCCTATCACTCAGTCATTTCTTGTGTATTTTCATAAAAAAAACTTTAAATTTTTACACAATCCCAATGTTCCCACAAGAAAAATTTCTTATTTCAGAAAAATTTCGCGTTTCAGGAATTCTTAAACGATTTTGAAATAAAACATTTTTAAGAAATTTTTTTCTTGTGTTTTTCTTATACCAGATAAAATGACATTCCCTGTTTGCATTTGAGTAATCAATCAGATTAAATTAAATTCGATCCGATCTTTGTAAATTGTAAAAATCAATTTAATTTTAAAATAAAAAAAGTCATTTTTATTGAAAAAAATAGATAACTTTTACATGGATATACATAGTTTTAAAAAAATTAAAATATATTTTTGCAACAGTTTAAAAAATCAAAATAACAAACACAAAAATACATGCAAACATTTAAAATAAATATTATGAATATGTTAAAAATAGGGCAGCAAGCAAAATATATTCCAATGAACAAAAGTTTTTCGCGAAATATTTCTGAAAATGTTAATTACTGCATATGTTCAATCTAATGAACGTTTTATTTCCTTAAATGAATGTGGTTTAGGACAAACACAATTATATAGACATATTTACATATGTACAACTCAAATTGTTACGTACAAAAAATAATGAGTTGTTTTGGTCAATATTTCAGAATTTAAACTACATTTATTTATTTATTCATTATCTATTTATATGTATAAGCAAAGTACTAAGAATGCTCTAAGCGTTCTATATATTTTTTTTTATTGTTGTGGTAGAGTGAAATGGTTAATTATTTAAATATCATTTTATCTTGCCACGTTATCTCATATACCGTATTGTGTATCACTGTACTGCTATAGTTTACTATATAGATAATTGTATATAATTATTATTAATGTATGATTACGTTATAATGGCTTAATAAGAGGCGAATAAAATTATTTGTTTATTTTGCAAACTTGTACTGAAATGTGTAGTCTATCACTCAGTTATTTCAAAGATTTTCTTTGTTATTCCAATAGCACGGACTTAACATTTACAAAGCAGTATTTACAGTTTTTTAAACACATAATTGTATGTTTTTTTCTTTTGGACATACAGGGTGGTCCAAATCCGTCCTCTGTTTGTTTTTACTACAACTTTTTTTATTTTTCAATCAATTCTCAAAATTCATTTTTTATTCAATTAACTTTGAAAATTTGTTTAATAAAAAACTTTTCGATATTGGTTTTGATTTTTTCCAAGTTTGTAGATGTAAAAATATGTTAAACAGTAAAATATTTTTTTACTATATTGCAAAAAACATACATATGCTTGCAAGCAGTATTGTGACTTGGCTCCGAATTCACTCCGACATTTTTGGCAGACGAGCAGACAAACCCATTATATTTTTTTTCTTAAAATCATGGTGCTCTGCTCTTCTGTCATGGATTGGGTTTGCCGGAGTCAAGTTGAAGCCAAGTCACAACACTGGTTACTGCTAAATGAAACGGCTTATATACTTGTAGGGGAGAAGTTAGTGCATTTTCCTGAAGTTAATGCCTTTTTAAATCTAAAAAGTGATTTAAAAATATGGTATATGTAAAGGAAAAAAAATGAAGAATTTGAAAATTTAAGATGTAAAAACATTTAATTTTTTTTACAAATTACTGAAGTTAAAAAAAGTTTCCGAAATAAAAAAATCACTCATCCATTATACTAAACATACATATTTTGTTTATGATATTGAATGCAAAATTTATTTTTATGAAATACATAAATAAATTATAAAGTTTAATAAATTAAAGCATGAAAGTCAATTGAAATGAATTAGCAACAATTACTCGTAATAATTTAAATTTTTTTTAAATTGCACCGATCGAGAAAATTTTAGTAAAAAAGTTTAAAATAAATAAAAAATATGACGAGATCATGATATAAATAAAAGATTGAATATTATTATTTATATTTATAATAGACACTGATTTTCTTTCTTATCAATAATTATATCATCCACTTGATCTATTTGTTTTTGTGCCAATGACTGAGCCATAATAAGGTGCTTACGACGTTCTTCCAAACCTATTTGATTGTTTAAAGGCAAGGCTGATAATTTATTATCTAAATGTTTAAAATATTATCAGTATCCATTTGAAATGAAATAAAATAAATTTATAAAATTTTATAGTGGCTGTTAATTGCCAATTATGAAAAAAAGAAGTCATAAATTCCTTGAGAATGGATGGATTTTCATGAATTAATATGTGTTGAATAGCTAAAAGTCCTCAATAGAATGATTTTTATTAGAACTATGTATCTATTAAAATAAAACTTTATGAAAACTTTATTGCTTAAAAAATGCTCCAAATCACTTTAAATTATGAACTTAAATTATAAAATTAACTATTTTTCTCCAGATTAAATTTTAAAATTTATTGTCTACGCAAGTTTCAAAGCTCACTAAAAAATCCGGAGCATTTTGGACGCCACTCTATACTATAGAAACTCTTTTTGGCAAGTCCGTTTGGCCGGTTGAAAATTGTCGGTTCGTCATATCTCTATTATGCTCTTTTATATTAAACATATTTATTTAGCTGGCATACCTATTATTGAAGATATTCGTTTTTTTGAAGTCTGAGATAAATTATTTAGTGGTTTATTTTGTAATTCGTCTTTTACATAATATTCTCTAAAAATGAGTGTTGAATTGTTGTTATTTTTTAAGAAACTATTCTAAAAACCTATTCTGTAAGCTATTAGATGTATTAAATTCTCCAACAATGTTTTGTATAAAGACTGAATTAAAATATTGTTCAATTTCTGAAAAAATATGTGCTAGTTCATTTAAAATTTGTGCGTTAGTGATAGTTAATGGAATATTGTCAGAATCAGTTCTGTTCAATTTTGGAGAAGAAACATTAAATTCGGCATCACATAAACGATAAATGCGTTTTAGTGAAATTGCTATCCTTGCATTTCTTTGTTCGTTTTGTTGATAATTTTCATGTAACATATGATTTTCTTTTGCTATTCGATGGTTAACAAAGTAAAGATGTCGAGAATTTAAGCTGTAATTTTTTCATTATTACTAAAATAATGATCAAATAAGTAAATATAATAATTATAACGAACTGTTTGAATATGCAACAGGTCCAACCAATCAATGCTGCCATAACGGAGAATGAAATCAAAACAATAGCAGTTATAAATAATGTATCTCGTGATATATTTGAATCGAAAACTGGTTCAAAGTCTACTAAAACTCATTATTAGATTTTTTAATATGTTGCAGCGGCTATTGATTTTTATCAAAGTCAAAAATTGGTTCAACTTTGTTAGTCAAAAATATTTGAACTTGACCAAAAGTTGAGTTTGCAGGCCAAAACTGACGAGCTAACCAAGAAAAATGTTAAAAATAATTGGCTAAGTATTTAATAATTGATACGACCAGTGATGGGTAAGTGACAAGCGTCTGGACTCTTTTTTTGCACGCTATTTCTCAATAAAAAATTTTTCTTTTCTACTAAATAGCATTTTTTTACAATTTCTTTTCGGTTTATAACTCAATCATTTTTTAATAAAATTACTTCAAAATAAACATGAATATTGAGCCTTTCATTGTAATGAAAAGTTTTTTTCAAAATTTAAAAATTTCTATTCTTGACCAAGTTAGGGTCCAATGAGCCATTTAGAAATCGTGGCTCGCGATGAAGAGAAACGGAAAAAGAAAAAAATATGCGGTTTTTTTGTCTCTTCATTGCGAGCCACCAATTTCTAAATGACTCATTGATTCAGAATAGGAATTTTTAAATTCTGAAAAAACTGTTATGTTCAATACATGTACTTCTATATACACATTAATTTTGAAGTAATTTTATTAAAAAATGATTGAGTTATAGACTTCACAAACCGAAAAAGAACTAAAAAAATGCTATCTCGTCGAAAAGAAAAATTTTTTGAGAAATAGTGTGCAAAACGAAGAGGATCCAGACGCTTGTCGGTGAGCCACCTACCCATCATTAAATACGACATATTTGGCTACCAGAATTTAGACTTCCAAAAAATGGGAAAATTTCGGAAATTTTCAAAAATTAAAAGTTTTTTAATTACCTATTATAAATTTTTTTTAATTTCCGAAGTTTTTGGTCGATTTTTTCCAAATTCAGATTTTTGAATTTTTTTCGGAATTCCTATTTCTGAAGTTTAAAATTATTTTCCGATATATTTCTATGACGTATGTACAGGGTGGGGGGTGTAGAAAGTTCGGCAACTTTTAAAATAAAAATTTTATACCAATTTCGGATGTATAAGACCTGTCTTATACACGGGTGCGGTCTTATCTATGATGTATTATAAATGGGAAAATTTGGCGGTGTTTTTTTAAATTTTTCAAATTTTATTTATTTTTTGTTTATAAACGCAAAGCTGAGTAAAAAAAGATTTTTTAAGAATATTTTTTTAACATTGTCTATTTTATACAAGATATAGATGAGTTTATTCAACAAAAAATTTATTCAAACCCTTCATCTCCTGTATACATAAGTATGGAAATTTTTTAAGCATTTAAAGTTTTCTCTTGAATATTTATAAAATCATTCTCCTCCTCGTAATCAGAGATATTGTCATCATATCCAAGATTTTCAGGATTCTTTCCTTGCATAGCGCGCCGAAAGCAGTTCCGGATGCACGTGGCGCTCAGCTCATTGAAGCCAATGTGTTACTTCGCTGTATAACGCGCGCCTCATTCTGCCATTTGGCGTAAACGCACATTGAGCTGTCATCCATTTTTTTCTCACTTGAATGAATTGAAATTTTTTTTTCGCTCCCAGTACAGCCTAATCGCTACAAGTCGCTCATCAACAAGGAAAAATTTGGCGGCTTTTTTAGTACCGCTCTACCATTTTCCACATTAAAAATACAAGAGATTCAAAAAATACAAAAAAATCACTTAAAGCACTAAAATCTAGTAAAAAAACATTAAAAAAGCAAAAATAAAAACGTAAAAAATATTAAATACCTAATTTCGCTTGTATAAGGCCGAATGTTTTGAGCCAAATTTAAATTCGCGCCAATGAGTTCATTCTGTTCTATCGGATCCGTTGGTGTCCAGATTTTGCGACCGCCTTTGTCTCAGTTTCATAAAAGTGGGCACAAAATTTGGACTCGCTTGGATCCAATACAACAGAATGAACTCATTAACGCCAATTTAAATTTGATTCAAAACCCGGCCAAATTAGGAATGTATTTGAAAAATACATAACGCACGCCAAAATTTCCCATGTATAAGACTGGTATTATCTATGAGGCGACCTTATACATCCAAAATTAAGTTATTTAAATTTTTATTAACAAAAACAACGAAATACATAATATTATTAGAAAAAGCATAAAATTTCACATATTCGAAAATTATTTCATTTGCGTTCACACAGTCCTTTAGAAATACTCGGATTTCGTCTACAGTAGCACGCATTTTAGTCGATTTTGTCCTACTCCTTTAACAAATCACGCTTTAAAGACTGCACCGATTTATGAGGATTAGCACAAAGCCTTGTCTAAAATCCTCAGATAGAGTAGTACAACGGATTCAAAAAAAACACCATTCTTGTGCGGTGATAAAGGCGAAAAAATGAATATTGCAATTTTTTATATATTTTTTTCTAAGTGAGCGATACGATTTTTTTTTCTGTCGACTTTCGAAGATCCAGTAGAAAGCACTCTATCGTTTTGGACGTTGTGAGCTTTTTCAATACTTGTCGGAAAAGAGCACTTTTTCGTAGAATCTAACAACGTATCTGCGTAGCAAAAAATTATCAAGACGCGCACTTTTTCACGCTTACTAGGCATATAGCATTTACAAACATGCTATATACCATTAGAAAGAAAATTACATGGCAAATCCAAAAACATATACAAATTAGGTAAATATTCATTACACAAATGTTGCCGAACTTTTTGCGCACCCTGTAATAAGCAGACATGCGTTTGTTTATTTATTTTGTTATAAAAATATTACCAAGTCTTTCACATTGAAATCCACCGTATCCTTCATTACATCTAAATAAAAACTAATTAAAGTGACTTAAATCTCGAATTTACTCTATAAAAATGCAAGAAATGACATACGAGCAAAATTTTACTCCGTCTTTGTTTTCATAACAGGCTCCATTATTTTTGCAATTATTTTCTTTACAAAGTTGCCATCCAGAAGGAATAATTTGCTTTAAAGCAAAAACTATACCAATATTCCATAAGACAATTATAGAAAAAATATTTACTGGATGCATTCTAAAGAAATTAATTTTTATACTTTTAATAAATTTCTTTTAGTTCATAATTTTCAAATCTATTTTTCTAGTCATAATTATTTAAATATTTTAATCTTATTCTATTCTACGTTAAATAAAATAAAATAAATTTTTAAATAAAATAAATTTTTAAATTTTATATTCTACAATTGAACAACGTATCTGCACATTTAAAAATCTTTATACCAACAGAAATACTCGTACAATAATAAAAATCAATCATAAATGAAAAAAAATAATAATGGAAGTGCTACAATCACACTTTTTTATCAGTCATTTTTAAATTTTTAACAAATTTTTTATATTACACTAATTATAATTATGCATGTATATTTGAATATTAAAATTTACATAAATATGAATACTATACATATATATGAATACTATAATAATAAAAAACAAAAAATTGATTTAAAAGTGACAAACTAATTTATATGACTCACTTTCATACATTTATAAAAGTTTTTATCTCTCTTTTTGTATTTTTGATTCATTTATTTGCAAGCGCATTATAGACGTATATGCAATGTATATAATATTGACGCATTCCAAAATTTAACTATTTCAACACATTACTATGTACATAACACATGTATGTATATTGTGTTAAAATCGTCTATAATGGACAACTAATGTATTCTATTACACTTTGCTATATTACAATACCTATCGTAATCAATTTTAATTAAAAAAAGGACGCATGCCCTTCAATATGCATTTTCTGACAACATTTTTTGACGCCAAAATGGCGGAAATTTAAAAATATTTATGAAAAATTTTTTTTGCTATTTTTCCTGTTTTTTATTTTTTCATCATCATTTGGTTCTTCGTTCAAGTCTATGTT
This sequence comes from Bradynema listronoti, assembly GCA_024678965.1. Lineage (NCBI taxonomy): Eukaryota > Metazoa > Nematoda > Chromadorea > Rhabditida > Allantonematidae > Bradynema > Bradynema listronoti. The sequence continues at coordinate 686,747 of JANLNO010000001.1, read as the reverse complement.
GCGAAACTCTTCGAAAACCTCAATGGTGTCATCAACAATGTGCTTGATCGAGTTTTTCCAAATATACTGGACTAAATCATATAAAATATAAAAAAATAAAAAACAGGAAAAATAGCAAAAAAAATTTTTCATAAATATTTTTAAATTTCCGCCATTTGGCGTCAAAATGTTGTCAGAAAATGCATATTGAAGGGCATGCGTCCTTTAATAAACACATATATAGTTTTTTAATTTTTTTAAGCTTATAATATAATATTGGATTACTGCACAATTATGATTTTTTTTAAATGAGCCCATACCAGATCTATTTTTAATTTAAAAAATATCTTGTTTTTGATTCAGTTTTAGTTTTATGTGAAAATAAAGATATGTTTTGTATTAATTTATAATTTATAACCACATTCATAATTATCGATTACATAATCATGGAGCCTTTTTTAATAAATAAAACAATAACAAAAGCAAATCAATAGATCAAAAAATCACTGCCAACCAACTATACTTTCATCCATCTTTAAAGTATAGGATGCGTAGAAAGTTCGGAAACTTTTGTAATGAAATATAATGAATATTTTTTGTAATGAATATTTTTCTAATTTATATGTTTTTGGATTCGCCATTAAATGCTCTTTCAAATGGTCGCATGTTTATAAATGTTTTGTTTATTATACCTAATAAATATCTTTGTATTCAAAAAATGTTTTATTTTAATAAAATACACTCAAAGAAAAGGACCTATCGAATGGCATATAAAAACAAGCATGCTTTCAACACTTCTAAAAAACGCTTAATGTGAAAATCTATTAAATTGTCATAACATCATTTCTTATGTTTTTGTCACAACTATTTGATTTCTTTAAAGATGGCATTCATTGTTTGCGTGCTCGTCGGCGACATGTCATTGATGATAATGCAGAATACCGTTTGTATTGAGATGCGTTAATTTGTTTTTTAAATAAAATTACTTTTTAAAAAAATCGACATTTATATTCCGACAACCTAATAATCTGTATATGTTACGAAGAAAATAGGACTTCGGAAAAGTTAGAACTTGGACGGGAAAATTAGAACTTTCACGGGAACTCGAAATTTTTATGTATTTATTTAGTAACATTTTTTAGCTTATAGTCAATTTATTATGTAAATTTGTATAAGATATAAAGTTTTTAAAAATTTATAAAGGCAATATAATTTTTTAAACTAACTAATTGCCAAAGATAGAAAAGCTTTATAATTAAAAATATAAAGCTGAAAACACCCGAATTTTGTTAAGTCGCTTGAATATATACAAGATTTACAAAACAATAAGAATGTATCGAACTTAAAAAACATTATAAATGTTTGTAAAAAGTAAACACAATTAAAAATTTTTAATAATAATTAAAAGTAAAAAGTGAATGTGTAGGTTAAAAATTTCAAAATTGGTTTAAAAAAGACAAGAATCTCGGAATCTTAAAATGTTCAGGTGATATGAATTATTCTCAACTACAATCGTGGTCCGACTTTAATTAAAAAATTTATTTAATGAAAAATATTTGAAAAGACTAGTTTTTAACGTAAATCTAATTGTCAGCGTATTTTTTATGATAAAGTTCTCATATTTTAAAAGCAAATTGATATATCAAAATAAAATTTAAAAAAAATAAATGAATATATCACATGTATTTGCATTAATCCTAATATTTTTTATATAAAATATGTTTAAAATAATCGAAGATACGTCATGCATAGTAAAAGTAACATTGCATAAAAAACTAGACGAACATTGCTTGAATCTGCAAAAAAATTAATTTTTATATATTATTATATTGAGTGCATACATATTGAGTTAGCGCATAATTATAATGTATATTGCGTTAGCGCAAAAGCCCTGGCGCAATGCAAATGCGATTTTTTTCGCATCTCTTTTTCTTGAAAAAATAAGTGCTTTGTTTATTATTTTTTTACAAAAATAATCCTTTCTATTTCATTAATAAAAATGCGTATCAAAAACCACACCCATATATTTTCATAGTTGTCTCAATGGACAACGGAACAAATCAGCTGCTATCAAGCTGAAAGATGCTCTAATAATTTCAAATTGGACGATGCAAAAATTTAATTAAAAAGGTAGAAATAGAATTTTGATGGCCAATTACTTTTGGCATACATATGTTTTCAATACGCATTTTTGTTAAAGAAATTTGTTCTTATGAATAAATAGTAAACAAAGCGTTTATTTTTCGAAAAAGGTGTAAAAAAGCCGTAATAATTATGCACCGATCCAATAGATATTTTAAGTTTCATTTAAAAAATAAATGAATATTCTACTTGATGGTGAAGCAAACGCAGTTGTTGAGCGCATATCATCATTGAAATCGTTATCATAAGCTGGATCCGCAGAATTATAACCAACAACATATTTAATAGGTAAATGTTTTCTACCATCAGTGTTTGAAGCTGGGCCATTGTTTTCGGATGATGTAGACCTATAAAAATATAAAGTAATTTTAAAAATTTAAATAGCTCAATAATATTTTAACAATTAGATTAACCTAATTGAATCTTGCGCTATAGCATTATTTTCTATTGACTCATCGAGATGTGCTCGTGCAGCATTGCGGCGGAATGAGTTTGCAGAATTACGCGGCCATATGCCACCATCAATGTTATGGCGATTACGCTCGCGTAATAAGTTTGGTTGTGCTTGTCGATTTTCGATAGAAGGAAATGCACTAATTTTACCATGACCAGTCATTGTATATTCTGGTAAGGGCAGCCAATTTGTTGCATATTCTAAAGATTTATTTAAACATTTTTATTTTAATCGGTACGCTAAGAATATTATTTTTTATTATCTATTTATAACTTTTACAAATTTTTTTTAAATTGGGTCAAACAAGATTATATAGTTTCTTAAATTTTTATAAATTTGTGAACCCTAAAAAAGTTATAAAAAATAAAATTACATATATCTATCCCTGAGAGCATCAAAATGTTCTCAGGGAATTTTGCAAAAAATATTTTACCGCGTATTTGTTGAATGCGATTATTTCGCTGGCTCGCGTAATTTATTTCTTCCTGCAATTGACGTGGATTGTGAACCGTGATAGTTTTTATCCTCCCATTTTCCTCTAAGGTTAGTATCGCTGGAAAAACGTTTGAATATGATTTGGATGTGCTGCTTAACGCTGTTGCATCAATTCGTTGTTGTGGTTGAGGTCGTATATTAGACTTGGTGCCATCGTGTCTATGTTGTCGACCAACCCATAATGAATCGCTACCACCGCTATCGACAGAAATTCGCTGTGGTGAACTTGCCGTTGACATCGTTCCGATTATATTAGCTTGTTGAACTGGTACATGACGTTGAGATATTGGCATTATCGATGAACTTGGCTGTTTTTGATTATTTTGATAATGCACAATTCCTTGATTTTCGTCAGAACGTTCTATATGAGTATTTCGATTGTTGCTAATAACGTTATGATGATTGTCATTTGCACGCAAATTTGGAAAAATCTAAAAATATGTATGTAAAAATAAAAGTTCTGAGTTATGTGTTTTTATTTTTAAAAAATGTTCATATATGTATGTATCTGGATGCAACGAAAATAAATTCAATTTTTAAAAATAGAAAATAGAAAATTTTTAGAAAAATTTTCTGGAAATTGAAAGAAATCTCACAAAACGAATATATCGAAAATTTTATCACATTTTGAAAATTTTTTCAAAATTAAATCAAAAAACAAATATTTGGATGTATAGAATCAACGCAAACTTTTCAACAATCAAGTAAAAATTGATTTAAAAAATTTTTCTGGAAGCTTTAATATAAAAAATTTTTGGAAATTATGAAAAAGTCTACTTTTCGAAAATCGTTGGACCCCTGGTTTGTGTGTAAAAAAGTTTTTAAAATTTTAAAAAATTTGAAAAATAAATTTAAAAAATTGAACCAAAAATATTTAAATTGTACTCGCTATACTTACAATACAAATGTGTTGTGTAATGATACATTTAATAACAAAATTTACCTCGCCAAAATTCGTCAATCTTTGTGAAGGAAGAAACTCATCTGTCTCATTCATTACAAGGAGTCGTAAACGCATCCCATGCGAATGACAAAGTCCACCTTCATTATTTTCAACACCATCTGATGTGCCAATAGAAGTTGCTAACAAATATTTACATTTGAAATTTAAAATTTCAGTTTAAAAATAATATTTTTTATTAATGCTCAAGTTTTTATTCAAAGTTAGGTGAATATTCATATAAATTTTCAACCTCCGTAGAATGACTAAAAAGTTTTAAACAGAGGCAACACTGGACAGTGTGGATTATTTTAAACGCATAAAAACATACTAATAAGAAAATAGCTATGTCCCGGATGGAACACAGGCGAGTTAGCCAACGATGTGGAACGAATTTTTATAGTTGGATGGCTACTATTTGGCGAGCAAGTTCCGACCATATATCTCAAACGATTTCCTTCGCCGTCCATTGCATCTGCTGCAGGAGTGCGACAAAATAGTGCGGATTCTTTAGGTACCTACAATGTGTTATTTCATAAAAAAAGAAATTATTATCAAAAAAATGTATAAAAGAAAATATTATTAGGTCTAAAAGTTAATTTCCGCGTTTTTTTACGATTTTTAAACTGCATGAAACTAGAAAAACTTAAACAAAACTTTTATTCAAAATAATTTCCATCATTAATAACAACATTTTCCCAAAGTTTGGGCAATTTATGGATTCCATCATAATAAAAATTTTTCTGGTTTGGCCGCTATCCATTTATCAAGCCATTTTTTGACGTCTTGACGATCTTGAAAGCGCTGCTCCGCTAGACCATGAGCCATTGCCCGGAAAAGGTGATAGTCCGACGGGGCGATGTCCGGAGAGTACGGCGGGTGCGGTAAGATCTCCCATTTGAACTCTTTTAGCGTGTTTTTCACCGATTGAGCGACGTGCGGCCTTGCGTTGTCATGAAGCAGTATAATTTTTCGTGCCGACCCTCCCATTCTGGTCTTTTTACTGCGATTTCGTGACGCAACTGCGCTAGTTGATGTTGGTAGTTATTCGCAGTAACTGTTTCGCCAGGTTGAAGAAGCTCATAGTACAGTATGCCGCGTTGATCCCACCATATGCACAGTAAGACCTTCTTCCCGTGGATGTTTGGTTTCGCGGTCGAAGTTGTCGGTTCACCGGGACTAACCCACGATTTTTTCGCTTCGGATTGTCGTAGTACACCCATTTTTCATCACCAGTTATGATGCGGTGTAAAAAAGACTTTCTTTGGAATCTGTCCAGCAAGATTTGTGAAGTGGTTTTTCTCTGCTCTTTGTTGCGTTCTGACAGCTCATGGGGCACCCATATTCCTTGCTTCTGAATTTTCCCCATTGCTTTCAATCGAAGAGAAACTGCATATTGCGTGACGCCGAGACATTCCGCGAGTCGCTCCTGTGTTTGAGCCGAATCTTCATCCAATAAAGCTTGAAGTTGTTCGTCTTCAAATTTTTTTTTGGCTGTCCTGGCCGATCTTTGTCGTTGACGTCAAAGTCGCCCGATTTGAAACGCTGGAACCATTCTTGGCAGGTTCTTATGGATGGAGCAGCATCGCCATAAGCTTCGACAATCATTTGGTGCGCGTCAGTGGCTTTCTTCTTGAGATGAAAAAAGAAAAAGAAGAGTTTCCCGCAAATGACGCTTTTCCGGCACAAAAGTTGACATCTTTAAATTAAAAATAATACGTGTTTATAATGTTATATAGTGAAAGTCATATACTGATAGAAAGCTGATAATACAGAGAACATTATAACATAAAATTCGTTAAATAAAAATAATTTTATTTTGGCAAAATTCAACAACAACAAAAAACGCGGAAATTAACTTTTAGACCTAATAGTTATTAAACATATATGTAGTAATAAGATACCATGAAAATTTTAAATGATATGACAGGAGCACATCGAATGCTTAAAACGTCCTTCATTCGCACATATTTTGTGATAATTCCATCACCCTTGTGAAATCTTAAAAATTAATATTTTTCATTATATAAACGTCCATAGTATGTGTGTATGTAAATAAAATAAAAATGGTTTTTAAATTTATCATTAATATTTAAATTTAATTTGATTAAACATACAAATCGCTCTCGAGTGTCCAATCAATTTGAACTTCGTTGATTTTCTTTGCGTCAATTTGACTCGGAAGTAAAAACAATAATGTGAGTAGAAATAACTGCAATCTAAATAATACTAGGCTTGCAGTTTTCTGTATTTTATTATTTAGCTTCTCTCGGTAAAAATAAATAGCTTTTTCTCTTCGAAGTATTCTCGATGAATTTTTAATTAATAATTTTCTTAATACACATGACAAATTTAGAAAATTGGCTTGTGGAACTTTTGAAAAATTAAGTTTATTTATAGTGGACGTTAAATGATTTGTTGTTATTGGAATAATCACTGTTGAAATAGGACGTTGATTATTTGTTAATGTCGATGTTGATGCGCTGTCGATATTATTATGAGGAAATATTTTGCAACATTCAATGCTGGCTCGCCTCTGACTTGATCTTGCCAATTCATTTATTGTATATTGCACACTATGCGACCGCATTCGTACTGGTGTTGTCTCAATTTGAGATGTTGACGATTGCGCGGTTATCCAACATTTGATCGGCATATTGGCAATATACAATCTTCCGCAAAGATTGAACAAACTCGGGCTTTTATAGATTGGATTTAAAAGACTAGAATTTCCAAAAGCCGCAATCAAACAAAAAAAATAAAATTAAAAAATAGATTAGAAAAACTCAACAAATAAGTGTATATAGAAATTTTTTATTAAAGTGTCACCTCATTTTCTTATCCTAAATATTTTTATATTATCAACAGTGCAACAATATTGTTAAAATACTTAAAATATATTATAAGTAAATAAAAACAGCGTGTTTTAAATGCAATTTTTAGCATTATGAAAAACAAAGTTAGTTTTTTAAATAATTTATTTAAAAATTCCTCGTAAAGCAAATATTAGTCCCATTAAGTTTAATCTGTCAAATTTTTATTAAAATGCATATAGCCATTTTATCGTTGTGCTGCAAACAATGGAACAAAGTGAAATACAAGGTAAGGAAAAAGTTCCCGGAATTTTTTTTCAACTTCACTAATTTACAAAACTCTGAATTTTTTATATTTTTAGAATTTTTATTTTTTTCGTATTCTATTTTTTACATATGCATGTAAATTTTTTTACAAATCAGACTTTTACTAAAAGTTATAGTAATTTTAAAAATGGCATCAAATCTTACAAAAAAATTTTGAATTGTTCTTTTACTTTAAGATATTTTTTATTGCAAACAAAATGATAAGAGTTGGGTTTTTATTATTTTGAAGGAAGTAGAGAACCAAAACAAAGTAAAATAAAAGATGGTCTCGAATGAAATAATTTTTCGAAGTTGTTTTTTACTGAGTTATTGTTGACTATTTGATAGAGTAAAAGTATTTTGATACTTCATAATAAATTCTCTATCAAATGCCTTTTTTAATAAAGAATTTTATTAAAATTTTAATTTTCAAAAAATAATCGAAGAGGGTTTCACTTCGCAACACAGATGGCAAACAATTTGCATTTTATTCAAATATTACAATAATTTTAAAACTACGTAAGTGTGTATAAAAATACATAAATCAAAATTACTTGATTGGAAAACAGTCATAAAAAATTTGATATAAGATAAAAAATAGACAAATATATATAAAATAAAAAGAAGCAGGTGCAAAGAAAACTTTTCAACAAGAAGTGATTATTCAAAAAATCGATTATATGAAAAGTAAGAATTCGATAACTAAACCTTTGCCGCCGCCTTTTCAATAGAGTTTTTTCTAAATTTTTCATTCAATTCGCTTTTTAGATGCAATTCTAAACAATAGCCAAATACGATAATAAATGACAATCTCATCAATTGCATTTTATTTAGTTTTATTTTTTTGCACTTTTATTATTTTAAAAGTCTGATTTATTTAAATGACTCGAATTAAATTAGAAAAAAATTTATTTGTATCAGACATTAAAAAATAATAATTAAGTTTTTTATAAGTTGTCATAAAATAAAAACCCTTTTAAGTAAGGAGTGAGTCTTTCTTTATTCACTAATCAACTTTCAATCCAATAATAAAAAAAAATGTAAAAATATACATATTCAAGTGATAACATAAGATTTTTTTATTAAACACACAATTTTCTAAAATCTCACCTGATTTTCTTTTAAACTGAATTAAACTAAAAAATGCAAATAACTTTATACTGAATTAATATTATTTAGGACTCAAAATTTTTAGTAGATGAGAAATACAATAGGCCCAAGTTTTCATTGTCAAAAAACTATCTTAAATTTGATGCAAATTTTTGTATTTTACAAAATCACATCCTATTTAAGTTAACATTTCAAAAAGTAAAATCGAAAAGTACAGATCATTAATATTTTAAATAAGCGGAATATGAAATTTTACTAAGAATTTATATACGAGAAAGTGGAATTTATGCATTATATTGGAATGTATAAATTGAATTATTTTTTATATATCCATTAACACAATTTCAATTGCTAAATGATGAGAGGAAATTTAAAAAAAAAATTAAAAAATTAAATGCTTTAAGGAATTACAATGAAGAGACATTAAATTATTAAATAGATAATATGCATACATATGTTATTTTTGATAAAAGTTAAAAGTTTACACGACGAGCTAAAATATCAAAAATATAAACCTGATTTCAAAAAGTTAGAAAGCTAAACAATTTTTCTTCCATTATAATGCGGAAATTAATATTTTGATTTTTAAAATTTTTGTTTTTGAAAGTTAAACATCATAGGATTATGCATTAAAAGCAATCATTCTCAGCAACGATTGGATTCAATAAAAATTTAATTGTTTGAAAAAATGCTATCACCAAGATCGAAAATCGTTTTGATTTAAGATATCGTAAATTGAACATTCCCCTTCCTCTATGATATTCTCAGTTTTTAATATTAATTTTATTTCAATTATTACAAATATTATACTTCTTGTATTAAACTCCAAAAAAATTTTTTTTAAAGTTTTTTTAGATTTTTTGCGTTTATTAGGTTTAAGCTTAGCTTAAAACTATGCCTAGACTTAAGTTTAGGTTTAGAATAAGCTTTAGGCTAATTCAAAAAATCTAAAAAAGCTTTTAATTAATGTACAAAAACATTTATACATCTAGATAGCTTTAGCTAAAGTGAATCTAAAAACTAGTCGCGAAATTTTTTTGCCGCGCGCAATTTTCGGCGCTCGATAAGTTATATGTCGTTCGATGTGCAACTTTATTCCAAGTAGATTGCCGAAAATTCCTGCCGTGCCAATTGATTAAGTTAACAAAAAGTTATAGCTAAAAATGTAACGTCAATTTTTGAAAATTTCATAATAAAACCGAAAAATTTCGTAAAAATTTTAAAAAACATGCGTCTGTTTTTTAGATATAACTTTTTGTTAACTTGATCAATTGGAACATCGTTTTCGGCAATCGACTCGGAATAAAGTTGCACGTCGAACGACATATAACATGTCGATCGCGCAAATTGCGCGCGGCAAAAAAATTTCGCGCGCGCAAAAAAAATTTTGGTCAAAAAAATTCTCGTGGCGAAATTAGTCCACTTTGAAAATTTTATTTAATTTTATCGTTTCTGTCAAAAGTTATAGCAGAAACAAATCGTAACTTTTAGCTTTGACATCCTGTACAATATATTAATATTGAATAAATAAAATATTGAATCGTTTGGTTTATTTAAAAAATTTGGATAATTGACAATATTAAAAATTTGTGAAAAACAAGAAAATAAATGAAAATTTTGAATTTATTTTTCACTATAAATAAAAAAATTTTGATGCATTATAATTTTTGAGCAATTCGAAAAAAAGCATTTTAAATGATTGTGGTAGATTGCTAAAAATTAACGAAAACAAAATAACAAAAAGTTTGTTTTGGTAAATGTTTTGGTTAAATTCCGAATTTGTGTATAAGACCCCACAAAAAGAATTTAAATAAGCTAATAGTTTAGAAAATAAAATATGATGAAAATAATTTGTTATGGCAAAAACAATTTTTGCCATTGCAAAAACAATTTTTGCCATTGTTTAAAACAATCATACAATCATTTTAATGTAAACAAAATCAAATGGTATTAGAAAAATCTATATGTATTCTATATTCAAAAAATAAAAAATATTATTTAAATTCAATGAAAGTATGAAGCCGAAAATATAGAGCTAAACAAAAATCAGATATGTTTCAATGCCAAATTTCATAAAAAAAATCTATTTGTAAATAAGAATAAATATAAATTAAATATATTACTCAAATAAATATAATAAAATAAAAATAATATTTTAAAAAAAGTAAAAAATGAATAAAATATTAGCTTGGCAAAAAAGTACTTCGACAAAATTTAACTTTTTTTTCAATTATTTATAACTTTATTCAGAACAAATAATTTTAAACAATATATTCACCGTTGACATCAATAACTTTTACCCATTTATCAGGTAAAGCACCTATGCCTTTTTCCCAGAATTCAGAGGACTGAGATAAAAAAGTTGTCGACTGCCATTTTGAGGTCGTCATACTTGTCGAACTTTTTTCCGTGCAAATAATGCTTGAGCGGTCGGAACAGGTGGTAGTCAGAAGGCGCAATGTCCGGTGAGTACGGCGGATGGGCAATCGTATGCCAGCCAAGTTCGGTTAATTTTTGGCGGGTGAAGGAAGCAACGTGTGGTCGAGCATTGTCATGGAGCAAGTGAACTGTTGAACGTCTTGGACGTTTTTCTTGCATTGCATCAGCCAATTTCTGGAGCTGATCGATGTACACAGAAGCTGTGACAGTCATGCCTACGGGCAGCAACTCGTAGTAGATCGGTCCCTTCGCATCCCACCAAACACACAGATGATCTTCAAGGCTTGTATCTCCGTTCGCAAAGCGGTTGAACCAATTGTTGACCGTCGCACGATGAACAGTCCCTTCACCAATTATGCTGTTGATATTTGCAGCAGCCGCGCTTGCACTCTTGCTTTGGAGCCACTCGTAGTAGATGATAGCTCGAATATGGTCTTTACTAATCATTAGTGAAAATTAACAAAACTCTGCGCGCGTGTCCTTATATACTCATATAATAATAGTTTCGAGAATGTTCTACAAGACTATCAAACTTATAAAATTATTTGAATTATTTCCAGAAAATTTTAGAATTTTGAAATTTTTGTCGAAGTACTTTTTTGCCAAGCTAATAATTCTTTGTAGTGAAAATATCTATTTGTAAATAAGAATAAATACAAGTTAAAATTACTACTCAAATAAATAAAATAAAAATAATATTTAAAAAGATTGAAAATGAGTCAAATAATTTTTTGCAGTGAGCCATCATTTGAAAGATAAATGTCATTTTTAAAACAAATCATGTTGAACAAGTAAAACACGACATTTTAGTGACAGCCGTACTTTAGCGGTTCGATTGCTATTTGACATTTGATTTTTAATTCCTCATATTTTTTTTCAATTTTCTATATTCCAAAAATATTATTCAATATACATTTTATTAAAGATATGTCAAAAAAAAAAATAGAAAAAATATTTATTACAATAGTTAAAATATGGGTACTTAATTAGTTAAAAAGAAATTATATATACCATGTAATATATAAAAAGTAAAAATTGAAAATTATAGCAATTAATTGCTATAATTCAAATTCATATTAAATTTAAATCGTCATTTGAAAATTGTATGTCCACTTAAAAAATAATATACATGAGAATAAACGAATAAACAATATCTAAATAAGATAAATAATGTCCAATAGTTCATGCTTTTAAGTATGCACTTAAATTCTATGTCATGTTATAACATCTTATTCTGCCAAAAATGCAAATATAACTCCTTTAATGTTTATTGCTGTATGTTTTTACATGTTTGAATTATTATTTTAAAAAATTAATTTTTGTCATAAAATTGATCTCAAAATTTTAAATTTTAGGTTAAGTTTATAATTGTGCTTATTTAAACAATTTATATATGCCATTGTATATTGATATATCAAATAAAAAATTATGACATTAACTGAAAATGAAGTGGAAATAATATTACTTGATTATATAAAAAAATGCATACCATATAAACTATTACAAATAATGTAAAATAAAGTATTTTAAAAATAAAAAGAAGATAATGAAAATAATCTAATAATTAATAAATCACTTCCAAAATGTGTAAAGCAAATACTAGCAAATTTTTTTTAACAATTATTTAATGTACTTAAAAGTTGTACGAAAAAAATTTGTTAGTTTAGATTGATTTTTTTGCCTACGTTTATAAAAAGAGAAAGCAAAAAGGAGATCGCGCTTTAAACTATTGAGTTTAACGTATACAAAGCAAAGAAGATTGAAAAATTATACAAATATAAATGCATTCAGCTAGAAACCAAAACATAAAATCAATAACGAGAATAACTATATTTGTAAAGAATAGAATAAATACTTTGCGAAAATCTCTATTGTGATAAAACAAATCACATATAAAAAATACATATACATAAATTTAAAAAAAATAAGCGAACTGCGGCTATCAAAATAACAATAAAAATATGAAAGGTAAAGAAAATTCATACAAAAAGCACAAACAAAAATGAATATTTTAAAATATTTATCGATAGTTAGAATATTTACATTTACATATACAAATTAATCAATCAATTTTAGTTATAATTAGTTTTACAAAATCCAAGGATGGCAAAGTACATTATTTTATTAAGAAAAAGATTAAAGTTCAAAAGTATAAAAAAACCAATATAATAATATAACGGGCGCTATAAAATCTTTATAACAACATCCCACATTCCTTAGTAAAAAGCAATGCAGATGTATTAAAATTGAAAATATACACGCAAATTACACATATGTATGTATAAATTGTAATTTCGTATTTTTAAGCACAATGAATGTTATAAACTACAAATGATGAATGTATGATTTTTATTATGAACCATAACGACCATATGTTAATCAATTATGCCTACAAAATTTTCACAAACTATTTTTTATTTTAAACTGTTCATACAAAAATACTATAAAAATTTTACATTGCATTATAACTTTGTTGCATGGGTAACTCGTTTATATTAATTTTTGAATTACTAAATAAAATGTACAGAGTAAGTGAACGGTTTCCGCAGTTTTTTAAATTTATGCCAATTTTTGATAATTTGTAATTTTATTTGCAAATTTTCCATTATTTTTTTACATATTAATTAAATGTATAATTGTAAATTTTATTAGGTTGAGGCAAAATTTTTTACCCATCCGTAAAAATTTTTTTTCTACGATAGATAGAAACGTAGGTTTTTTTGCATTTTGTAGAGCGTTATCGATATGTGGGGGGACGTGTTTCAGCGATTTTTAAAATTTTCATTTTTAGCATTTTTATAGAGGAAAATGAAAAAAGTGCATGTGGCTGAGCATTTTTTTCGGAGAGTGATCCGATGGACTTGAAACTTTTGCTATAAGTTCCTCTTACATACACTATTACACTCTATAAATTTGAACCTGATCGATTGGATAGGAGTCGAGTTGTAAAACTTCAAAAAACGTCAGAAATGCCGAAATTTGTCATTTTTTGCAGTTTTTCGGCATTTCTGACGTTTTTTGAAGTTTCACAACTCGGCTCCTATCCAATCGATCAGGTTCAAATTTATAGAGTGTAATAGTGTATGTAAGAGGAACTTATAGCAAAAGTTTCAAGTCCATCGGATCACTCTCCGAAAAAAATGCTCAGCCACATGCACTTGTTTCGTTGCATTTTTCTCCATAAAAATGCTAAAAATGAAAATTTTAAAAAATCGCTGAAACGTCCCCCACAAATCGCTAACGCTCTACAAAATGCAAAATACGTCTCTATCTATCGTAGAAAAAAAAATTTTTACGGATGGGTAAAAAATTTTGCCTCAACCTAATACTTTTACAAAAATTATAGTCATTTTTATAAACTAAATTTTGAAAAAAAAATGCGAAAACATTTCGAGAACCACAAATGCATGAATGTATTAATTTTAAAGTTCTCTTTATTTTTTGGTTTGCTCTAAACTTTTCCTATACTAATCATTTATTTTTCCTTTTATCTTTTTATTATTTCTTTTTTGCGCAATATATGTTGCTCACACTGATTTGCCAAAAACTAAAAGTGTAAAATTAGCGTTAATTTTCCGATAAATGTTAGCGAAAAAAAATGCGTATCGGAAAAAGAATGAGAAAACTTTTCTTTGTGCAAATTGTCACTTTTGCTTTTTTATCCAATTATTAATTTCTTCGATTGAAAAGGCAATTTTTCAATAGGCAAAAAAAACGAAAAAGTATTAGCACAAAATTTTAAAAATTGCTGCAAGCAAAACTATTAATCACTTATTCAGTTTACCGATATACGGGGTTTTTTTAAGATTATATTTTTGTTTAGGAATGTTTTTGGTTTTTTGATCATATCTCGGTCCCAAATCGTTGAATTTTAATGTGTAATAGCTTGTTCGATTTAACTTGAAATTCTGCGTCGAATGAGTATCATATTAAAAAAAGTTGCATTGAAAATTTTTTATCGATAGGTTCAAAAGTTATAAAGAAAACAAAAATATAATCTTAAAAATACACTCTGTATCTGTGTGTAACTTATAATCAATTAAAAGACATTTCGACGAGCATAATTTTTGTTTTACTTAAACGAACATCATTTAACTTTAAACAAATTTACCAAAAAAACTTTACTGGAATGGATTTTTTTGCAGGACCGTAAAATTTTGGTTACGGCACACACTAGTATATAAAATGAAGGAGATCTTTTTCGGGAATATGTTTTTTTGTATTTTTCTCGGTATAAACAAAAGATATCAACTTACAATATACTCTATTTTGTAGCATTATTCGTGCTCTTAGATTAAAAAATGTTTGCTCCTATTTGTTTATCCAAAAATTTTTGGCACCCAATCAACGGAGAGCACATGAAAATTTTACCGAACAAAATGAAATTTTATAATTATTATTTTATTGCAAAATTCAATCATAATAGCAACAATAAAACAATGTTTAACAAAAACGGCACTTAATATTTAGTTGGGGCTCCACCAGCATCGAAAACGGCCTAGCAAAATTGTTTTTTCTTTTTTGAAAAACATTGATTAATGACAATTTGTACGCCAAAAATCATTATAAATAAAATAACAACGGTTTGTAGTAATCAACGCGACAATGTGTTAAAAATTATTGGTGCTTCTACTTAAAGGTGCAAAAAAATATATCACAAATACGGAAATGAAAAAATGCATCAAAAATCATACTATTATTTAGCAACATGCTATAGTTTGAAATGCAAGAAAGTCGTTAATTTAATTTGGAATTTTATAAAATATAATGAAGTCCTTAAACAAAACATCCGTTTTTTTTCAATTTTTGTTCCATTAGCATTTCACTTTTCTTTCTCTCTTCTCTGTATTCTTTTTACACACCTTTATATTATACACTTTTTTTAAATATCATTTTTACTTTTTACATATTTTTACTCTTGATATATGGAATTATTTAAATTAAAATCTAATTAATAAAAATAAATAATTTTGACTATTCATATTTAGTAGTATATTTTTACATTTAAGTTCCAAATAGGTTTAAACTTATTAAACGTTTTATATTACACGATTAGATTACACGATAAAAATTTTGAAGCTATTATTGAATTTTTCCTAACAATAAGATGAAATAGAGGCAAAAACTTCAAAATTGCAAAAATTTGGAGGTTCAAATTCTTTGAGTCAAATCTGGCCGAGTTCTTTTCGAGAGGCATTCATTTTTTTCATGAATGTTGGACATGAGTCATAGATCGTGATAATACCTCTTGGATTAATTGGATGTTGTAGTTTTGTTTTTATAATAAATGTCGTCGCGTATAAAAACGGAAAATACTTTTGTGTCGACCTAATATGTATTCAATTTTTATACCTATATTTATTTTTTTCTGAATTGTTTACTAAACTTAAATAAGGAACAGATATTTTAGTCTTTTTTATTCGTATATGTATGTAACTCTATATTTGATCTTAATGTAGTTTCAAAATTTTTTAAAGAAAATGTTCCTATTTATATTTCATAAAGACTTTAAATGTTCTAAATTAGATCGGATCAAAAAATTTGTTTAAAATTTGTTACAAAAAAGGTAATTAAAATTTTTTAATTTAATGCCGACAACACCTCAAAAGTAAATTTGTTCAATCGTTTATAGAATTTTTATAGGATATTATTTAATTTAGAAAAAAGTTATAGCAAAAAAAAGTTTGCAGGCGAAGTTGGAACACAATAATAAAAATAGAAAAATTAGATATAAAAATAAAAATAAGAAAAATCTGTAAATGTTGATTTAAAAGGGACTAAATTTAACATCAAACATCTTTATCAACCAAAGTCAATCTGATCAACCAAAGATAACTTTGCAATAAATTCAATAATGGCCACACACAAATTATATGAATATTATTTAACAAAATATTTAAATGTTTTTTAATTAAAAACAAGTATAAATTTGTTGAGATGTTTTCACTATACTAGACAATTTCTAATAAAAAAAAACAAGCAAGCATTTTCCAGAAAAGTTATAAAAAAACAAAAGAAGTGGGAAACAATAGTGTCTTCAAAAATATGAGATGTATAAGGTGTTTGGGATTTATTTAAAATATATAAACGGCTGCAAGCGTTTATAGCGGGTACAACTAAAGAAACATATTTATGTATAGGGCAAATCTGACAAAGAATAATGAATAACAAAAAATAATTATAGTTAAAAATTCAAAAATGTAATTTGTCTTTAAAATTTATTTTTTATGTAGATTTTATTTCCGCTTTAAAAAAAGTTTCTCACTCTTTCTTATCAAAAATATCAAAGGTTTAAAGAAAATATATTATAAATCAGTTATGTGTATCAATGCATAGCATATTTCAAATTTTACAATATTTTCAATTGTTTTTGTTTAAAATATTTTACAATACTATACTTACAAAAAAATAATAATAAAAAAATTATTTTTAACTAACAAATTGTGCTTTTTAGGCTATTGTTACCATTAAATTTTAATTAAATCTAAAGTTTTTAATTTTAAATTTTTTAGAAATTTATTAAACTGTAAAAATTTTATTTATTAGAATTTTTTTCTTTAAAAATTAATACTATCAACAGAGTACAATTTATCTATTTATTTTAAAAAATTATAATTATATATAAAAAGAGTATTAATGGATGTGCATCACAGTTATATTTAAGACGACTAAAGTAAAGCCGTTCCAAAGACTATTGTGACAAATATTGATTTCGCATTTTTTCTTCTTCAAACGTTTATTATAAGAACGATTTGAAGTACACAAATAAATGCAGAAATGAACATACATTAAACACAAGTAAATACCAATATACCATAAATATTCAACTGGCTTTCACTTAATACACTAAATTATAATTTTTTTATTAGTGATAAAAATATTTTTCTTAAAAAAATAATATTTGAAATTTAATAACTAAGTATTCTAATTTCCTGCGTATAAGCAACACTTTTTTTGGCGAAATATAATATAACAATTTAGTGCTAAATTTTTAAGATAAAAACTACCTAGTTTTAATTGAGCCGTTTTCATTTGTTTTTGTGTGTAAAAATAAAGCTCAGTAAAATAATTTTTTATAAAGAAAATAACGAGTTGAAATAACAGTGAAATAACAAAAAATATTCTGAAAGCCGTTGATATCGTCCTCTGCGCCGATATTCAAACACCAAAAACATCGACAATTTCTTGACTGACATCTCTCGTCCATATTTTCAATTTGATCAATGTCGAATTCTTTGCAATTGTCCCTGACGTATTCTTGGAACATGTCGGCAAGCTCTATCGCATTGGCCGACATCTTTTGACCAATCGAAATCACGAGCGAAAGATTTTTTCGCTTCATCAAACGAGCCGGATTTGACGCGCTACCGTAGTCGCGCAGCGTAGTTGGCACGCGCGATACCAATTTTTATGATAAAAAATATTTTTGCTCTGATCGGCGCCAAATTGAATTTGGTACAGGAAAGTGTGCCTGGAAAATGCTATAAACACATCCATTCACTTCAACTACAATTTTCGATACAAAATTGGCCAAAAACCGGTGAAAATTGGGGAAAAACACGCAAATGAAAAAAATTACACTCATTCGATTTCCAAAAAACCGGGCTACAATTTATGTATAATTTTTTAAATTATAAATTTACTTTACTTAATTTTTACTCTTAATTACTGCAAAAATAAACAAAAAACCCAAAAAATGAATTTAAAAAATTTAAAACACTTCGTTAAGTCCTCAGATAAGCTATTGCTTATACGTAGGCAATTAGGGTATATATCAAGAGTGTTGGAATTCCGATTTCCAAAATCGGAATTATGGAATTTTGTAAAAAAAAAATTTTATAAAAAAATTTCCGATTTCCGAAATTTAAAATACATTTCCGACTTACTCCTGGTACATAAATGTTTTTTTTAAATTTTATTTAATACGCTTTTTTTACAAAAAATATTTTAAAAATAAAAAGTAAGCTTTTAATTTAAAAATTTTTTAATTTTAAAATAATTTTTAAAAAAAATTAATTAAAAAAAGAAAAAGTTATTGCCTTGACGACACCTTTGTGATAAAAATTAAGAAAAATTAAAAACAAACAATAAAAGTTATTTTAATGTAAAAAAATAATGTCAAATGAATGTTTATGTTCTAAATGACTTGCACATCAATATGTTTTTTAATTTAAACTTATAATAATTTTAATTTTTTAAATTTTATTAAAAACACACTTCAAATTTCTAGGTGAAGTTATATGATGAGATCAAGAATAAACGATGTTTTAGCTTTTCTAGTCCCAAAAAGTGCTAATCTCTCTTCATAACTAGGGATGATTCGGAATGATTTAACGCATCGTTTTATAATAGAGCGAGTTGTACGGCGTTGTACAGATTCCAGCATATTAATACTAGAAAGAATATTATTGTTAAAAACCGGTGAGGCGAATTCAAGAATGGGACTTATATAGCAAATATATAACTTGACAAAAAACTTCGGATCGTTACTTTTAAAAGTTTTAAGTATTTTATAGAATTTCATATTTGCAACGCAACTTTTACGCCTCATGTGAGATGACCATTTTTGTTGGGAAAAATAAACAATCCTAAATCTACGCACACTATCTGTTACTTTTGGAATAATTTCGTTGTTAAATGTGTAATCAAATTTTAGATTTTGAAAACAAATATGCAATAGATTTGATTTTTGTACGGCTACTTTGAGACCATTTTTAAGGCAATTATTTAAAAAAATAATAAATAATTGAAACTTAGCATGATTGTTTGGAGAGGTTTTATCGAAGATTATGTAGGCTTTAGTGTCATCAGCAAAAGATTTTATTTTAACTTTTTGAAAATAGTGTCTTTAAGTAAATCATGCATGCAAACGGTAAAGAGAACTTGCCCTAAGACGGAACCTTGTGGAACCTCACTTTGTATTTTGCCTTCAGAAGATCGGCGATCGTTAATTTTGACAGAAAAAGTCCGATCGATGAGAAAGTTTTCAATCCATTGTAAAAGTTGCCCTTTAACCCCACAATTAAAAAGTTTAGCAAGAAGGTTATCATGGTTAACAGTGTCAAAAGCACTACAGTCGACGCCCCGATTAACATAACGCCAAGGGACTGCGCGTTAACTATGTTAATGGGAGCGTTATGTTAATAGGGGAGCGTTATGTTAAGGGGGCTAATGGGTGAAAATTAACCAAGCTGCCAAAACGATTATGTTAATGGGAGGTTTATGTTAATGGGAATTTATGTTAATGGGGGAGTCGACTGTACTTATGTCAAAATAAACCACATCAACACAAAGTTTCTTTTCTAAAGCTAATGTCCTATCATCTAGAACAGGGTTGCCAGATGAAAATAAAATAAAAAAGAACGCTGGGCACAAAAAAATATTTTATTGATAATTTTCAGCAACAAAAAAGATTTTTTTAAAAATATCTGAATTGGTCTATTTCGTTAACTTTTCGGGTCAAATTCTTTATTCTCTCAACAATTAATACTTCTCGGAACGCCTGATCCTTTGTCTAAGAGAGCCATTCTTCATGGAAAAAAAGAACAAAAAAGAACAAAAAATGGAAAAAAAGAACAAAAAATGGAAAAAAAGAACAAAAAAGAACAAAAAATGGAAAAAAAAGAACAAAAAAAAATAAAAAAGAACAGACCCCCCCCCCCCCCCCCCCCAAAAAAAAAAAGAACAAATCTTTTTAAAAAGGACATCTGGCAACCCTGATCTAGAACCTCAAGTATTTGGATTGTAACACTCCGATCATCACAAAAACCATGTTGATATTCTGGAATAATGTTATTCTCGGTTCTTGTGTGATATCGGACCACCAAAAAAAAAATTTTTTTTTTAGTAATTTTTTTAGGTTTTCTGGCATGGAGAATTCGAATTTGATAATGGTTTTTACCGATTTTGTTGTTTTTGTGCAGTTTTTGACATTTTCAACTTGCATGTTAACTAACCTTATGTTCAGTTTGCTAACGTAATAACATGAATTTTACACAACTAATACGTCGAGTGAATAGCGAAGAGGAAGCAGTGCGTTTCTTTCAAGAGTACAACATTTTGCCGACTGAAATGTGGCGCACACACTTGAATGGTCGCAATCCTTTTACCGTCATTTTGCAAGATATCGTCGAATTTCGGCCATCTAGTTGTTAATTATTTATCGTTGTTTTGTTTACTATTTGTTATAAATTATTTCATAAAATTATTTTTCGAAAATGGACAGAAACAACAAAATCGGTAAAAACCATTATCAAATTCGAATTCTCCGTGCCAGAAAACCTAAAAAAATTGCTAAAAAAAATTTTTTTTTTGGTGGTCCGATATCATACAAGAACCCTATTCTCTTCTAAAAAGGTTACCAAAACTTTGTTGATAATTTTTTCTATAATTTTTGAAATCGGGGATGTTAATGAGATGGGACTATAGTTAGATATCTGGTTTATATCATCTTTTTTGTATAATGGAGTAACAATTGCGCTTTTCCACAGAGTGGGCAATAGTCCACTTGATAATGATAAGCGACAAATGCATTCCGAAGGATGGGCCAAAGTTAGAGAGCATTTCTTAATCAAAATTTCTGGAATACCGTCCGGTGACGCAATGCCAATATAACACGACATTTAATTACCTATACAATACCTATGAGTATTTAATGAAAAATGTCTTTCGCACATGTAGTACTTTAACTGATTTATTATTTTTATACCAAAAAAATGTAGAAAACTACTGTTAATCTTTTTGACAAGCAGAGAGAAATAGTAGTTAAAACAATTAAATTCGAATGCTATTTAAAATTTTAATCTTTTTGATCGCAATTCGTAATTAATTAAAATAATGAAAATAAAAAGTTACTTTTAAAACAAATGGGAAACTTTAGCAATGAATTTTTAAATAAGAGTATTATTAAGGAATAAAATTCTAAATAATAATTAGATAAAGCCGATTTTTCACAATTTCGTAATGTAAAATAAAAAATAAAAGATATATAATTTTTCGAAGTGAGTTTATTTTGATTTATTTTGATTAAAATTTTTTGTTCTAATTACATATTTTATTTTTTGCTTGGACTCATTAATTCATAAAAGAACATCTATAAAAACTTTTTATCAACTATTTTTAAAACTATTATATAGTAGTAACAAATCTATTTATTATTTTTACCTGCTTGAAAATTTGAAAATATCACATAACACGGAAACTGCTACATTTTTCTATTTTTTGCCATCTACCGGTAATAATTAAAGTTTTAATGCGGTATAAAAAATTGCATATTGTTAATATGCAAGATTTTCTAACAAAAATAATCCTATTAGTTAAACTGTATGGAAAAAAATTATTTGACAATATAAAAAAATTGGAAATGCAAAATTACAAAAGACAATGTTTTCACAAACCTTAAAAAATTAACCTGTTTAATTCGTTTCGAAACTGGTTGTGTAATATTCAAACTTTCATGTATAATATATAAAAACCTTTATTACAAATAAACATGCAGTAAATTGACAACAAACAAGCTAACAATTGTTTTCTCTAGTAATTCTATTCAACAAGAATCGCGTCAAAACGTTTGCGATATTTATGAGACGCGATTAAGTCTCTCACTTCGTCCGGAGTACACCATTGGTGACGTGATATTCTCTCATCGTTTATATCGGCCAGCGATACTTTTGAAAGAATTTCGGCGGCATAAAAAAAAATCTAGAAAATAAAATAATCTTATTCAGGTAATGTCAATAAACTTAATAATGCAAATTACAAGTTTATAGTTAGGCCAATTTCTCATACATATTCTGTATGAAAATTAAATTTAAAGTCTTTAAATTTAAAATTTAAAAAAGTTATTTAATGTTTTATTTATATACACAATGTACTAATTTTTTATATGGAAAAATGTTCATTAAACAAAAGTTTTTATAATAATTTTAATTACTAAAAGATGAGAAAATGGATAGTACCGTTTGGAGTCAAGTTCAAAGACAGCTTGCAGTTAAAAATTTAGTTGCTTAATGTTCAATTTTATTTTTATCAATTTTATTTTTATTATATTTTAAAAAATTAAAAACTTCTAAAATAAGTAAAAAAATTTTCTGCAATATTACTAACAAGGAAACTTCACAACCTGTCTCCTCTGGAATTTGAATGAAACTTCGTAAAGTAGGGTATTTTGGGGTAGGGACACCAATGACGGTAGTCATTCATCCCCTAAATTTGGTTTTTGATGTTTTTTGGGGGATCGCGAGTTCGAACCCCGTTGGGAGCAGTCAATTTTTTTGCTTTTAAAAGCGTCCTAATGCATTCTTTAATCATTATACACTCTACATTATACAAGTGCTATTTTTATTTTTTTTTCAAATGATAAAAACTTTTTATTAACAACGGTAATTATTTAGCATTAAGTGTTCAAAGCAATAGAAATTAAAACAATGTGCGCATCTCGCAAAAAAACAATTTGTCACAATGATATTTTGAATTCGGTAAAGGATCTTGTAAACAATATTGAGAAGTTTTGAAAGCCGGTGGATGTTCATTGTGATAGCCCGCCTTGAAAAAAGCATATTGTATATAGGTTGAAAACTGTGGAGCAGAGAATTGAAAATGTAATTGGCTTATGAGAAGTCCGATATTTTTCCGTGTCGCAAAAACAAATTCCGAATGATGTCGACGGATTTTTTTCAGATATACGGTAGATATCATTTTCTTTTCTTGCTTCTCAGTCCTGACTTCTGACCTCATTTTTAACTAGTCGGTCCATTTACAGACAAGTTGCCGATGATCGTCTAAATGTTTTTGGTCTCATTCATTAGGTTAGCTCTGAGCTAGAGCTGTTCAAAGTTCAAATTATGCATTTTTTGGCGCCGGCTCAACATGATTTAAACGAGCATATCTTTTGACAAATGACAATCAATTAATACCTTATACCGCAAAGAAGCGAGCTTTCAGCATTTCTATGAAATTGCTTTAAACAAAAAAAAACAATGTTTGCAAATTTATGGGACAACCTAATATTTCGTAAATTCGTGAAGAAATAGTAAATGCTGAAAATTTTTACTATAAGAAGAAAACAAATAGATCAATAAACACAAAACAGATTGTAATAGTATTTATTGATTATATATATGATGTATACATGTGTATTACATATTTCCCTGGAAGGCATTTTTAATTTATTTTAAAGTAAAAATAGATAAAAATATTGACCTCGGCAAATTATGAATTTAGCGTTACATCACTTGAAAAAAAAATAAAAATAGCATTAGGACGCTTTAAAGTTTTTAAAAGCAAAAAAAATTGACTACTCCCAACGGGGTTAGAACCCGCAATCCACCAAAAAAACATCAAAAACCAAATTTAGTGTACGAATGACTACCGTCATTGGTGTCCCTACCCCAAAATACCCTACTTTACGAAGTTTCATTCAAATTCCAGGGAGACAGGTTGTGAGGTTTCCTTTGTAAGATTTATCGTATAAAGAAATCCTTTCTTCAATAAAATTATATCATATGCAAAACTTACAATATTTCCATTGGAACCCGTTCTTTCGGCGATAATTTTCGGATAACGATATTTGTAGTGTGCAAATGGCGCATTGCCGAAAATACGGAAATTTACAGAATCCCGAAAGAGATCAGCCGCACAGCGTTCTGCAGTCTTAAAATTCGGCTACATTCACTTATTATAAAATAATTGCGATTTGAATGCAAATTATGACAA
This sequence comes from Bradynema listronoti, assembly GCA_024678965.1. Lineage (NCBI taxonomy): Eukaryota > Metazoa > Nematoda > Chromadorea > Rhabditida > Allantonematidae > Bradynema > Bradynema listronoti. The sequence continues at coordinate 662,356 of JANLNO010000001.1, read as the reverse complement.
TTTACAAATATGTTTGACTAACCAAAACATTGTCTTTTTTAATGTAAAATATTTTTACTTCTCATTTATTAAATTTTTCGGCAAGATATACACAAAAAATATACTCAAAAAAATTTGAAAAATATGCAATATTTTCAACAGGCTACCTGCCTTAACGGCTCGCCGTTATTCTTCAATTGTGGCAGAATCCACGGCGAGGCGTAGTCGGAAGAAAGAAATTTCTCGCGAACAAGCAGCACCAGCTTTCGGTCTTGTTTGCGATTAAATGAGGTAGTCGGCAGCGAGCACTTGTGAAAACCGATGCGATTTATTCCAAACTTTTCCAATTTTTCCATGCAGTTTTTTTTCCACTCGTCTATTTGTTGGTGAGAGGACAGGCCAATTTGCTCGTCGAGCTGGCTAAGATCCTTGCCTTCCTCCTCTAATTTTTTTCGCTTCGATAATAATCTATAGAAAAAATATGTCGGGATAACAAAGGAAAAATAATTTTAGGATAAACATTCATTAAAAACATACACAGCATCTCGATCCATTTTCAATTCAAAGTTACATTTTAACGATTTTTCCACTTCTATCTCGCTACTAGCAATTAAAAAGTTCTTTTCCGTTTCGCTCATCGCCGGCGCCATTAGCGGGGCACGATACAGCGCCACACCGACGGATACGTCATAACTGGACGATATGGATTGGGGAACGGCCTAAAACAAATTCATATATTAGAACTAAAAATAAAATGTTATGTATTTTATTGTTATAAAAAGTTCAAACAAAAAACGGTTCTTGGAGGTTATCTGCCTGCAAAATTTTTTTTATTATGCGGTAGAAATTTGTATTCCTGGATTTTTCAACATGCTGAATTTGAATATTATTTTTATTTTTTATAAAAATGTTCCTAAGGGTCCTAAAATAGGACCAGGGTTTCAAAAATTTTTTTCGTTTTTTGGTGTTTTTTAGCACTGAGAATTCGAATTTAATAATGCTTCTTACTTTTCTTTTGTTTTTATGCAGTTTTCGACATTTTCTTGTTAACGTACTAACATGGATTTTAAATAACTAATGCGTCGCGTGATCAGTGAAGAGGAAGCTCTCGTTTTTTCCAAGATTGGCACACTTGTTTTGTTTTCGTGTTAAAATTATGCATTGAAAATGTACAAAAACAAAAGAAAAAAATAAATTAAATTTGAATTGTTTTAAAATAATCAAATTCTCGCTATTCGCGACAGTCATATTCGAATTTAGCATGTCGAAAAACCCAGGAATACAAATTCCTACCTCAAAATTAAAAAAAATTTTTGCTAACAGATAATTTTTTTTGCTGCCAAAAAACCTTTCGTTGAGATATTAAACGTCTACACATAATATGTAACATTCGAGACGAACGAGACATCTGAAATAATAAAATTATCACAACATATGTATTTTCTTAAACTTTTATTAAAAGAAATTTTATAAACATATATTTAAAAAAAAATAGTTTAATATTAAAAAATTTTCAAGTAAAATGGAATTAGAAGTTACGAGATAAAATATTAAAAAATTTGTTATCTATAATTGTTTGACCGATCGGACTGAACTTCTCGGTCATATACCTGTGTGAAAATTGTTAGCTTATCGTTAATTATAAAATTAAATTGTATTCAAATTAGCACAATTTTACATATTGACAATTGAAACAAAAATTGTGATTTTTCTTTTTTTGTTATTTATCAACGTTTGATAAGGCTTTAATCGTTCTTCTCGCAGCATTCGTCGCAATTCGTTGAGTCAGTAGTGAATTATCTTGTCCTGGATTTCATAATTTAACTAGAGTTGCATTTTTTTAGAATTAATTTATTTTCTGGTTATTATGTTTTTCGGTCCCAAATTTTTTTTGGCGATTTTCAAGAACAAAGACCCAACAAATATTTTTTCAACTATTTTTAACGTTATGTAACGTTCTCATTAAATTTTCTCGAGTGGCCTATTTTTAAAAACCGTCTGTAAAGTTTCAACTGATCTTAAACATGGTTCAAAAATATAAAAGTCCAAATTCAACAATACAACATATAAAACTGACTTACTTTAAGGAAGTATAGTTTGAAAACTGTTTTTGATCAGCTAAAAGTTGCATAACCAATATATGTGTTAATTGTCGTAATTTGAACTTTTAAATTTTTGTACTCTGATCTTATTTTAAGATTAAGAGCAACTTTACAATAAAGGATGTTCTCAAATTTGATCGGCGAGTCATAAAACCCTAAATTAAAATTTTTAGCATTGAAATCTTAGTCTTATTTTAGAATAACTCTAAGGTAAAAAGTATTGCTTTCAAAAACCTTAGGTAAAAAGGAATTATGCAAAATTTGTAAAAAAATTTGGTATTATATTTTTACATAAATTAAAATTTTATAATTAGTGGAAAGCAAATTATTATTTTTACATTTTAGGCATTTGCTCGTAAACTGAAATGGCTAAACGATTTGAAAAGGCGTTGGGTAAGTTGTTAATAATGTTGTGCTAATAATGTTAATAATTGAATTTAAATAAATTTATAATTAAATTTAGAAGCTGCCACTGAACAGACTCTCGTTGAGCCAAATTGGGAAGGCATTTTAGAATGCGTCGATATGATTCGCGGAGCCGACGTTCCGTACGTTTAAATCACTGAAGCTATTATAATATTGGATTTAAATTATACAGGGAGTCCCGAAAAAACCCGGTGAAACATTTTTTTAGTCGTAATTTTATTAAACAAAAAAATGAATAATTTAATGCACAGCAATAATATGAACCTTCGGTGATAATATACTCAGCCGGTTTCGAAGTTAACTTCTTTGGGGGCGATACAGAGTCTCAAACGTGACTCGAAATTTTCGGCGATGGGCCGCAGCTATTTTTTGCCAAGTTTTAATTTATCATTTTAAATTTTGTACCATTTAATCTAATAAATTTGGGGTATTTTTGTTTAATTTTACATATACTTAAAAGAAGACTTCATGAATATTGGAATAAATAGTATTTCTAAGATAGTAAAAATCGAGCAATTTTGATTTTTTTCGACAATTATCTAACTATTATTTTAATTTTTTTTATTGGAGTTAATTTAAAAAAGATAATAAAATATCTTGGATTGATTCTATGCAGAATTTTATGGGCTTTAAAAATAAAATCATAAAAATATTTCACTCCAATAAAAAGTTATCATCAAAAAATTGTTAAAAATAGCTGCGGCTAAAGGAGCCTACTTTGAAACCGCCTGAATATATTATCACTGAGGGTTCATATTATTGCTGTGCATTGCTAAATTATTCATTTGTTTAATAAAATTACGACTAAAAATGTTTCACCGAGTTTTTTGGGATACCCTGTATGAATAATCGATAAATATTTGTAAACAATTATTGAAAAGCAACTTAATTTACATCTGTTATTACGTTTTTTTTAAAATTTTTATTGAAATAATAAAAGGATGAAAAAAATTTAGTGTGAAGGATGCAATTTTATTAATTCAAAAGCGATATCACTCTACAAATCCTCACATTGCACATCACGCTCTTTTGGTCCTGGAGGCCTGTGTGAAGAATTGCGGAAAGAAGGTATTCATTAATTTTTAATGATTTTTTTTTGGTCAAATTATTAAATAAGACAATTGAACGTAACGCACTTTCTAAGCATAATCACAAATCGATTTTCTTTCAGTTTCACACAGAAATTGCTACTCGTGAGTTCATGGACGATCTGAAGAATTTGGTAATAGGCGGCTCGGTGGATAAGGTCAAGGAAAAGGTACTTGAGCTTATTCAATGCTGGTCGTCCGCATTTCGTGATAAGCCCGAGTACAAGATTGTCGTCGATGCGCACAATCTTTTGAAAATGAACGGTTTCGAGTTTCCCGCGCTAAAAGAAGCCGACGCTATGTTTATAGCGGATTCGGCTCCCGACTGGGTCGAGGGCGACAACTGCTATAGGTTGATGCGTAAAAAATCGAATTTCAATGACTTTAATATAGGAAAATATGATACTTATTCATATTTAACTCATATAAAACTTTTTGTATACGTGTGTAGATGTCGAACGGAGTTCAGCATTTTCACACGACGGCACCACTGCCGCGCTTGTGGACAAATTTTTTGCGATAAATGCTCAAATAAGCAAATGCTTTTGCCGCAGTTCGGTATCGAGAAACGGGTATATTTTTAAATACAATTCATAGTTTGAAATATCTTTTTCGAATTTTAAAATATAATATATTTAATCAAAAGCGATGAATTATTTTAAAATAAAAAAAGTTTTGTCTTGAAGAAGAATTTTTTAGTCAATTAATATAAATTTACGTTTTTAGGTTCGTGTTTGCGAGTCGTGCTACGACAAAAAAATGAATCAGAAAGGAGCCGATTCAAAGGTTACATATTTTTAAGGCTATAAAAAATTAACAATTTCTCTTTTGTTTGATTTTCTTCCGAGCAGATTTGATTGAGTTGACGCATTTATATAAGCTTAAAAATCTGCGATAACATCAACTCTACTCAATTAACTGGGTGCAACAAAAAAGATATTGCTATAATTTGATAATTTCATTTAGAGCAAAAAAATAGATAAACGACTCTTTCTTTAGAATTTGGGAGTTATTTAGAGTCGTTAAAAGTTTTTCCAATCCAATATCGATCCGGAGTCACTTAAGGATTCTGAGTTGTCTAAGAATTTGTCACCGCACTGCTTGTGACTAAATGACACATGATTTGTTTGAATTTGTCCTGACATTCATTACTCTACAATCTCAAATTGCATCGAATTAAATTCGTACTGTGAATAAATTGTTTTCAATGTCTAATCGTTGACGAGAGTTACATTTTACTCATAAATTTATTTTTGATTTTTTTTATTTGGCGTTTGAAATGTTTTTTTTTTAAATATAATTTCTGCTTTTTTTATCATTTATTCTTCAGCATAAGCTGCAAAAAATGCCGAAAATCAACTGGATGCAATTTTTGTTTGGAGAACCGTCGTCGCATTCCGCTCGTGATCATCGTGCTTATCGCTCTGTTAATTTTTATTTCTTAAATTTGCCGTTTTTTTGCGTTTGCTTATTTTTATGGCTATTTTTTAAATTTCAAATTGGTTTTTGAATTTTTGAATGACATTTTATTATGATTGGCTATAAATTGTATTAAATTATTTTGATTTATAGCAACAATCGGATCGTTCTGCGGATGAGGCTAGGGAGCGGGCCCGTATTCAAGAGCTAATGGACAAGGAAGCCGAAGAGCTGCAATTAGCACTTGCGATTAGTCAGAGCGAAGCGGAAGCCAAGGTTTTTTATTTTTTAACATTACAAAAGTGCCTTTTGTCAATTTCAATTGAATATCTTTTAGGAGCGTCGAAATTACGGAATGTCCTCGTTGTATTCGAATGGTAATGGTGCAGCCAGTAGCAGCTCCAACGCCGTTAAAGATTCGGAGAAGTTTCACGATAGCGTCGACGTGTACCGCGGCGCTGCGCCCTCTTCTGAGGATAGCGTTCAGAAAACCGCTGACAACGAAGAGGCCCCGATCGATTCTGTCCTGGCCAAGTATTTGGATCGTGAGTATTGGGAGCGAAAACGTTCTGGCAAAGAGGTGTTCTTGTTTTTGCATTAGGAAAAAATTCTTTTTAATTGTTTTATCTACGAATTTTATTATTATTATTATTATTATTATTATTATTTTATTATTATTATTATTATTATTATTATTATTATTATTATTTATTATTATTATTATTATTATTATTATTATTATTATTATTATTATTATTATTATTATTATTATTATTATTATTATTATTATTTATTATTATTATTATTATTATTATTATTATTATTATTATTATTATTATTATTATTATTATTATTATTATTATTATTATTATTATTATTATTATTATTATTATTATTATTATTATTATTATTATTATTATTATTATTATTATTATTATTATTATTATTATTATTATTATTATTATTATTATTATTATTATATTATATTATTATTATATTATATTATATTATATTATATTATATTATATTATATTATATTATATTATATTATATTATATTATATTATATTATATTATATTATATTATATTATATTATATTATATTTGGGTTGACACGAATGTATTATTAGGCCGAAGGCATGACGGCGCAGCGAGCCACTGCTCCTCCGCCCAGCGAATACTCGATGTCGATTGCGTCGAACGACCAGGCGCAAAACTTTTTGGACTCGGCTCTCGCCACGCCGCAGGGCTCTCAGATCACGACGAATGGTCTCAACGGAATGATGAACGCATTTGACAAGTTTCATTTGTCGGCAGGCGTGCCTAATGAAAAGCAATTTATTGCCGGCGAGGAAGAAGTTGAAGAGACCGCTCAATTTTGTAAAACGCTTAAGGACCAGGTAGATTGTGGCTTATATTTTTATATACGAGGAAAAATATGAATCTATTTTAAGGTGGACATTATGGACAATCGGATGCGTAGCAATTTGCTTCGTGGTCGCTTGATTGTCAACGATTCCGCCATTCACTCTCTTTTTGCTCAGCTTACCAATTCGCATGCCGAAGTTCTCGCTCGAATGACGAAACTGGAAGGTGATCGAGGTTTGTTTTCCCTTATTTTAATTCTGTAATTTTTTCGTTCTATTTTTAGAGTACTACGAGACATTGCAGGATCATCTGGCGCACATTCAGGAGGCAAGGCAGGCAGTGAACACGTTGCGCGAAGAGCATATGCGCCAAAAAAAGGCACGTATGATGGAGGAACAACAGCAGCGACGCGTTCAAATGCAGCATACGTTGGGGATTATGCGCCAAAAGAAACATGTAAGGTTTCGTTTCATCTTTTAAATACAAAATGTTTAAGCTAAAAGTTACGATTTGTTTCTGCTATAACTTTTGACGAGAACAATAAAATTAAATGAAATTTTCAAAGTGTACTAATTTTGCCATGAGAATTTTTTTCACCAGAATTTTTTTTTTTTGCGCGTTCAATTGTCGCGCGACAAATTTTGCGCGCTTGACATGTTATAGGTCGTTCGACGCGCAATTTTATTTCGGGTCGATTGCCGAAAACACCTTGCCAATTGATTAAGCTAGCAAAAAGTTGTAGCCAAAAATTTTTTGGTCAAAAAAATTTTCATAGCGAGATTAGTCCACTCTAAAAATTTCATTCAATTTTATTGTTCCTGTATGTTATAGCAGAAACAAATCGTAAATGTTAGCTTGGACACCCTGTATATTGTTAATTATTCATTTGGGGCATGAACCGGGAGTGCTTTCAAAAATTCGGAATGGGAATTTTAAAAAATTTCGGATGTTGTGCGAAGCGATAAAAATCGAAATTTTTTACGTTTAAAAAAATTGGTTGGAAACTTCGAAACTAAGAATTTTTATACATTACATACTTTTACATGCACTTTTCAGGAGACCTTGTTGTATCAGCGGCATTTGGCTCTTCAACGTTTCCAGGAGCAGGAACAGCAAATGCAACAGCGTCGTCTTCTTTATCAACAACAACAACACCAGCAGCCACAACCGCAGCAACCGCAAATGATGCCCTCCTATCCCGTGCAGACGCCAATGTTTTCGTCCACTCCGACTTCTCAGCAGACGGCGCCCCAATCTCAGCCGCAATTTCATCATCAGCCACCACAGCCACAGCAAATGATGGCCTATCCTTTGCAACCGCCAATGGATGGCAGCGCTCCTGGAATGCCGAATTTGCACAATGCGGTACATTCTTAATAACCTTTATTGTGCTACGAATGAATGTGTCGATTTTTATTGATTTTTGAGTATTAATTAAATTGGATTAGAATTTGATTTATAAATACATAATTATGTGAATTTATTCTAATAATTTTTATTAAAATTAGAATGTGGCAAAAGTTCTTTCATATTCTGCATTAACTACATTTTTTAGGAGGCATTTTATCAGCAGCATATGGTTTTTCAACGCTTCCAGGAGCAGGAGCAACAAATGAATCAGCGTCACCTTCACTATCAACACACGCAACAACAACAACAGCCGCAAATGATGACCTATCCGACGCAATCGCCGATGTTTTCGTCCGCTCAAACGACTCAGACAACTCAGCCGGCGACGGGAGCGCCGCCACAGCAGCCGCAAGTCCAAGAGCAATCGCATCAGCAGCCGACGACGCCACAAAACAACGTTCACGTTCCCGAGGATTTGTTGATTTCCTTTGACTGAATCACGAAAGCATTTTTTGTGGGATATTTATGTAAAATAATCTTTTTTCCCTATCAACGAACTGACTCCCTAATACATGCATTCCTTTTTTTTCGCTAAAAACTAAAATATTTGAAAATGCAAATTTCTATTTTCCCACCTTCCAAATACTGTGTAATGTAAATTGAATTGACGCAAAAACGAAACTGAATATTTTTCATATTAGTTTCTATATTTATGAAAATAAACTTTTTCTATAATCAATTGAAGTTTGTATATTTATCGGTTTAAAATATGCAACATATTTGTTCAAAAATTGTTCGGTTTTTTATCAATAGAAATCGATTCTTTTAATTTTACCTCAAGTTATTATAGTTTCTTATAAGCAAAAAATATTATGAGTGTTGGTGGTCCGCGCGTAAAGTTAAATTCGGGATATGAAATTCCGTTGGTTGGCTTTGGCACGTATAAAGTCACCGGGCAGGAAACAGTTAACATTGCTGTGGATGCGGCACTCAGAGCCGGCTATCGTCATTTCGATACAGCCAAATTATACAATAACGAAACCGAACTCGGCGTGGCTCTAGAGGTCTCTAAACACAATTCTCGAAAAAATAAATATATCCTAATTTTTAGACCTATTTGCCAAAATATGATCTATCGCGTAAGGATATTTTTATAACCACAAAGTTCTTTCCTCCGCCAGAGAATACCACCGAGACTGTTTATCAACTTTTTGAAGAATCGTTGAAAAATCTTCGCACTGAGTAAGTAATACAATAGTATTCTATTAGGTTGAGGGAAAAGAAATGCGCGTTGCATTTTGTCCATTTATTTCTCTGGTACAATAAAAGATTTTATAAAACTGTTTTGTCTATCAGAAAGAGCGTTTTATTCCGGATCGTTTGATATATAACTTATCTATGTTTACTTTGTTTTACAAGAAAAAGTGTTTAGAAAATGTTTCAGCAAAAATTTCGAATTCGAGCTTGCATGTGGTACGACTTCAAGCAAGGCAAATCGGCTGCTGAATCTCATCGTGCCCTGTCTGAGGTATTCGGCAAAGAAGCCCTGTCCGAAAGTCAGTGTCGACGATGGTTCCAGCGATTCAAGAACGATGATGAAAGCTTGGAGGACGAAGAACACGGAAGTTGGCCTCAAATCGTCGATAACGAAGTATTGAAGTCCGTCATTGAGTCAGACCCCAGCCAAACAACTCGCCAGCTTGCAGAACAGTTTGGCTGCGATCAAACAACCATCGTCGACCACTTGCATGTACTGGAAAAGGTAAATCGGTGCGGAAAATGGGTGCCGCACGAGCTTTCCAACGCAAACAAAGCGACACGCGTCGCAATCGCCAGCATTCTCGCTCGCCGCGCCAAAAACAGAGGCTTCTTCGACTCCATTGTTACTTCGGATGAGAAATGGATCCAATACGACAACGCCACAAGAAAGCGGCAGTGGCTGGACCCCGGTGAGGCGCCAAAACCGACTCCAAAACCGGACATCCACGGAAAAAAGGTGATGCTTTGTGTTTGGTGGAACAGCAAAGGTCTCGTGTATTTTGAGGTTCTGGATTCGGGTCAAACAGTTACGGCGGACCTCTACCAACATCAATTGGGCCGTGTGGATCAAGCACTGCGACGTCAAGGTGTGGATACGGCGTCGACAAAATTTCTTCACGTCAACGCCCGGCCGCATGTCGCAAAGATCACTTCACAGAAAATCGAGGAATTGGGCTGGGAAGTCCTGCCTCACCCGCCATACAGCCCAGACCTGGCGCCATCCGACTACCATCTGTTCCGGTCGATGCAGCACTCCCTGGCCGAGAAAAAGTTCAAAAACCGCGACGAGATCAAAATTTGGGTGTCCAACTTCTTTGAGTCGCAGCCGGCCGAGTTCTTCGAGAAGGGCATCCATTCTTTGCGTGGACGTTGGCGACAAGTAGTCAATAATAATGGCGAATACCTTTTGGATTAAAGTGTTGTAATTTTGTTTTTATAATAAAAAAAATTTTTGACTCAAACGCGCATTTCTTTTCCCCTCAACCTAATATATATCGATTCTTATTTTTTAAACATTTTTATAGTTATATTGATTTGGTTCTTATTCATTACCCAAAGCATGATACACGCGAAAACGATGACCCATTGAACAAGGAAAATCGCAAAGATAGCTGGCAGGCCTTGGAAAATATCCCTGGTGAATTTCTTATAAAGTAAAACGGTTAAAAAATTAACAACTAATTTTTTAAGCGAAGAAAGTTCATTCAATCGGTGTATCGAACTATGAAATTCCACACATAGAGGAAATTAAGAGTTATTCGTCGAAATTACCAGCAGTAAATCAAGTCGAATACCATCCTCATTTCCGACGTACAAAGCTAAAAAAATATTGCGATGAGAACGGAATATTCTTCCAGGTTTGCGGAATGATTACACAATACATCAGCCTGAAATTTAATAATATGTGACAATTAATTTTGAGGCATTCTCTTCGCTTGCCAGACAAAAACCGGAATTAATTGAAAGCGACATTATCATTGAATTGTGCAAAAAATACAACACTTCACCGCAGGTAAATACCTTTTGTAAGTAAAAGTATCCGCCAATTCTGGTCAAAATACACTATTTAATCAACATTGGTACAATAGCGGCATTTATATTGCAGTGCATTTTACTCTCGTTTGCAACTTCGCAGGGCGTTGGTGTTTTGCCGAAATCTTCGAATCTCGAACGCATTGCCGATAATTTAAAATGTCTTGACATTAAGCTTAAAGACGAGGATCTCGAAAAACTTAACAATATTCCCGTTGACCAAAATTACATTCGCACGGTCGGGTGGATGGTTAAGTAAAGCTGATGTCTTCCATAATAAGACAGACTAAACATCATTACATACATAATTTATATTATGTAGATTATTTCATATCAGAATATTGTTATTCGTAGGTTACGCGATTTCTTACTATTGGTTGTGCATTTATAATAAAATTTAATTCAAAAATATAACTAAACTATAAAAAAACAAAAATATATGACATTAATTGAACAAGTTTTAATGGCTCGTAACTTGTCGGCCAAAGTGTACTTTACACCCTTTTCGAGAATTTCGAAATTTTTTATTGTATCGAGAATTTCGAAATTTTTTATTAATTTTTTATTGGAGTTAATTGGGTCCTGAGAACGAATTTGATAGTCATTTTTGTAGGAAATGCCTCTTAAGGGAATCTATGGAAAGCCACTCCTAACCACAAGAAAAAAAATTTTTGAACCAAAATAGGTAATTTAAGACTTATGTATAGTGTTTACGAGATGAAGAAGCGCCACAAGTTCTGATATCGGAAGTAAGGGAAGCGATCAAAAGTCTCAAAAACGACAAAGCACCCGAACTTAAAGGAATAACAAACGAAGTACTGGAGACTTCAAACTATGGAAGGTATTGGCAGAGCTATTCGATGAATGCTTAAAAAAGAAGACGTGCCCGAATAATGGAAAACTTCAAAAATAATAATTATACCGAAGAGAAGACTTAAAATATAGCTCTATTACCAACTTCACCAAAATATTACTAAACAGGATGACAAGGCAACTAGATGAGCAACAGCCTCGTGAATTAGCGGGATTTAAGAGCGGATTTTCGACGCTAGATCATCTACAAACCATCAATCAAGTACTTCTACAATGATATCAACATTCTGATCGAACGAGGTGTAAGGCAGGGCGATACCATATCGCCAAAACTCTTCACAGCTGCATTGTAGTCCGACAACTAGACTGGGGAGAGTACGGTATTTCTATCGACGGAGAAAAGCTTAACCATTTCAGATTTACAGATGACATCGTCTTATTCGCACACAATGCAAAAACAGCTCAACTTATGTTGGAAGAGTTGAATAATGCAAGCACAGCCGTCGGACTACGAGTAAACCGGGCGAAAACAGGCAATGTGCAACAATCAAAAAACTGAAGTGATAAAGCTGGAAGATACGGAAATTGCCTTGGTGGGCAAATACGTATATCTCGGACATCGGACCACAAAATCGACGACGAAGTGCAGCATGGTTAAACTTTAACAACGTAAAAGATGTGTTCTTGCTTTTTTTCTACACCACGGTAATACCTGCACTCATATACTGATCAGAAACGTGGAATATGAGGGAATGCGAGAAGCACAAGCTAACGCTAAGAGCAATGGAAAGAAAAGCGAATTATGGACAAAATCAAAAGCGAGGAAATCAGAAAGAAAACATAATTCGCAGACGCATACGAGACAGCCACAATACGAAAACTTCTTTGGGCAGGGCAGTAGCCAGAAGGGAGGACAACAGATGGACGACACGAGCGACATTTTGGTGGCCATGCAAAAGACCGCCCGGAAGACCAGCAGAAAGATGGCGAAAGTTGATGGAAAAGCGCATAAGACCTAAGTGGAGACAATTAGCAGAAGACAGAAAACAATATAAGCGGCGATTGTATGATCCACCACGAGATAACAACATGTGATACGGATTCTCCACTGTTAAAGTGTAAAACAATTTTAAAAATTTTTAAATTGTCATAAAGAATAAATATTTTTAGTCATAAACATGAATTTTTTTTATTATATATTCATGTTATTTTATTCTTGCTTTTTCATTTTATTCGGTTATTAAATATTTTTTAATTAATTTGTCTTTAAATCTTTTTTTTTATTTCCTATTTATTTCTGCCATTCATCTTTCATTTTGTAAATCAATCCTTTATCAATGATAGAAGAGAATCCGGAAATAAAAGAAAATAATTTAATCAATGTTTATTAACATAAAAAGATGAAAAGAAATCAAACTAAAGGTTGCATTCTCGGAACCGCAATATGGGAAAGGTAAAGCAAGCAAAAATTCATAAGTCCTGATTATATTCATGCTCACCCGTGAGCGTATTCCAAAATGTTTATCCAATAATACAAAAAACAATGTACGCGAATGAGCATACAAATTATGTAAAGTTAATTAATGTTCTTAGAGCTTCATTTATCTTTTCGCTTTCTAGTTATCCTGAATATGGACAATAAGCAAATCGCAAAAAATTTCTCTTAACCACTTTTAATTGCTCATTTCAATCTTCGTTTTCAATATAATCATTTTTTTAGTTTCCAAATTGTAAAATAAAATTACAATTAAATTTTTAATAAGAAAATTTTTTTTAATATTTAAAAAATTCATGCTACAAAAAAATGTGCACCTTGTATTTATCTATAACTTAAGCTTAAGCATTGAAAAATGAGTCTCGAAAAAATTGCACAAAGAGCAACAGAGCCAACAAATTGTCGCCCATACTCTATTCTTAGTAAGTATCTATTTATTACATATATTTCAAATAATATTTTCTGTTAATCTAATCATTCAAGGAATATGATATGTAGCTAAATGATTATAAATTTAATATTTATAGCGTTTGCTGGCGTATTCGCTATAACTCTTCTCGTAATTTATGCAGTTCAAACACGCCTATCAACAAAAAGTTTTCCATCGTTTTATAAATGGCAGCGTGATTTTGCAAAAGTTTTTATCGATTCTGCTAATACAACTATATATGGGCGAAAATTAGCGTTAATTAAAGGCGAATATTTTCTTAATATGCCATATTCTCTCTATACTGATCGTTTTGCGGTTCCTTTTTATTGTTTATATTAGTATAGGTGGATAAAGAAGACAAAAAATGTGTATAGATGCCACTTCTTGCACCTGTTGCACCAAATCACGAACATATTTTCTTCATAAATTATGAATTAGGCTGCGCAAATGGATTTCCACGTATTGATCCGCTCAATAGGCAATCAGTTGAGCATTGTCATACACTTAATGTTTATCGATGTTCAGCAAACACGGTATTAAATTTTATAATTGTAATCAAGTTATTTATTTACCTCCTAATTTCGCGTGTACAAGTTTTGAGCCAAATTTAAATTCCCGCCAATGAGTTCATTCTGTTCGTATCGGATCCGTTGGAGTCCAAATTTTGTGCCCGCCTTTGTCTCGGTTTCATAAAAGTGGGCACAAAATTTGAACTCGCTTGGATCCAATACAACAGAATAAACTCATTGGCACTAATTTAAATTTGGTTCAAACCACCCGGTCTTATACACGCGAAATTAGGATAATAATATTTTTCACAATAAATAGGATTCGAATAAGCTCGTCCCTGTTCTCCTATATATAGGTGATGGACATTGGGAGGCTCGTAACGATATCCAGAATTTACATCCATATGCTACAATTCAACGCGTTGCGTGTGGCGGCGAAATGGTTGTAGTCTCGGCGAATATACGTTTCGGAATTTATGGTTTTCTTTTATTGAATATAATATGAAAATACTGGATAGTTTCATAATTATCCGAGCTCTTTTTCGAATGCTAAAAATAAGTTTTATTTTGCCTACGTTGTTGGATAGTTCTTGTTATTGGCGTTCGTCTATATTTTATTTTATATTTCTATGTTCTCTGGGTTTCAAGATATTCGATTTAAAATAATGACTCGTTGAAAAATTGTACAAGAACGATTTGAACAAAATTATAAAGTCAAAAGTCATTCTTGTTGTTTGAAAAATTATTAACAAATCTTTGATTGTTATGTAATATTGGAAAGGTCGATGATGATTATTCAATATCACATAATAACCAAATTTTATTCCGTGAGAAGCTTATTTTATTATCTTGTTCAAACTGCATGTAAAAATGTTCTTTAATGTTCTCAAAATATTTTATTTATGTATTCATTATTCCAAATCAAATATCTTGGGACCAAATATGAAGCTATAAAATTTAATATAAGTAAAAATTTCACAACAAGAATTATTCAATAACATGCAAAAAATAAACTTCAAACAAAACTTACTTTTAAGCATTCGAAAAAAGCATGGTTAATTATGAAACTGAGACTTAAAAAAACAAAAGATTTAAAAAAGGTTTCATTTTGTTTCATCTTGCTGTTTGTAGCCATAATTGTATTTGCCAGAATTGAATATAGACTGTAACTCCTCAATATTTGTTAATTAAAATTAAGAACACTAAAGCTCTGATAAGGTTCAATTATGACCACAACATTTAATCATTTTTTAGATAAATAATAATTAAAACTATTTAATTTTGTTAGGTTACTTTGACAATCGACCTAATGGTTTCGCAAATCCTGCGTTAAATGACGTACTAACGGCGCTTCAATGGGTACAGAAGTATATTCATTATTACGGAGGAGATAAACACACAGTTACAGTAATGGCACGTGGCATTAACGCTCAATTAATTTCCGCTATAAACTCGGAGAATACTAATAAAAAAGGTTACCTAGTTAATTCATATTAGGTTGGTCAGAAAGTTTTGATACACTTCAACAATTCCATACACTTCAACAAAACTTAAATTTTCTACTATAACAATGGATAGTTTTCATCAATATATTCGCCATTCTTTTGCTCCACTCTTCGCCAACGAGGGCGCAACATCAAGATTCCGTGTCGGTAAAAGGCGCGCGATTTCTGGGCGAAAAAGTCCGCCAGGACCCGTTCGATTTCTTGCGTGAAGTGGCATCCGCGCAGGAATTGCTCCAGAGACCTGAACAAGTGACAATCGATGTCTGGGCAATATGGCGGGTGCCTAACTTCCCAGCCCAATTCCTCGAGCTTGGCGCGCGTGCTTCGTGTTGTCCTGCTGGTAGCAAACTCGACGCCCTGCATTGCTGCAATTCGGCTTGTACGCGATTTATTTGGGAGCAGTAGACCTTGGAGTGATATTGTGACGCGTGGAAGCAGCTTCCAATAGCCGACCACTAAACATATAACAGCACCTTCTTTTGGTGTGGATCGGTTCGAGGGGTTCGCACTTCGCTCTGACGTGAGCTGAGCCTTTGGAGTTTGGCTTTTCAACAAGATCCACTTCTCATGACGATTCGATCCAATCCTCCATGGCTGAATTTGTACAGCAGCCAATTGCAGTCGGAAATTCGCCAAATTTTTTCCCTTTCGTTGAGTTCGTGTGGACTGTTTGACCGCCTCTGCTGTTTTCGCACAATTTGTGGAGATGATGGTATTTTTTAAAGAGTGGAAAGTTGACGGCCAATTTGCGCGTGGTTTGTATTGGATCGGATTCAATGGAGCGGAGCAGTGCCTGTTATCAATGATCGAGAGTCATCCGGAACGTGTCTTGTCTTTTCGATGTGTATTGTCAAAACGAAATTTCGCGAACCAGCGGCGACATGTGATATGGGTTCCTGCCCAATGTAGCGTAAATGTTCCGAGCTGCCTCGGCCGCATTGTGTCCCTGCTTGAACTCGGGAAACATGTGCATGCAAATTTTTTGACGATTTTTTGACATAATGAGCTTTCTTTGAAACCTATAACTTTACAATAAATTAAACTAAACCGCACTTTTATATACAAAAATGTTTGCAAGAAAACGGGCTTTCAAACCATATATTCATCATACATAACAATGATAATAAAAAATTTTTGTTGACGTGTAAACACAGGTGTATCAAAACTTTTTGACCAACTTAATATATGTGAATGTAATGTAAAAATAAGTTTTTTAATTTAAATAATTATTATAGATCTTTTCCATCGTCTTGTATTACTATCAGGTTCTGCGCATACGCCAACACTTTATAAAAGCAAAAATTATGATCCTAGTCTAGAATTTGCCATGGCTGCTAATTGCACTAAAAGTGATGGAAGCACTACAAAAGAGGAATATACAAAATGTGTTCATGATTTACCAGCATCGGTATTATATTATATTAGTATTTTATTCATTTTGTGTTACTTTAAGTTATAGACAATTGATTCAATCGAAAAAACGTCTCCAATTAAAGCATTTACGGAATGGCCATTAATACGCAAAACGCCTACATTTACGCCCCCATTGCCCATACCAACATTAATGGGTGTTTGTCGAAAAGTAAAAAATAAAAATTCGCTATTGAAATTTGATGCAGAAAATAAAGATGATTCTCAGATTATGCAACTGAGAAATATATTAAATCAATACGAAGATTTAAAAACGTTAAATTATTCGGAAAGTGTGATTGATCATTATGTTACAGTATTTAAAAAGTCCGGCATTTCAGTTGACTTATTTATGGAAAAAGTAAGAACGAATTATTTCATTGATGCATTAGTAAAAATGTGTCCAATTTAACTTAATATTAGTTGAAATTGGACTTTACGCTCGAAGGACCACTCTTATTGGAAGCAATTCGACGAAGCATGGTCGCACCCGTATATTATTTCGAATATGAGGACACGTCAAAACACAACCGATCAGATGTATTTTTGGAAAATTCATACATAATAGTGCATTTACAATTAATTTCGTTTTTAAATCTAAAACAAATTAAATTTTTGTATAATTTTATTAAATTTTTGTATAATTTATATTTTGTAAAATTTTATTTTTGCATATACAGATAGACAAGGGGGGTATTGTCGAGGAATATAAAAAAATTCGCGACCAGTCAGTACTACAAATATGCATGGATGACTTAATTTTCAATCCACTAGAAGGACCTGAGTTTGTGATGGAACGGAAAATCGCTGATACTTTCGTACAATATCTCAAAGAATTTACTCGTTCAGGGTATAAAATCCTACTAGAAAAAAATGTGTTTTCACTAATTTTTAAAAATAATTTTAGAAATCCCAATAATGCTGACCGCATCGATAATCCGCAATGGCCGAAATTTGCAAAATCGATTAATGATTCCGGAAACAATCATGATTCATTAAAAAATAATCATTTAATGAAATTTAGTACTACTCAAAGTGTTTATGTCGCTCCTTACACGACAAACATGCCGGAACAACGAATATTTTGGTTATGCAGCATGACTAAAAATATGGATATTGATTATGTGCCATGTCCATCAAATTAATTCATCAATATTATTAAGTTTTTTAATTTTGCATTTTTGTTATAAAATATTAAATGGGACGGAACAAGTTTAATGAATATTTTTTGTTCAACAAACTTAGTGTCTGTATGTTCGAAAGAAGAAATATTACATAAATTGTTTTACATATGACCAAATAATAAATTAAAATAATAAATTGGAATGAGGCACATAATATGTTTTTATTAATCTGTTAATTAAAAGTTTAATTCTTAATGTTATATAAATAATTAATTACATAGAAGAAAACGATTTATTTACATATACTAAATAGAACTCGAACCACCCACCATTCAAGAAAATTGAAAAAGCCGAGACGATCCATCGAATCGATAGCATTGCATAAAAAATACAAAATTTAAGCAAAAGTTTCGTTTGCTTGAATTTTGACAATTAATTTTTCAAAAATACAAAACCAAATCAAAAGCAACCAAAATAATTTCGAACATGTTTTTTTTTCTTATTCTTTTTCTTTTTCCTTCTTGTCCTCAACGTCAGACAGAGAGAGAATCTCATTTATGGCCGAGTTTCTCGCTCTATTTCGTCTGGTTGTTGGAATTCTTTCGCGTCATAATGGGCTTTTACATTCCGAAAAATCGACCGATTTTCGTGCGGTCTGCAAGTCGCAGCCATCTCCGCCAACGATACTCATTGCGTTAGGTGCTTGATGGCAGGATCAAATAATAGGATCTTTTTCTTCTCACACAGTACTATAACCGTTTATAAGATGAGCAATAACGTGACTAAAACAAAAAAAAATATTAATTACCATTACATATTAATTACCTTGTACATATAATTTTATTTTTAATTTTTAAAACATAAATTTAATTTTTAAAACAACACAAAGTAAATTGACGTAAAAAATATGGTTGCATCTTGAAACGTAAATATGGTTTTAGTCATTCTATTGCGCAAAATAAAACGTTTATTAAAAAGTGGAGTCTGAGTAGCTTTGTTCTGAATTTCAAAGCTCGAAAATAATCAAAATTTTGAGTGCATTAATTTTTTAAAACTATTGAAAAATTGGGTAAAAACATGATCATGAGACATGTTTTTGTCTCGCAAGGGAATTTTATTCAAATTAATTTTATTCTTTTTTTCGTATAAGCTTATCGTATATACAATAATTGGTTACTGCTTTCCAATTTAAAGTTGTGTTCATTTTTTATTACAACGCGTTCGGCAAAACATTTAAATTTATTATTATATATCGTTCTTGATTTACTTATATAATCATCTCCAAAAAAGTATAAAATTTTCTTAACAGAAGGTTTTTTCAAAAAGGTTTGCGGATTTCCTTGAATTTAATTACTCTAATTTCACGTATATAACGCGCGATTTTTGATTAAAAAACGATTTTTTAAATTTTAAGTATTAGAGTACGTTATATGCCTAGTTTCCTCACAAGAGTTCCTTTAAAGAAACTACATTTCTTTAAGATTTTAAATCGAAAAAAACTACTTAAGAGTAAAACTCGTTTACTAACTACCTTAATAACAAATAATTTTTTGTTTTAGATATAGAAAATTATGCTCTTCAATATATTAGGTTGTTCGGAAAGAAATGCGCGTTGCATTTATCCATTTATTTCTCTGGTACAATAAAAGATTTTATAAAACGGTTTTGTCTATCAGAAAGAGCGTTTTATTCCGCATCGTTTGATATATAACTTGTCTATGTTTACTTTGTTTTTTACAAGAAAAAGTGTTTAGAAAATATTTCACCAAAAATTTCGAATTCGAGCTTGCATGTGGTACGACTTCAAGCAAGGCAAATCAGCTGCTGAATCTCATCGTGCCCTGTCTGAGGTATTCGGCGAAGAAGCCCTGTCCGAAAATCAGTGCCAACGATGGTCCCAGCGATTCAAGAACGGTGATGAAAGCTTGGAGGACGAAGAACACGGAAGTCGGCCTTAAGTCGTCTATAACGAAGTATTGAAGTCCGTCATTGAATCGGATCCCTGCCAGACCACTCGAGAACTGGCAACGCACTTTGGCTGCTCAAATTCTATTATCAATGAACATTTGCGCGCAATCGGCAAGACGAACAGGTGCGGAAAGTGGGTGCCGCATCAGTTGAGCGACGCAAACAAGGCAACACGAGTGGCAATAGTCGGAATTCTCATTCGCCGCTGCAAGAACAGCGGTTTCTTGGACTCAATTGTTACGTCAGATGAAAAATGGATCTGCTACGACAACGCAATGCAAAAACGGCAGTGGTTGGACGCTGATGACGCACCAAAACCGACTCCAAAACCGGACATACACGGAAAAAAGGTTATACTTTGTGTTTGGTGGAACAGCAAAGGTTTGGTGTATTTTGAGGTTCTGCATTCTGGTCAGACGGTTACGGCGGACCTCTACAAAGACCAATTGAGCCGCGTTGACCAAGCCTTACGGCGACAAGGTGTGGACACGGCGCCGACGAAATTCCTCCACGACAACGCTCGGCCGCATATCGCAAAGATCACTTCGCAGAAAATCGAGAAATTGGGCTGGAAAGTTTTTCTTCATCCGCCATATAGCCCAGATCTGGCACCATCTGATTACTATTTGTTCCGGTCGATGCAGCACTCATTGGCTAAGAAAAAGTTCAAAAACCGCGAAGAAGTCGAGATTTGGGTATCCAACTACTTCGATTCGCAACCGGCCGAGTTCTTCGAGAGAGGCATCCATCCTTTGCGTGGTCGTTGGCAACAAGTCATTGATAATAATGGAGATTACCTTTTGAATTAATGTTTTTTAAATTTGTTTTTATAATAAAAAAAATTTTTGACTCAAACGCGCATTTCTTTTCCGAACAACCTAATAGTATTTAGCTTTTTTAATTTGAACACATGGGGAAATGAAGTTCTCTTGCTAGTTTTAAAAAAATTAATTTTGTGAGCATTAGAACCTTTCACCTTTTCAATATGTTCTTTTATTATTTATTTATTAAACTCGTTATTTATGAAAATTAAACTACAAAACTTATTATTAATTGGTTATTTTTTATTTTTATTTTTTTATTTTCATAATTATCTTAAATTATAGAATATAAAAAAAATCCCATCAAAAATTTACTTTTTTGGATTATTTTGCATTTACTTGTCTATTAATATTTTAAATTTAATTATATAATAGGTAATTATTTTTAGAATCGCATAATGGAGTATCGTCGTATGCGCATTCCTGTAAGTTTTACTTTTGTAAAATTTTGTAGAAGTTTCACTCGTATTTTCTTGATGATAATTATTTGATTCTTTTAGTCATTTACGGAGAATATGAAGAACATCACCTTTCAACAACATAAGGTCAGCCGTGCAGATCGTGCCGCCATACTGGGTCGCTACGCGGGCTATCGTGGTTGCACGATTTGGTTTACCGGGTTGTCCGGCGCCGGAAAAACTACCATCTCATTCGCGCTGGAGAAAATTTTGACTCAAGTTTGTTTTTGTTTTTTAATAATTTGGTATTTGGATATTTTTTGTAAAATATGGCTTATCCTTTAGAAAGTGTAACCCCCTTTTTTTGAACGAATTTCAAAAATACATTTCTTGCTTTTATTAGATTGCTTCTGAGCGATTTGATAAAGACAAAGTTATTTTAATTAGGTAGAGCATATGCAGACTTTTATACAAAAGTTTTGAGAAAATTTTATTTTGATTTTTTGTTACATAGGGATCTTATTATTGTATAATTTAACATAAAAATGCAATAATTGTGACTATAACTTTATAAAAAGAAATTTGGCATTTGTATAAGCTGCACTTGAAAAATTCGGTTTGAAGTTAAAATACATTAAAAATCAACTTTATTACGATAAAAATCAAATTTTGATTCAAAAAAAAAAAATTTTAATTAATTGCATTTTAAAGAAAGATTTATTTAGCTGGGAGTGCCTTGCTATGGTCTCGACGGTGATAATGTTCGTCATGGACTTTGCAAGGATCTTGGATTCAGTCGCGAACTTGATCGCGTCGAAAACATTCGACGCGTCGCGGAAGTTGCAAAACTCTTTGCTGACATGGGCATTGTCACTTTGGCGTCATTTATTTCGCCATTTTCTGCGGATCGCGAAAAGGCGCGGCTTATACACGAACAGGTGTCATCAAATGATACATATTTAGCCCTTGAAAATAGAGTAACATGTAATAAAGTGTCTTGTTTTGCTAAAACCCTAATTTTGCGTTGTACAATCCGCAGAGCTGTTTAAAAAATTTTAAGGTCTGACATTTTGTTATTTATGTTTTGGATGTACATTTTCGGGAAACATTTTTTATACTACAGAATTAAGATCTAGGTAAGAAATTCTTTTGCTTTTATCTTACACTTTAACAGAATTCAGTGGAATTTTTCGAACATTCCTGCGATAATAAATCGCAAAATTTGGAGGAGTTATGATCGGATCTTGATCTTTTAATTTTAATTGATTGATAATTAAGCATTTAATTAAATAAATTTTTTCTTGAATTTTTAGGAGGGCATAAAGTTTATTGAAGTATATATTAGCACACCGCTGGACGTTTGCGAGGCTCGTGACCCGAAAAATCTCTATAAAAGGGCGCGCTCCGGCGAGTTGACGGGATTCACGGGCATTGACAGCAGCTACGAGCCGCCTGAGACGCCCGATCTGATGTTGAACACCGAAGAAAACGACGAGGCCAATTGTGTTATGACTGTACTTAAATTTCTCTTTCAGAAAGGAATACTTCCGGAAAAGGTGTTTATTTTACGTTAAGTCTGAGTGTATAAGCCACAAAAGGCAGTTTAAAATTTAGGCTATTTTAAAAAGCCCTGCGGTTTTTTAAATGTATATTTTTAATACTTCAACACTCTAAGGTTATTAGCGGACTTCTTTTTCGGGTCTTCAAAAAGTATTAGACCGTGAAAGGTTTTTTTTGACAAATTTTAATGTATTTTGAAACATTTGTGACCAGTTGAATGCCCAGTTGAACAAATATAATTTTAAGGCCATTCATGCCATACACGCACTACAATCACCGGCCGTACGTGAGCTTTTTGTAACTGACGAGGCGAAGAAACAAGCGCTAATGAATCAAATCGACAAAATGCCACGCATCGAGCTCAGCTTGGTCGATCTACAATGGCTCCAGGTAATTATTATTACACTTGTTAGTAACAAATTGAACTAGTTTTAAAGCTTTGTAGTTTTGTCGTTAGGGATTGTATTTAGAATAAAATTTATGGCTAAATTAATCTTAATGGAATAGAACTTTTTCAGGCCTAGAGTAGAGCTTTTCCAAGGTATTTTAGATCCTAAAGCAAAGCTATTTTGGGCCCAAACATATTTTAAGTCCTTAAAGACTTGAAATAGATTTAGTAATTGCCTAAGATCGCATTTGATCCTCAGGTTATTTTTATAGGCTGAGATACAAAGCTCTATGGGCCTAATTATCATTCTATTTATGATGTATTGAGGTCCTCGCTGAAGGCTGGGCCACTCCGCTGTCGGGTTACATGCGAGAACGACAATATCTTCAAGCACTTCATCACGGCCAGATATTTGACTTGAAAAAGCACTTTACGGATTCAGGATCTGCGGGGCCCGACGAGGACGAGGAGCTTTTCGAGCCCATCAATCAGTCCATTCCAATTGTGTTGGCTATTAATGACGCGCAAAAAGAATTGTTATACGATGAAACGACGAAAAATTTGTCGTTCCAAGTCGGACTATTCTATGATGGGGTTCCGATTGCGGTGCTTAGTGAGCCGGAAGTGTACGCACACCGGAAATTGGAGCGCGTGAATCGGCAATTCGGCTGTTCGGATTTGCGGCATCCCACCATCCGGCTCATCATGGATGGAGGCGATTGGCTCCTCGGCGGTAATCTTAAGGTAGACCTTGGTCTCGGGGTGTCTTTAAACTTATGTATTGGTCTCGGAAGGAAGGGAACTATTAGACATATAAAATTAGCAACTGCTAGTTACTTCTGATAAAATATGCTCTTTTTGCAATGTATAAAATTGAATTTCTGACAAAACGATAATTTAGCAATGCGTTTTCAGGTTTTCGAGCGAATAAGATATAACGATGGCCTGGACCAATATCGCAAAACGCCGATGGAGTTGCGCGCTCAATTTCGCGCCATCGGCTGCGACGGCGTATTTGCGTTCCAATTGCGTAATCCCATTCACAATGGACACGCGTTGCTGATGCGCGAGGCTCGCGAGAAGCTGCTTCGCACCTATCGTAATCCGATCTTGTTGTTGCATCCGCTCGGCGGCTGGACGAAGAACGACGACGTGCCATTGCCCGTGCGAATGGCGCAGCACAACGCGGTGATCCAGGCTGGTGTGTTGGATGCGGCCTGGACAATGCTGGCCATTTTCCCCAGTCCAATGCTCTACGGCGGCCCCACCGAGGTGCAATGGCACGCTAGAGCGCGGATGGCATGTGGCGTAAACGCCTATATTGTGGGACGCGATCCGGCCGGAATACAGAACCCGGAGAATGGCGACTATCTTTATGAGCCCACGCATGGAGCGAAGGTTTGATTGTTGATAGAAGGGCTTAACGTATTTGAATGAAGATTTTAAAAGGAAGTTACGGGGAGATTTAAGAAGTTTCTAGAGGACCGTAATTAATTTAAGGTTCTTAGTGGTTCTAAAATGTTTTCTAAGTGATAAGTAATCAATGCAATAAATAGTACGAGTTCAGAAAAATATAGGGATTTCATCGAATCGTATATAAAAGAATTCCATGGAATCAAAAGAATTGAATTAAATATGATCGAATGAATTTAAAAGAAATTACATAGGAGTTTAATGAAATTACGACAAAAATGGTTCTATTCCAGGGTTGCCAGATGTCCTTTTTAAAAAGATTTGTTCTTTTTTTGAGGGGGTCTGTTCTTTTTTTCCAATTTTCTGCATTGATTTGAACGGTATCGACTAAGCCTTCAGGCCATATACGTATTTTACCGGCCATATACGTATATTCCCAAGGAGCGGAATCTACTAAGCGTGGAGACCATCAAGGCAATTTTGGCGACGAAGACCAACTTCGATTTCAGCTGCACTGAGATGTTTGACTATCTGATGAAGAATGGTTCTCTTAGACACAGGATTAGGAGTTCCGGGAAGTATTAATTGTTGAGTGAATAAAGAATCTGACCCGAAAAGTTAACGAAATAGACCAATTCAGATATTTTTAGAAAAATCTTTTTTTGTTGTTGGAAATTATCAATAAAATATTTTTCGTGCCTAGCGTTCTTTTTTATTTTATTTTCATCTGGCAACCCTGTTCTATTCAATGAAATTGTAATGATTATGTGAATCCTAAACCGATGATGGATCCGATTGACTTACAACCAATATGAATTGAAGGTTTAGGCAAAATTCAATACAGGGTGCGATAAAAGTTCTTAGATTTTTATGTTTAACTTTAAATCAATTTTTCTCGCTTTACAGAAAACTACCAAAAATTTTGCAAAAAGATTATGAAAGCCCTGAAAAGCTCTACAAAACCAAACAGGTTGATTAAAATTTTTACTAACTATCAGCTCCCGGAAAATCGACATTTAAAACATCATCTAAGTAAAAATGCTTTGCGACTAATTATTTATTTAAAATTTATTTAAAAGATTTATGGGATAGAAATATTTTTGAAAATTGAAAAATGTATCTGAAAGCCCATGAAATTCTTTATAAGAGCCATTAGATCAATTTAATTCACTTCTAAAAACAGTAAGGCAAGCTGTTAATTGAAAGTATTGAATTGGCATTTATTAGTTTTGGCAATTTTTAGTCTCTTTTCATTGACTAGCTTACAAACATCTAATAGATTTCAGTAAAAATGAATCAATGGATTTGTAGAGAATCTTACAGGCTTTCAAATGCTTTCTTTAAATTTTTGAGAAGTTTATTATTAAAGAAGTTAAGACGATTCAAAGAATGATATTTTTCATTGAGCATAATAAAAAAATATTTACTCAGCCAATTTTTTAAATGTCGGTTTTCCAGAAGCTAATAGCGAGAATTTTAATCAACCTGTTTAGTTTTGTAGAGCCCTTCAAAAGCTTTTCTAATCTTTTTGCAAAATTTTTGGGAGTTTTCTGTGAAGCGAGAAAAATTAATTTATAGTTAAACATAAAAATCTAAGAATTTTTGGGGTATTTTTTTTGAAGAAACCTTTTCTTCTCGCCACATATAATTTAATAAAATATTTCTAAATTAACATGATTAAGGTTCTTTCCATGGCACCGGGACTTTCCCAATTAAAAATTATCCCCTTTCGCGTCGCGGCTTACGACAAAATTCGACGAAAAATGGACTTTTTCGACACGTCGCGAAAAAATGATTTCATTTTTATAAGCGGCACGGTGATGCGTAACTTAGTGCGCGCCGGACAACAGCCTCCCGACGGATTCATGGTGCCGGAGGCGTGGAAGGTTATTACATATTTATCCTAATAAAAAAAATCGGAAAAAATTATATTTTATCTTAAACCGAATCAAATAAAGTATTGTGCGTTAGGCTTTACCTTGCTCAAGTTTGGTTCCATTTTCGACCTCATCTTGTCTTTGGTATTTGAATGATAGGTACAATTGAACAGAGCACATGGGTTTATCGCCGCATGAGAACGTGCGAATGTTATTTCTTAATTTCAAGCAAAGAATTTCTACTCTTATACGATCAGAAAATTAATTTTTTCCAGCCCAATAAATTTTCCACAAAATATTGTATTAGTAGTATATATTTTTACTTTCATTTTCAAATCGTTTAGTTATCTTGCGAAAAAACTTCTGCCTAAAATCTAAATTGATTTTGATTTTCAAAATTTTTTTCTTCTTTTTGTTCTCTCATTTTTTTTCATTCTGCCGTTTTTGAAACTTAAAATAATAATATTTTATTAAAAATTTTCTTAAAATAATTTCTTTAGGTGTTGTCAGCTCATTATGCGTCAAACATTAATAATAATAACAATAATAATAACACAGAAGTCATCAACAATGAAGAGAAAGGCGAACGCGACAACGAATACTCCATTCTTTGATTTGACTGAATATTTTTCTTATAAATTGACCGCCTTATATAGCTTCTTTTTTCATGACGATTTATTTTTATTAATTAGTGGCGCTATTTTAGTTCATTAGAATTTTGTGATATTTGTATAAAATTTTAATAAATAAACATATTTTGACGTAAAAATTTATACTAATTAAATGAAATATATATTATTTTATTTATCAAGTATATCATTTTTCGATTAGTTTCAAATAAATGTTTTTCCATTCTATATCAACAGACAACCCTAGGTTTTGCATAACGTTCAAATATATTCAGTTCCTTACAATGTGCCTTAAAGATATGGCACCTGATTTTACTGTACTGATATTTTTTTAACATTGGCTAACTTTTTAAGTACCGTAAATCCTCTAATTGCTCCCCCCCTCTAATAACTCCCCCTGGAGGGTGATTGAAAAATAACTCCCCCCTCTAATAACTCCCCCCCCCTTAAAAAGTGCTTGGGGGACCAAGCTATTTTTTTCCAATAAAAAATTTTTAATGTTTTTTTTGTTAAATTTTTTTTCTAAACAAATTTTCAATAAGAAAATTTGAAAAAAATTTGTCTTGTCACGAAAAGAAATTGTTTTATTTTTTGCTAATTATAATTTTCTTTAATTTCTTGTTAATTTTCTTTAATTTCTTTTTTCTTGTTAACTTTGTATTTAGCCACTTTCTGATTTTAGCATACCGACATGGATCTTTTAGAAAATTATTGTAGCTCTGATGAGGAAACAGGAGGAAGTTAAGACGCCAAACGTTGTTGGATGGCAAATGATGCCCAAAAAGAATTCACAAGTGGCGGAAATCCAAAAGCTCCTTCTATGGATGTATATCTAGATTGGATTGTACATGCATGGGAATCACTTTCGTCGGAAGCTATTTCAAAGTCATTTAAAGGTTTGATATTTTGACTACCAATATTGTTAACAATATTTTATTTCTAGATTGTGGCCTAACAGTGTCTATAGATGGCAGTGAAGATAATAAAATTCATTGCTTTAAAGATCATGGTCCGGTGCCTGAAGGAAAATTAGAATTGTTAAAAGCGCGGTCGTCGGGCTCAATCGATCAAGCGATCTACATAAACGAACACGACAATCATGAGGATGAAGAAAATGGATACTATATTACCGATGAATCTATCCACTTTGAAGATGATAGTGATTTTGATTTAATTGTTTAATTGATTTTGATTTAATTGTTTATTTGTTTAATTGTTTAATTGCTTACATGATTGTTTTTGTTGGTGATTTTAATTTAATTTGGTTTATAGGTAGTTAAAAATAAAGTGAAAAAACTAAAAAAACAGAAAAAAGCACAAAAATAGCGTTTATTTTTGTAAAAAATTTGGTTGAAAAATAACTCCCCCCCTCTAATAACTCCCCCCCCTCTAATAAGTCCCCCTCCTGGAGGGTGATTGAAAAATAAGTCCCCCGGGGGAGCTATTAGAGGATTTACGTATTATCATTTCAGTAGTTCGATGGAAAAAATGATAGAACGGTAAAAATTAAGGCTGAATATTATTAAAACACTCTCGCGAAATGTTTTAAATATTTTAAACTTGGCATTATTTTTTGTTGCACATAATATATATTTAAAATTAAAAGATGATGTGGATTAAATTTGCAATTTAAATTGAATTAGGTAAATTAAATTGGTTTGTGAAAAATTTCGAAACAATTTTATTTTTTGTTTTTTGAAGAAACCTCAAATACCAATAACGATAATAGCAACAAAACAAATTTTTGTCTTTATTTTTTCGGAACCCTTGAAAAAGTGGAAATTTCACTAAATGCTTTAAAAAAAGTAATTGGATCAATAAAAAAAATTTCTAGCACGCTTGGGTATCATAAGGAGCAGCTAACGCTGAAATTTTAGATCAAATAGCCCATGTATGGTCAAGATAAAAATGTGACTGCCTTTAGCTTATGACACACTGTAGCAATTCAAAAAAAAAATTTTGTGGATGGGAGAGAAGTTGTACATTTATGCATTAGTTTAGATGCGGTGGCACTTTTGGGCGGCGGCACTCATCGCTTCGTCGGCCGCCGTCATCTACGCCGTCAGCGTGCCGCCGTTTCCGTTTGCAGCGTCGAAGTTTGAGACGAGATTTGGCGCTATTCATGACGACGACTTGCTTATTGCACGTGAGCAGGCTCGCGAAATGTTTTACTTTGGTTATCACAGCTATCTTAATAACGCTTTTCCGCTTGACGAACTTGATCCCATTCATTGTCGTGGACGCGGTCACGACCACAAAAACGCGTTGGATATTTTTTTTTTCATTTTTAGCAAATTTTTTTAAACAAATTTGTTAATTCTAGACACAACTTCAACATCAATGATATTCTCGGCGATTTTTCTCTAACTTTGGTTTATTTTTTTTATTTTTAAAATCTGAATTCAATTTTCTAATTTATTTAAGTGCCTGTACAGATATATTGAGAAGAGAAATCAAAATTTTTAATGGTGAATTAAAATTGTTGAGTATAAAAACATTAAAAAAAAAAACTTTTATAACACTTTGAAAATGTGAATTATCAAATTAAAATAAATTTTTTTTCAAATTTTTTACTCATGAAATGTAAGTTTTCTGCGATTCAGATAGACTCGCTGACTACGCTTGTTGTTTTGGGCGATAAGAAGGAGTTTCATCGCGCAGTCGGGGTAATTCTCGACACCGTATCATTCGAGCACAACGTCACCGTTCAGGTGTTCGAAATAACGATACGGTAATAAAATATTTTTAGCATTACTGTGTTGATTTTTTCAAATATAGTGTGTTGATTTTTGTAGTGTATAAAAGTTCGAAAGAGTGACTTTGCTATATTAATTATATATATTTTAAATTAGTTGGACAGATTACAAAGGAATTGTAGGATAATAGGTGCGTTGCTTTCTTCGCATTTAATTCTTACGAATGAAAATCCATTTCACGGCGACTTTACGCTGCCGAATTATGATAACGGACTTTTAAAGTTAGCGCACAGCGCTGCTAAGCGCTTGCTGCCCGCGTTTGAAGGCACGAAAACGGGTAAGCAGGCGTTTTATGTCACAACATTTTTTTTTTTGATTTGTATTTTTTTAGTGTGACGAAATCTTTTTAAAAAAAAGATTTAGCGTAATATGTTTTTTTCTTCAATTCTTCAAATGATATTTTGGTTTTTTTTTCGATTTCTCGAAATAACTGTGTTTTGAACTTATTCAGGTTTACCATTTACGCGGGTGAATTTGAGGGACGGCGTCGTGCCGCACACCACCAATGAGACTTGTACTGCCGGCGCCGGCTCATTATTGCTCGAGTTTGGTGTGCTCTCGCGTCTTCTCGGCGACGACACTTTTGAGCATTTGGCGCGGCGTGTCAATGCTGTTCTATGGAGTCTGAAGCATCCTGACACCGGACTTCTTGGTTCTGCTTTTTTTCGAAATTATTAAACTTTTTCCCAAACATTTTTTGAGCAATTCAAATGACATTTGATTAAAAAATTTAATTAAGAAAGAAATGAACACATTTATAGAGAATTTTCGCTTCTTTTTAGGATTAATTGATTTAGCAACAAAAATTTTTTTGTACGTTTAGGAAACGTCGTGAACATACAAACGGGTCGATGGTCGGGTTTATTGTCGGGTTTGGGCGCCGGTGTGGACTCCTTTTTTGAGTATATGCTCAAGGCATATATTTTATTCGGTGAGCTGAACGATTTGGAAATGTTCAATAAGGCAAATCATAAAATTCGAAAATATCTACGACGCGGCCGACCCATATGTCGTTTCGGTGGGCAAAAATTTGCTTTTTTATAAGTTTTTAATCCAATTACTATTGCTAAAATTTCAGGAGACGGGGATGCACCATTTTATGTTAATGCGGATATGCGAGATGGCACCATTTTCAATACGTGGATTGGATTCGCTTCAGGTTGGCCGTTAAAATATACGTATGAATACTTATGGATTATTAATTAAAAATCGGAATAGAAATGAATAAAGGCCGTGCGAAAATATTGCTCGTTAAAAAGACCAATAAAAATTTTAATTTTCCCTTATTTTAAAGAAATTTTCCCAAATCAATTTTATTTCAAATTCAAACATTATAGGCGAGTTTTCCCGGCGTTCTGACATTGTCGGGCAAAGTCGATGAAGCAATTTGCTTGCACGCCTTTTACTACGTTCTCTGGCAGAAGTACGATCTGCTACCCGAGCGATACAATTGGCATTTGAAGTAGGTTTTTATTTAAATTTTCAAACATCACTGGAAGAAAACGTTTTTTAGTCTTTATTTTATGTTTATCCATTTGTTTTAACTAATTTTTGTAAATATTCACCTCTAATGTTTTCGTGACCTAGTGGCTTTATTCTTTACTATAATTGATTTCAATTCTCCTACGCGCTCTTCCTGCCATGGTGCCTTTCTTGTTTTAAGGGTAAAGTGGTTACAAATTTTAGGGAGCGCATATTAAATGTGGGACCATGTTGCTTTCGATCGTAGCATTTCATCCGATGTGAGAGTGTCAAAGCCCACTTACATTTTTTATAAAATACTTTTTTTTATAAAAAAATATTGGTATAATTGATATTTTTACGTTTTCAAGAGCGCCCGATGTCTTATTTTATCCGTTGAGACCGGAATTTGTGGAGTCCACTTATCTCTTATATTTGGCAACTAAAAATCCATTCTATCAACATGTCGGATTGCAAATTATCGATTCAATAAACTTGCACACACGTACTACATGCGGATTCGCCACCGTGCACAACGTGCTGGACAAGAGTTTGGAGGATCGTATGGAATCGTTTTTCTTGTCCGAGACCTGCAAATATCTTTATCTTGTTTGTTTTACCTTTTTACAAAATTTATGTTACGTCACATTTTACATGTTTTTAATTATATAAACACTTTTTTTTAGTTGTTTGATATAAAAAATCCGGCAAATCGTAATTACGATCGCTTGCTTTTTTCTACGGAGGGTCACACATTTCCAATTAATTCGATTCTTCGGCGTCGTGCAAATATTACCGCGCATAGCATCAATGAATATGACTCGATAAATATCCCCCGCCAGGAATCATTCAATGATGCAAATTTATCAAAAGGCTGGGAATCGACCAAAAATGATACATTTTCGATATTTGACGCTTCCTGTGAGGGAAACGATCGTGTGTCTCTACGCTGGAAACCACCTTTAGAGGAACATCGTTTGTTCGAATATTTAAACATGGTTGGTCTTCTGAACGATGAAGGAAGTATTATGTAATATTTATAATTCTTATTCTAGCTTTTTGTTTTACTTAAATTAAATTTCTATTAAGCAATATTGTTAATTAAAAATCGAAAATTTTTATTTACATAAATACTCTATTTATATTATATGTACATATCTAGCTTTAGTTCATCTGAGTAGATTCATTTTTAATATTCTTTATTAATTTATTTTGTTAATTTTTTTCTGGTATACAATAGAGTTCTATTTCAAATAAAATGATTTGCGATATTTTTGATCATTGACCTTTGTAGGTAGAATAGCCGAAGTTACTAAGTATTAAGGGTATATGATAATGATTCGTTATGTCATCCACTTCGAAGATTATCTACATATGTATATTGTTTATAGATAACTTAATTTAAAGTCAATATATTTTAAAAATATAAAAAAGTTTCACTTTTCACCTACGTCAATTTGGAGGTAGAACGATTTCCTTTTGTTAGTTTTAAAGTAATCTGCAACATGAAATTGCAGTTTAAATATGCCTTGTTTTAATTCAAAACCTGGGTGCACCAACGAAATCCGCCCATTCTTGTTTGTAGTGCTAAATGTAACCAACCATTATTATTATACGAATAAAATTAAAAATATGACTGACGTATTTGCGATTCCGATCCAAGTCTCTTCAAACTCGTTCCACCAAAATGATGTACAATTTATATTTTGCGCTGGTTGACCTGAAGAGATGTCCAACACATGTGAGCTTATATTATTCACGGAAGTTTCGATAACGCTATCGCTGACAGCGAATACGAGAGAAAATGTCAAAACGAGAATAAAAACTTAAACAATTGGATTCATATAGATATGGATATGGGAAAAAAGTTCAGTCCTTACATAAAATTTTTTTGACTTTAAACTTGTAAATAAAAGACTTGTAAGTCTAAAAATAAGTATTTTATAACCCATAAAAGCCTTGTAAGCCAAAATGGGCTTATAAGCCAAAAAAGGCTTATAAGCCAAAAAAGGCTTATAAGCCAAAAAAGGCTTATAAGCCAAAAAAGGCTTATAAGCCAAAGAAGGCAATAGAAGTTTAAAATAAAGTTTTATTCAAAAATAGGCTTTTAAGCCAAAAATAACTATTTTAACGTCCACTAAATAGAACCTAAAAATAAAAGTATAAAAGAATATTTGTTGACTTACGACTAATTATCACTGCCATTCCAATAAGTAAAGGTCGTTCATTTCGTCGAGCCAACTCGAAAATATCGATATTGACTTGCATTATTTATGCAGGATAAAATGCACTTAAATAAGTAAATATGCTCTAATACTGACAATATTGTTATAGACCGAATAAATTAAAAAATGTTCGAAATAAAAAAATAAAATTGTTTATTTAAATTTTATGACTCGAGCCTTTCACAAAAAATAAAAATTGATTGTCAATATCGTCAAATTTTGCATAATCTCTTGACGCGTACTTTATTATAATTGTTGTTGTATTCACTCAATCAATCCAAGTAACAAAATGGTTTATTCTTATAACATGGCGATTTCGTCAAAGGGAAAAGAAAAAAATGCAGTTAAGAGAATAGGTAAAAAACAGAAAAACGTTTGATTAACAGAAGAATAAAATGGATAAGATCCGTTAAACCCGAATATTGTAACCAGCCTTTAGCTTGCATATCTAAGACTATAACCAAACAACGAATATGAAACAGTCGGTTATTTCTAAAGTGAAAAAACGCGTTCAGCTTTTTTAACTTTCAGCCGTAAGTCGTTCATACACGGCTGCCGCCATGAGCTTAGACATTTGTCGATAGTTGCCGCTCAGATTCAGATTAGGTCGGACAGAGAGCATAGAACGAAGTTCATTGATTGCTTCAACCGTACCAGTCATTGACACATAAAGACGAATAGTTTCCGATCCTAAAAGCGAAAATCTACTTCTTATTGGGTTCGTGGCAAAAGGTATATACCGGTAGCTTGAGGCAATGGGCGAAAGACGATTTGCTCGCATCCGGAACGTCGGCAGAGTCTGTTAAGTAGTTCCTAAATTAAAAAAATCGATTAAAAAATTTGATCACCAAATTTCTTACTAAGACAACTCTACATTGTTGTTTATAACCGACGATTGATGTGAGGCCGGCACTTCAATTACAAATGGTTCGCCTTCCTTAATCTGACGTGTGGGGCTATTCTCTATCGAATTTTTTCGCTGTTCGTTTGTCGATGGAAGTGCCTCGAAGCGAAAAGTGAATGCGATCTGATGGAAGGAAGTCAGGGCAGCCTAAAAATTCGCAATTTGATTTCAGTGGGATACTGAAGAATCGCATAAAACAAAATTATTTAAACAAGAACCTTGTGAATGGGAAGCCACTGTCGTTGATGAAAGGCGCTGTAGTAACCGAGATTCGGCTCCATAAAATTGAGATACGCAAGCGTTTCGAACTGACGTGATGCCAAATATTCCAAAAAGATTAAAAACTTCTTTCCTAGACCGCCGTGCTGAGCCTCCAAATCGACGACAACTTCGTCGCCTCTTCCTTCGACCGGCTAAAAAAATCCCTTACGTAAAAATGAAAACGAAAGAATATGATATCACCATTTCCAACCAATGCGGAACCGTTTCCACGGATTCGCAAGGCAAATAATTCGCGCCAAACTGAATCAACAAAAGACAAATATGCAATTCGTTGATCGCACCATCCAAAAGCGCATTCGTTTTCGCCCATTTTACGGCAAAGAAGAGCAAGCGATCCAAACCTTAAATACATAGTGTATTTTTTTTTTTTGACATTGCAATGCATTAAATATGTTCTTCAGTATTTGTTTCGCACAAACAACTTAACTGTTAATTCATTTAGAAAAAAATTGCTTTTACCTTTGTGTCGTTTGCAATAATTTCCGACGTTCTGCCACGCTACTCGCTCATTTTCTGGCGTCTCTTCCGGATGTCGCCATCGATTAAGAAAATGATTGAGCGGTTTCAAGCGATGTAAAATGTACTCGTTCATGTGCTGTGAGACTTTTTCACTTAGCGGATCGAAAGAGAAACGATTTTCTATGGCGATTGAGGTGGTATTATTGATCGCGTTGGTGCGACGAACAATGTTCAAAACGTCCCAGGCCAACCATGGAAATGAGAGAAGTTTTCTTGTGACGGAATCTATAAATATAGAAAAATTATGTAATAATTTTTGAAGATACATTTAAGAAAGACAAACCGTAAGCGGTTTTATAATAAGCGCACGCCAACTTTTGATATTCCTCAGATGGATCGGCACAAACACGACGGAATGTGTCACGTGCACCTCCGCGTAAGCCATGATGTTCAATGGTGGCGACTTCATCATAATGCAAGGTCTGTCCTATAATACAGAAATAAATCTTTTAACTCTTAACAATATCAACAACAAAAAAAAAATTAAGAAAGCGAAAATAATCTAATAAAAATAAGTGAACCGGAAAGAGATGTTTCGAAAAATTGTTTGCGAAATTTGCTGAACACAGCGAATAAGCGCTGCTCAATTGCATTACTGGTATTGAAATGGGACATGTCGTCATTGTCTTTGTCACTAATACGATTACGAAGTTGTATATAGTGGCCAGAGAATAACTCTCCCTCTGTTTTGATGCCATAACAATCCATTATACTCTTAAATGTTTATCTGATCATTTAAACATTTTAACAAAAGTTGGTGGCTGCGAGAGATTAATAGAGAAAGAGAGAAAAAAAACTTGTATATTGGCCGCGTACGCCTCATAATGTTCGCTGGCAAGGGCGAGAATTTTCGGATCGTCACAACCAGGCACATCGATGAGCGGATCCAATGGTACAATCGTCGTTTCATCGTCCAATGTTGCGTACGACAAAATATCGTCAATGTGTTTAGCGCGTCTGTAAATTTAAATTTTACTCCCTTTCTACTATGGAACAATAATAAAAAGGTTGTAGCAATAGATGTTTGAAAAAATATTACCTAAACAACTGCCCGTTCAATCGAGAGCTAATATACGTCGGCTCGTTGTTTTTCTCCATAAAGTCTGGCGTTCTTTCGGCACGTTCCGGCGGCACATCGTCCTCGCTCCAAGAAACCGAAAGCGGCTCCGGCGGTTTACCCGTTTTCGGGAAGTCGACGGCCTCCATGTGCTTATCAGCAATGCGCATACACACCTTAAATACAAAAGGAGACACTTTTAATAAAGCAAAAAGTAAAACATTATACTAAATCATCTCAAAAATTTTCTTTCTAATTTTATTATAATTTATTACGAGTGGCTCGGGGCCGGTATTATTCGGCCGGGACCGGAAAAATTAGGCCCGGCCCGGTCGGCCCGTTTTGGCCCGGCATAAAATTTTATACAATTTTTAAATTAAAAAATTTCCAAAATAAACCTTTTCTATTCCATGAATAAAACTTTATAAGGAAACGTTTTTTTGCGGTCATAAATAAAAGCAATATAAAAGCAACCTTAAAAGTAGACGTACTTACTTTTTAACTATGGTATATAGAATCCTGACTCATTCAACACATCTTGATCCCTGGATGTACTTCCAAAAAAATATTATAAATAATAGAAAGGGCTCTATCATTGAGAAATCAAAATACCTCTGCTAAAAATCACAATTTTTTTGTCAGAACAATTAATCCTTGGAATAAAATATCTGAAGAAATAATTCTCAGTAATAATTCAGAACTATTCTCACTATTCTCTAAACGACTTGTTAAAGCGGGAATCCCCAAAACCCAGGCTTATGGTGAGGAAGTGATTTATGAATAATTGTATTCTAAATAAATTAATGAATAATTGTATTTTTCTCTCTTCTTTTTTCTAATTGTACTTCTCTTTTCTTTTCTTTCCTTTGTTATAATTAAACCAAAAGTTTTATTGACTTTATTATCTTTGTAATTTCGCTGTATTATGACAACGTTAGTGTACCTATTGTACCTGTTTGTCCAATAAATAATAATAAAAAAATATATATATATAAATTAAATAATAGAAAAAAAGTTTAATAAAGCATGTTAGCAAATATTTTTTAAAGAGAAAACATGATTTCTCAAAAAAAGTGTTTGTGGTTTAATTTTTTGTTGAAAAAAATTCGAGTCGGACCAAATCGGGGCCACGAGCCGAGCCGAAAAATTTCAGCCACTCTTACATTAAATTAATATTAACTAAATAAGAATTTTTCTTTACACAATCTTTGCTTACTTTACTCTTTATGCCGAATAAATCCGAATTAATCAGAAAAGCGTTCGCAATACGTCCAATCGAGTCTTGCTTAATGTAATTGACGAAAAACTCGGCCATTTTAGTACGCTAAACTTTTTAAATAGTAATGTTTTATAAATTCAAACTACAAAAAAAAACATTTTTCGAGTTTTCAAATTAAAAAATAATTCGTGTTAAATAATGTTTACCAATTCCTCTTCGTTAGTAGTTATTTCTTCATCGGCTTTTGACGTATAATCGAATGCCTCTTCGTTATGATCCAAATAGAGTTGCTCGTCCCATATAACCGTGTACTCGTCCCCATCCAGATCCGAGCCTTCAATTAAAAAAAAAC
This sequence comes from Bradynema listronoti, assembly GCA_024678965.1. NCBI lineage: Eukaryota > Metazoa > Nematoda > Chromadorea > Rhabditida > Allantonematidae > Bradynema > Bradynema listronoti. The sequence continues at coordinate 624,438 of JANLNO010000001.1, read as the reverse complement.
CCAAATAAAAGCCAATCAATTTAAAATATAAAACACATACCGGCCATTTCATCCGTATGCGGACGAGGTCCATGCTGCGGAAACACAACAACGTCACATAAATTATGAAGACTGGGAATATCGATCGCTTCGAACATGCGAATATCGCCGGCCACAATAGATGGATTCTTAGTCAGCAAAACCGGGCCTGTAATAACATAAAAATTTTAAACAAAACAAAAAAATAAGCGGCTATTCAATTAGCTTAAAATACGTACCGGTAAGAACGACACGCTCGGCGGTAGCGCCCGGCAACTTTAGAAAGGCATTCTTTGTATAACGAATGAACACTTGGCCGTGCTGAAGTTGACCAGTATCGTCCACGACGCCGAACATCGCTCGTCCCATCGAACTTGGAATCGGTATTTGCAGTTTTTGCCGCAACTTTTCTAAAAAAAAAAAGAAAAAGTTTATGTCTTTCAAAATAGTATTATATTTTCTAAAGCATACTCAATGAGGCACGCACAGAGGCGCGAACCATTCCGCGAAAAAATGGCTCCGTGGTTAGATTCAAGTCGGTTAGCTGCTCGTATAGAATCAATTTTGGAAACTCGCCAAGCTTGTTTCTCGCCTTTTGCTCGTCCATAAGCGAACGCGTCAACGTATGTAAGTGAAAGTCCATCATATGATGAATGCGATTGCATATACGTTGATGGGACGAATAGCTTTGTAAGGCACTCACCTAAACAAATTAATTTTATTTTCAAAAAAAGACAGTATTTCTGAACGTTTTCAAATATACAAAAACACTATTCTCAACCTGATCCAGAATGTTAATGACGGGTCGATTAAGCGAAATAGAGACCGGCGAAGAATACTTTACAATTTCCAACTTTTGCTTGTCGCGTTTAGCTGCAAACTTCTTCTGCGATGGTCGGAACTTAATCGCCAGGTCCAGCCAACAATCCTTTTTTCTAATATCCGTTTCGTCCTTAACGTCGTATTTCAGACCCCATTCACGTAATGTATCCAACGACATATCGACGGCAAGAACACCTTTGTAACCGCGAAAACGAATCTAAAACGGAAAAAAAATCAACAAAAATGCATTAAAATTTTATTGAAACGCATACCTGAAAACAGGATGGAACACAATCCTCCAGACCGAGTTCCTTACTCAGCTCCTTCGCCTTTTTAAAGCTTATCCGACCGACTCCGTCCGAAAACGTATACGGCTTTCCCTTCGAATCGGAACCACCGCAATAATCAAAGTCGTCGGCGTAAACCTCTCGGGCCAACGCCAATGATGTTTCCTTTAAAAAAATTAGAGAAAAATAATTTCTTATAGCCAGCGTTGCCAGATGAAAATCAAATAAAAAAAGAACTCTGGGCACGAAAAAAATATTTTATTGATAATTTCCAACAACAAAAAAGATTTTTCTAAAAATATCTGAATTGGTCTATTTCGTTAACTTTTCGGGTCAGATTCTTTATTCACTCAACAATTAATACTTCCCGGAACTCCTAATCCTGTGTCTAAGAGAACCATTCTTCATGGAAAAAAAGAACAAAAAAGAACAAAAAATGGAAAAAAAGAACAAAAAATAAAAAAGAACAGACCCCCTCAAGAAAAGAACAAATCTTTTTAAAAAGGACATCTGGCAACCCAGCTTATAGCTTACATTCGAATTGCTTAATTGCCTCCTACGCAAAGTCATACTGTGCGTAGTCAAAAAATATCTTAACATTGGCAGAATAAAAAAATAATAGACAAATAAATTAATGAAAAACTAACTCTAGCTTGTGTGAAACATTGCCCCAAACGAGACATCATTTTCGGCGCACTCTGAATTTTGAAGGAGCCCAATTGAATTCGAAAATCCTCGATCTCTTTCACCGTCGCATTGATAAAATAGCAGCCATTGTCGCGCAGCTGAGAGTTCGACGAGCCAAAATAATTAAATTTTCGTCCTAGAAAATATTTTAACATTTATTTGCAAAAAACAACAACTTTGAAGCACTCACAACCTGCGACATCGATGCCGTTACGAAGTCGATTGCCGATGAATTTGTTAATGAGAGCATCGCCAACGTTGTTTCCGTGCACGGAGGTGCTGTCGTCGTCGCGAAAGACAACACGCAAAAATTTGTCCGTCGGGTACTCGTCGGGATTCATTCGCAAAACGCGATTGCCCATCAAAAGCTCGGGCGCAACAAAGAGCATTCGCGTGGGCGTTATCACCACCTGTAAAAAAAAAACAAGCAAGCAACTTGTTATTCCCAAACATGAGACCAAAAAAAAAACCTTTCGCACGCGAACATATCCCTCTTTGGCGTGCACCTCATGCAGTTGACGCATCGTGTCGGCGTTGCGGCTGACCTGCTTCAGAATTCGCTTAAAGATGCGCATCGGCGATTGAATGTCGACATGTTCGTCAACTTCGCTTAACAAACGTTCCAGGACTTCCAAACAGACCTTTAAAAAAACTGCATATAACAAAAGAAAAATAAAAAATTTAAGAATTTGTTTCGATATTTTTATACGTGATACGTCAAGGCCCCAGATTAAAAACGATTTTGAAATTAATCATTTCGCGGGTTTTGAATAAAACCATTCAGTCACCGAAATCTTGGCTGGTTTCTTGCATAAGCATAAGCATGCGACTGATGCGATTTACAAGGTCTAGTCGACGTATCATCCACACTGTGCAATGTAATGCACCCATTTGTCTTTCAATTATGCTAACGCCTCGATGAGGTCGAGGCGGGCCCAAACTTCGTTCCTAACAAAGTTAAATCTATTGCACAAAAACCGCTAGATCCATTTCGATGATTTATAAATATGTAAATTATTTTATGCTACGCCATCTATAGTAATACGACCCAAACAATACCAAAATATATACGAAAAAGGGGCATACGGCTTTATCGTCTCGATACGCGCGACAAACGGTCTTAACAAATTCGTCGCGAGCATTCTCCGACATCAGTAAATGATCCTTAATGACGGCACCTCGCGACAAAAGCGCTTCGAACATATACAACAATTTGAAGTTGTCCTGAAACTCGTATTTGCAATGCAGAAGCGGAGAGCCGACGTATTTGCTAAAGGGCGCGGATCGCGGATGACTCAACGTGCGAAACTCGAGTTGTTGGTCGGTGGTCGTCGAAAGACGATTCAGCAGCATGCAGCAATTCTCCAACTAGAAAAAAAACACACATAAATTAAATCATACAAAAAAATTATTCGTAGTTTTTAGGTCAAAAACAAACCGAAATGCGGATGAGAACAACTTTACAAATAGGCGACTCGTTGATTTCCTCCGTCAAATACTTTTGCTTGCGGTTCCACGCCGTGTAGCGATCGCCGTACTTTCTGAGCAAATTGATCTTCGGCTTTTTGTCATCGGCGTTATTGTAGACGCGAACGCGACGAATCACCGGCGGAGCTGTGAGATGGAAGTAGAGTTCGAGCGCAAACTCCTGACTAAACGATTTTGAAAAATTGTTAAGTTGCAAAAAGATTTTTATGTATGAACTCAATTTTTGCGCAAAACAAGTTTAAAAAGTAACCATAAAAATGCATTAGTAATCCGCTAGAACAATACAAGCATTGAATTTTCGGACAATAAAATCAACAAAATCAGCTTAAATTTATTGAATTTATGCCATCAGAATTAGAGATACACCTGTTCTTGTTTTCGTTAATGCGCTGCAATGTGATAAGCATTCGGCGAATGCACTTGTAGCGAATGGTCATCGTCACGACAAAGTCCGCCATTTCCTCGCCATTTTCACGCACTACAAAATAAAAAGCGTTTTTCGCAATTAGCCGTGACACTTACTTTTTTTCCAACTCGTCCAATTCCTTTCATTTAATTAAATTAATTTTTTTCACTCATTTTTTTCCGAATGTTTCTTTTATTTGGTACTAAAAAAATGCATAAAAATTAAAATTTAAATATGGAAATTAGCTTTTTTGTGTCATAAAAATTTAGTGATTTATTTTGTTCTGCATCGTAGAGAAGACTCGCATTCCAATCAATGTGCGTGGAAAGAAAGTAAATGACAAACTTTGCAACTCGGAGAAAGGAAAACGAACGATCATCTGACGGCGGTCGTGTTCAAAGTCGGTAAGCATTGTGTAGTGCTGATGTTGTTGAAAGAAGCGCGCCATAATCTGTCGTTGATCCTCCAAAACGCGATGTTCGTGATGTATGAGTGGAATGGAGCGATCTACAATGTTCAAAAAAGCAATACTCTCCGTGGGAAGACGCATCTGAGCAGATCTGAAAGCAAATAACAATTAAAAATCGTATCCAAGAAAATTTTTTGTGTATGTCTCAGAGATTTATTTTTATCTTGTATCGGAAAAAAATGAAAACTTTTTCTTTTAAATGTTTTAAAAATTTATGTTAACGAATATGACAAAGTTTAATAGCAATCTCTTTTATATAATGGGGTTTCATACTCAGCGTGCTTCATACATAAACAAAAGTTTTATAGTATAGACAATAGTAATTTTTTTACATTTTTTTTATAAAATATAAATAAGTCTTTTTTTTAAAGCAGTTTAATGACTTCAGTTAATAAAAATTTTGTTTTCATCATTTTTCACATATAATATTAAAAAATGTTGCCTAATATGTTATAAATAAAAATTTAAAAAAAGCCAAACATACGTAAAAGCGACTTGAAACATGTCCTTCGACTGTATAAAAATCGAGCACGTAAACGAATGATTGTTCTTCTCCACGTGTTCGTGCAAATAGCTTCGTAAAAAGTGAATAAGACACACTACGCGCTCATTGTAGTCGTCGATCTCCTCCTGTAAGCCGATATGAAGAGTGTACTCAATTCGCGGATCATTTTCCTCTTCGCCAAGCGTTTGCGGCTGCTCCAAGGACACAATCTTCAGCGGCTCAAGATCGGCCAAATATGTGTGATTTACAGCTTTCTTAAAAAGTTACAATCATTATTAATTATATTCGATTCGTTTAAATATATCAAATGTAATAAAATGTAATGAATTTATGTAGTGGATATGTTTAAAAAAAACTTTAAGATTCCAAAATAAAAAATTGACTTGAAAGAGCAAAAAAAGTGTACAAAATGGATTTTCTAAAATTAGTTAATAAAAAAAATAAATTCTTTAAAAAATTACGTTGATAATTTTTTGCGTTTTACCGCTAAACTCCAGCGAGATTGTGCGAAAATCGTCGCTCGGCCAAAATACTATTCGTATCTTCTTTTCGACCATATCCTAAAAAATTACAAAAGGTAAAAAGATTAATATTCAATGTAATAATGTAGGCATGAATATAAATTAAAATAATTATGGTACTCTAAGAGTAAAATTGTTTGATTTCCGCATTTATGTATCTCTTTCTCCTTTTTTCATTCTTCAAACAGAAAATAAATGTTTTTTTGTTCAGCTTAAAGATAAAAAGGAATCAGAATCGACGCCCATTTGAGAAAAATAATTTTAAGAGAGCAGGCATAAAAATTAAGGTAAAAGGCTTGCTAATTGGCGTGCGGTTTGGGGGGCCAAAGTCCTAGCTTAAAAGTTTAAGACGCTGGCTTAGTTTTTCTTTCTTCATAAAATGTCGTTTTTTCCAAATAAATTTTTCTCAAATGTCAAAATTATTTCATTTAAATATTTGAATCATAATTGATCAATCAATTAATTTAAAAAAAATTAGATTACAAAGTGTCTGAAAAGGCCAAAAATGTCAGATTCAAATTTCTTTCGGATCCCAATCACTGAGAATCTAATGAATGAATTTTTACATTTTGTGAAAAAAATTTTCAAGTATGTATTTTTATAGTTTATTATGGTACTCTAAGTTTATAAAAATCGGAAAAGAAGTGAAATTTGCAATTTGTATAATTTACGAGACAAATGAATAAACATAATAAAATTATAAATAATATAAAATTTCTTCTTTTGGCTTGACTTTGACAGTTAAAAATTAATTTTAATTTTGCCAAAGTTAAATTAAGTCTTTAACTTGGCAATTAATTTGATTTCGTTTAAGTGTGAAGTTTAACTTAACTAAAAGCATGGGAACACATCAAAATCAATTCAACCCCATCTTTTTCGCTCCAGTATCAACTTTTGTTTTTTTACAATAACTAATTGAAAACACTCATTATTAAAAGCGATAAAAATGGGCTGGAGTTTACTTTACTCGCAAATTACGAAAAAACTTTATTGTATTCGTTGGTTATTTTGGGTCCTGAGAACGAATTCGATAGTCGCTTTATCCGGAAATGCTTACTAAGAACTCTACTGGGACCGCTCTTAATCACAGAAAAAAAATTTTTGGAACCGGAACTGGACATTTAATATCTCATTCGAAAGCTTCTCATCACGCTGATCAAGAATTGTATAGGAACTATAGTCCAATTTTGCTTCTCCGTCGAAGGGGGACCAAGAAATTTGTAATTTTTCGTTTTGTGTTTAAAACTCAGATTTTAGGCCTAAGCCTAAGCCTAGACTTAGGCCTAGGCTTAGGCTTTAGGTTTTAGGCTTAGACTTAGGCTTTATGCTCAGACTTAGGCTTAGGCTTAGTTTTGTAAAAAAAGTGCTTGGTCCCCCTTTGGTTCAAATTTTCGTTCAATCTACCGTAACTCGACGGGGAAGCAAAATAAGGCCATAGTTCCTCTACAATTCTTGATCAGCGTGATGAGAGCCTTCGAATGAGATATTAAATGTCCAGTTTCGGTTCCAAAAAATTTTTTTCCTGTGAAAAAAGGTGATCCCCCGTAGGGTTCTTAGGAGGCATTATCGGATAAAACGACTTTTGTTCTCAAAACCCAAAGTAGCCCCCAAATACAATAAAATTTTTTCGAAATTTTAAGGGGCCGGGGAGGGGGGTAAGTAAATTGACCCCTAAAAATGTATAAATGTTGATCTTGGTTGATCTTTGTGCTGATTTGATCTATGTTTATATGGAAACCAATATTTCACTATTAATTTTTGATTTAAAGTGATATTAAATGTATATCAATGATTAATGTTTGATGTTATACAAATAAATACGCAGAGAAAATATCGAATTTCATTTATTCATACATTATGATATATGTAAATTTTCCATTAAAATGTCTAATGTTTATTTCTGAAAGCCAGAACCTTTCATCGTATAGCCCAGTTCCCGTGATACACCCTCATAAACGGCGGGATTGTTATCCACGGAGAATCTTGTGGCCTTATCTTCTTCTTCGGCACGCGCTTTTTTCTTCTATAAAATCAAAAATTAATTTTTACAAATATTTCACAAAATTGCTAAACAATAGCGCAATTACAATATTTTCAATAATTTTTTTTTTTTTTTTTTTGACAAACCCTCAGTCGTTCGATGAGGTCGATGTTCTCCGGTGTGAGAATGACAAGATCGCCAGCCTTGTTAATAAAATGCACATCGTTTCCCGCTTTCAACTTCGCCATTAACTCTTCTTTCTTCGGAAATCTTTCGGGCGTTATGATATGAGCGAAACGCACGGATGCTTCTTTCGCTGGTAGCTGTAAGTGTGAAAAAAATCAATCCGAAAAATGCTGTATTTTAGCAAACTTTATTATTATTTTAATTAAAGTTATGGATGAAATCTCTAGGTTTTTACAAAAATAAGCTAAACTATTCCCGAAAACATTGCTTCAAACACATTAAGACACTTACTATACGAGTAAGAAAACTGAGATTCCTTCCCAAAAGAACTGAACAATTCATTCTAAAAATTTAAATTTCATTTAAAAAATTTCTATAAATTAAATTCGTTAATTAAAGAGAATAGGAATTGATTATTTTGATATAAACAATTTCACAAATAATTATGCAATAAATTTAAATTCATCTGAATTTTTTTTTATTCAAATCAAAAATTCACAACGCGAATCAGAAATTACATAAAAATTTGACATGAAATTTAAAATTAGCTATACAATAGAACTTTCGGCAATACAAAATTCGCGATTTCTAGTTCACAACGCCGGGTGCGTCGCCCCACATCTCGTGAATCCACATAATTGTCTTCACGGGAATCTGAGGCCCAATTAAAGGATTCAGTTGATGCAAATAAACAATTAGCCAAAACATGTAACAGCAGACAGCTGTTAGCACAATCATTGTTTGTACGATGCCTGTAATAAAATTTTAAATGTGATGGAAATAAGGAAGTAACTATTATATATAAAGTACGTCTTTTCTTACCAAATTAGCTTCCATCAGATTATGCAAAAACGGCTTATAGGTTTTGGAAAATTTTTCGAAAACATGATTTAAAGTTATAAATATTACATAAAAGTTATTTAGGAAGCAAATAATATTACATATAAATGTTCTTTCTGTATAAAATATAAATGTTTAGAGTGCGTAAAAAGTTTGGAGATTTTTTTTTAATATTTCAATACCGCAAAAATACTGTATAAATAAGAAAATAATTCAGCTTAAGGAATAACAACATTTATTAGTTCAATAATAATAAAAATAAACAAAAAAAGTTACAACATGTTTAAAATTGCCTTCTACGGTTTCAATACATTTGTGCAGTTGCTTGCGAATATTCTGTTCGCATATTTTCTATCTTAATCTCGTTTCGTCTTCATTGTCTAGTATAAGAAATGAGCGTGAGAATTCTTGTAATTGCGCAGCTCCAGCTTGTTTTTCATGATATTTTGAACTTTCTTATTTCTGATCCCGAGCTCATTTGTCATTGTGAACATCGAGGTTCCTATTAAGATGGCAGACGACACGATCCTATTGAATCTCTCATCAGATGAGAACGTGGAGAATGCGGAAGACTAATCTGGACAGATGATGGTCGCGCCGAAACACGATCTCGTTCTTTCGGCGCTGGAGAATGTGAATGAGCAAGCGTCAAGTAGCCATGGTCGTAGGCAACGCACATCGTCGGCCGGATCGCATCAGATCGCAAGAAAGTCACGTCCGGATAAGGAATTGGCGCGAAAAGTGGTCGCAAACAAGATCCATTTCGCGAACTGCAAAATTCAAGACTAGAAATATTGTAGAATTAGAATCGGGCAAAGGCCTCTGTGCTCAAATCTTTTGTCCACAGAGGCTCATAGCCAAGTCTTTGTGCCCACGGCTGCAGGCACTAGGAAATCAGGCGCCTCTGAGCGCGACACTATCAGTTCAAGAAAATCGGGACAGGCCTCTGCGCACAAGCCCGTGTCAGTTAAGAATTCGAAACTCGCCACTGAACATTCGTCAACAAATAAGTCAAAAATTCGGTGGCACAATCGAACGCATTTTACCGTTTGGACCCCTGAAAGTCGGACACATGTAATTTCGACAACGTCACTTCTATGAAAATATGTTTGGACTACTCGTTGAAGGACCGCCTGAAGATAGACCGTTAGACTGCTCTACGAAGAATAGCCGTTCGAATTCCTCGGCGGAGAGTGTGGCGAATAACTCGAAGCAAATAAACAAATAATAAATTTTTTGAATCAAAATTGTATTTCAATAAAATCATTGAAATTAACGAAAAATAAAAGCACCGAACCTTTTACGCACCCTATACATATGATGATGATAAAAAATGTGGTTGTTGGTCATTTTAATCAAAATAGAAATTACCTCGATTCGGTCCACTCGGTACAAGAAAAGGTCCACCGCCACCAATAACCACCCAAAAGGCTGTCACAAATATGAGCGGAATCCAAACGGACATCTCAGCTTGTGTTTAGAAATCTTTAATTAAAAAATAAAAATAAATGAAAAAAGTGCATATATAAGCCAAAAATTATATGTTTAAAAAAATTCGAAAATAACTCGCAAATTGATAGACATAAAATTACACATACAGCTCGAAAATACATATTACCTTGTTGAAATCAACTCGATGTAGACAATAACTGGCGAATCTCTAAAAGAACAAAAACAAAGAATCAATTGTTTTTAAAAAAAGTTATATCCTGCGCAGATTGGCCTGCATAAAAGAAAAAGATCGAAAATCGTTCGTAAATTTCTAAAGGAAAAAAGTTTTTTTTTATTTTATTTTGTTAAATTCTTAAATATTTTTATGTCGAATATTTTTATGTCAAAGCGTAATTATGTCAAATGGGAAAATCGAATATATTTTATCGTTATTTTTATTTATTTAAGGTCGAAAAATAGGAATAAGCTTGATTATTTCGCCTGACCATGAAAAAAGTGTGCCCACTATGCGGTCCAAAACTTTCCGCCTTTTGGTGAGTTAAATAGTGTTTTTAAATTTTTGAATTGATGAGTAATGTAATTTCATTTTTTAGTATGGTAATGTCAGTGTGGGGTATAATTTTTCTCGGATTACTGGGTGTATTTTTCTACGTTCAAGCGGTAACGCTTTTCCCTGACTTGAATTTGGAACACGAGGAGGACTTATCAACGGAGTAAGTTTTTAGATTTTAATGATTTGTATAATTTTTCTCTTTTATAAAAAAATAATTCAATATGCTATAGCTTTTTTTATTAATAAGCGTGGCTTTCAGATTAGTGAATTTAAAAGAATTTTATTCTAGAAAAATCACAGAGAAGTATTCGGAGAAAGCGAATCAATGTTGGATCGCAGCGGGTATGTACCTAGTGACACTGATCGTCGTTTTTTGGCAAAATAAATTCAACACTGCTCAAATCTTCTAAGGCAATGTGTTTTCCTTTATATTTCTTGACGCTATCTTTTTTTACGTTGACTTGTTTTTTTTTTGTATACATGGTAGTAGAAATCTATGAAACATTGACGATTTTTTACTACTAAAAGTTGAAATTATTGATCATAGGCTTAAATCTTGCATAAGTTTATCGAATTTTTCAATAAAAATTAAGAAATATGAAAATAGATGGAAATTTTTTGGATATATTGACGCAAATAGAGATCGGCAAGATTTTAGAATAGGTGTGTGGTCGAATCTTTCGGAAGTGAAATTTTTCCAGACATTCCTCCCTACGATACCATTTGTATGTACCACTTTGTTTTATAATACTGTGTGAAATAAATTTATAACTTTTTCCGATTTTGTGCATGCATAATTTGGTTGTATATTTTGAAGCTGGAACAATAATACTGATAAGGGAACGTCACGAAGTGTCCTCATGGAATTTGGCTGAAACTTCGTATTATAGAGTATTTTGGAGTAAGGACACCAATGGCGGTGATCATTCGTCCCACAAATTTGGTTTTTGATGTTTTTTGGGAATCGTTGATTCGAATCTCGCCGGGAACAGTCAATTTTTTTGCTTTTAAAAACGTCCTAATGCTTAAACTTAACTATTATATACTCCACAAATGCTATTTTTATTTATTTAAGTGATAAAACAATTTTTATTGGCAACGATAATTATATAATATAAAATGTTCAAAACAATAGAAATTAAAACTGCGTATCCAGAATCCGCAAAAAACATCAAAAATCAAATTTGTGGCCGGAATGATCAATGGCATTGTCCCCACGCCAAAATACCTTACTATACGAAGTTTTATGCAAACCCCAGGAGGACACTTCGTGACGTTCTAAAAAATCGACGAGCTAAAAAATATGGTTTTTAAAAAAATTCTTCGATAGCATTCGATAGATGGATCTTCTTTTACGGATTAAAAGGATGTGAGTTCCTCGAATAGTGAGGGAATCTTTTGTCTTCACATTCGACTTCTTTTTCTTCAAAATGATACCAAATATATACGACAATTGTTTTTGTATGATTGAAGATTTTTAAAATAAAATAGTTTATAACACTTTTTAATCACAAAATCTCGCTTTAAAGAGTCGAAAAATTGGTTTATTTAGTTAAAAATAAACAACAATTTCAAAGTGATCATAGTAAAACTAAAAGGACGTGGAGATCGGTTTCCAAATTAAAGATGGTTTCCAGCGAAAATATAACAGTCAATAAATAATAATTAACTTTTTTTTGTTAAAAAACAAAGTCTTTTTTAATCAGCTCAAGCAACAGAGTCTGGGGAGTCACCTTCGTCATAGTTCTTTTGCTCGTATTCGGTTATTATTCGTCGAATCTCACCGGAAATTTCGGTCAGCTCACCCACGTCACGCTCCTCGTCGCTCTGAGAAAGAAGACATAACTTGGCTAGAGACAATTCCACCTAGAGAATTGAATTGATCAATTTTCCATATTATTTCATAATTATATAAATAATCTTGCACATTGATTAATATAGGTGTACAAACATGAAAGTTCGTTTTACTTTTTGTCTAATATTTTTTCATGAATAAACTTTTTTTCAAAACATTTGTTTGTATTTATCTTGTAGAGAGTTTAAAGCGCTATCTAATGCTTCTTGAATTTTTGAAAAAGGTTTGCATATAAAATTTTAGGACAATTTTACAGATGACCACTGAAGCGCCAACAAAAGAGCATTCGCGGGAAGTTCTCTTATTCATGTTTAACTGGAAGAAAAGTGCCGCCGATTCTCACAAAATGATTGCTGAAGTTTATGGCGAAGATACGATAATTGCCAGAGCCTGTCATAAGTGGTTTAAGAGGTTCAGAGAAGACGATTTTGACCTGAGCAACAAAGACTGCGTATGGTGGGATCAGAAGGGTATTTTGTATTATGAACTTCTCAAACCTGGCGAAACTGTTACGGCGGCTCGTTGTAAAGAGCAATTAATCAATCTGAATAGAGAAGTTGCCACCGAACGACCAGAATGGACCACAAGACAAGAGTTCCCAATATTGCTTCATGACAACGCCAGACCTCATGTTGCAGAACCGGCCAAAAATGCCATCTTCCCCACCCGCCCTACTCTCCTGACATCGCTCCGTCGGATTATCACTTATTTCGATCAATGGCTTACGGATTGACGGAGCAGAAATTCACAAAACAAGAAGAAGTGCGAGAATGGCTCGATGAATGGATTGCGTCGAAACAACCGAAAATTTTTTTTGATGGAATCCATAAGTTGCTCATAAATTGAAATAATGTTGTTGTTAATAATGGTTGTTATTGTTAACAAAAGTTTAATTGAAAATTTTTTGAATCGTAAAAAAACGAACTTTTATATTTGCACACCTAATATTTACCATTTTCTTGTCGAGATTATTTGTGGTAGCTGCCATATTTTTCAAAGTATGGTAAGCCTAAAAAATACTTGGTATATTAGTTATGCAGATACATAATTATATTAAGTCATTCAACCTGTGCATATTGACAATTTTCAATATTGCGAATCCAATTTATAATTTCATAACTGGCGAGAAACTCGTTAAGACGGCTACTTTTTTCCGCTAACAAACGATTTACCATACCTAAAAAACGATAATTTAGTAGATTAATATAAGAAAAACATTAAAAAATATTAACCATTCTTTCGATAGTAGTCATAAAGAAACAAATCGAAATTATTCTCCGCGAACATTTCCTTATAATGATTGAGGGCTTCCGTGCAGCGCGCCTCTCTCATTGTGTTGTGACAATACTCGATAATAGTGGAAAAATCCTAGAAAGAATCCAAATAAAAAAGCAAACATCAGAAAATTAAAGGTCTTAAACAAAATATTTACATAAAATTCCTCGGCTAATTCAATCGCCAATTTGGTATGACCTAGGACCATAAAGCGTGCAATGATTTGCGACTTGTCACGTTGCCATTTGTTCTGTTGGCCGAGAACGAAACGCGCAATTTGTGAGCAATTGGAAATCACTAAGTCGGATAATTCTTCAGTATGCTCTCCGTTGGCCGCCTCCAAAATGTCCATGGCGGCGTTGAACTAAAATTCTAGAAAACAATAAACAAACATCTGGAATAGCAAGCGTTTAAATTGCGAAAAAAGCCAACTAAAATTATTACAGTTTACTCCATTTATTGAAGAAAAAGATGTTTAAATATTTTTAAATTTAATTTCATTAAACATTTAAAAGTAATCGTAATAGCCTTAATTTCATCTTTCTCATATAAGACTACATAAATAATATGTAAAATAAAAATTCTCACATGACGAATAAAGTAGATGAGAAGATGTTGAAGCCAACCGGACGATGCGACATTTGCCCCATCCGTATTCATCGCAATCAACGCCGCATTTTCGATTTTGGCCTTTTCCACTCCTTTTGCAACAATTGCGAGTGCATCGCCGACTTGCAGCAGCATTTTCAGACGTTCGATAATATCCGATACGCTCTTCAACTTCCTCTCGGCGATCGTAACAATCATTGCAATGAGCTCGCCAAAATGCGATACCTAAAAAAAACAACTCGAATTTCTCGATTAATGATTTTTTAAACTTTATATTTGTAAAAAAAAATTCCAACCTCACAAAACACGTGATCGCAGTTTGTTAATTCGGCGCTTTCGAGATGCTGAAAGCGTCGAATAAACTCGGCGGATAATGTACGAATCGATTCGACTATTAAACTGGGCATGCCTTCTTTTGTGGCTTTATTGCACATTGAGTTGTTAAACAGCATCGCGACAATAAGCTTTTCGCCTAATTCGGCAAGAAGAGCAGTGCCAGTTCGCCCACCCATCGATGTAATGGGTTGATCTACCTGAAATAGTCAAATAACGTATAATTGCTTTTCTCATTGATTGACAAAAAAGTATGTAATGTTGAAAAAAACAATCCTCAAAGCGTAGTAATTCAATTCAATTATTATACAGGGTAAGTCAAAAAAAAAAAAAAAAAACTTTCAATGAGCGTATTCAATTATTAAATTAGAAATCAAAGAAAATTAAAAGAAAAAGTAGTTTTTTTTGACTCATCCTGTATAGCATATTTCTAATATGTGATTTCGATTAAGCAAAATTCTCTTATAATATTAGTATAAATTAATACCTTTTTAAGTAAATTATATTTCTGCAAAAATAGAATAAACATATTATGATGGCTTAATTTAATTGCCAATTGCTCGATAATCTTCTGCGATTTATTCTCGTTTGTATTGTTCTTGTTCATTGTCCAACGAGGATCGTCCGGCCGATGGTCGATGAAAAACTGGTCGAATTCAACCGCCAACTCGGCCACGTTAACATTGGTCCTCTTCACCAATTTGTCGGCCCATTTTTTCGCCTCCTTCTACAAATAAAAATAATTTTTTTTTTCTTGTAATATTAAAAAATAATAGTACCAAATCCTTGCTACAAAAAGCGATAAATCCTTTCTTTAAGTAGTCATCGCTGAATGTCGTATCCTCGCTAGCTTTAATTAAATGGTCGCGGTTTTTTCTCCAATAAGTCAGATCGAAATCATACGGAAGTCGTCGCAATATGCACACTCCGTGCTCGCGTAAAATCACGTGACTCAAGCCATTAACGACCACTAAAAGTTGAGTTATACAGATTAAAAAAAAATTGTTGCAAAATTAATTTTACAAAGAATATGAAAATATGAGCCATTTTGAAGGCCGGTACACGGCCAGTATAAGACATTGTCGAAAATGCACAAACAATATGTTTGTCAGTTTTGCTGTAATTTGGAAATAGAACCAACATTGGTTCTGCGTAAAACCATCCATAACGGTAAAATAAAAAATATTGTTAAATTTAAATTCAGCGTCATCGCAAAACCCCCAAATAATAATTGTTGGCAGCTCTTGGTGCATTTTACAAAATAGGAATAGAAGTGGACCTGTATAGGACCAATACCAAGCGTACTAGCAAAAAATTGATTGCTTTGCCGGCAGTGCCAACCCCTCAAAAATCCCTGACAGACACGTTTCAGCTTCTGAAACTTGACTGTCTAAAACTGCACTGTTAAAGAGATGATCCGTGAACACCGCTTTTTTGCGGACAAACATCAACCGCCTCTAAGCATATAAGATATATTTTAAAAATTACTAGCTCCGAGCACATAGTCGTTTATGTCATTCAAAATCATGGCTTCAACATTTTCGCTGGTTGGCTGATAGAATGCGATCATGGAACGATGCAGTACAATGGCGCATTCCTCGTTGTTGGGAACAAGCAAACGGCATTGTGTCAATTGACTTTCTTCCTTAATTTAATGAATACAATATTTAACAAATACATAAAAATTAATACTAAAAGTAAATTTAAAAGCCTTAATATTTAGTAGTGGACAAAATAGAAGAGGCTTTCTTTAGAAATATGGTTTCTTGTATTTTTCTCTCGGAGTAAACAAAAGATATAAACTTCTAATAAACTATTTTGAAGCATTATTCGTCCTCTCTCAGATTAAAAAAAGTTTTCTCCGATTCGTTTGTCCAAAAATTTTTGGCACCCAATCAACGGAGAGTACATCAAAATTTTACAAAACAAAATAAAATAATTTTTACAATTAATTATTTTATTGCAACATTCAACCAAAACAGCAACACTAACAGCAATAAAATAATGTTTAACAAAAACGGCACTTAATATTTGTTGGGGCGCCACCAGCATTGATAACGGCCTTGCGAGGCATCGAACGGACCAAATTTTCCAATAAGTCTTTAGGCAAATTGGACCATTTCCGATGAATAGCCTCAAAGAGTTCGTTCGATTCTCAGAATTTTCTACCCGTAAGCTTCCTCTCAACCTCTCTCCATAAATGTTCTATGAGATTAAGGTCGAGGAATTGAGCTGACCATTCCAAAAGCTGGACTAAATGATGACACTTTTTGCCTCGTGTTTTGGGTCATAGTCTTGTTGGTACACCTATTCTGTTGACATATTTTCACTGGCTTGTGGCAGCATGATCTCCTCCATTATTTCACGATATTGGACTTGGCCCATCTTACCCTCAACGCTATGCAACGAGCCTAACGACGCCAGACTGAAACAACCTCAGATCATCACATTTCTCCTGCCATACCCACATGCTATGATCGAACGAATCGAAGTTTAATATGATGGTATTGATATGTTCGCCGTCCGTCAACTCCCAATTTAACCCTCGTTACACGATGGGTATTGTAAAACATGGAGGAAGAAATTGAAGTTGTTTTAGTCTGGTGTCATTAGGCCCTTTGCATCGCGTTGAGGGTAAGATGGATCAAATCCAATATCGTGAAATAATGGAGAAGATCATGTGGCCGCATGCAAGTGAAAATATGCTGGCAGGATGAGTGTACCAACAAGACTGTGACTCTTTCATTTTTGATGTGCTCTCCGTTGATTGAGTGCCAAAAATTTTTGGATAAACGAATCGGCACAAACTTTTTTTTTATCTTAGAGAGGACGAATAATGCTACAAAATAGAAGTTTATATCTTTTGTTTACTGCGAGAAACATACAAGAAACCATATTTTCAAAAAAGGTCTCCTTCATTTTGTCCATTACTGTGTAATGTACATGACTAAATATAAAATATCAACGCATAATAACTTCTAACACAAACCATATTCGACATTGTATCGGGCAGAATAATTGGAATAAAACTATTCACATATTCACCAATATCGGCGTGTTTCTCCTTCATAAATCCTAAAGCATTTTAAAAGTAGAATTATTTGTGCTTAAAGAAAGAAAAAACAAATCGAAATGAATAAATTCTAAATCATTATAAAATAAATTAAAACATCAAAGAAATAATGCTTCACCGAGATAAAAATTAACGCTTATGAATCGAGGTTCGGACGAATTATGATCGACGACCGCGATAAGCATCAACAAACCGTGCTGATAAATGTCGGCGTCAACGACGTTCACCTGTAAAAGAATCTCACAAAAAAATATGCCAAACCATAAAAAAATTTTTAATTAACAAAAACTATTAAAAATCTTAAAATATTTTTTTCTAACTATGTTTAAAATTTAAAAAATTCCAATTCATATTAAACAACTTTTTAATTATTTTTTAAAATAAAAAATTATTAAAATTTTATTAAATGACTTTCACGCAATTCAAGAGTTTTTCAAAATTCGAATGTCACACGATTTCATTTGTGTCGTATATAGCGATCATACTAATATGGACGTAATTTTTAGAAACAACAGCTTGTGTATCCAATCATAAAAAAAAGTTAATCCTAAAAACGGCCCAACCTGCGAAACGTTGATTTTCTTGTCGTTGCTGCGCATATGCGCAACAAACGCGTCGGCAATATTTATCTCCTGAATGAGTTGTTGATTGCGCACGGATATTAGACGAAAAACATGCGGGAATATAGTGATTACATCGACAAGCGAGGAGCGAATTCGTCCGCTAACAGGCAATGTTTTGACGAGTCTAAAAGTCGAAAAATATAAAACAATGCCATTAAACGTTTTTTAATTTATGTAAAACTAAAAATAACAAGAATGAAATTTACAAAAAAAAGTCAATAGCAAAAAAAACTTACGTTTCTTTCTCGGAACTAAATGTGTTAAAGAAAAGATTGGTCATTCGTCGTCCAATTCCCGTGGAGATGGATAGGTCCAGCGAATGGAAGGTGAGATTATCGGATTGACTGGGTTTTTTGTGAAAAATTTCAACAACATAAAACATCGAAAATGTCGTGGTCGATATCAAGAATCGATGAACATGTTCTAAAATGAGTTAAATCTAACTCATCCGCCTAATAGAATATTAATTTTCCTAACAAACCAACCATGTGACTCGATAAGACACAAGTTTGTAGGAAAATCGTTGCTGCGCAATTCCAAATTCACTTGGTGGTGCGGCTTGTTAGTGTCCGACCAGCAGCGCACGATTCCGTCATGACTGACAGCAATCAAATAAGGACAATTAGCAGGCGAATTACCTAAGAAAGAAAATGTTAATTTAATTTATTAAAAAAATAAGTTAGTATTTTAAATTTTTCTAGAATGCTATTTAAAAAAATTTAAAGCAAAAAAATATGCGTTATTTTTTTTTTTTGCAAATATAAATTTGTTAAAAACGTATCATTTATTTTTAGTGCTTTAAAATTTTTTAAGCCATAAAAAAATTCTATCCACTTGTATATAAACTAACGATGTTGAAATAGACAAATGGTATTCGTCGTATACTGATGATTGGAGTGTCCGGGAATTTTGAACTTTACAGTGCGCATTGCAGTCTTAACTGGCTAAAAAAACAAACAAAAACCGTTTGAGGAATAAGATTTGAAAAATATTTACAAACCTCATTATAAAAGAAATAAATGTAATTATTGCACAAAAAAAGGCAATAATTGTCCGGCGTAATGGTGACGTAAACGGGCGAACCCAATTTTTGGTTCAAAAGTTCCGAGATCGGTGCGGGAAGATTCGCCTCATATGGATCAACAAATAGCGTCAATTCAGTCATAGCTGAAATTCAATATACAAATACAAATATTTGTATAAAAATGTGAAAATTTAATAACTTCAGACCAATTTTTTCGCACATAAATGTTTAAAAAACTAAATCATATGGGGCGCTATTTCGGTTCGACGGACCCACTTATTTTTTATGGAAAAAGCGATTTTCGGGGCAGTTCTCCATGCTGATTACGAAAATAAACTTTATTTTTCATTTGGTTTAGATTTTAGCGTATATTTTGCAATGCCTTTGATTTTTTATTATTTTCGAACATGTCGAGTTCGAATCTCGGCTCAATCACCTTTCCATTTTTCCCTTCAATTCTTTTTTTTTCTTTCTCTTTTTTCTTATGTTAAGCATTTAAAATTGATAGCTCAAATATTTTGCATAATAATTACTAAAAATCACAAATAACAAATACAATAAGTTAACGTCCAAATACAATATAAGAAAAAATGGAAAGGTGATTGAGCCGAAATTCAAACCCAGCATAAATTAGAGAAAATCGAACGTAATGAGTAAAATGAAAAATAAAATTTATTTTCGTAATCGGCATGACGAACAGCCCCGACTTTTTCCATAAAAAAATGGGTGGCTTTTTTATAATTTTTTACTTTATTATCTTATTTAGTCCGCCGAACGAAAATAGCGCCTCATATGGCGACATATAAAAACGGAAGAATTCTCGAAAAAGATGTAAAAAGAAAAAAAGTTTAAAATCATTTTTCATTTTTAAAAATTTAAAGTAAAATAACGCCAAAAAAGTGGTGTAATTTTAAACGCGAAATTGATGATTAGATAATTTTTTAAAACGAAATGTTAGAGCTGGTCTGGTGGACCAAATGCATTTGATTCACATTAATTGAAAAGTTTTCTGATGCATCAGCTGATGTATTGATTCGATAAAAACACAAAACAAAACTATTTGAGCAGAATCTTCGGAGATCTTTTGTTTTTATCAAATCTATGCGAACATGTAGGCTAGTAAATCTAGTCAGTACTCGAAACTATTTCAGTACATGTTATGCTTGAAATAAATTAAAATTGCCTGGGCTCATTTTTAAAACAAAAAAAGTTCATAATTTTACAGCCATTTTTTCTGTTCTTATCAAGTCTATGCGTGTACTTTTCTTTGGACAAATTAAAAATGAAAACTAAAAAAACTACCTATAGGTATTGATTTTTTTTTTGTAATTTTTTAATTTATTATCTTATTTAGTCACTTAAATATTCGACGATGAGCTACACGCAGGACGTTTCTGTTGACGCACTTAATAACGAGGCCTCTGCCAAGCTTAGTTTTCCTACAACACCCGCTCCCGTGACAATTATTGAGCCGGATGAACGCGATCACACCTTTAAATTAAACGTGGAATTTTTAGAGCGGATTTTGCTTCATTCTTCTATTGCCGACAAAAAGGTTTTTTTAATAAATTTTTAATGATTAATTGTGTTTTTGGAATGACGGCTATAATTTGATGATAAACTAGATTTCCGTAATAAGCGTTGCCGGAGCGTATCGAAAGGGAAAGAGCTTTTTGCTTAATTTCTTTCTTCGTTATTTGAAAAACAAAAGTATCCGTAACAGTTCTAACAATGTAGTGGATGACTCCTTCGAAGACACGTGGATTGGTTCCGAATCCAAATTGGAGGGTTTCAGCTGGCGTGGCGGTGGTGATCGCGATACGAACGGTTGTTTTTTTTTTAAAGAATTTGAGCCGAGCCTTAAATTTGTATATATTTTTGTGGTGATTTTTTAAAAATATCCATTTTCAAGGTATTCTTGTTTGGTCCGAACCGTTTATTGTCAAGGATCGAAATGGTGAAGAAATAGCGATTTTATTGATGGACACGCAGGGCTCTTTCGATTCTACCTCGACCGTGAAAGATTGTGCTACAATTTTTGCTTTTTCGACGATGATTTCCTCGGTGCAAATTTACAACGTCAGCCAAAACATCCAGGAGGATAATTTGCAGCATCTTCAAGTATTCACCGAGTATGGCAAATTGGCGTTGGAGGAAAACGAGAACTCGAAACCATTTCAGGTTCTTCACTTTATCTTTATTTCAAATTTTTATTTGGCATGAATTATTGTTTTATGAAAATTTAATATTTTAGCGGTTGCTGTTTTTGGTACGTGATTGGAGTTATCCGTACGAGGCCGAATACGGCTTTCTTGGCGGACAGCGAATTTTGGAAAAGCGTTTGCAGGTTTTTTAATCTAAATGATTTTTTTTTTATAAATATATTTTTTATTCTTGAACAACATTCGATTCAGACCCGCGAAGGACAGCATTCGGAATTGCGATATTTGCGCGAGCATATTCACGACTCCTTCGACGAGGTTCAATGCTTCCTCATGCCGCATCCCGGACTCGAAGTCGCTACCAGTCCCGAATTTCGTGGCGAACTCAAATGTGAGTCTTTATTAATTAACATTTATGTATTAATTTGTATTTTATTTGGATATTGTATCGTCTATTCGATATTCTATTCACACTGTTGAAATCTTTTTAAATTTCCTTTCTTTATTTAGACATTAATCAGGACTTTCAAAGACATTTGCGAACGCTGATTCCGCGTTTGCTCGATTCCAACAATATTGTCGTAAAGGCCATCAATGGACAAGCTATCACGTGTCGAGAACTGGTCGAATATTTTAAGGTAAAATTTTGCAAGTCAACGAATATTTTAGCACATTTTTATGCTTGAAACATACAGGTATTATTTATTAATTTCAAATATTTTTAAGGTGTACACGGAGATTTTCCATGGCGAGGAGCTGCCCGATCCCAAGTCGATGTTTTGCGTGAGCCAATTTCATTCGATCATATATTTCCTACTTTCCTAGCGTCGTAATATGTTTTTTATGTTAGGCCATTGCCGAGGCAAACAATCTGGCTGCCGTGTCGAGCGCCAAGGCGCAGTACGTCAAAAGTATGGAGGAGATTTGCGGCGGCGAAACACCGTACATGTCCAGTGCCGACTTGGAGCAGGAGCACGTGCGCTGCCGTCGTGAAGCCATACAGCTTTTCCGCACCACGAAGAAGATGGGCGGCACTACGCTTTCCATGCAATACCTGGACAAGCTTGATCAGGATCTCACGGTGCTATTTCTCACTTAATAATAGTTTTTGCAAAATTCGTATGTTTTGAAATAAGAAGAAAAAAGGAAAAATGTTTTTTGAGTGTAAAAAAACTTTATTGTTGTTTTTGTCTAAGAACTTTTGAGACCGCAAAGATTTAATAATTATTTGATTCTGTTCAATTGATTTTTTGACTATATAAATATTTGAATTTGTTTTTTATAAGTTAATATTTTTTAGGAGTCATTCGAAAGTTTCAAGAAGATGAATGCCTCTAAGAACCTTTTCAAATCCATGCGAACCCCGGCGATTTTGGTGTGTCTTTTAGTGATCGACTATTTCTTCCAAGAATTGTTCCAATTCGTTGGATTGGATTTGATCGGTTCGATATTTTCGCTCATTCTCACAATATCCGTTATTTCGCTAGCAATCTGGACGTACTCTCGATACAGCGGAAAAATGCGCGAATTGGCACATAAAATCGACGAAGCCGTTCAATGGGGCTGGGAGCATGTGTTCTCGCGTTTCTTCAAGAACGGCATCGTACCGGCGGCGTCGATGATGAACCGTCTGCACGAAGTAATTTTCGTTGAAAGGCATGGAATAGAAAATTAAATTTTTATAGCGTAAAAATCAAACTTTCTATTATTCTTATTTTATCCCAGGGCAAGATATTTAAAGTTTCTGTCATTTTTACGGAGGACGAATACTTTTAATCCTTTTTCCAATTTCTTTTCTAAATCAAATTTTTGTAGATGAATAATATGACTGCAAACGCCACGGCCAGCAACTCCGAGTCTAGAAAACAGCGCTAGAAATATTGGCACGTGTCTATTTCACGGGGACTCAAAATTTCACGAAAATTTTTGACCGGATTTTAAATTGTTTAATCCTTTCCTATTCGTAAATTCGGTTTGTTTTATAAATTTCTCATTGGAATATATATTAAGTTTTAAGTTTTAATTTTTTGGAATAAACAACTTGTAAAAAACGCACTTTCATTGAGGAACAACAAACAAGATAATTTTTGTGCCTTTTAGTAGTATTGCCATTATTAAAAAAATTCCACCTACATACTTTAAAAAATTTCACCTGCTATTTCAGAAAATTCATCCTTTATTTTTTCTTTCTATATTTTTATGTATTAGGTTGGTAAAAAAATAATGTCGATTTTTATAAAATTAATACATATTAAGTCGGCAAGAAAGTATTTTCCGTTTTTATATGGAACGACATTATTATAAAAACAAAACTACAACACATTAATCAAGAGGTATTTTCCATCATGATCTATGAGTCATCGTCAACGTTCATGCAAAGAATGAATGTCCTTCTTGAGGAACTGGCTTCGCTGTGACTCAAAGAATTTAAACCCTCAAATTTTTGTAATTTTGAAGTTTTTGCCTCTATTCCAGCTACTGTTTATCATAACAGCTCGAGGTTATGGGGAATAAAAAAGCCATTTTTCTGGGCTATTTGGCGCCACCAAAACGGCTCCTGTATCCGATATATTAACAGAGTCACATACAAATTTTCAACTTTAGGCCCTTAAAATTTTTGTGTACCTCGATGCCCCCATCGACATATAAAAAATTTTAAAGCTTTTTAATATCATTCTTTTTTGCTATGATAGTATTAATTAGGCCTAAGAAAAGCTAAAAAAATTAATTTCAAAAAAGGCTTCAAAAAGTATGTTTTTATTGCAAATTCAGCATTTCTCAGTTTTGATCGATTATCTATAAATATAAATTTTTTCCCCAAAAATTGAGTTATTACAAATAATTTTTGTATCATAATATTCGCAAAGAAAACGCTCTTTCTAATGGAGAAAACAGTTTTAAAAAATCTTTTATTTAATCCGAGAAATAGCCAAACAAGCATTGCCGACATAAATTTTTTGCCAACCAAATACAATTTTTCATATATTTTTTGGTAAGAACTATTTATGTAATAATGGAACAATGCCGTTACCTATATAATTAGCACAACACATTTATAGTTTTATTCTACTTGATCCAATAAAACTATTTTCATATACATATCTATTTAATATTGAAATAAAATTTGCAACAAAATCTTTTCATGTAATATGTGCTTAAATGTGAAAATATTTCTTGGATTTTTTAATATTTACCTTAGATTTGAAGTAAACAAATCGTCACAAAAAAGAATGCCATAATTTTCGTTTATGAAAATACGTGGTTTTTTTATGTAAAAAATCGATTTTTAAATAATTCCTATGCTACAGTAAAAAATAAGGTTTTTAAGTTTATTTTATTTATGGTTTTAAATATTTTTAACGTTTTTTAAAATTTATTTTCGAAATGTATGCTTTAACATACAATGGAAAATATATTGTTTACGATTTTCTTACGTGTACTAATAATTTCATTCACATCAAAAGACATTTAAGTAAAAATTGCAAAAATGAACAAAACAAAATTTTGAAACGTTTAACATTTTCCATTTCATATGCCATTGTTTGGAAACCATA
The DNA here is from genome assembly GCA_024678965.1 of Bradynema listronoti. NCBI lineage: Eukaryota > Metazoa > Nematoda > Chromadorea > Rhabditida > Allantonematidae > Bradynema > Bradynema listronoti. The sequence continues at coordinate 599,715 of JANLNO010000001.1, read as the reverse complement.
CAAAACTTTAATCAGATGTTTTGTAAGAATTGTAATCAAAATGTTTGACTTTTTAATTTTAAGTTGAAAATAAGTTGTCAGAAAAAATCTCGATTTCTCTTCGTATTAAGGACAATGCACTATGTACATACACGTGGACATATTTAAATTCTGATATAGTTATTAAAATTCAAATCCATGTTCTAAAAACGTCCAAAAACAGCAGGTAAACAAATAAATTCTGTCACGTGACCGACCAAAAAAACGTAGTTCATGTATTGTTTTATTACAAAAATGGAAATGTAAACGAAAAGGAATAGAATTTATTTTCTTACTGCTTATTTATGCAGTTGACTTAATATTCATGAAATAGTACCAGGACCTTTCAGAGGATTTGATGATTTATCAGCGATAAATCACATTATATTTTATCATTTATTTAAATTTTAATTCTTTTCTGTTCGATTTCGTAGCTTTTTTTATAGTTTGTAAAAATTCTCTTCAGTTTATTTATAATTTATGCACAATAATACTGTTTGTTTGCTTTGAATTTTTGACATAAATTTCAAATTTGATATAGTTATTATTTTGTTATAACTCGCATACGGTAAGCAATATTGATTATTTTAGATAAATATGTGTAGTCTTAATAAAAATATGTAGTCATAAATATATGTGTTCATAACATCACGGAATAATTGTTGTTTGTAGACGAAACAAGCTTGCCGAGTATTAAATTGAAAAGAATTTTTTTTATTTTTCATTGGAAACAAATTAAAAAATAAGTGAGTTATGCGTAAGACTTCCGTATCAGCGCAATTATCGCGAACGGCACGTCGTTTTTCTACTGTAATCGCGCCGCAACTTACTAAAGTAGAACCGATCGCTGTACTTCAAAAACATCTAAAACTGATTATTCAGATTGCTGACATTACAATGGTAAATTTTAATATTAAATATGTAAAAATGTTAATAAAAATTTATGTTTAGGTGCAAGAGGCAATCAAACAATTTGTATTACACAATAATCGCCATTTTAATCCAATCGAGTTTGAAATACGCTTACCCGATATATCATCTAGTCATAGTGTAGGCAAAAGCGATTCAGCAATAATACTTACCGCACAATTTTATGCAGATGAGATTGTTTTATTCGAAGGAACGCGTCGTCTAGTCAGTATCTCTTTAAGTGACGCATGCGGTTCTGCGACAGCTGATATTCAATCTCCACATCAGTAAATCCGTTTACGTTTACTAGTCAACCAGTTTCTACTAACAACAGCATAGATTCACCGATCAATATGGGTGGCTTCGGTACTACACTCGCTAAAATTCGACATCCTATTTCTGGTAAACGATGACCTCTTTTAGTTTTTTTTAAAATTTGCTTACCAACTCGTAATTACCTATAATCAATTAGAGGATTTATGGACAATCATTCTTTAGGCTTTAAAATCTTCGAAATAGTAGAATCAACTCAAGTTGGTGAAACTCACCAAAGTTGGATTATAAGTGGCATGATGGACGAACTAAATAAATGTCGTGTTGAAACTCACAAAAATCTGTGGCGTCAAATATTGGCCGCTTGCGGATTCTCTTTTGCCAATGGACAATGGTGGAGCATAGAGCATGCTGGCATTCGCGTCGCTCAAATACAACCGCTCACAGCTTGCTGGGCAGAAAACGGGATACAAATAGAATGGGCCGCCGATGCAAATAATGAAATTCGCCTACTTGCCCTTTGTTTCGGCGTTATTCAAACGGTTCGATCCATTCAAAGCTTATCCATCTCTTATGCATATATGCATGGGCAAAAGAAAAGACCATCATATGAAGTTTATTTATGAGATAGTGTTAAACAAATTGAAATTTAATTTCATTTAAAATTACCAATGTAATTTTTTTCCTGGGTCTGTCAAACTTCATATCACCTCTTAAAAACATTGCTAAAGCCATAATGAAATCCATCTGGCATAAAAAATAATGCATTATATTTATTCTCATTATTTTGCTCGAAAAAATTAACCTTAACTATGCCTTTTTGTAAAATATTTTTTATACGATGTTGGAACAAACATCCATTCCTAAATTAAAAATAACACATGGATGGAACAAAACGATATGAGGCAGAAACATAAAAATTCGACAAACGCTTTAGGCTTAAATTTATGTTTTTATTTATTTTTTATTTTTTAGGCTTAGGCTTAATTAACTCGTTTTGTGATATCTCCTTTTTCATACCAATTTTTTATTTTTTATATTTGTATAAAAATTTTTTACATCGATAATCAAAATTTTTTGAAAATTTTTTATTAATTGATTAACGAAAATTAAGCACAATTAATTCATATAATCATGCATGGGCGTTTGTGCACCGGCTCCATACATGGGCGTTTGTGCACCGGCTCCATACATCGGCGTTTGCGAGCCGGAATATGAAGGTGTTCGACCGCTATAGGCTGGTGTACTTGGCGCGTACATTGTTCTCGCGGCTCGTCCATCAAACGACACACCACCTTCGATTACGGCGATTTTTGCACGATCAATATTGATTGTCTTAAAAATGAAAACATTTTAGATACATTTAATATGTTCGGCTGGAAAGAAATTTTCTTTACACTTAAGACAAAAAATTTTTTTCTTACTGAAGCATTTTCAAACTTTTTTCGACCTACGAAAGAGGAACTTTGGAAGAAAGAAATTAATGATTCGCCCAATCGTTGGGTAAAAGTTGTGAGTAATAATGGTGACTATATTATAAATTGATATTGATTATCAATAAAGTTATGAAAAAAATAAAAATGAGAAAATTTCTTTCCAGCCTAACAAAATAAAATAATATTTACTACTCAAGAAAATAAAATTTTTATTGTTTCATTTCAATAAAGAGAACCTTTGGCATTGTATGCAATTCAACGCGTACAGATGCGTCCGTAGCGTCCTTCACAATGCCAGTATATGTTTTCATTTGCCCGGCAATAATTTTTACACTTTTACCAATCAAAGATGTGTCGCGTTTAATCGCTGGACCACCACCAAAAGCACTTAATCGATTTTCTAAAATAAACATGTAATAAAAAATATGTCAAATCAATTAAGCGTACCTCCGCGAACGCTTTCCGTAACACCGCGACTAGAAATGGATTGCGCTGGCGTCAATCCGCCGGCGGGATTAGGACTTGCCAATGGGTTTGGACTACGTAATAAATCGGCGTTAAGTCCACCACCAATCCCGCCAATACCACCAGTATTGCGAGCTGAAAAGTTTTGTATTATTTAAGAGTTTATAAAATCATTTATTGCAATAACTTAACTTCATTATTGTAAGAGATTTTATTTAAAACGGACTATTTTATAAAATGCAAAAAAAAAATTAAAACAACAATTTTCTTACACGTATCGCGTGCGCCGACAAGCGCCAAATGACGAGCCTTGCACACAAATATCCCGCCATTTCCAACATGCTTTCGGGAAAAAAGAAACGCCCAAGTCCGATAAATATGCTTAATTTCTCCCTGCTTTTCATCGTCCACCTCTTTCTTATTCTATAAGCAATGTTATAATAAAGCAATTATCATTAAAAAACCTAGTTTCCCCTTGATAAATTATCCTACAGCATGTGGTCCATCGATGACGCGAACGAGATCGCCACGCTGAATGGAATGGCGATTAGCGTCAAGAGCTTTGAGAAAACGTGAATCCTTTTTAGCTTGAATCGCTTGTGGCTTGATACGTACAACCTAAATAGATTATCCAATTAATAAATCAATAATATTTTTGTGCAAGCAAATAAAATTACCTTTCCATGCATAGTCAAGACTTCGACGTGCTCACGTTCCAAGCGTACAATAACACCAACCGTCTCCTGATCAAGCATAACCATATCCTGATACTGATATTGCCCGATACTATCGACGCCGGTTGCTACGTCCGCACAAAGACGAACGTCTTTAGGCAATACTTTCAGCTAAACTTATTTTTCTAAATAAAATTACGCAAAACAAACGGAATATATCCTGAACTGTAAATGCAGTAAAGAAAAAATTCACCTCATCTCGCGTTAAATCGGAGAGAAGAATGACGAGATTCTCTTCAACCTTCAACACCAATCCAGTATCGCCTTCGTAACGGCCGTTAATAACGCGCACGTGATCGCCCTCTTTAAAATATTTACGCAGCTCATTGGCATTTAGAGTTAGCGGCTCCTTTAAATAACTTTTTTTGAATCAAACATTATAATTTAAGAAAAAGTTTTATAATTTAACTTTTTTATAATTTAATAAAAATTTCATACAGTCAAATCGTCGTGGTCGGGCATAATGACGACTTTATTCATATCCACGCTAAGTACTTTGCCTCGTAAATTCACCAACTCGCCGTCGGTGACTTCGATATTGTCGCCAGGCGCAAACGTATGCGACTCCTCTTTTAAGACAGTATTTTCGACTAAAAATTCAATGAGCTTTAAATAATAAACAAAAAAAAATTAAATTCGATCCTACGTTCTTTTCGCAAATCATCGGCGCTCTCCTGGAATCGTTCCAACTCGGTCAGAGATGGCTTTACGCCTTCCGCAATCTATAATTTCGCTTATCATTATTCTAAATCGAGAAGAATTATTTACACGCTATGAATTTACCACAGCATTCATAGGAAACGACTTGTACAAAAATCCACTACGATAGTGTCCACCTTCGAATATAATAAAGTCGCCGTCGTTGGTAACCTCGCCGCCGATTTGTCTGAAATCAATTCCACAAAAATGGTATTCATTTTTGTTGTACAAATATAGCGATTCCTACTTAATTTTTTCTACATCAAATAGGCGAGGCTGTGATCGCCTCTTGTTCTTAATGTTACCGGCTCGATCCTCCTATAATATTTGACTGCAATAAGAACAAATATATAATAATATATTCTGATATTGAAAGTCTACAATACATGTATTCCTGTATATAAGCGCATAAAAAATTACAGGATTTCGAAGAGCGCCGCGCATTCGCGAATAGTCAACGCGAGGTACGAGCTTAAGGTTGATGCGGTTCTGCGCAATATCCACCCAATCCACTTGAGCCAAGTCGTCCTTATACATTGTGCGCTTAAGTCGAACATACGAGCCGGGCTTTAGTATTGGAATATCCTTAACGACCTTCAACGTGTCCACCATCTCCCTAATGGGCACCATTGCGACATTGTATCCATTCAACGCCGAAATTCCCTCAATAGCAGTGAGAACGTGCGATTTTTTGAATGCTTCAATGTAGAGGAATCCCTTAATGCCTTCCTTGACAATTATGGACTTGATTTGAAGCGGCTAAAAAAAATTTGTAATTTTCGGTAGAAAATTTAATAAAAACTACAATAAAAACTCATACGTTATCATTATTCTGATAGGCAATATATTTTCGCATTAGCTGCAACGCAACGAATTTCTCTTCGCCGATGCGCATGCATTTGACCATCCAAAGATTGGGATCTTTAATACTGGGCAAAAGCCCGTTTTGTGTGATATCATCGAAAGCGTCGTCATCCAAATCACCGCCGCGATGCGTGCTCAATTGCGCGGCGTGGCGTTCCTGGAAATAGCGTTCCATTTCCTCTTCTGTCATATCGCTGAAAAAAGCAGCTCATAAAAGGCTGATTTACGCTTGTATAAAAATCAGCTATATGTATTTTACAAAAATATTTTTCATCACTTACGCATATTTACTACGACGATGTTCACGTTGCCTTTCCTGCTCACGAATGAAACGATCGGCCTCGGCGCGCTCGTTTGGATCGATGCCAATGTCGCCTTCATTATCCGAATCATAATCATCATCGTCCTCGTCGTCGTCCACCTCGACGTCGTCTTGAATAAAGTCACGAGCGGTAATACGGCGCTAAACTTTTCACATTTTCTTTCACAATTAAATAAGAAAAAAAATTCCTACCCGATTACGCTTCTTTTTTTTGTGATGTTCGCCTTCGTCTAGGTCTTCTTCCTCCTCCTCTTCTTCTTCCTCTTCGCTATTTGCATCTTCTTCTTCTTCGTCTTCATCGTCAACGTGACGACGTTTTGTGCCGTGAGGAGCGCTTCCAGATAGAATGCGTTCCATCTCATCAGTATCGCTTTCGATTTCGTCATCGTTTACAGCCTAAAAAATACGTAAATTTCAAATTGGTAAATTGTCAGTTAGAATATTAAAAGCAAACACCAAATTCGCTTTTTTTCTAAATTTAATTTTTTAAATATTTTAAAAGCCCCCCAAATTGTAGTTAATAAAAAATCATAAATTTAAATAAACTCTTTTATTCCATATAATTTATGCCGAAAAAATATCAAACCTCGGCAGATAAATTTTCCTCTTCATTGTCCACGTTATTATGTCCCGCATTTTCATACTAAAAAAATTGTCACTAAATATTAAATTTCAACAAATATAAGAAATACAAACCTCTCTGGACACATAGCTATCGTCACTATCCGACATTTTTCAAAATTCTAGGAAAAAATGCTCAATACGTGAAAAAATTAGATTTGAATAATTAAAAATGAGTAAAAAAAATACTAGCGAACGAATACGCCGTGCAATAATGGAAATTTATAAAAAAAATGGAAATTTCTAATTTTCAATCGCGACAAATTCAAAAAAAAAAAAAAATCAACAATAAACAACAAATAAAAACTCATTTCATATTACAAAATTATAATTAAAAATTATTCTTTGTCAATGCTACTAGGATTTTGGAAGGAATTTTTTCCAAATCCCCGACGACAATCGCCGCCTTCATTATTACCACGGCCACGTTGAGCACTAAATTCTTGAGAATCAAAAGGTCTCTCTCCGCGTCTGTACGAATCAAAGAGCGGTTGTGCGCCGAATCGAAATTGAGGCGCAAAAAAGTGGAACGGGAATAAAGCCGTGATTCCTCGGAAATGAAGAAGAACCGCCGTGAAAACCGCGAAACGCCATCGAGGGATTGAACGCGTTGTTGTTGTTGTTATGATGAAGCGGGACGCCGCGGCGGGTTCGCTTTGGCGCTCGACCGCTGTCGAGGCCGTTGGCGCCTTGCGCATTATTGACTCCGCACTGACGTCGATGCGCCGTCATCGGCCGGTGAGCGGCCAAAAGGCGGCTTCGGCTTCGTCGTCGCTAAACTCCGGCTCACTATTCGAATCAACTCTACCGTCATCCGAAATTTTCATCCTAAATAAAAAACGCTTTGTTTGATTTTAAGTCTTATTATAATCTTATTATAATGTATATAGTTTAGTAGGTAAAGTAACAAAAATAATCTTCCCAGATTATTTTAAGAATATTGCTTTAAATTTCAAAGCAACTCAAATATTAGGGTTTTCAGAAAGAAACCGCGTTTTGATCCAAAAACAAAATTTATTATAAAAACAAAATTACAACACTTTAATCCAAAAGGTATTCGCCATTATTATTGACTACTTGTCGCCAACGTCCACGCAAAAAATGGATGCCTCTCTCGAAGAACTCCGCCGGCTGCGACTCGAAGAAGTTGGACACCCAAATTTCGATCTCGTCGTGGTTTTTGAACTTTTTCTCGGCCAGTGAGTGCTGCATCGACCGGAACAGATGATAATCGGATGGTGCCAGGTCTGGGCTATATGGCGGATGAGGAAGAACTTCCCAGCCCAATTCCTCGATTTTCTGCGAAGTGACCTTTGCGATATGCGGCCGAGCGTTGTCGTGGAAGAATTTCGTCGACGCCGTGTCCACGCCTTGTCGCCCTAAGGCTTGGTCAACGCGGCTCAATTGGTCTTTGTAGAGGTCCGCCGTAACCGTCTGACCAGAATCCAGAACCTCAAAATACACCAAACCTTTGCTGTTCCACCAAACACAAAGCATAACCTTTTTGCCGTGTATGTCCGGTTTTGGAGTCGGTTTTGGCGCCTCACCGGGGTCCAGCCACTGCCGCTTTCTTGTGGCGTTGTCGTATTGGATCCATTTCTCATCTGACGTAATGATTGTGTCGAAAAACCGCTGTTCTTAGCGCGGTGGAGGAGAATTCCGGCCATTGCCACTCTGCTTGCTTTGTTTGCATCACTCAGCTGATGCGGCACCTACTTTCCGGACCTGTTCGTCTTGCCTATTGCGTGCAAGTGGTCGGCAATGGTCGTTTGACCGCAACCAAACCGTTCTGCCAGCTCTCGAATTGTTTGGCACGGATCCGACTCTATTGCTTCCTTCAACAGGTTATTGTCGACGACTTCAGGTCGATGTCCATGTTCATGATCCTCCAAGCTTTCGTCGCCACTTCTGAATCGTTTAAACCACTCCTGGCATTGACGTTCAGACAGGGCTTCCTCGCCAAATACTTCAAATAGCGCACGATGAGATTCAGCAGCCGATTTGCCGTGCTTAAAGTCGTACCACATGCAAGCTCGCATTCGAAATTTTTGATCAGACATTTTCTAAAAACTTTTTTAGTAAAAAATCAAAGTATACATAGACAAGTTATATATCAAACGATGCGCAAAAAAACGCTCTATCTGATAGATAAAACCAATTTACAAAATCTTTTATTATATGAGAAAAATAAATAAACAAATCCAACCGCGGTTTCTTTCCGAAAACCCTAATATTTTCACAAACAATTTCTTTCAATAAATTCTATTTTTTTCAAAAACACTTTTCGTGCTAAAATATAACAAAATTCTTAATAAAATTTATATTATTTCAGTCAAAAAAAAGGGATGTTCTTAAACAGCCTAAAAAAAAATTTTTTTTGCTAATTATTATTCTTTGTACACTGGCGGAAATGCTTTTAACCGCATTCCAGCTTTTTGCTTTTTTGGAAAATGGTATCACCAATCGGGCTCATATTTTTGTAGTGATTAATATCAACCATAAGAGGGATTCGCCGTGAAAATTTTGTTGATCCGTCGAAAATTTTTGAGCGGAATTCGATTTTTACCCCGGAAATAATTTTAACCGCACTTACTTTTTTAATGTTTTTGTGACTAGAATCCCGTTAAATAATTTTTTTAGATATAAAAATAATTTTAAATTATCAATTAAATTTTTATTATATTAGACTTTAACAAAATACGACACAAAAACATTGAAAAAGTGCGGTTAAAGGCATTTCCGAGGTAAAAATCAAATTCCGCTCAAAAATTTTCACGGAGAATCTTTCTTACGGTTGATATTAATCACTATAAAAATATGGACCCGATTGATAATACAATTTCCCGAAAAACCCAAAAAACTGGGGTGCGATTAAAAGCATTTCCACTAGTGTAAATGCCCTTTTGTGTTTGCTAGCGTAAACCTAAAGCCTAAAAATAAACGACGATATCTAAGCCTAAAAGTGTACCGACGACTAAACAAAAACGAATTACAAACACAAACATTTATTTTGATATTTTTGGAAAAATTTTGATATTTTTTCCAAAAATATGAATATATATTTATGGACCGCCGATTCTAAAACAGCAGCAAAAAAAAAACAAACTTAATAAGCTCGTTGGTTAAAACCGTTTTTGTCAGTAGCTCTTCATCTGGAGCGTAAAAAACATCCTGCCCAATTTTAAGTTGTGCACGAGCCTCGTCAGCAGTGTTAAAACGAATCGTGTACATTACCTCCTCCACCTTGCCAAATATTTCAAAAACTTGACCGATTGTGTTGCGATCCTCGTTGAAAAGCAACGTATCAAAATCGAGATATTTAACATCGGCATTCGGCTTGATAATTGCTAAAATAAAACGATTAGAAAAAGTATTTTTAAAATACAAAAAAAAATTTCAAAACACACCCATAAAATCCAAAAAGTCATGAACAATGCCAAATTTTTTGAGAATAACGTCGTCTTCGACGTGTATATTTGGATCTTCCACCAAAGGCAAATTATCATATTCCGGATCGAACATTCGATTTTTTTTAGGAGTTTTCTTCTTTTGCCTTTCTTCGTTTTCTTTCTTATCAGTCTCTTTTGGCCCATTCGTTTTATGTTTTGCATTCTGTTTGCACATTTCCAATATGCTATAAAAAAATATATTTATCAAGTAAAAAATTTCAAAAATTCTAAATTTATCTAAATAATATTTTCCATTAATTACCTATAAAATACATTTTTTATCATTAAAAAAATTTTTAAAAAACGTGCCGATTGAATTCCGTGTCTGAATCGCCAGAATCGGCAGTGTCCGCGTCCTCAAATTTGTCAATAGTAAAAATGTCCTCAAAACATGAATCCTCCGATAAAGAATCACTCCGATATTGCATTAATGCCGACAAGCCCGCCGATGCTTTTGATTGATTTGAACAAATAGCTACTGTCGTTGATTGCAAAATATTATCCAGTTCGTCCTTGTTGGCCATTGCTGCTTAGCTAAAAAATTTTAAAAAATTCAATTTTACTAATTTTGAGTTTTATTATTTATTTTACGCGAAAATCTATCCTTAAAAAATTTAAAAATATCGATATAATAAAGAATACAAAATACAATAATTTTTCGTTCCGTAAATACCCTAATTTCGTGCGTGTATAAGGCCGGGTGTTTTGAGCCAAGTTTAAATTGGCGTCAATGGCGTCCATTTTGTTGCATCAGATTTATTGGTTTCATAAAGGTGGGCACAAAATTTGTGCCCACTTTTATGAAACTGGAATGAAGGCGGGCACAAAATTTGGATCTCAACGGATTCAATACAACAGAATGAACTTATTTAAATTTGACAAAAAATTTAAATTTCTGACTCAAAACACCCGGCCTTATACACGCGAAATTAGAGTACATAAAAGTGTAAAAATTTTAAAAATTGAGCAAATGGCTGTGTTCATGCATTCAATACAATGACTGAGTTTTCAAGACCGCTTAAATGTTGAAAAATATTATACAAACTAATAATCTAAATTTTTATGCATCTATTGATTGATATAAGACAATTAACAGAAGACAGAAAACAATATAAACGGTGATTGTATGATCCATCACGGGACAACAACGTGTGGCACGAATTTTCAGGCGTTTTTTTAGAGAACGCGTTATCAAGCGTTCAAGTGATTGATACAACTAGAGTTTGGCGAATTAATATGTCATCAAAAGCTTTTTTGAAGAAATGAATAGTCAAAAAATAGCTGATGAACGGCCATTCTTTTCCGTCATCCTAATTTTCCGTTGAGTAAAGAAATTTTTTCAACAAATCCTTCACTTTTGAAATATTTTTTGGCGTCTCGATTATTTTTTATTTGTCACACATATTAGATTAGGTATGAAACAAATGTTAATTTCATGTTTAATCTTTTAAGGGGATTCCTCTTGAATATCGAAATGTAATGAGTCTAATATAGTTGTCAATCTCTAATATAGTATAATAAATATAAACATCGTTTATACCCTAGTTCCTAATTTTTAATTTATAGGTTTTAAAATTAATTTTTTTATCTTTAATAAGAAATGATATTTTTTCTATGTTTAGATGATTCGTTTAAGGGTCAGTCTACCATCCATTCCCTCATTATTATTGTTATTTTATCGAGATCTCGAAAGGCGTGGATTAGTGTCCTTATCAAGTCCACCTTTGAAATTGCACAAAAAAGGTTTTTTCCATATACATTTCATTTTATACATTGATAAATTTTAATTTAGATAAATCAAAGATTTTTTAGAGAACGCATTATCAACCATTCCGAATATTTTGTATGCTGGATTTGATCCGACGGCTAACAGTTTTCATGTGGGAAATCTTTTGATTATTTCCAATCTACTTAGAGCCTCCTTTTTTGGCTGCAAGACAATAGCTTTAATCGGTGGAGCTAGTGGACAAATTGGTGACCCAAGTGGCCGCTTTACTGGTATTTTTTTGGGGTTTTTATCAATGTGTATGACTTTGTAAAAATATTTTTAGAGAGGAAAGCACTTTCGAGTGATTCGGTGAGCGAGAATGCGAAAATTTTGTTGAGACAATTGGCTGAAATTAGCGAAAATGCCAGCCAAATATATGGTCAAAGAGCATCGCTAACCATTGTTAACAATATAGAATGGTATGACAAGGTATATATGATTCTAAAAATCTATCGATATAAGTTTTAGAAAATAAGGTGGCGGGAATATTTGAATTGGTTTAGTGTAGATGTCCGCTATTAACTTTTTGCAAGTTGGCCGCGATTTTCGAGTTGGCGAAATGCTACGAATCGGTCCAATAAAGGCACGAATGGCTCCTTCAAGAGGCATTTCCTTTACGGAATTCGCCTATCCTATTTTTCAAGCATATGACTGGTATATTTTGGCGCAAAAATACGGCTGTTTTTTTCAGGTATATTAAATTATTTTTTCACTACATATTTTGAAGAAAAAAAATTGTAAAAATAAGAAAAATGAGTATATTATAAAATTTATTTTTTTCTAGCTTGGAGGCTCCGATCAGCTGGGAAATTTTGAAGTCGGGCAGGAATACATACTAAAACGGCTTAATTCTTTGGCATATGGGGTGTGTTTGCCTCTAATAACAGACGAAAAAGGCCAAAAGTTGGGAAAGTCGACCATTTCGTCGTCTTCAGCGACGTTAGATAGCAACGAGAACAGAGCATCTATAATTAACAACAACGACACTCAATTCACTCCTCGACCTGAACAGACGGGCGTGTGGCTGGACGATGCGAAAACGTCACCGTTTGCGCTCTATCAATACTTTCGGCAATTACCGGACGCGTTGGCGGAACGACTTCTTTTCTATTACTCGCTTAAGCCGATCGAGCAGCTCGAAGCGATTCTCGCCGAGCATTGTGCCGATAAGAGTAAATGGTTGGCGCAGACTCGACTCTCCGACGAAATAGTCGAGCTTGTGCACGGCAAAAAGGGACTCGAGTTGGCGCAACGATGCTCTCGCATATTGTTTTCGGGTATACGCTGCTAAATATTCTTTTTGTTAATACGGAGACCGAGAAAAGATTTTTTTAACCGTCCGATTTAAGGAAAACTTCACGAGCTAAAGGGTCTTGACGCGGACGTAATTTTGTCGCTATTAGGCGACGCGTCAACGTTTCAACTTTCGCGAGCCGAAATTCGCACCTTCGGCGATTTGGCGGATCGTACACTGCGCGACACGCGCAAACGCGGCTCCGCAACCATGCGCGAGGGCTCATTCTACGTGAACGGCCTAAAGTCTCGGGACGCGAACAAACACGTTCACGTCGACGACCTCCTCATTTGTGGCCAATTCACGGTGATCTCGTGGGGAAAGCGGAACCATTCGTTGGTGCGATGGATTTGAAGCGATGATTTATGCCATTTTTGTTTTTTATTGTTACTACTCTTTGTAGATATACTCGAGAAAGGATTTGTTGTTGTTTATAATGTTTAAAGGAATAAAAAAAAATTATTTACTATTTTTGTTGAAGTGTTAACGGGTATATAAATGCCTGCATAATATTACTTCATCTTGCCGCTTTGTCGCTAATTCTTCGATAGAAAATAATTTTTAATGAACAATTTTTATAGATTTGGGCTCATTCATAATTAAAAATTTTCAACATGAGCGTTTTGGCCGAGAAAAGCGAACATTTTCAGCTACAATCTCTGCGTCAATTTTATAACGAAAAGGATGTGGTCGTCGACAAAGACGGTATGCAGCTTATAAATTTGCAACTCCATTTTGTTTAACAAAAAATAATTGGAAATTTCGCTTTCTAATCTATACAAATACACATTTAAATTATTTAAATTTTCTTCTAGGTCCAGAAAACATTTATCAAAACCTAATGGAGTTGTTGGAAAAAGGCGATTTTATCGCCATACTGCCCAACGAAAAGGACGTCGAGCTTCTTTTAAACTCTTTTTTTTCGCTTATTATCACCGTAGAGGATCAGGAGGCGCTTAGTCTCGTGAAGAAATTTTGCGAACTTGTCACAAATCCCAAGTTCCAGGGGCACGGATGGCAGTCTAATGTATGAATTGGAATTTTCTTTTTAATTAAAATCTTTTGTTAAAATTGGAGAATTAAGATGATGGAAATTTAAGTAATATATCATCAAAAGCTTTTTTGAAGAAGTGAATAGTCAAAAAATGGCTGATGAACGGCCATTCTTTTCCGTCATCCTAATTTTCCGTATTTTCCGTTGAGTAAAGAAATTTTTTTCAACAAATCCTTCACTTTTGAAATATTTTTTGGCGTCTCGATTATTTTTTATTTGTCACACATATTAGATTAGGTATGAAACAAATGTTAATTTCATGTTTAATCTTTTAAGGGGATTCCTCTTGAATATCGAAATGTAATGAGTCTAATATAGTTGTCAATCTCTAATATAGTATAATAAATATAAACTTCTTCTCCCAATAATTGTTATTGTTTTTTTTAAACTAAGACCATTTGCAGGCCGGCGTTGTGGTTCGCGTCCTGTCCAGCCTATTTCACCTTCACGAGGATAGCGATCCCAACTTGCAGTTCCTCGAGTACAAATATCTTTTGGCTATGTGTGGACGCGCGCATTTGACCAGCTTTATTGACAGTAGCGTGGGAAATATCGAGAACTACGTGACAAAGTGGAAGCTAAACACTGAAGACAAACGCGAAATCTTGCGTCTTTTGCACGTGGCACTACTTCAGGACTCTAGGCCCGACGTGGCCGCCGAGGTTTTATCGCTTTGTTTTTTAAATAATGCTAAATGTGAGAGCTCATGTGACAATAGTTAATCGAAAACGCTTACTAATTTTTAGATTATGACCGCTCTCTTGCAAACGTACACGGACGCGGATGCGGATCGCGCGAAAGAGGACGCGCGCGAGTGCGTTCGAACCGCCGTTATCGACAAATCGGCGTTTATTTTCGATCATCTTCTTCAGTTGAGCGCCGTCAAAAGACTGGAAAAGGTTTTCCATTTATTATTGTTTAATAGAGAGGATACACTTTGAAATGTTCTCTTTTTTAATTTCTTCATTTTGATTTGCCGAAAGATTGGTCAATTAATGTAATCAGCTCAGCTTTGTCTTCTATTTCACACATAAATTTATAAATATTGTTTATCATTTGTTGTGATTCGTTGAATTGTCGAAATTTTTATTTTATTCGCTTTTTTGAGACCGATCCGCTTATTCATGAGATTCTGAAAATTTTTGTGCACGGTCGACTCAGCGATTATCGCGCTTTCATAACGAAAAATCCCACATTCGTAAAGGAGCAGCTGATGGTCGACGAGTCCGTTTTAGAGAAGAAAATTAAAATGCTTACTCTCATTTCGATGACCGAAAACAATCAGGTATATATAATACAAAATTTGGAATTTTTTATATAAAAATTAGTAGTTTTTTTTGTGTTTTTCAATATATAATACATATAATAGCGAAAAGTTAGGTTAAAATAATCAATTTAATCAATTTCAGCCTAACTTTAAAAGTGGCTCTAATTGCTTTTATGAAAGTCTGCAAGACCCTGTTTATAATTGACAATTTTTATTTAGATTATCCCATTCGAAAGTCTAAAAACTGCTTTGGACATTACGGATGACGAACATCTGGAAAAGTTCCTCATCGATGCCATTCGAATGAAGGCGATAAAGGTAGTATTATAATTTTGCTTGAAAACTTTATTATTTTATTGAGAATAGGGCTAAAAAAATTTTTCAAATTATATTTCTTAAAAATTTATCAATTTTCAGGGTAAAATTAATGGGATCAATCAGCAACTGATCGTCTCATCCTTTCAATATCGCATCTTCGACCGACCGCAATGGGAAATGCTCCAACATAAATTGGTGGGTCTGCTCGGAAGTCTCAAATCGGTGCACAACCATATGAAGAATTCCGGCACGGAAGTCTAATTTATTGACGACTGGATCCCCGACGAAATTTAATTGTGTATATTCATTTTATTGTTACATTCATGGCAAGCACGGATAATTGTTGCGCGAAATAAAAACTGTTATTTATATATTTGCTGATTTGTGCTCTGATAAAAATTTTTGATTAACCAAAGTAAGCATCAAAAAATTCTAATCTACTAGATATTATATCCGGTTGAATTAATTAAACTAGTTTTTTAATTATCTATTTATTAAAATATCTAAATTCCTTGGAATCTATTCTCATATAAATTAGTCATTTTTTGACATTAAAAATTGAGGAACAAAAAAGTCTTCTAAAATAACTGTAATGAACTGGCAAATCCATTGTACAATAATTTTTTCACATCCTTGACAAGCCTTTTAATTTTTTCAAATTTAATTTTTTAATTTGACCATTAAAATTTTTTCCGCAATTAATTTTTGGTTGAAATAAAATGTGCTCAATTTAAAATACAACAACTTTATTATGTGAGCGCATATAAACTCGCATAAATAACATTATGTGCCCCCGCCTTTAATTCCGTGCAGAAATTTTTGAAAATTTGGGAATTTCACTAAACAAAAAATAATCCGAAAAAGAACAAAAAAAATTTGCACGAAAATGGAGGATGGGCAAATTATTTCTCTTTAAACATAAAAGCAACACAACAAAAAGACTTTGACGATGTGTCCTTATTTCTTGGCGGTCACCTTATTCTTTTTCGTGCCGCGAACCTTCTTCTGTCGATTTTTGCGCTCTTTGCGCTGCTTGCGACCACCTTTCTCGACCTTGGGCAAAACACCAAGCTGTAATTCGAAAGTTCATATTAGAAATGGTTATCATAATTGTAAATTATCCAGAGACATTTCTAACTTTTTTAAAACATTAAGACAGAGATTATTTCTATTGTATTTTACTAATTATTTTGGAAAACAAGCTCCCGCCAAAGTTTAAAAACCATTAAAAATGAAAACTATAAAAAATGCCCTTTTTTGCTGAGTTTATTCTTCAATTATTCTATTTAAAAAAGCAATAAATTTTCGACGAATATTTCTCCAAGCTGAAATTATACTATATAAAAATTAAATTTTAATTAAACCCACACAAGATTTTTCAATATTAAAATCCTGAAAAAATTACGAACCCTAACAAGGCGGTACTTTTGCTCGAACTTTTTGGCATAGTCAAGCGAGTCATAAATGGATGCGAATCCGGTTGAGCGTCCACCACCAAACTGGCAACGAAAACCGTAAGCGACAACCAAGTCGGGCGTCGTCTTGTAGATTTTCGCCAACTTCTCGCGAATTTCCGACTTCGGCACAGAGGCACGATTGGGGTGCAAAAGCTCGATCACCTAAATAAAAATAAGTGAGTTAATTATATTTGGCTTTTTCGTTGTGTAAACATTTTTAAGATAATTTTTACTTCCTTATAAAAATAAATAAAAATTAAAATGCCTAAAATTTCGGAGATTCTATGCATACATTGAGTTAAAAATACCATTTGCTTGCGGCATAGCAACGGATTTGTAATCACTTTGCGCGTGTGCAACGTAACAACACCTTCACCCATTGTGTTATTCTCTCTTGGCACTAGAAACTTTATATTAAATTTAAAAAATTAAAAAGTCATCATAATAATTTGCTACATTAATAAATTCTAACAGAAAAACAATAGAAACGAATTAGTTTAAAGGACGCATGCCATTCAATACAGAAAATTGCAGGTAGGCCAAAAATTTGTGATGCACCTGTATTTATACGTCAATAAAAATTTTTTTATCATTGTTATGTATGATAAATATATAGTTTTAAAGCCCGTTTTCTTGCAAACATTTTGGTATATAAAAGTTCGGTTTAGTTTAATTTATTGTAAGATTATAGGTTTTTTAAAGGAAGCTCATTATGTTAAAAAATCGTCAAGAAATCCACATGCTCATGTTTCACGAGTTCAAACAGGGACACAATGCAGCCGAGGCAGCACGGAACATTTGCGCTACATTGGGCAGGAAAACAACTACATATATCACATTTCACCGCTGGTTCACGAAATTTCGTTCTGGTAATACACATCGAAAAGACAAGGCACGTTCCGGACGACCCTCGACCATTGATAAATGGGCACTGCTCCGCTCCATCGAATCCGATTCAACACAGACCACGCGTAAATTGGCCGTCGACTTTCACTCTTCAAAAAATACTATCGCTCGTCATCTCCACAATGATAATAAAAAAATTTTATTGACGTATAAATACAGATGTATCAAAACTTTTGGGCCAATCTGCAATTTTCTGTATTGAACGATACGCGTCCTTTAAACTAAGCCGAACTTTTATATACCAAAATGTTTGCAAGAAAACGGGCTTTCAAACCATATACTCATCATACATACCAATGATAATAAAAATTTTTTATTGACGTATAAAAAAAATCTATCAAAACTTTTGGGCCAACGTGTAATTTTCTGTATTGAATGGCATGCGTCCTTCAAATAGCAAAAAATTAATTTAAAAAGCTAGCACAACCCCAAAAATCAGACACTTTAACCAAATTTTCACTTCCATGTTCTTTCCACATTTTGCAAAATGCCAGCAGAAAAATTAAAAATAAAAGACGTGCTAAAACGCATTCTATTCAAAGTTTCTTTCGAATTACTGCTCTTTCTTCCATCTTTTCAACAGCTGTTGTGCGGTTAGTCTTCAAGCATGGTGGAGAAGAAAGGTTTGAAAGCGATCACAAGAGCGAGCATAATTTTTTTTTTCTTTGATCGATTTTATTTTGCTATTTTTGCTATTTTAAGCTATTTGCCTTTTTTGCTTTAAACGATTTGCTTTTTTACGTATTTTTTTATTGGGTATGCACGTATGTAAAAAATTTAAATATTTTATTAGATAGAAGATGCCTGTGGAATACGACACATCCACTGCTGGCAGTCGTAAAAGTCATAAAAAAGTATATTTTTTTATTTTTTACATTTTACAATATGTATGTATATAGAAAAACTCATTTTTTAAGGATGAAGGTGGAATTTTCGGTAAGTTTGGCACATTAACGCGTCGAAAGAAGTCATTACCGCCACACGATGATGGTGAACGGCATGAAGTCGATGAGGAAACAGAAGCGGATCTTATTGAAAAGGAAGGCCGAGAAGCTATGGATTCAAGCTTTGTTCTCCCTCAACCTGAGCTTAAAAACTTGGAAGAAGGTATTTTTTAAAATAAATTGTTACTTTTAATTAATTTTTTATTTTTAACTTTAGGTCAACAAATTCGCACATTAGCTTTGGAATCTCGGGAAGATCCACGTGTTCAAGAAATTATTCACCTCCTGCTTTATTGGATAAACGAAGAGTTGGCGAGTGAGAGAATAGTTGTAAAAAATATTCAAGAAGATATTTATGATGGGCAAATTATTCAAAAGCTTTTAGAAAAGCTGGCCCATATTAAAGTGAGTTTTTTTTTATTTACACAATAAACCTATTTATTGTTTAAATTTCCCAGCGCCCATCCAACTTAATTCAAAAATTATTCATTCGCAAAAAAATTTTTGATTATAGATATTAAATTAGCTAGAAATTATTTAAACTTTTCACTCAATATTTTAATATGGCGGATCTTCAATTGACCAATTCGATCTTTTTGTGCAATTTTATCTTTTATATATATTGTTCTTTTTGTTTTTTTTAGATTGAGGTTCCGGAGGTTTCGCAAAGCGAAGAAGGCCAAAAGCAAAAATTGCGAATTATCATCGATGCTCTAAATCACAATGTTTTGCCGCATGGAGTGGTGACACCAAAATGGACTGCCGAGCTGATTCATTCCAAAGACATCGCCGCTATTCTTCACTTGTTGGTGAATCTAGCGACACATTTTCGAGCGCCTATTCGCTTCCCCAACAACGTGAATATTCATATGCTCAATTACCAACGTAATGGCAAACAAATCAACAAAAACATTACAACCGAGCAGCTCACCACCAAACAAATAGAATTAGCTCCGAAGGTTTGTATTTCTTTTTATGGTTTTTACATTTGAACTCTCCAAATTTCAATGTTGTTTAAATTTATTATATGTTTGTGATAGTTTGCTCGAATTTTTCGAATGTTCAGATTTAAAATACATAAATAATTTTTTATTTACTTAAGTTATAAGTACTATTGTATTCAAAAATATCTATATGCATAATACTTTAATCTTTTTTATTGCTTTTCAATTCTTTTCTTAAAAAACCTCCCCGTTCCGTGTCCACGTTGTCGTTCATGAGGAGGCCTAGCTGGAAATCTGAAGTTTATCGGAAGATGGAAAGCGACCAAGGACTGGATAGCACTCCAGGGCTAGCAACCCGCACGTGCGAAACATTCATAAGCTAAAAACAATCAAATGCTGGGGCCCTTAAACACATCCGAGAGGTGCATAGGACGTGACCAGGGACAATTATCATGCATGCGGACGACTCTCCCTGAAAGTGATGCGTACGAAAGCGGAAAACGCTGCGATGGTCGACGTTGCTTGCGACGGAACGACCTGTACGGTGAAGGGGACAACGGAGCGTTATTTGAATCGGATACGGACGGCTTCCGGTCATATTATTCTGTGTCCTAAAGAAAACAAACGACAAAAAAGCAAGAGCACATTTTTTCTACACCACGATAATACTTGCACTCATATACTGATCAGAAACGTGAAATATGAGGGAATGCGAGAAGCACAAGCTAACGCTAAGAGCAATGGAAAGAAAAGTGATCGGAGTGCGAATTATGGACAAAATCAGAAGCGAGGAAATCAGAAAGAAAACATAATTCGCAGACGCATACGAGACAGCCACAATACGAAAACTTCTTTGGACAGGGCACGTAGCCAGAAGGGAGGACAACAGATGGACGACACGAGCGACATTTTGGTGGCCATGCAAAAGACCGCCCGGAAGACCAGCAGAAAGATGATGGAAAAGCGCATAGAACCTAATTGGAGACAGAAAACAATATAAGCGGCAATTGTATGATCCGCCACGAGATAACAACGTGTGATACGGATTCTCAAGTGTTCAAGTGTTCTTAAAAAATCTTTTCTATTTTTTAATTCTTTATTTTAGGGCGAGCGTGATGCGTTTGATACACTTTTTGATTATGGTCCTGATAAATTGCAACATGTAAAGAATTCGCTAGTCGCATTCTGTAACAAGCATCTCAACAAGATTAATCTCGAGGTAACCGATCTTGAGACGCAATTTCAGGATGGTGTGTTTCTCATCTTGCTAATGGGTTTACTCGAAGGCTATTTTGTGCCACTCTACAAATTTCATCTTCAGGCAAGTGTAGAGTGATTTTGAATTTTTTAAAATAAAAATCAAATAGTTTTTCACTTCTAGACTTTATAAAAAAATTAATAACAAAAAAAATTTCTAGGTGAATGGCATAGATGAGAAATTAAGGAATGTTCAATTTGCTTTCTTTTTAATGGAGGATGCGGGGATGCCAAAGCCAAAGAGCCGAACGCAAGATATTGTAAACGGTGATTTAAAGAGTACACTCCGAGTTTTGCATGCTCTTTTCACCAAATACAAACACGTCTAGGACGTGACTGAAACTACATATATCAACATCATTTGCTCATTAATGATATGTCAAAGCAAGAGCAATAAAGCTGCCATACTTATTCTTAATCAAAATTATGTTTAATTAAGATGTTTTTAAATTCTTTTAAACTTTTATTTCATTGAAATTTTTTATTTGTTCTGTTTCTACATTGCTTGTAATTTTTTTATTATTATACAATTTACAAATATAGTCGACAATGCATTTGTTATTTTTCACTACAAAATAAGAGCGACAAAATTGAAACTTAATAGAACAGTGAAACATTACTTCACAGAACAACCTTAAAAAATACAAAAAAAATACATTTGTAACCTTTTTTTATGCTAGCGAAAATTGTTTAATAAGCTATTTGCTATACATATACAAATCATAATTTTATGTTGCTTTGACTATTGTTTTCATGCCTTTTTGCCTTATCTTTCCACATAAAATATATGAATGAACGATTAAAATTTATTCGTGAATAAAATAATATTAACGTATTTTTAAGCATTTACATACATATGCACATAAAACACAAATATTTTAAGTATTTTATTTAGCATCGGTCTAGCTTTATTCAGCTTTTTTTATAATTTTTTTTAGAAATCTTTATTAAATTTAATAAGTTCAATATTTATATAATTTGAGTTGCTTAAATCCAGGGACCAATACTGCGAGAAGTCGTTCTCGTGCGCTAATTCTGCATTGTGCGCGATCTATAAGTGCGATTTCACGTATCTTTTCAAAATGCATTTGCGAATATTGAGCTATGCTTGCGTTTGCTCGGTCAAATGCGAACACTGCGCCTTGCTCATCAACAGTAATGGCTGCGGGTCTTTCCGTAACGGCAACCATTCTCTGACCTACTACTGTTGAACCATAAAGTAATAACATGACAACGTGTTGTTTATTTGCTTCTAACACGAGTAGTTCCGTAACTGGTCCTAAATAAAAATTATAATTAATTAAATTCAAGCGTTGCTTGAATTTAATAATAAAAAATTTATTAAAATTATTTAAAAAATTAAAAACAATGAACATACCAACAACAACAAAGTATTGTAAGTCACAAAATGAGCAGCCACGTCGATTGTATACCTCAATCCAAAGACATTCTGCCGTTAGTTCATAGAGATATGCATCATAGAGTGTATTTACTGCAAGGTAAATACTACCCGTAGGTGGCGCAAAACACAACTGGCAACTAATAACTGTCTTGTCAAGAATATACTTCGGTGCCTCCACTCGATCGATTAGTTTCAATGTTTTAGCATCAAAACGACAAATAAACAAATTATAGTCACAAGGACTTTGCTCCGTAATTTTTTCAAATGTAGGAATATTGCTAACGTCGATTTTTTTTCTTTTCTTCGTTATTTATACTGCAACATTCAGCTAATACCTATGAAGATAAGACTATTTACAAGTTATTTGAAAATAATTTTAATAATATATGCAAACCAATAAATGTTCTGCGTCGGGGATAAATGCAATGCATTTTGGATATCGCCATTTTGTTTTAGAAGATTGTGTAGCCTCGTTGGAACGAATGGTAGATTTTGTTTCCAAATTTAATATAAGTATTCCAAGTTCATTATCAATAATTGCTAAACGACGATTTGGCAAGATCAGACAGTCGATCGGAGCTACCATAATAGCCGGATTAATCCGCATGCTGTCCACATCAATATCAATGCTAAATATTTTTATAATTTTAAATATAATAATTGCGTGCGTACATAATTTAACAATAAAGTTTATACGGACTAACCTTTTGTCGACTTCGTGCGTTGTGTCACTGAACATTTTTCCATCCCAAGCTGAATCAATATTATCGACTGAATTTTCATTATATAAAGCTTTTGATGTAGATTTATCTTCGATTCTATTTTCTTGTTTTGCTTGTTGTGAAAGTTCTTGTGTTTGTTCACAAAGTTTATCAACTAAATCAAGTGTTTCACGTGTATGTCGTCGCAGATTACGCTCGTATTCATCTATAACATCGGAATAATCTTCTACAATATTTTCTTTATTGTCCGCTTCAAATTTCCTCTTTTCGTCATCTACAAAACGAACTCGATTTTCGGGTGAATGACCCAAACTCGACACTTCAGGCTTTTCCATCTCGTTTTCTGCTTGTGCTATGTTATTATCCAAATTCTCGTTTTTTGTATTTGGAATTTGTTCTTCTTGCATATTTTTATTTAGTTCGGTAAAATCGATTAATTCAGTTGATTTAATAATCCCAGAACCGGACCATTTTTCGGCAATTTTTTCAAACTTTTCAACACCACTCAATTCTTTTGGTTGTGTTTGTTCTCTTTCCAATGGCATTGAATTAAAAGAAGGCGGTTGAGTTGTTTGATTTGAAGATTTCTCATCGATTAACAAATTAGTAGATTTTTCTGACATATTTTTAATTTCATTAAATGAATTATTTTCATCATTTTTTGAATGAACTTCAATCCATTTAATAAAAGAATCAGATTCCGTAATCAATGGTTTTATGTTGATATTATCGATATCTGCTAATATCTCGTTTTTATAAACATTGCTTGAATTATTATTATCTAGAATATTAGATTCTATTGATTTTGTAGATTGTTCATTTATTTCGATATTGTTTTGATTTTCAATCATTTTTATATCTCGTTTTTCACTTTCAAATCCATTTGTTACTTCGTGTTTAGTTGAAGATTCAATATTATCACTATTAGTAATCGACTTATTATTTTCTATTTCTAATTTTCTGGTTAAAGTTTCATCATCTGGGGTCAAATTATGAATTTTATCGCGAAATTCATCAGCGAAATGAGTCACTTCACGAACTGCTGCTACTAATGTTGCTGCAGTCGGATCAATTGTTCCATCCGCTATAGCTGCTGCTGGAAGTCGTAAACCTCGACTTAATGCCTGACGATGTTCAGTACCGTGTACGTCGGATACGACTGAGGCAATGGTTGATCCATCATCGTCAACATTGCCATCATCATCCATTTCGAAATATTCATCATCAGCGCGCGATGATTCTGTGTATTCAGACATGGCCCAATCTTTGAAATCTCTAAATACATATTTATTTATAATAGAAAAAATATTTTTGATGTCCTATTTTTTATAATACCATATTAAGGAGCACAAAATTCTGGCCAAAATATTCTAGAATCAAATAAAACTATTGAAATATACAAAAATATGACTTATAAAAGAAACCAACGAAGATGTTTTTTACATTATAAAATAGCAGTTTCTTGGCTTTTAAAAATTTAATGTAAAATTTTAAAAGATGTTATGCGGTCAATTTTTCTAATTTTTGAATATAGAACAGAATATCGAATTAATAAATTAGTATACTAAAAAATCTATATTCGGATGAGAAATTGATTTTTATTGAATTGGGATCTTTTTCTCTATTATATATATTTTAACTTACGGATACGTTATTTGCCTATCGATTGCAAAAGAATTTGTGTTATCGGGAAATATTGTAATGGAATGAACTTCATTTATTTGAGCATATGGTATATCGGACGTAGTCGTGTTAGAAATGTTTTCGCCTTTATTAAGGGAATCATAAGCTTGCTCATTTCCATTTCCATTCGTTATCGTTGTTTCATTAACAATGATTGGCCTTTTTGGGATTCGATAACATTTGCGGAAGTCACGATTAAACTTTCATTATTATCAGTTTGTAAATTCTTTTTGTTATCTTCTTTTAATGTGTATATTTCAGCAGACGTGACACCAATTTTATCCGGAATTGAAATGTCGCTTTTAAAATTGGCGAAATCTATATTTTCAGATTCGACGCTTTGCAATTTATTTGTGTTTGAATTCACTATCCAATCGTCATTAGTTTGATTCTGAATAGATGTATCAACTTTTAGATCACCATTCTTATTAGCATTTAAATTGCTTTCAATCATTTCTTTATCATTTGTAAGTGCTGATGGCATTTTTTCATAATGCACACACATTTCGATATTTGGTTCGATTGATTGTTTTTCATCATTAGTAGGCAATATTACATTATTAGACATTTCGGTATCGGCTTTACTGTCAGTACCAATAGTGTTTGAGGCATTTATTGTTTCCTTATAATTAGTATTTATTAATTCTTCATTACTTTCTTTTTGAACTATGTCAGGCATATTTGTAATTACCGTATCATTTTCACATCTTTTCATTTGTTCCTTATGATCAAGTATTGTTGATGGACCATCTTCATAATGAACAAGTATTTCAACATTAGATTCGTTGTTATTTACTGAAGTATTTTCTCTAATTTTTTCGTAGTCTTCTTCTTTAGTATCATGTGAAATTTTTACACCATTCTCTTGAGCAATTACAACTTTAGGTACATTATCATTTAAAGTAGTGTCTTTTATAAGCTCTTTGCTAGTAATTGTTTTATCATCTTCATAATGGATTGGTATTTCAACATTAAATGTATTATTATTGATAGTTTTGTCGGCAATTTTATTTATTAATTCTTGATCTTGTACAGGTAATTCAGCTTTATTTTTATATTCAGTAGATGGTTTTATCTCGCATATATTTTCAATATTTTTAATATCTGTGTTGTCTTTTGATGCTTGTTTATCATTTTCTTCTGTAGTGGATAATTTTACACTATTTTCATTTTGAATAATGTTATATTTATTTGCAATTTCAGACATATCATCGTTACTAATAACTAATTCTTTGTTATTATTGACTGCAGACGTTCCATTCTCAAAATGAATAGGTATTTCAATATCCGACTCATTATTTATTACTGTAAAGTCAGTTTTATTTTTTATCAATTCTTGTCCACTCTTATCCGATGCCGATTCTGTCATACAATTTATTCTAATATTAGCTTCATTATTGTGATCAGCGCTTTCATTTGCTTTTTTATCATTAACAAATGGTTCTACAATATTTTCAAATTTAACAGGTATTTCTGTATTAAATGAATTATTATCTATTTTACCGTCAGCGTTCTGTTTTAATGATTCGTTTACATTACTAAATAAGTCTAGGTTACTTTTAACCGATGTTTCAAAATTAGGCACATTGTTATTTGCAAAAATGTCAATGCTATATTTTGTTGGTTCATTTACAAATAGCTTTTGCAATGAATCAGTGATAATTTGATTTTGGACAAGTTGATTTTGTGTTAAATAACTTTTATTCCCGTCTTCGAGTTGTTTTTGTTCCTTATTATCGATTAAAACAACACTTTTTTCAGGTTCGGGAGAGTTATCCTTAGGCAGTTTTTCCGAGTCATCTGTAAATTGCTTTTGTAATAAATCAGTGTTAATTTGATTTTGAATAGATTGATTATGTGTTAAATCACTTTTATCTTCTTTCACGCCGTCTTCGAGTTGTTTTTGTTCTTTATTATCGATTAAAACTACACTTTTTTCATGTTCAGGAGAGTTATCTTTAGGCAGTCTTTTCGAATCATTCGTAATTAACTTTTGTAATGAATCAGTGATAATTTGATTTTGAACGGGTTCATTCTGTGTTAAATCACTTTTATTATCCCTCACTTCTTCATTCCCTAATACGTTTTTATCAATTATCGATGCTTCATTATTTGCGTATTTGGCAGGAATTTCATTATCAATTACTGTAACGTCCCCTGAATCTTGTTTAAAAAGTTTGTCGAAGTGTTTCTTATCTTCGACGTTTGTCGTCGTGTATGTTCCATTATTTACAATACTTGGCGAACTAACAACAACGTCTGAAGGGTCATATTTATCAGTTTTAATGGGAGTGGTTATGTCTTTCCAAAACATTACTAGACCTTCATTATCATCAGATCTACTAGCGTTTTTTCGCGTTAGCGTAATATTTAACGCTATTTCATTGTTTTGTTTTTGTGCTGCCAATGCTGAATGTTGTGGATTCATTTCTATATTAATACT
Source organism: Bradynema listronoti (assembly GCA_024678965.1). NCBI lineage: Eukaryota > Metazoa > Nematoda > Chromadorea > Rhabditida > Allantonematidae > Bradynema > Bradynema listronoti. Next base: position 572,466 of record JANLNO010000001.1, on the reverse strand, counting down.
ATTTGCAGCTGCTTTTTGTGGCGGATCAAAGCTAACTGATATATTTGAGACTTCCATTACAAATTTAATAATTTAATATAATCTAAAAAATGTAATATTAGCCTAAGTATGTTTTTGATCTTATTTGTTTAAATAATACAAAATTAATAATCTTTAAATTAAATTAAAGACGAATAACATTCTTTATTACATCTCCCCACATTATACGTAAGTTTAAAAGAAGACAACGTGAAAGCTTAAAAATATTATTCCTTGCTCAAGATGAATTCGATCGATTTTGCTTTATTATGCTTATCTTTTTACGTGACCAATCAACAAATGACTTAAAGAAAAACTAGCATACGTTATAAAAAATATAACACACAATAATTACTAATTATTTTTATTACTAGATAAAAAATTCCTATTATATTTATGTGTATATGTTATAGCGATGTTTACATCTGTAAGATTTAGACCTGGATAATATTTTCAACGTTTAAAATGTTTCTGCAATTTATTAAATTTTTAATTTCGCAACTGATTTTCAAATTTGATTTTTCTTTTTTATTCTATTTCCAAGACTTTAAGGTTTATCTATCAAAAATTTTAATTTTTAATTGATTGAAATTTTAGTTTATAAATTAGAAAAAAATAAAGTTTCTTAAAAATTGAATAAAAATTAGTTTAAATTAAAAAAAATTTAGCCATTAATTCTTGTCATCAATATAAAATTTTATTACTTTTTTATAAGTTACAATTTTTTTCAAATTCGTAAAATGAAACAAAAAAATAAACAATTATCAACGCGTACGCATATCAGAACTATTAGGGTGATGCAAAAATAATGCGCATTTGTATCAAAAACAAAATTTATTATAGAAACGGTATAAAAAATTCTATATTTTTTACAAATTATAAAAAGTTCTACTTTATGATTTGTGCGGAAATTGAAATTTCCATCCAACGATTTGTTTATCAAATCCACAGGTAATTAAGTTATTAGTATTGTTTTCTGGTAACCACGACGCACAACAAACCATACGATGATGGCACTAAAATTAAAAATTATTTTTGCTAAAAAATAAGTTGCTAATTTGTTGTTCGAAATAAACCTTTCCGCTAGCGCGTGGCAAACGCGATAGACGCATTCCATGTATATCGTACACGGATACATGCCGACCATCCTGTGGTATGGCGATTAAATTTGGTCGATGACATACGGAAATTGTATTCACTGCGCTATTTAAGCGTACAGTAGACATGGGACTGCGCATATTGCGTAGATCCCATAACTTTGTCGTAAGGTCGTCACTTGCTGATGCAATATGATGTGTTGCAGTGAATGCAACCGATGTCACCGCACTATGATAAAAAATTAAAAATTATTTTTCTTACATAATATTATTTTTAATATGTTTAGTTTAGTTATTATTACTCATTGTGTCCTTGAAACACTGCAACTGATTGTATAGACTCTCGAAAATCCCAAAGACGAAATGTGAAGTCTTTTGACGCTGTTGCAACTAATTTCTGAGAACTATGAGCGCTGCAGTGTGTAAGTTCTTGATTATGTCCTAAATAAATTACTCGACTTGAAAAAATAATTCTCTATCTATAACAGATTTATTAATGTTTCCAAAATTGCCATTGTGTATAGTCTAAATTTGACCTATCTAGCAATTCACACACTGATCAATTCAACTAAAAATTTTTAATTGATTATAATTTGAACTTCTAAATACAATTCGGGCCTAGTTATATGTAGACTCTAAACACAAGATCAATTTTTCAATTAATTGAATTGTAGATATATTAGAGTTTACGTATGTATCAGTTGGGCTCTAACAGGCTTATGACTAGGAGGAAATTTTCAATTTTGTCAAAATTTTTATAGTATGCTAATAAAATTTTTGGAATAAATTAAATTACCAGACAAGGTATTGATGATTTTACCGGTTTCAGCATCATAAACGTTAGCAGTTCGATCCCATGATGCTGTAATCAACTGTTCATCCCCATACATCCATTCTCCAGATATAACTACATCATTGTGACCCAATAGCCGTAATGTGGGATGTTGTATTAGCTGAAACTTATTACTTATCTTCAAACGAATTAACAGTTATATTTCAAAGGCAATCGATGTAGAAATAATATGTACTTGAATGTTAGTGCTAATTTTTGTCGATTCACCTGTGCACGCTCCAGAACTATTGTTCGGTGCGTCATCATCACGCAAATCAATAGCTGGTATTGTGCTTATAGATTCATTGTCATCGGCCGACATATTTGGATTACCGGAAGAAATACCAAAATTATCTAAATGAAAATATTTCGTCGTGAAATGAATAAAAAGAATTTTAATGAAGGAATAATATATGTATTATGACTATTAAACTAACTTATGTTGATCTTCCAAATATGAGACTGCCTGTCACCACTTGTTGTAAGCAGTAAAATATGTTCCGCATCGACTGTATTACGAATAGCCACAGAATTAACTGAGCCCAAGTGACCAACGTAATTGCCGACGCAATGCGCATCGTTTGCCAACCAAATCTTAGAAGTGCGATCTGTGGATATACGTGTCAAAATATAGTGTGATGAAAGTTATAAAGCTTTTAAATTAAAAAAAATTCATACAACCCACCAACACTCGAAAGAAAATTTATTCAGCAATAAACAAATTTAAAAAACTAATATTTTTACAAAAAAAAAAATTATTGCAATCTGTACTGTGTTATTTATAAAAGAAAAGAATGTTATACCTGCTGACGCGCTAGCTATTATGTGACAGGAGCCAATACTTGCCGCCGTAACATGCCAAATACCATCGGAATGACCACGAAAGTGTTGAACATATGAGTGTTTTAAAGCATCTGGATTGCTGCTACCGACCTTGAGACTTGTGACTAAACGGCCGTGTGAACCACGAAAAGCCGTCTTCCATTTTTGTCCAAGTTGCACTGTAAAAAAAATCATATAAGGCTAATCATAATTATAGGTTCAATAGCATTTTTTTAAAATGATTTTCGCTCAATACTGTATCTTGAAAACGGTATTTCGGATTTTTGTAAAATAGTTCGATCCTATAATATCAAATGCCGCTAATTTATGTTAGTACATTAAACAATTAGAAAGAACTTAACATACAAGATTAATCAAACAATAAAGAAGAAAAACGCAAAATCAACATTAATCAATTTTAGATTACTTTTTAAGTCAAAAAATCTAAAAACAAAAAATTTTTTAATATCTGATCATGTAAATAACAATTATATTTGGTTCTTACGGGTTATCAGACCCCCAAAAAAATTTTATAATTTTTTTGTTTTTTGGCACGGGGAATTCGAATTTAATAATGTTTTTACTGATTTTTTTTGTTTTTGTACAGTTTTTGTTATCTATTTCACGTTTAATTAACCTTATATGTCGCTTTTTTGATTAAAAAAATTTTTTTTGAAGGTCAGATAACCCGTAAGAACCTTATATTTTACAAAATTTGTAGATTTAATGGTACTTATGTAGTTTTCTCTCATATAATATTTTTAAAGTTAAACTTAAGTCAATTCAAAGCTTAAGCTTTTGCGGATTAAACCAAAGTATTAAACATACAAGCCTAAATCCTAAAAATATATTATATGAGGAAACAGTGCATAAGTACCAGTTTAACTATGATTTTTACCCTTTTTTCCGTAGGACTTATAATCGACTTCAGCGTTCAGATTTCCGGATACGTTGCCAGGAATAGTTGAATTATTTTCGGCACAAGTTAATGTTGATTCACTAGCAAGTTTATTGTTCGATTCGGTCAATCGCGATCGCACTAAATTCGGTAAATCACAACGCATGCTTAATTTTTTTAAGAAAGAATTACTCACACACACAATTTTCTGCATATAATGATTCAAACTCCTTTTCGATTAAAACGAACAATTCGTAAAGTTTTGCTCTAAAATCAACAAAATTATGCTTCTACCGTCAATTAATGACTAACTTTGGATTATTTTCCAGTTCGGCTGCTTCAAATGACGATGAAAAGGTTGGATGAAATGGTGCGTCTACATTTTTACCTCTGCCGCTATTATTGCCCGAACTAGGATGTGAGGTTTGTGGATTGGAATATCCGGGTGTGTTCATTTTAAATGAAAATATTGTGCACCCAGCCAAAATCGGTTTTTAAAATTTCTTGGCCAAAATTTTGACGGAATAACCTAAATTTTTCGAATGAATTGTATCTTCTAAACTGAGTGACTCTTCTTTGCCAAAAGACCTAAAAATAGTTAATTTTCTAAATTCACAAAAATTTTTTATATAGTCGTCTCCCAAAAAGTGTAACATACCAGGTATTGAATAAGGATTATGGGGATTTGCCTGATTTGCAAATTCTCGAAATAAAAATAAATAAATTGGATCCATAGATCGAAAATGAGTCTTTAACGGATTTTTGCTAATTAATTATTAATAATTAATTAGACACGATAAAGATGGCAGCAAATGTGCTCGATGAAGCGCTACTCACGTCGAAGAAATGCAAGATCACCCGACTTGAACAAGAGATGCCGTAGTTCGGTCGCGTGGCCGCTTGTTTCCATTCCGCTGGAGAATGTGATACCGCCCTGGCTTCATATATTTTTAGGTTCATATATTTTTAGGTGGGGCAAAAGATTGTATCACAGACCGTCGTCAAAATCGATACGGCAAATGGCAACGACAATTGTAAGCTAGAAATGAAGAGAGTTCTTTCTGCGATAAATGTCGACCGCCGAGCGTTTTTTCAGCAATTCACTGGAAATCATATGCGAATTCTGCTGACCCGTAAGAACCCATCCTTACTCGTACGCTGCATTCGGGACAGCGAGGAAAGCGATGCCATCAGTGAGCTCCTCACCAAGCTCGGCGTGTTGCAAAATTACACAAAGGCGTCTTATCTTAACGACGACGACATTGCGGAATTTGAGTGTACGGTGCGATCATTTTTGCGAGATTTCGCGGTATCACTTTTATTATTATTTCTAATCTAATATTTTAGTTGCATATTGAATATATTTTCAGGCGACGTTCCCAGACGTCAAAGCGACTTCGAAGATGCATTGTCTCGCCGAACACGTCGTGCTTTTCTTGAGGCGACGAAAATGGTTCGGCAAGATTCCCGAACAGTCAATTGAGGCACTGCATGCGCAATTCAACCTAGACGAGAAGAGATTTTCATGCGTGCGAAATGACGACGATCGTGTGAGACAGATCCTTAATGAATCCACTCTACGAAATGCGCTGTTCGATTGTAACATGTGTGCGTGATGGACCACATCTGTGAAGTACGTGGCAGCCGAACGCGAATTGGTTTTGCCCTCAAGCCGATTCTCGAGTTGTCGCTTTCGCGAATTATAAATATGTTATCATTTATATTATAAATCAAAAATGAATTTGAATAAAATAATCGATTTTATTACACGCGAGAATTAGAGGAACATTTTTGAAATGTAATCTTTTAAATATTCGAAATATTTTCAAATTTGTGCTCGATTACGGTGTATTCTGTCAAAAATTTGCAATATTATTCGCCATGTATTTTAATCTTTTAATTGACTGTATTTTACCATAATTTTTGAATAATTAATTCAAGGAAATTCATGCAACTTCATTGAAAAAATCCACTGTTAAGGAAATTTCACACCTTTTTGGAGACGACCACGCGGCGAATAATATTGAAAAAAAAAGAAAATTTAGTTAAATTAGAAACCACGAATAAATATCTCTCAGGTTAAATTAGTGAAATGTTAAAAAAAGCTTTGATCCATCGAATTCCCCATTAAATTCTCTACCTCCTGGTGCAATTTGGAAGTGATTTATACTCTAGAAAAAAAAGTTAATAGTAAAAAGTTTAATATAATTATACAGCTAAATTCTCTTTTTTTGCAATATTATTTACCGTGGATTATAAAATATTTTATTTTATAAAATTAATTAATTTTCGACAAAATGCCAAAATGCAAATTTAAAATTTTTTAAATTTTTAAAAATGCGTTTTTGCTTCAAAATTAAAGGTAACTACGAGCGCTTGGGTTTGTAATAAAATTGACTTTTTTTGCTTAGAGCGCAAAATTTCGCTCTGCACGCGCAAATTTTTTTTTTTTGTATAAAATTGTTATGACGAGAATAGTCGAAAATCGTACATTTTAAAAACATTTTAAAATTTTTTAATTTTATTTTAAAGTTATATAAAAAATTATTTTGTTATTTTGCATTTACAGTCAAACCTCGGTTTAACGACACCCCGCTTTAACGTCACCCTCGGTATAACCGCACCTAGGCCCGGTCCCGATGATTTTACTATGCCATAATGGCACCTTCAATTATATGAACCCTCGCATTAATGGCACCCTGTGTCGTAAACTTTGGTTTACGAAAAATTAAAAAATCCTTTTTAAATTCAAATTTTTTCTCTTTTTGCGCTTCTTTTCTTGACATTCTGCTCAATTGTTATCGTTAAAATATTTGTGCGTTAACTTTGCTTCGACTTTCTTTCTCCCAGTTCGTGAAGCCCTGTTCAAATTTAGAACAATTCCGTGGATTTTCGACTTCCATTTTCTCTTTAAATTTTTTTGATATTTGATCATTGTTGTTTTTCCCAAGAAAAAGCTAAGTGATATTCGGTGTTAGTTAAAAAATAAAGTATATTGTAGACCTTTTTCTTTGTTAAATTCAGAGACAACAGTTTCTTACTCAGACTTTGGGGTAGTTAATATACTCTGCTTATTAAAACCCTCACTTTAACGTCATCCTCGGTATAACGGCATCTAGGCCCGGTCCGTTAAACCGAGGTTTGACTGTATTATATTTTTTACACTTTTACTTATTTAATAGTATTGTAATTTTTTTAGGATTTTGAAATTCGATTTGCTATTTTACAAAATGTCAGATAGTGAAGAAAGTTATGCAGTCAATGATGAGGTTTATATTTTTGTTAAATTTTAATATTTAGTAACAATTTTTTAGTATGAAGTTTTAGACACATAACAACATAAACGATGAAGAGGAAGATGATTTATCTATTGACAACGTTGGGGAGGTGAACATTTTTGTGAATTTTAATGAAAAAGTTTAGCATTTTCAATTAATTAAATTTTTTTTTAAATATTGTATTATCAGATAATTATGGACGGCAGATAATTATTTTTTAAATGCATAAAAATAAGTTTTATTTTGGTTAATGTTTATACTTTTTATAGTGCAGAATAGCTCATGTTGCAAGATTTTACGTATATTTTAATTCGTGCTTTTATGTCTCTTGTCTTCAAAGATATTTGATTAATAAAATATTGTAAGGGCACTTTTTACGGGAACGATTTAAATACGCCGATAAAGCGAGTTCAACTACTCGCAAAATTACCGATGTAGTTGCAATGTGGTATAAAAGTGCTTTTATCTGACAACACAATATTTTATTTGAGAAAAAGTTTCAAAAAAACACTTTAATTTCGGCATTTTTTAAATGTTTTACATAATTTATAAAAAATATGTCAAAATTTATGTTTTTTTTTGTTTATTTTAGACTGTGAACGATGACGAAATTGAGAGCGATATTGAGGAGGTGAAACAAATTTTAATATTTTTATAGATTTTGATGAAAAAATGACATTTAAAACTTTCAATTAATTTAAAAAAGTTTTCAAAATATAGTCGTTCCTCAAAAAAGTGTAAAATATTGTTAAAAGAATTTTTTTCAATAAGCTTGTACTGTTCATTTCCCTAAATTAATTATTTGAAAAAAATTATTTTAGTTAATTAAAAAATTAAAATAATTAATTAGCAAAAAATTGTTTAAGACGCATTTTCGATTTGCTAATTTACACTGTTTTAATCAGAATTGCCAGATGAAAATCAAATAAAAAAGAACTCTGGGCACGAAAAAATATTTTATTGATAATTTCCAACAACAAAAAAGATTTTTCTAAAAATATCTGAATTGGTCTATTTCGTTAACTTTTCGGGTCAGATTCTTTATTCTCTCAACAATTAATACTTCTCGGAACTCCTGATCCGGTGTCTAAGAGGGACATTCTTCATGGAAAAAAAAGAACAAAAAATAAAAAAGAACAGAACCCCTCAAAAAAAGAACAAATCTTTTTAAAAAGGACATCTGGCAACCCTGGTTTTAATGTATATTGTGATTGTAAAATTAATTAGAGAATTCAAATGATCAATCAGACAAATTTGCGCAAACCTTATACAAGACCTGCTATTTTACACTTTTTTTGAGATGACTATTTTATTTGAGCTAGAAAAAAAATTTGAAAAGCACATTACATTTGATGTTTTTTATATAACTTTTTTATAAAAAAATATATCGAAATTTATAAATGTTGATTTTAGATCGTAAATAATGACGAAGTCGAAAGCGACATTGAAGAAGTGGAACACATTTCATCTGGAAGCGCTCCTCACGGCCGCAAACGTCGTCACGTTGACGATGAAGACGAAGAAGAAGAAGATGCAAGTAATGAAAAAGAAGAAGATAAGGACGAAGAAGAGGAAGAACAAGTAAGCGAAGATGAGCACCAGAAAAAAGGAAGCGGAATCGGGTAAGAATTTTTTTTCTTATTTTATTTAATTGTGAAAGAAAATGTGAAAAGTTTAGCGCCGTATTACCGCTCGTGACTTTATTCAAGACGACGTCGAGGTGGACGACGACGAGGACGATGATGATTATGATTCGGATAATGAAGGCGACATTGGCATCGATCCAAACGAGCGCGCCGAGGCCGATCGTTTTATTCGTGAGCAGGAAAAACAGCCTGAAGATTCAGTCGAAAATGTTGTCTTAAATGAGGATTCGCATACGTTTGCGCCCGATGAAAACATCGAAAACGTCGAAGTCACCGACGGCGAGTTGGTGAATTTACAAGGTGAAGTGCCTAGCGACGACGCGAATAAAGTCGACATTGTGCCCGAGAACGAAGAAATGGCTGTATGGAATTGATTACTCATTTTTTATGTTTGATTCAAAAAAAGTTATTTAAAGGAGCCGCTAACTCTAAATGCCAATGAGCTGCGTAAATATTTTAAAGAGGGCGATCACGTGCGCGTTATTAACGGCCGTTACGAAGGCGATACTGGATTGGTGTTGAAGGTTGAAGAGAATCTCGTCATTCTTCTCTCCGATTTAACGCGAGATGAGGTGAATTTTTTTTTTTTTGTTGTTAATTATCATATTCTTTTAGAAGTGTATTTTTTTTACTAAAAAATAACTTTATAGCTGAAAGTATTGCCAAATGATCTTCGTGATTGTTCGGACGTACCAGCGGCTGTAAATAGTGTAAATCCTTTGTCAGCTTCCAATACTGGTGATATTAACGAACTTTTTCAGATCAAATTGAATGAAATGGTGACCGAAAAGAATTTTTTGGCCGTGAGTTTTTTTTTTTAAACTACGCGTAAGGAAAGATAGAAGATTTGTCTGCATTTTTTGTTTCATTATTAAATTAAAATTTTTTAGTATGAGAAGGAGCGTTTGGTTCGCGAAAAGGAGATTTTGATTCGAGGCAAGCAGTGGTATATAAACGAAATTTCGAAGCGCGAAATCGAACTTAACGAAATGCGTATTCAAATGGTAATAATCGATGACACGCTATTTTTTTTTACAACAATACGAATTTTACAATTTAAAATAAAACAACAAACTTCTTTATGAGCCTTTAAAAAATTAAATATGAGTTTAAAATTATTTATTATAGACAAAAATGGAGGCTAAAATGACGCGGGAAACCACTTTGCTGTCGGATGAGCGTGATTCTTTATCGATTAAAGTCAACGAACTTACGGAAACGTTAAAGAAGAAGGAAACCGAGCTGATAGCGGCACGCGGGCGCATTCACACGGTTGATTTTAAATTAATTGTTCATTTAAAACGTTGAATAGGCAATTTGAAAACTTTCAAAGTTATAAAAAAAATTCTTTATTTTTTTGAAACACATTTTAAAAATCAGATGGTCGAAGATCGCGCAACGACTTTGAACGAAATGGATGCCGAATTGCGCGCCAAGGAACGTCTCTGCGAACTTTACAAGTCCACATTGGAGGTCACGCGCGCCGAAGTCGTGTCGCTCAAGGAAAACGACGAGCGTTTGCAGAACGCATTGCGCGAAAGTGAAACTAGTATGTTCGAAAATTGATAAGTGTTAATATATGAGAAGGGGAGAATATGAATACGAACTTGTGTACATATAATCTGTATGTGAAAATAGAATTTTTACAGGTTGAGTTTGATTATATTTATATAAAATTATAGGCATTGCAAATTTGAAATCGGAAATTGAAGATTTGAAGCAACAATCTGAAAAGGAAGTCTCTGCACGAGGTTTTTTTATATTCTATTTTTTTATTCTTCAAAGCAATGTGACTAATTTATTGTTTTAGAAAATTCCATTAAGAACTTGAAGGAGGAGCTCTCAAAAGCCAACGACTTGCTTCAAGGTTATTATATTAATTAATACTGAAATTTAGTTGTTTTTTTTTGATTTTAATAATTGTATACTTTGGATATAAAAAATACTTTTACATTTTAAGCTCACCGCTCTGGCGACAATATCGCGGCGTTGTCGCCGTCGGCGGCTATCGCGTCGAATTTTATTCGAAGCGGTGTTCCGCTTTCTTCCATTTATGCTGAGCATTGTCGTGTAGTAGCCGAGTTGGAAAAGAAAACTGCTGAGGTGGAACGCATTGAAAGCTACGTCACTGAGCTGATTCAGGTTTACTTATCAAAAATAAAAAAAAGACAGCGTAAAAATTGCTATTAGCAGATTAATTAAAATGTGGAAAAGATGTACAATCTTATTTTTTATATTAGCTTTTTTCTTACTTGAACATAATGAAAATTTTACCTTCTTTGTTTGTTTGGATTTCTTATTTTTTAAAAAATAATTATTATTCACGATTCTTCATTAGTTTAGGAGCTTGATAAGAGAGCGCCGCATTTTCGCGAACTAAATGAAGCGTATGAAAAGGCGGTTAAGGAAATTTCGCGTGTCAACCTGCAGTGTCAATTCTATTCCGACAATTACAATAAGCTGCTAAACGAACGCGACGCAATCGCGAACGAATTGTTAGCTAAAGAAAAGTCTTTGCAAATGTATCAACATGAACACTATCTCTTAAATTGCCAGGTTTTTTAAAAGTTATTTGATTTCAACGTCTTTTTTTTAAATTTTATGTAGTATTTTTTAAGAATTTTTTCTTTATTTTTCGGTTTTTCTTTCTTTCAATAGATAAAACCTAAAAATACCCACCACATACGCGACTCCTCAAGACCCTCTTTCGAAGTGTTTAAAATGCCAATGTGTATTTCCTAACTTGGATTAAAAAAAATTTGCTTTTCGAATTTCTTATACATGATTACTCCCCTCCCCCCCCCCAAAAAAAAAAAAAAAAAAAGCTTTTTTCCTTTAGATTCAATCCATTGAAAATTTCAAATACATTGTCAATTTGGCTTTTGATTTTTTACGCTAAGATATTGAGACACTAGAGTAGATTGTATTTATTTTTAGGTTCGACGTTTACTCTTCAATATCGAACGAAAGAACTGTTCGGATAAAGAGCTGAATGTGGATGCGGAGGAATTTCTCTTCCGAAACATTTGCGAATTACAGCAAGCCAATTTGAAATTGTTGCGTCGAGTGAAAGAGTTAGAACTTGCTAATGCAGAAGCTATTTGCAATGAACATAAGGCGGAGTTAGTTTCGAATATTAATTTTACATAAAAGGACTCTTTCTAATTTGATGTTTGAACAAAACACAAAAAAGCAGAAAACAAAGAGCTTAAATCTGTTTAAATTTTATAAGGTTTTATTTTGCCTTAGACTAATCTTAGACTTAGAATTTAGTCATTTAATTTAAGATTAGATTTTAGGCTTAGGCATGCCAAATTCGTTTTATTTGCTCTATCTTGTCCCATCTTCTTTTGACATATCGATTTCAATTTAATTTTTTGTTAAAAAAATGAGAATTTTTATTTGTTCTTTAATTTTTTTAGAAATGAAATGTTGAAAATAACATTGGAATTAACGAAAAAGACTTGGAAAATTTACGTGAGTCCTACGTCAAGTCCTCCGACACTATTAAACAGCTTACCGCTGAGCGTGATGAATACAAAACGCGCTGTGAAGATTTCGAAAATAATATGCGCGAGGATTCATTGCTTCAAAGTAAGACGGTTTTGACCGCAGAAATACATCATTGGAAGGCACGTGTTGAAGTTCTTCAGGAAAAACTCGAATACTTTACCGAAGAAAAGCAAGAATCCGATCGGTGATTAATTGATTTTTTTGTAATAATATGGGGATTAATTATTTGAATATTTTTGTTTAAGTTTTGACATTCAAAGAAGAAAATTTAAAAAAAAAATTTTTTTAGTGCCTTTAATGAACGCATCGATCAGCAAATGGAGCAGATTTCTGAGCTGCGTACGACTAATGGCAAATTGGAAAGCGACTTGGAATATCAGAAAAAGAATCAACAACTTCTCAACAAAAATCTGGATCAGCTAAACAGTGAACTTACGAAGAGCCACGATGAATTGGTTAAGGTTAACAATCGGCTTGAAACTTTACAAGCTAGAAATGAGGATATTAATAAGCAATTGCTTAGCCAGCAGCAGGAAATCTCTCAACTGCGGTAAAATTTATTATCTAATTAGAAATTTTCTTTCATTTTTATGTATGCGAATTGCAAATGGAAGAGTAGAAAATTAGAAATTACAAAATTTTTTTAGACTAGATATTTTGAACGTTTCATTTGTAAATAAGTAAAAATGATTAAAATTTAGCATAATTTGTGACCTTGTGGTTTATTTAGCATGATGAACTACACGTTGGATGAGCAGCTTCAAATTGCACGTAGCAACGAGCACAGCGCCAACGAGGAGCTTAGCATTTTGCGTAGCACGAATCTTAACACTGAACGTGCCGCCGTCACGCTTCAGGGCGTGGAGACCATCCTTAAGCGACTCGACGGTGAGAAGCAGTCCTCTATTTCTAGTGAGCTGCAGGTGGTTTGCCTGGAACGGGACAATCTTCGCATCCTTTTGGATAACATGACGCGACAACATGCAGACGTTCAAGCCAAGCTGGAGGTAATTTTTTTTATTGTATTTTAATTTAAAAAAAATTATTTTTTTAGAGGCGAACAGCGAGCTTCAAAGCCAAAAAGATCGCATTGCTACTCTTGAGTCTGAGATGAACGATCAGGAAAACACTTTGAAGCAGAAAATGTAAGTTTTGTTTGTTAAATTTATTGAAGCTATTTTATTTTTTTTTGGTCTTAGGGCTGAACAGGAAGAAATTCAGAAGTTGTTGAATCAAATACGAACGATTGCCAGAATTTATCGAGAGGAAAAGGTCCAGTTAGGATTGAAAAATTCACAACTTGAGGTTTTTTACCCTTTTTATAAATTCTTTCTTTTTTGTTTTTATTAAAAAAGTCTTTAGACAAGCCTTGCCACTGTTAAGCAGGAATATGAACAATACCAGACGAAGGCCGAAAGCGAAGAGAACACTTTGAAAGAGAAGATAAGCCAATTTCAGGTTTGTTTTTTTTTCAATGAAAAGCAAATAAATATTCACTGAATATTTAAAAAAACTATCTCTTCGTTTTTATTAGGTTGATTCAAAAGTTTTGCGACTTTTTAAAATTTTATTAAAATCAAAATTATAACAATAACAAAGGATCTTTTTCGTTAATATATTCGCCATTATTTTCGATTATCCTTCGCCAACGAGGTCGTAACAAAAAAATTCCGCGTCTGTAGAATTCTGGCGGTTTCTGTTCGAAAAAAGTTTCGGAGGGACTGCTCAATATCGTCATCGTCGGTGAAGCGGCGTCCGCGCAAAAAGTGTTCCAGTGACCGAAAAAGGTGGTAATCCGATTGAGCAAGGTCTGGGCTATACGGTGGGTGCTTGAGAACGTCCCATCCCAATTCTTCGAGCTTTTGTTGCGTCCGGCGTGAAACATGTGGTTTGGCGTTGTCTTGCTGGAAACGGATTCGATGCGGATCAATCCCCCGAACACGCAAAGCTGATTTGAACTCGGTCTAGTTGGTTGCAGTAGACTTCAGAGTTTATGTTTTGGCCTCGTGGAAGAAGTTCCCAATGAACAAGTCCAGTTGCCATCCACCAGACGCACAACATGACTTTTTTTGGTGTGGATCGCTTTGGGGTGTCAGTACTCCCATCTGACCAGGGCTCAGCCATTGGTTTTTGCGTTTTCGGTTGTCACAAAAAACCCATTTCTCATCACATGTCAAAATTCGATCCAAACCGCCATGATTGAATTTGTGCAGGAGCCAACGACTATCGGAAATTCGCCGATTTTTTTGCATTTCGTTGAGTTCGTGTGGAACCTCTTGACCGCGTTTATTTGACTTGTTGAGTTTGAGTAGATGACGATGAACAGTTGATTGCGAAGAATGGAGTTCAGAGGCCAATTCGCGTGTTGTTTTGGTCGGATCCGATTCGATGGAACGGCGTAGAGCTCGCTTGTCGATGGTCGATGGACGTCCAGAACGCTTTTTGTCTTTTCGATGAGTATTGCCGGAACGGAATTTGGAAAACCATCGAGAACAAGTGGATTTCGTAGTGGCACGTCTGCCGGTGCTAGCGCAAATGTTTCGTGAGGCCTCCGCTGCTGTATGACCAAGTTTGAACTCGTGAAACATGAGCTTGCGCATTTCTTCACGTTTTTTCGACATTTTCTAAAAACGATAACTTTTTAACTAACTGAGCAAACAATAAACATAATATATAAAAATGATCATAAAACAACAGACTTTCATACTATATAAAATCCGTATAAAACAAATGTTTATTTAAAATTTTTTAATAAAATTTTAAAAAAAGTCGCAAAACTTTTGAATCAACCTAATAGATATACAATACAATGAATTTTCACCCATTTATTTTTCCAGTTTATATGAATTCTTTCATTCATTTAAAAACACTGGTTTTTTATTATTAGTATTTTGATGAATTTTATAATGAACACGTTAAATTATCCTATTTTTTAGGCAGAACTTGAAAAAACTAAAAATGATTTGGAAGCTTCAACGGAAAAAGCAGAAATCTTATTGAACGAAAAAATCGCAGAAATCCAGACAAACTCCAAAAACGAAGAGATTGCTTTGAAGGAGAAAATCGAAGAACTTCAGGTCGATTTTTTAATGCTATTATTCTTTAAATATTAAATTAAAAACTTCAAAAGATCATTTTTTTAGGCAGTGCTCGACAAAACTAAAACCGAATTGCGAGCTTCAACGGAAAAAGCAGAAATGTTGATGAAGGAAAAGATGGCGGAAACCGAGACAAACGTCAAAAGCGAAGATACTGAGCTAAAGCAAAGAGTTGAAGAACTTCAGGTTTGTTTTTTTTATTAAAAATATGTTTAAATAATGGGATTTTTAACTTCAAGGCTGAACTCGAGAAAAACAAAAAGTGAATTGTCGATGCTGTCATCATCTGCCAGACCCGCGGAAACATCGGTTAGTTGGACGGCCGGAGGTCACAACGAGAAAGCAGAAGTTCTATTAAAGGAAAAAATCGCCGAATTTCAGGTACAAAAATTTTTTTTTATTATTAGAAGGTAATAAAAAGTGGATAAAGATTTTTTAAAGACGATTGCGAGCGCAACTGTTGCGGCCGCAATTGTCTCAACTCCTCTCCAGACGTACTTTTACTATTCGTTAAATTATATATATTTTTTAGGCTCTCAAGGCAAGGTTTGAAGCGTTGGAGAAGGAAAACTTGGCAATGAAGCAACAGCTGGAAAAAATGGAGGAGGAAGTGAATGAATCGCGCGAAAAGATTCTCCGCCTTGACATTATAACTGCCAACTTGAATTCGGAGCGCGAAAAAAACGAGCGGCTAAACAAGCAGGTGGGAGAGAAGGAAGCATTTATCGCGGAACTCGAGCAACAGCTCCACTATGTTCGCGAGTTATCTTCGTAGTTATTTGTTGTTTATAAATTATTGAATAAAAATTTTACATATTTACAATTATAATTTATTCGCAATATAGAGATATTCAATTTATTTAATATATATGTCACGCATAATTACTTACATTATATTAGGTTGAGGCAAAATTTTTTACCCATTTCTTTCAAATTTTTCAAATTTATTTTTTCTACCAATAAAAACAAACAAATCAATGAAGGTATGCTCCATCATTATCTACGACATTTTGCCATTTTTTTGGCAAACAGTTAATTCCACGAACGTAGAAGTCAGAGGAACGAGAATCAAAAAACGTCGCCAAGTCGCTTTTTAGATGCTCTTCGTCGTCGAATTTTTTCTCACGGATGTGATTGCTTAACGACAAAAAAAGGTGGTAGTCAGAAGGCGCAAGATCTGGGGAATATGGTGGATGTGGAAGAATCGTCCATCCAAGTTCCTGGATTTTTTACACGTCTTTTGCAGCATGAGGTCGTGCGTTGTCGTACAAGAGGAAAACTTGGTCTTGTTTTTCTTTCAATTTTGAAGCCAGTCGATCGAGTTGGGCACAATAATACTCTGCGGTAATCGTAGTTTCAGATGGCAATAATTCCCAATGAACAATTCCTTTCATGTTCCACCAAAGACTAGGCATGACCTTCTCCGGATGGAAATCGGGTTTTGGTGTCGGAACTCCTGATTTTCCCGGATTGAGCCACTGACGCTTGCGTGTATGATTAGTATAGAGTACCCACTTCTCATCGCCAGTAATCACATTTTTGAGCCAATCGAATGTGCGACGGAAAGTCAAAAGTTTTGCACATACTCGAACGCGCTGATTTTCTTGATCGGCCGACAATTGATGGCGTACCCAAGCGCCAAGTTTTGTGACTTTTCCGAGTTGATGCAAATGACGATCAACCGTCTTTTGGTCACACTCAAGAAGCTCTCCAAGTTCACGTGTAGACAGACGTGGCTCCTCTTCAATTAATTCCAAAAGACCTTCATCATCTAGCTGAATGGGTCTTCCAGGATGCTCTTTATCGTCGATTTCGAACACACCATTTTTGAATTTATGAAACTAATTTTTTGCGGTATCATAGGAGACCGTGTCCTCGCCAATCGAATCGCAAATGTTTCGTGCTGCGTCCGCCGCTGTATGGTGTAAACGAATCTCGTAAAGAAGAAGGGTCCGAATCTGTCGTCTGTCGAGCTCGATTTTCTCCGCCATTTTGAACAAAAATTGCAGTCCAAAAGATATCGTTCGATAGCTTAGATTGCGCTGCTTATATATCTTATAAAAGAAATTTTCTAGAAGCTTGCAGAATATTGCAGTAAACGCTTGAAGCGGATGGGTAAAAAAATTTTGCCTCAACCTAATATTACACACACCAATGCAACGGACGCAAAATTGACGTGTCCTGAAAACGAACACTCCCATTTCGCTTACTTCGCTAAAATAAAATGTAAAACATTAAAAATTAGAAACGCAAAAAATAAAGAAACTTTGGCCGACCAAAATTTTTTCTGATAAAAAATTATGCCACTTTTTTCACCTTCGTTTTTCTATCTATGGGCTTAATACACTTTTTTGTGTTCTGTACATTTTCATACGGCTTTTGATGGAGAGGTTTTTTTCGCAGATAACTGTCCATCGCATCTATATCCCTCTAAAAAAACAGTTTTCTGTTGGTGGCACTTTTTATTTAACAAATGAATCCATTTCTTTAAAAGTAAGCTTATAGACTTAATTTTACAATATTTGATAAATATTTTTGAAATCTTTTTATATGTTGAATTGGTGCCAAGTAATTCCATAAATTAGACGTTTTATAAAATTGTTATTGATACATAAAATTATTTTTTACTTATCCCGTTTTGTCCGATAAAAGAAATACCAATTCCATAACAATCATGAATGGCTCGCGACCGATGGCCACGCCGTAGATTTTGATAACGTTGGGATGGTCGAACATACGCATAAGACGAACCTCCATCATTAGTTCCTTAATCTGCTACAAGTTTTTTAATTTTTAAAAATGACTTAATGAATCGCATTTCTCGAAATGGCCAAAGTTAATTTTTGTGTTTTTTTTTTAAATTTTAATTTAGGATTCGGAACGTGTCATAATAACCATTAACTAAAAAATATTTCTGAAAAAGGTAATAAAATTATTTACTTTTATTTAATTTTTTTATTATTCCACAATTTGTTAAACAATTCATATGAGTATTAAGTCAAAAAATTGCAGAAATTTGGTTGAAACAATTCAAATATTTAAAAGTTTGCGATCTTGCAAATCAACACAAAATTTCAAAAATTTGAGAAAAAGATGTGCCGATTACAGCAATGTTTTTGTTGACTCGTCTTTAAGATTTTGATAATGTTGTGAAAGTGTTGGCGCTTGGGTTTGTCGCCATATGGGTGTCGACGCGAAACTTAGATATGAATCTTTTGATAATGATCTACTTTTAATGGACGCATTAGTCGATGAATTAATACCGTCGATGACAGTCGTCGAATCGGTAATTTCTCCACTTATATTATAAAATTCTCTGACGTCCATACATTGTGAATAAATTTTTAGATATGATACAGAATATGGTGATGCAGTTTCGAGATTTTTTCTTTCTACATTAAAGATAAAAAATTTTATTATCACACCTACATTTTTTTAAAATTTAATCAAAATGATTTTTTTTAATTGTAAAAAAATATGCAATTATCAAGAGTTTATATAACAATTTATTTGGCAATAAACTTGCTGATATTTGTTTAAATTTACGAATTTCTTTAACTTTTTCGTCACTTGCAAAAATTAAGACAAAATCATTAAAATGTGTATGTAGTATAAAAAACTAGATTTTAGTCTTAAAATTTATTTTTAACTATTATGACTTTTTTAATTAAAAATGAAAAAAAACTCTGCAAAAGATATTATTTAATTTATTAAATGAAATTTTAGTGAAAGGGGAGAGTAGCAAGCTGTGGACAACAAGCTAAGCCTAAGTCTAACAGTGTAAGCCTAATATTTGAAATCGTAAAGCCGCAAACGAAATCTGAAGGCACGGGTTGCAAATTGTAAAGCAGCAAATTACGTGACCTCGCGAAAATCAAATTGAAAAATTGGGTCAGATAATTTTATCCATTTTTAACTTTTCTAAAAAGTAGCAAAAAAGTTCAAACAGCCGTAAAATTCGTAAATCGAAACAAATAAGTTTAGTATTAAACAAAGTTGTAAAGATTGAATATTTTTTAACAATTAAAAAGTAAAAAAACTTATAACAAAAACAAATCCTGGCGCCAATTTGTCCAGCCCAATTAAATGCAGAATCCGATTTAACCGTCCAAAGAGAAATTATATTATGTCCAAAGAAAAAATATTCTAATCCGATTTAACCGTTCAAAGAAAATATGATACCTATCCGAAATATTAATAACGCCTATTTAAAATTGATAACTTAAGATTCTTGCATCGTCTTGTCTTTTAGTTTTTTTTTTTTTTTCAAAATATCTTATGTGGCTTTGGATTAAACTTAGATTAGCTTGTAAAATCAAACTAAAACTTTTATTGAATTATTATAGAAAAAATTATTTTAGAAATAATTTTAATTGTCTATATGTAATTTTACATATTACTAAATCTATTAAATTTTCTTATAAACAACAATTTTTCATTTCATTTTTTTTGACAATTTCAGATGTGTGTTGAAATAATTTTAAACTTTTAGGATAAAATATACACACCACCGCATTGAGTATTGTCATTTCTATCTTCGTAACGAAATTTATCGTTTAATACACCGTTAAAATTTTGGCTCAAATTGAGGTGCTCTGTAAAATTGTCTTCATTTTTACTTTCCGAATTATCACCTAAATTTAAAAATAATACATATATTGTAAAAAAATAAATAAGTAAAAAATAAGAAGACAATAAAAAATACCATGACTTTTTGTAGTCCTTATAAAAATGCAACGTAGGGAATAAAAAAATTGAATACCCGTTAACAAAGCCAAAAAAACAAGTATCGTTATAAAAAGAGTTCTTTTTAAACATATTGATGTAGAAAATTGTTGAACATTTATTTCATTTTCATCGCTTCCAATTTTCGCTTTAATTTTATTTATAGCATGTGTTTTTGATATTGTTTCGTCAGGGAGTTTATTATAGATGTCATTGTTAAACAAATTTTTAACGGGTTGTTCACTATTTTGAAATTTAAATAAATTTGTAGTAGATTCTATCACTATAATTCATAAAAATTTATAATAAAAATATAAAAATTTATGGAACAACATAATATGATTTCTCATTTTATAAAATGTTTAACTTACGATTAGTATTGCTAGATATTTCATTGTTATCATATGTTTGGTTATAATGATTATTTCTTTTTGGGCTACGTGTTTTTGCTACAACAAAGTTATTATAACTTGATGTTGTTGAGTACAATTTGTGGTTGAAATCCATGTTTATGGGTAAAATTGGTGATAATTGGTGTGAAGGTACGGAGTTTAAAGCTGATACAGTATATGACCCTATAATTGTATTTTGCCGTACGACTCCATTAATTCTTGGCTTCTAAAAAGTAGGTAGATAAAAACGTTGATTGCTTCTGCAGAGTGAGTGAAAAGTTCCTGGACTTTTTAAATTTTTTGAACACAAAAAAAATTAATTTTTTCTAAATATATTTATATTATTAGAATCGTTATTTAAAAATCATTATTTAAAAATGTGGTGCATGCCGTCAGTGATCAACTTCAATTGATCAACTTCTACAAGGTCAAAAAAAACGCAAATGGAGGAATTTCCAAAAAGACCTCTTCTAGGTAAAATTTGATACAATTTCGAAATGTTATTATGTATTTTGTTGAATAAAAAGTTGATTTTATACTAGTTTTTATAAGTCCGGGAACTTTTATCTCGCACCCTATAAATATATAATATTTATTACCGTATTTAGAGCATCATTAATATAATTTAAATCCTTGTTTTGAAAAGTGTCGTGAGAAGTAAATTGCCTTTTTCTTCGACGGCCATAACTTGTAGAGTCCTTTCCATTTTTTATTTTATATTGGCACCTAACCTAAAATCGCAAAAAATAAAAATAATTTAAAAAATACATGAAGTCTTACAGGAATACAATGTTCAATGCAAATGTCGATCGTACAACGAATGCGAACTCGTAATGAACCTTCAAACCTAAATGCCTTGAATATTGTGTGCAAGCCTTTGCCATTCGAAATTTCACTAACTGGCGTCCTCAATAAATATTCATGCGCAATAGCGCTGGGACACCTATATACATTTTTATTTATTATTGTATAATATGAGTCAAAACTATTAATAAGTATTAGTATGATATATTAATAACAATTAATTTCGAACGAGAAGCTAATTTTTAATATATTATCTAAAAAATACCCATTAACAATGAGTGGTAATGAAGAAACATTGCTTTCAAAAAGAAATTCGTCATCTAAGCGCTCAGCTACACAATTATCGACAAAAAATCCATAATTCTTTCTTATATCCATATTTTTATCTCTATTTGTGTGATCACCAGTATTAGAATTTTCCCGTTTCAATTCAATATTACATTTAAAGTTTTCTATATTGGCATTTTTAGCTTTCTTTGTGTTCGTTTCATTTTTTATTTTATCTTCGTGTGAATGATGCATTTCGTTGTTTGTAATAAAATTGTCAGTATTAGGCATAATTTCATTGATATCTTCAGAAAAATACCATCTTATTTCTAGTTCATCCCCTAATTTAACATGTCTTGCAGGTTTACCTTTCCATAATACATTCATTTTAACTTTTGGATACTGATGTTTTGTGTCCACATCAATAGTATTGATAATGTTACTATTATTAAATATTTCTTCAGCATTAGTATCACCATTAACTAAGTAACGGACAGTGTTAATAGCCGTCAACATACCAGATGCAAAATTACATGTAACATTAAACAATCGTATTTCTTGATTATTCAATGTGTGATATTGCAATGCGATAATATATGACCATGCATGTAAATCAATTTGAACACCTTTACATGAAAATTTATTTTCATTTTCAACACGAGTTGTTGTATGAAAATGAGAAGTTTGCTCTAAGTTTAATTGTATGTTAAGTGAATTTTTAAATGTGATGCCACATGCTCGTGGATTATTGCGTAAATATAATTCTCCTGTGGCGGGCGTACTAAATTTTACATCAATACGAACACCATTGATTCCACATTCCGTTTTGATATCAATGTCTAAATTTTAATATAGAATATCGTTTGTATTAAAAAAAATTAAAAAACCTTTAATATTATTCCTGATTTTATTTTCCGCCATACTTTGTGTTGTGGCGATTGTTTCGATGTTTTGCATATCATAAACTGTTGTACTATCTTTTACTTCCTTTTCTTCATTAAAGACAATTGGAAATGTGGTTGTCAATTCTTCAA
This sequence comes from Bradynema listronoti, assembly GCA_024678965.1. Classification (NCBI taxonomy): domain Eukaryota; kingdom Metazoa; phylum Nematoda; class Chromadorea; order Rhabditida; family Allantonematidae; genus Bradynema; species Bradynema listronoti. The sequence goes on along the minus strand of JANLNO010000001.1, from coordinate 550,042 downwards.
CATCTCTTGGAATACTATCAGTTGTTAAATTGGCAGAACTCATTTTAAAAATAATGCGTAGTTTTTCTTTTAAAGAAGTTTGAGTTGTGAAGTCTTGTAGCCCAATTTTACTAAAATCCTCATCGTTCAATTTTTCTATTTGATCTATGTCGATTTGCATATTTCTTGTAGTATTAAATTGGCATAAATTATCAAAATATAGTACATTTTCAGCTGGGTGAAATAATTCGGGAACAGAAAAACGTGTTTGTTGATTAATAACGCATTCATTCTAAATAATTTTATTAGGTAAATTACTAAAGCGCTGTTTTGCGTCGCCAAAAAGTATCTGTTTTTTAGGCTTTTTAGGTTCCAAAATCAAAAAATTTCAAGACGACTAAGATCATCCCAAAATTAAAGTCGAGAATGTCGAATTCAAATCCATCATTTGATTCGACCCATAGGGATGTGCCTGTGCCAGATTATAAAAATTATTTCGAGATTTTTATGAATATAAATTAAATTGGTAATTGTCTGAAAATCAATTTTTTGATTCCCGACTATGCGAAGGCGCCAAACATTTAAGAGAGAGGGGGAGAATATATAAACGTCGCGTATACAACGGGTGCAAATTTTCTTTATTTTATTCTTTATATTAAAAAAACCTTGTCTCTAAAAAACATGACTGAGCTGCAATTAATTGTTGAAAGTAGACAACGCTCAAGACACGCGGAAATACTTGTAACACGAAATGTCTTTAATGCATATAAAGTTTGGTACATTTTTTATATATTGGGTGCAGCATCCTAGCGCCGGGGTTTGTTTTTGTCATAACTTTTTTATTTTTTAATTGATTTTTAAATTTTTATTATTATTTTTCAATTGCTAAGAGTTTGCCATTTTGTCGATATTAGTTTTTTTTAATAATAATGATTAATGAATTCTATAATTTTTACGCCATTTTTGACACTTTTTTAAAAGGTCAAAAATGGTAAATTTAACATTAAATTTTCAATTTTCTTTTAAATTTTTATTTTGAAGATCGTTTGCAAAATAAAAAAGTTATGCAAAAACAAATTCTGGCGCCAGGATACCGCACTTGTATTATGAATGTATTAAAATATAAAACAATGTAAAAATTAATTACCATTTCACGAACTTCAAGTATATGATTCGGTAAAAGTTCGAAAATATTTTCTTCGCATCTTGGGACACCTTAAATATAAGGATATATTTGCAGGAATTTCGATTTCCGAAATTTATTATTCATTTCCCTTAATTCCAACCCACCCCTGATACAAAAAAAAATGCATATACAATTTTTACATATGTATAGACACTTTTTACGCATGATGCCAGTATATAGTATATATGTATTTTAATTACCGAGAAGACAAATTTTTTCATGGTATAATTGTTTGTCCGCATATGTTGATATTTCTTCATCGCTTTTATGGTTTAATTCAAGATCCATTAGACGTTTATTGTCTATTTTATATAAGAAATCATCTAAACGTGATAAGTTTTTATTATGTAGATAAAAAAAATAAATACCTTCCATTTGTTTAGAAATGTCTGTTAGAGCATTTATTGGTATAATCGGTTTTAATGAATGCAACTTTTTACGTAGTGATTGAAAAGCTTCAGCATTAGAATTGCTAATGAAATCAGCAGTGGAAAATGGCTGTGCATCAGTAGTAACAAGAACGTTGTCGTTAAAATTTATTGCTGTCGATGCACTTAACCGACACTGTTGCTTTGACGGCAAATAAACAAATGCTTTACATGGAAAGTTGTCAGAATTTATTCGATTTTCCTATATTTATGTGTGTTAATACATATATCGGTAGTAATAATTGATATGTATTTAATTATTTAACAATTTTGAAAATTACCATGCAAATACGTCGACAATCTTTAGACGATTCTACACTAATTACGCTATCATAACGAATATCAATTTGGAAATAATCTGTCTGGAGCCAGTGCAAATGAAAACCACTAGACTTGCAATCTACTAAAATTAAAAATATAAAACTTAGTACCTAATTCAAAGAACATATGCATATGCTTTTTGAATTCCATTTTTATGGTGGGATCTCCTATTATCACTTTTTATGTGAAGTGCATATGTACATATACATTTTTATAAGTTGTTAAAATGTTTTTTCTAATTCACAAACAAAATTCTATTGTTTTTAACCCATTCGAAACCACTGCAACGACAGTCGCTGCAGCAAAAAAATACGAATGGCCTACTACAGCGATATGTAATTATTTAAATTACTTTTTTTGTTTATTTTGTTTTTAGTAAAAGTAAAAATAATTATAGGACATAACCGAACGGAAATGATTTGCTGAAAAGTTTGAACGCTTTTTTAATAAGTCTCAACAATAAAAAATACGAAAAAAATGCTCTGATTTCGAATGGGTTAAATTGTTATCAAAATACACGTCTAAATTTTCAATCAAATATCAAATAAAGTACAGTTAAAACAATTATTTTCGAAGTAATCAACACGTTGATTTGCATTAGAATGCGCAGTAAAAAAACCACGTGCGACAGTTCGTCTTGTTTCGCGACTAAGTATGCAATCACGCGTTGCATAAAAAAACATCACTGATCTACATTCTCCATATCGATTATTAATAGTGGCCATTCGAGATTCTAAACAAGAGCGTAAACATGTCTCCAAATTGCTAGTCGTGAACATCTAAACACCGATAAAAATTTAAATTTACGACAATTATGATAAATTTACTCATTGTTATTATATAGTGCAGTAGAAAAATACTATATACTATTCACCTTCATTGAATGATCGATTAGTGTATGTTGTGGAATTCTTTCGAAAGCATATGGTGCTGAGCATACGTTCGATGCTAAAAAATTTTCCAATAATTTCAATATCCTTCCCATTAAGTATTGTTAAATTTCAAACTTTGAAGACATATTTGTTGAAAAAATGCAAGATGTGAAGAATTTACACTTGTCAGTGGCTCGTTACCTATTGGTTCGGCACATGTGTGCCGAAGAGCGCAACGTCGATTGTTTGAATCATATTCAAAAGAATGACACACCTAAAATATGACTAAATTACGTGAGTTACATATGAAACCTAATTTTTTTTAAATAATCATACCTCACTCATTTTAGTACATAGTTGGGTGCATTTACTCAATGTTATGTCATTAAATATTGCATACGCTGGTTGTAATATCACTTTAGATTCTGTTCGTAAATAGGCAATTTTTTCATTAAGTGAACACTTCAAATTCGAGCCTATTGCAATATTTTCAAAAAATTAATTTAAATTTTAAATTGATAATCCAAATTAAGAAAATTGAAAACCTTTTGTCACAGATGTAAGATGTTGGAAAATAAAAAAAATAAAATAATATAGCCTCAATCTGCCATTCATTTAATCGCAATATAGAAAATGAGATAATAAGTTTTGTACCTGCCACATCTATTATAAATATTTTTTAAGAGATAAAGATTTGAAATGTATTGAACAATAAAGAAAGATCAGATAATTGCTTATGAGTACCAAAAAAAGCATGTTTTCTAGTTTGAAATTTATTTATTAATGGTATCTTTTTCAAGTGCTTATTTGTAACCTTAAAGCTAGCAAAAAATGAAAAATTTTTGGATGCTAGTATTAAATGAGAATTTGATTTCAATAAGGTTAAAGAGCGAAAAAATACATACAACTAGAATGTGGAAATAATGACCAGTAAGTATCATTATAGTGGACAGCCGAATAAAAGAATTTAAATAAGAATATACGCTTGTTTTCATGATATATTTTAAAGTTAAAAACGATGAAAACATTTCCAAATTCTTTTTTTTGCATCTTCTGCTCTATTTTTATAATATTTGTATTTATATATGTATGTATTAAATTATTCAAATGATTGTTTAATTAATGGAACTGATCAACAAAAACGTTACAATCACAAGCGCCTTATGAAGTCAATGGTTGGTGGTGGTGGAAGTAGAGTTCGGCTGAACGGAACGTCAGACATCGATAATAATCGCTTAAGTCGCGAACTCTCATTGTATAACTTTATAAAAAATAATTATAGCAAATGATAGTTTGTACCTAAGAAAATTGTATTATACAAAACATATAGGTGGGAAGAGAAGGGCGCTGAACATTTTAGGGTTCAAATTTTTAATAAACATTTTTATTTATTTAGCTACGAATATATATTTATAGTCCAATGGAGAAAACGGCGTCCTGATCAATTGTTAACAAAGTCGTAGCTGGAAGATTAATTTGTAGTGTTCAAACTTTTAGGAAACTTTTTTTAGTAAATTTATTATAAAAATTGATGTTATATTTTGAGATATTACTTTTTATTATTGGAAGCAATTGGCATGCCGTTTTTGCCATTGCACTCCACGTTCACTCTATAGGAAAAGTGTTGATAGATTCTAGAGCTCACGTTACTGCCCCTAGCGAGCTGAAAATTTTGCATTAGGGGTTTTCAAGGACGCTCTTTCGATTCTATCGGACAGATTTTTTATAGCACCCTTCTAAGACCCTATTTTAGGATCAGGACCGGTCCTGGTTTTTTTTATTGATAAGATAGTATATTCGGCTCAGAATTTTATGACAATTACTTTTTTGTAGTTTATTTTTTGTTTCAGGGTCTCCGGAATCCTCATTAGGGTCCAAAACGTTCTAAATTAGAAACTTTTCTGAGCGAGTTAAAATTTTTGCCTTGGATGGTTTTCGAAGACGCTCTTTCTATAACGATTTTTTTAAGAAGTGGATGCTTGGTTGGACGACGAAATCGAGGGCACAGAGTCGGCAAAAGCCGTTGGCACAGTTCGCCGAGCTTCGTGCATCTTTGCTAGATGCTCTCGCTTCTTTTTCTTTTTGTCTGCTAGCGCTGTTCGAGCAGCACACCCAACTTCGGGGCTGATTATTTGAAAAATCGAAAATTGAAAAATTCGACCTAGGTCCACTTCCGTCAGAGCAACTTTTTTTCTAACAGAGCAATCGATCTCAAACTTTACCCACATACAGAGAAATATATGGCAAACAACATAGCAAATTCTATTTTTGACTTTCCAAATTCAATTTATTAGAAATACTCACCTTCGTGGAAATGACTCCCGAAGTGGATGCTTGGTTGGACGACGAAATCGGGGGCACAGAGTCGACACATGATGTCGGAGCGGCTTCATCCGATTTGCGATTTTTTGCTTCATTTTCAGCTATCATTTGCTCGGGCTTTTCCATTCTAACTTTCCCTTTCTTTCCCTTAATTTACTTTTTATCTGAAAAACTGAAAATTTACAAAACACTGAAATTTCAGTAAAACGTATTTTACAATAACACTAGGCATTCAATTGGTCTGAAATTTTACCAACTTATAGAACAAAGGACGAGGAACAAGATCTATGAAGCCGATTTTTCATTTTGGATTCTAATTTGAATGCAAAAATAGTTTTTACATTAAGTGAGAAAAGTAGGCATAATAGAAAAGGCAAAAATTGGAGTAAAATTTTTGCATGTGATGTTGCAAGTTTATAGTCATTCGATTCAGAATTTTATTGGCTTTCTTTTGTGCATACACTCTTTATATTAAAGCAAAATTAATATAGTTGATTTTACTAAAAAAGTATAACAGATAAATTATAAAAAATAATTTTATACATAACGCCACTATCATCACTTTTAACGTGGAGTGCCATTGGACCTGTTAAACGACATATAATTTTGAAGCTCGACAACCATGCACAATAAACAATTTTAATTTAAAAACGATTAAATATACAACTAACTTTTTTATTGTTAGCCAAAGTTAAATCAGAAATGCTTTATACAATTTTTATAAAAATTTCATGCTCAAACTAACCTTTGCGTTAGTATTCGCAATTTTTTCTTTTTTTTAAAAAAGCTCTAACAAATTTTAATCTTTTTTTAAAGTTTTTAAAGTTAAAAGAAAAATAATTTTTTTATAAATTTATAGAAGAAATTGAAAAATAAAATAATAAAAATTTAGCATTTATAAAAATTTGGGACTAAATCAGGAAAAATCGTTTTTAAGTGAATTCTGAACCCGTACACTAAAGATAATTTTTAATTTCGTGTTATAAATAGATGCTTCATTGATCAACTGCCTGAATGTTATTCGAGGATTTACTATTGTTATTCGGCAACGAAATGATCTAAAAATTTTAAAAAGTTTTAATATTTCTTATTGCATTTTATTCATTTTTCAATTAGATTAAAACTATGTATTATTTTAATTTATAAAATAAAATTTTTATGTTAATAAACTTCTCTCTTGAAATATTAAATATTGAATTTTTATAGATGAAATAAAATGATCCAAAAACAACTAATTTATTTTTATAATTTTGACAAATGAAATGACGAAATATTTACCGTATTAGATTCATATTGCGAATTGTACTCTGCATAAAATTGCAACACATCTACGATCGTTCGCTTATTCATTTGGGCTGCTTCCCAATCAGAATCATGTTTCTGAATGGCTGTAAACTCATTAATGGTTTTTAAACTTTTTCTTATGGTGGAATTTTTTTTATTTAATGCCCATTTGCATATGTAAGAAATTCACCTTTAAGGCATTTGAAAGCTTCGTCATTTGTCGATTCCGTTGTGTGATTTACTCGATGTAATTTTGACTGCATATTACGAACAGATTTGTTTTCCTGCTTTGATTTTACAATGCTATAATATTTTATATGTATTTAAAAATCACTATATCTATACACGTACTCAGGTACGACAAAAGACGACGTTGGTAACGCAATTGTATGTTTGTTTTTTTGTTATAGTTTTTTTCCTAATTAGATTCTGTATGTTTTTTATAACACAAAAAAGCTGTTTATTTATTTCCGTCTTTTCAGTATGGTTATTTTTAGATGTCAAATCAACGTGCACAAATTTCGACGTTTGCTAGAGCAAGCGTCTCCCACGATTGTTTTTAAAAACCAAGTTGTGCTAAGCCACATAAACGTTTGGAGTCGTTGAAGTAATCGTTACGCTGTGATTTTGGCGCCAAAAGATCTGCATTGCCGAAAATTTCATGTTGAGATGTAAGTAATAAAGAAATCGCTTCGAAATCGGTAAAAAGTGTTATTACAAATAATACTTTATTTATCATAGTTTTAATTTTTTTAATAAATTTTTATTGCAAAAAGCACATTTTTTGTCGCACCCTGTGTTGATTTTTCATAAAAACAGACTTCATATTCTTCATCCTGAGTGCAGGCAGTTGGACTTTAATAAGTTGCTTCATCAACGGAACGCCATTAACCGTAGCAAGTACACGCGGCTGACTACTGTTATTCTTTTCCTCGTTGATCAGTGGAATAGTAAATGGACGATGATGACAAGTGAGTCTTGAAATAATACCTTTCTATATTATTTTAATTTAATTTTTCACCAAATAGTTCAGTAGATCTACATATTTATCAATTAGGCGATATACTTGCATCTCGCAAATATTAGCAGATTTGTAAAATTTGAACCTTATGTAGAACTGGCAAGCTAAACAAACATCGTAGCGACGGCGCATAAGCTTGCCTGCGCGAGTTTGATAAGCACTATGCACGCAGTTGAAGCACTTCGAACGCGGAATAATTTGTAGCAATTCGCTCGAAGAAGCATATCTGTATAATATAATAAATATAATATTTTGTATTATGAGAAAAAGTATGTTCATTGACAAATTTTAACCGTACTTTGTTCGATTAGAAAGAATTTTTTGAGCACTCGCCAATATGGACATCTTCTTGACACAGTAATAATGCTCAATAATATCTGCGATTGTTTTGTTGTTAGCTAGCTAAAAACATATTCATAAGTACTCATTTTGTAAGTAATAACAATAATTTCATAACTAACAAAACCAAGCCAATTCATTTAAATTCACATGAAATTATAAAAAAATTTCAAATTTCCAATATTCCTAATTTCCGACTTTTTTGTCATTCCGATTTCCGAAATTTAAAATTCATTTCCGTTGCTCCTCTGCCACATGTGTTTTTCACACATAAAATTTCTTAAGACTAAGAAAATTGTTGAAAACAGGTAAGTTCGAGAAGTCGATGTATTTTATAAAGAGTACAAAATAAGCACACCGCTTTGACGACACGACGAAACTGTCTGCTATTGCGACTAATAATCTCATCAAATATGCGATTCTCCTTCTCGGTCCACAAAACAATTGGTCTAATCGATTGAAACTCCTCGAGACGCTCTAATGCAGAAATAACCGAATAGCCGCTCAACATTATAACTTTTAAGGCCTAAAAATAAAGAAAAGATTATTCATTAGATTTTTTTTTATAAAAATTCAGTTCTGTAAAAGATTTATTTATTTTTATAGCTTATTTGGAAAATAGTTTTACACTATTATCTATCGTACCTAATATGTACATTGGTGTATTAAAAAAGAAGTGTTTATTTTTGAAGAAAACTGCATTTTGTGAATTCAAATATTCGTATTTTAGAAGCATAAAGTTACTTTCCAGAAAATTAATATTAATTATTAAATTCAGAATTTTATCTTAAACCAAATTTATAACTAACTCTTTTTTCTAATTAATTAACTAGAAAAAAAATTAAAGTGAAAAAAGTAAAATCACTGTTCTTTTAAATTTTCAAAGTAACTTTACATTTTTAATTGCAACTTTTTTCTAATTAAATTGAAAAGAAATTAAAATGTCCTAAATCGATCCAACAAAAGAAAAAAAGGCTATTGCTTTTTGCATTAACTTAATAATCCCCACAGAATTAAAAGTTACTTTTTTCATCTATTACTAAAAAAGCTATCTTACTTCCTCGATTTGCAACCGCTGATGTTTCTTTGCCACAACAAAGAATTCGCGCATACTTTCTTCATCGCAATTATTTGAAGAGGATGGATGCCAGAATATCTCATCACGATCAGGATAATTAATATCATCTTTCATATCTCCCTCATTAAATGCTCCAAAATAATTTGGAATTTGTGATGCTTGATAGGAAGAACCAACGCGAATTTTGTAAATGCCTGGAGTTGAAATTCCACTAATTGAGTCCAAGCAGCGCCGCTTATTACCCAATACGTTAGAAATAACGATTTTTTCTGAAAATGGTTTTTTACATGTACAGTCGACGCCCCCATTAACATAACGCCAAGGGACTGCGCGTTAACTATGTTAATGGGAGCGTTATGTTAATGGGGGAGCGTTATGTTAAGGGGGCTAATGGGTGAAAACCAACCAAGCTGCCAAAACGATTATGTTAATGGGAGGTTTATGTTAATGGGAATTTATGTTAATGGGAGAGTCGACTGTATTAAATAAATTAAAAGTTTTTGGCGGTAATTGTTCAAATATATTTTTTGGTACAAGTTTATTTTAATTTTTTGGCATTTTTACAACATTTTCGACTTTTTTTTCTAATAAATTGCATTTTCTTTTTATTAATTTTTAGACATAGATAACATACTCACCTTCATCGTAACACACAGTTGAATTTCGAGTTCGTTTCGAGCGACGAATTTCATTTTCTTTTTTTGGCAAAATTGTATTAACGGTTTTAACGGAAATATTCTCCATTTATTAAATAGATTTTGATAATCTTGAAAAAATAAATAATTGATTTATAAAACAATTAACATTTGATTAAAAAAATCAATAAAGAAAATGAAAATTATTGGTCTTGAAATCAAATTATTCCCATGTTTTTCGATAAGTTTCGAAAATAAGTTACTTTCAAATAAAATACCGGCAAATGGAATAATTACACACTGCTGTTCAGAACTTTAGGGCCACCTTTAAAAACCGTCATATCTCAGGGAAAAAGCAGCTGTTCAACATGAAATTTGTGTCATATATGTGTTTTGTATATACAAGTAATATAAGAAAATGATTTTACGTTACATATTAAGTTTACGTAAAAAACGTGAAAAAGCTGCATTTCGGTCATTTCTAACCTGTTCAAAACTATAGGACCACTTTGAATTTCAATTTTTATCAATTAGAAAAAAATATTTTTTGATTAAAATTTTATATATAGGCCCCAAATAAGTAATTTAAGTCAATAAAACGAATAAGGGATACATATAAAGCCGCACTTGAAAAAATCGATTTTACATTAAAAATCTGCCTTGGAATATTTGGCAAATATGGGACTAACCGTTTTTGCATAAAATTGGTGTTTTTTGGCGGGACTTTATTCGAGGGTCATTAAAATGCGCATTTAAAGTTTCGGAAAGATGCTTAAAGCAGGTAAAAGTCAAAAATGATGTTTCAATCACTAATTATTTTTGCGCGTTTTAATGAGTGAAATTTCACCAAAAAACACCAATTTTATACAAAACCGGCGAGCACTGAGATAAATTAAGAGACTATGACGATCATAGCAAATTTGATTTAGGCGTAGAATATTCAACATACATACTTCCGTGTTAAACGTCAAGAATGAAGCTTACCAAAAACTTTTGTCACGGAACATGACAAAACAAGCCAGACTTGATGTCATCTTAACCCATTCGAAACCAGAGCATCGTTCTTTTTTTGTATAGGGACCACGCTTTTTTTGTAAATTTTCTGTCTGCAGCGACATATCGCTTCAATGGTCCAAAGGAATAGTATTTCGTATTTTGTATTTCATTTATATGCTTTTTGCCTACTTTCTGTTGATTAATTCAATTTTTTCGTTCACATTTTTTTTTGCTGTGGTTTCGGATGGGTTAAAAAGCACGGATTTCTGCATAATATATGTCGGAATAAGAAAAATCGGTAGCATGACTTATAAAAGACAAAAAAAAGTCAATTTTTAAAGAAAAATACATCTTCTTTATGCTTTTTCATGTTTGGAGTTTTTAGTCATTTGTATTTTTAGGTTCTTGGGTTAAAATTTTTCAATTCCACAATATATTATGTAGAATTTCGTGCTTTTTGAGTTGGCACTATTAGCTTTTCTGAACAATAAATATTCGGATCAGAAATCGATTTTTTCCGGACAAAGGCCAATTTTTAATGTAAAATCGACTTGAAAAAGTGCAGCTTATACGAATGCAATTGTTTTAATAACTTAAATTATTAAATTATTTATTTGTGGCCTAAATATAAAATTTTAATTAAAAAAATTTTTTTTTAGTTGATAAAAATTGAAATTCAAAGAGGCCCTATAGTTTTGAACAGGTTAAAAATGACCCAAATGCAGTTTTTTCACGTTTTTTTACGTAAACCTAATATGTAACGTAAAACCATTTTCTTATATTACTTGTGTATATAAAACACATATATGACACAAATTTCATGTTGAACAGCTGCTTTTCCCCTGAGATATGATGGTTTTTAAGGGTGGTCCTAAAGTTTTGAACAGCAGTATATTTTTATCCTTATAAAATGCTAAATATATTTTATTCTATCTACCAGTAATGTCCTGATATTCTTAAATTTATTGAAGTAAAAATTCAAAATAAATAAGACATTAGTGAAAAGCTCAAGAGAATGTCTTATTATCAGAATAACATAAATGTGCATAACTATTTATGTGATATGAATAAATTATAAAAATATACCACATCACAAATACAGTAAATATTAAAAAATATTTGAATCAAAAATACAATTCCAATAAAATAAATTGCCAGAGAAATAGAGAAAAAATGTATAAATGCAAAAATTTATATGTATTGAAAACAATTAAACAAGCGACGAAAAAATTCGACGAACGGAAAGATTCATACCATCCATTCATTCTTTTTCAATTTTTTCTATTTTCTTTTTCGCTGAATTAGGCAAGAATAATGATAGGTGACTGTTTTATATTTCCTCATATTCCTTTTTTGCCTAGCTGTTTCAATTTTGCAAACACAACATATATGCACAAGAAAAAAAATTTTAGCCATGTATATACACACATACGCACGTGTTCCTGCACGAAAACATACTCGAATGTGGCAAGTGGAGAAAAGAAAATTTGCAATGAAATCATAAGGCAAAAGGCAGAATGAGTTAAAATAAAATGAAATGCACGAGTTCCCTCCTTAATAAAAAGATTTAAATGAAAATATAGAGATTGGGTAAAAGTGTAGAAAAATACAAAACGCAAAAGACACTGATGTAAAACAGAATGCCAAAACTTATATCGGTCTAAATTTTGAGCCCAGCTATCGGTTTCAAATTTATTCAATTTCAATTTATGAAAATGGCAATATTTTAGCAAAAAGTGGAATAAGAAAAATAAAGAAAAAAATTTCATTCAGACCAAGGAATTCCTGATTCAGGAGCATTGAAAAGTTAAATGTAATTCAAAGATGAATTTTGAAATAAAAAAAAGTTTAAAAATTTAATTTTGTTAAAATCAAGAGTAAAATTTAACCAAAAATTATTATTTTAAATCTATTTTAATTTAAAAAACGACTAAATAAACATTTTACTTAGCTGAAATCAAATCAAAATTTAAAAAAATTTTTAAACTTATTGTTATTAAAATAAAGTTATTGAAAAACATATAAAAAAGGGGAACACAATAAATATTAGATTGTAAAGAAAGTTCTTGTAATTTTGTTCTAACTTTTTCTACGATAGATAAAGACCAAGATTTTTTTGCATCTTGTGGAGCGTACCCGATTTTTAAGGGACGTGTTTCAGCGATTTTCAAAATTTTCATTTCTAGCATTTTTATATAGGAAAATGCAACGAAAAAAGTGCAGTTGGTTGAGCATTTTTTTCCAATGAACTTGAAATTTTTGCTATGAGCTCTCCTTACATACATTATTACATCTTATAAATTTGACCTTGATCGGTTGGATAAGAGGCGAGTTGTGAAACTTCAAAAAACGGTAAAAATGCCGAAATTTGTCATTTTTTGCAGCTTTTTTAAATTTTTGACGTTTTTCGTTGTTTCATAACTCGGCTCGTATCCAACAGATCAAGGTCAAATTTATAGGATGTAATAAAGTATGTAAAGAGAGCTCATAGCAAAAATTTCAAGTTTATTGGATCACTCTCCGAAAAAAATGCTCAGCCAACTGTACTTTTTTCGTTGCATTTTCCTTTATAAAAATGCTAGAAATTAAAATTTTAAAAATCGCTTGTTATGAAGTGCTAGTTATGTTAAAATGCAACAAAAAAAAACTTTAAAAATGTGGTTTGGTGTGGCTTATATGGTAAAAGCTTAGCTTTCAAAGCTAATTTGGACTATTATGACTTTTGGCTGAAAATTATTGTAATAGGTTTTAATATTAAATGAAATTTTTATCGAAAATCAGATCAATTTCGAATTTATTTCACTTATTTTTGATCTTTTGAATAAGTGCTTTAAAAAAAGTTAATTGTATATTCGTAAATTCATAAATTAAAAGCAGTATAATATTGACAAATTTAAAAGAAAAAATCAAACAAGTTCTCAACAAATTTTTGATTGAAAAGGAGTAATAGAATGAAAAAAATGAATTTTAAAAATCGGTTGCAAAAAAAAATAAATGACAAAACAAAATCAAAGACGACATTAGACCAATCTGTTATTACATTTATAGTTTTCCCCAAAAAGTCGAAAATTTTCTTAACAGAACTTTTTCAATGAGACTTGTACGGATTTCCCTGAATTAATTATTCGAAAAAAATAATCTAAAATACATATGTATAGTTAATTTAAAAATTAAAATAATTAATTAGCAAAAATTCGTTTGAAAGGACGCGTCCAAATGCAAAGAAATTTTGCTCACTCTTTTACTCATGTTTTGAATTTGCGCCAATGAGTTCATTCTGTTGTATTGGATCCAAGCGAGTCCAATTTTTTGTGCCCGCCTTCATTTCAGTTTTATAAAACTGGGCACAAAATTTGGACTCGCTTGGATCAAATAAAACGGAATGAACCCATTGGCGTCAATTCAAAACATGAGCAAAAGAGTGAGCAAAATTTCTTTGTATTTGGACGCGTCCTTTAAGACGCATTTTCGATTTGCTATTTTACATATAAATATGGAACATTAAGTACTGTGATTTTAAAATTAGAAAATTCAAATAATCAATTAGACAAATCCGAACAAGTCTGTTATTTTACACTTTTTTGGAAACGATTCTAAAAGTTTTTTTTACCTAAATTTATTTTATAAATAAGGAACATTAAAAATTTGATTCGAGTCAAAAACAAAGAATTCTTGTGATAAATGCAAAAATAGCTTATTTGAAAAAAAGATAAAAAAGAATATAGTAATTAAATATAGTACATAAATAAAACCCGCTAAAACAACCTTACAAGAATAATTATCAAAATAAATATATGCCTTGTGGGAGTAATTAACAAATATGTATATCACACTCAAGTTTGAATAAAATTATGTTAATGAGTTTTTAAATTAAAAAATGATAAAAATATAAAATCGATATAAAAATATTATCAACATACACGATGAGTTACGAATTTAGGATCATAAAAAATGATTTTTTTAAGGTATAGAATTTTAAGTAAGGTATAGAATTTTAAGTCGCTCTGATTGACTTTACAAAAAATATGGCGTAAATTTATTAGATTTAAAATTTACAATTTCGAACGATTTGATTAAAATTATGGTATTGATTAAACGTTTTGTTATATTTTGATGTGATAAGGATTATTTTGATAAAAAGAAGACAGCTTAATTCATCCAAATTCATCCAAAAATTATAAGTATGCCATTAAAATTTAGGGCAGAGGACAGAGGAAAATGGTGCAATTTGGAATTGATTAATACGCTAGAAAAAAAGTTAATACGCGAAGAGCAGGTTGATGTCAAATTTATCATTTTTTGAATTGATTTTGCCCTCAAGCCGATTCTCGAGTTGTCGCTTCGTTTTTTTATCATTTATATTATAAATAAAGAGTGATTTTAAATGAATAAACGGTTTTATTACACGCGAGAATTAGAAGAACATTTTTGAAATGTAATCTTTTAAACATTCGAAATATTTTCAAATTTGCGCTCGATTACGATATATTCTGTCAAAAATTTGCAATATTATTCACCGTGAGAGCACAAAACGTGTACCTTCGTAGATAATTTTAATTTACATGTATCATTTAATTAGTACAATTTCGGTTATTTATTATATATTTTTTAGATGTTTGTGGTGTGCAATGGATTAAAAGCATTTGGCGGTTTCACACGCCTTTATTATAGTGTATGACTTTTTCAATTTTATAATCTGATTTTTTAATAACCCTTTTCTGTTTTAGGGACGTTTTGCGAGTACTTTAGTAATTGCCGAACATAATGATGAGAAACTTAACGCGGTAACTTTGAACGCTATTACTGCTGCAAAAAAATTAGGCGGCGATATTTCCGTGTTTGTCGCTGGCGGCAACGCCGAGAAGATTGCTCAGGAAAGCGCAAAGATTCCGGACGTAAAAAACGTAATTTTTGCGCAAGACTCCAAACTCGAGCACCAATTGTCAGGTGTATTTTTGTTATAAAAAAATAACGTAGTGAATTTATCATAAGGTTGGTAAAAAGTAATGTTAAATAATGATTTAATGGGTTTTTTTGTAGAACGGGTAACTGACGCGTTGTTGGCCGTGCAAAAGAAGTTCAATTTCTCGCATGTTATTGGTGGCGGATCGGCATTCAGCCGAGATGTAATACCTCGTTTTGCTGCTTTTTTGGACGTGTCGCCAATTTCCGATGTGACTGAAATTCACGACGAGAGCACATTTTCGCGGCCAATTTATGCGGGAAATGCGATCGCCAAGGTAAAAGAAATGTAACTGAATAAATGCTAAATCAGAAATATTTCGAATTATACGGAATGTTTTTTTTCAATTTTAGATATTCATAAAAAAATTTATTTTTAATATTTTAGGATTTTACTTTATTTTCGGATTCTTTATTATTTTTTGCATAAACATGGAAATTTTTTTTAATGAATACCATTTTTAAGATTTAGTAAAATTGTTTTACAAAAAAACTTTCCTGTCAAAAAATAATGGAGAATTTGAAAATAAAGTAAAATATAAAGGATTGGCTTTTTATGAATTTTTAGAATTGAAAAAAATTATCAAAACTTTCTCATCCCATGTGTTTTTAGAGGATGAAATTTGTTTTAAAAACATTTTTTAGGTCAAAAGTAAGGACAATGTAAAATGTTTTACCGTCCGGACAACAGCCTTCCAAGCATCTTCAAGTGAAGGCGGCAATGCCAGCGTTGAAAAGGGTTGGAATTTGCGAGTTCTTTTTTGCTAATTAATAGATAAGCAAAAGGCAATTTAAAAAAATCCAACTTTTTACGAGAAACAAAAATTTAGCACCCGAAGCCACCATCAATACCGAGTTGAGCGAGTTTATCGGCCAAGAGCTCAACAAATCCGAACGGCCGGAGTTGGGTGAGGCGAAAATCGTTGTCTCTGGTGGGCGCGGTCTCAAATCCGGCGACAACTTCAAAATTCTCTACGAGTTGGCCGATGAGTTGGGCGCCGCTGTTGGCGCGTCCCGTGCGGCTGTCGACTCCGGCTTTGTGCCCAACGACATGCAGGTCGGCCAGACCGGCAAGATTGTCGCACCGGTGTGTTTTTTTCTGATCTGATCCATCAAAATGTAAATAATGTAAAAATTTAAAAAAAAAATTTATACAAAATATTTTTTTAATAATAATTTTTATAAATCTTTCCGTATTTCTGGATTACAATATGAGAGTCAGAAATTTTTAACAGTAAAGTATTTTCCAATTTTCTAGACAAGATTCCTCACATAAAAACAACACATAAGTTATTATCTTATTATTTGTAATGCGAAATACGTTTTATATACGAATAATTAATGCAGGAATTGTACATTGCGGTTGGCATCAGCGGCGCCATCCAACATTTGGCCGGTATGAAAGACAGTAAGGTCATCGTTGCAATTAACACCGACAAAGACGCTCCGATTTTCCAGGTTATTCAACTATTTCCAATATATTTATATATTACACGCTATAATATATCAAAAAATGTAAAATTGAAAAGCTAAATCACATTTAGGTAGCCGATTTCGGTTTGGCGCAAGACCTTTTCAAAGCCGTTCCCGAGTTAACAGGCGAGGTGAAGAAGCAACGCAAATAGGACAAAAATCATAACATGATCAAAAGTGACAAAATGATGCTGATGTGATTTACCAAAATAAATTCGTACAATTGCCATTTGTGTAGATGTAAAAAAAATTTGCATTATTTATATAAATAAATACGTTTCAATCAATGTAATTTACAATAAAAAAAAGACAATACACAAATGGAAAAAATGAATTCAATTTCCGCAATACTTCCACTCCTGACGACATAGCGGGCAGGCGGCACGTGGTTGCAATGCCTGAGCGCTCGTCCATTTGACAATGCAATGCATATGGAAGCTGTGTTTGCACTCTCCAATTACCTACATATATTATCAATGGTCCAAATTTGAAATTTCGGTGCATTCTCTTTCCTCTATATTGTATATTAGTAAACAAGATAATATAGGTATAGAGAGGAAAGAATGCAAAAAATATTTGTATATGTATATACCACGGGACAATCGTCTCCCGGAAACATGCAATCATTACAGCAGGCCTCGAATCGTGATCGACAAATTCCGCAGTTTTCATCTTTCGTATTGCACCATCGCCATTCGCCAACAATCTTTAAAAAAAGATGCAAGTTAGGAAATCAATAGTGCGATATGTCCAAAAAAAGTCGGGCGTCAAGCACGATTAGAAAAAAATACCTTGAGTTTATTGATCTTCATTTTCAACCGAGTCTTCGAAGCCAGCTGAAATGAATAGGATTTTTATAGATAAATTTGTAAAAATATAGGTTAGACCTGGACAGAATTAGGAGCACTGCTGCTCGCGGCGCTTTCTTTGTTCATTTTATCAAGGACTCCGGTCTTTGTTCTGTTAAAAAGTATTTTTAAAGGAATCCAAAAAAATTGATTTCAAAATATGATGAGATTGGCGTATTTTTTTCATTATCAAATTTTACGTTGTTTTTTATGATAAAGTCTGTTTAATTGAGTGCTAAGCGGATTAAACTGGCATTTGATGTGCAAATTTTTTAAAATAATGTAATGGGCAATTCTCGTAAACTATTAAGCATTTTGTGAAAAAAAATTAGAAACAACTTTGAAAAGTATTTTATCTTAAAGCGAAAATCCATTAAAAAATTTTTATATTTTCTAATTTTTTTCTAGTAATTTAAAATTTTGCAGGTCCTGAAATTTCACTAGTTGTATTGGGCATTTGAGAATGGCATTTTTTGTAATTGTACGGTCAAAATCTTTTTGAAATCACATTTTTGCCTAAAACGATTATTCGATTCGTAATCAGCGCAAAATTCTGGTCTAGAATCAATAAAAAATTATTTTCCTTCCTCGCCTATCTTATCTTTTTCTATTATTTTTTAAAATTCAAACCGCCTAGGAAAATATGGATAAATTTGGCTAGAGGAAGGAAATTAAAAAAATAAAAATTGCTTTTAAATTATCTAAATTTTTTTATTGTATTATTATATAAAAAATTTTCAATATAGCAATAGTATTCAAACAAATTAAATTTAAAAAAGACATGATTTCCAAGTCAGACTATTTTTTAATATTTGATAATAAAATTTTAATTTTAATTTTTTATGTGAAGAAAATCTTAACGAATTTTGATAGCAAGGATGGCTATGGCAATTCCGAAAAGTGGTTACGCCCGCTTCATGAAGGAAGGGGCTTTGCACTTTAAGGGAATGGATGAGGCTGTCAAGCGAAATATTGAGGCGTGCATCGAATTAGCTTCTCAGGTTCGAACGGCTTATGGGCCAAATGGTAGGAGAGCGAAATTTTAAAATTTTTTTTTTATATTATTTGTAACTCAAATGTTTTTTAGGCATGAACAAAATGATCATCAATCGTATTGAAAAATTGTTTGTGACTAATGATGCTGTCACCATTCTTAACGAACTCGAGGTTCAGCATCCGGCAGCGAAAACACTCGTTTTAGCCGCACAAATGCAAGAGAAACAATTCGGCGACTCGACGAACACGGTGATTATTTTAGCGGCCGCGCTTCTGGAAAACTCTTTACAACTTTTGGACATGGTTGGTCATTATTTAATAATGTTTCTAAAATTTAAATAGAATGAAAAATTGCTATAATTTTTATCTATTTGGAACATTTATTGAACTTTTTGACTTTAGCAAAAAATTCTGAATAAGATCGAATGAAGTTAGAAGTTTGTAAATTGGGTTTTAATCGATTTGTGAGCTTGCAATACGCAATTTTTTTTAATTAAAATTTTTTTAAACATTACATCAAATTAAACCTGGAAAGTTGTTAAGCTATTAACATATTACAACTAGTAGTAGTAGAATTTGAACTATTTCTTTTATATTTGCGACAATATAGGGATTGACGCCAGTGGAAATCGCATTGGGTTATGAGATTGCGCTCGAGAAAGCGTCGGAAGTTTTACCGAGCTTGGTTATTGCTAAGGCCGACGATTTGTACGATTTAAACAAAGTTGGCAATTATTTGAAGGCCTCTATTATGTCTAAACAATTCGAATCGTATAAGTTTGTCGCGGACTTGGTTGCTAAAGCATGCAGTAAGTTTTCGCACTAAAGAAATGAACATAACGGAGTAAAAATAACAATTTAAGTTCAAACGATGCCCAAAAACAGCTCTAGCTTCAACGTGGACAACATTCGCGTGGTGAAAATTATCGGCGGAGGAGTGCACAACTCTACCGTTGTGAATGGAATGGTGTTTCGTCGTGGTGTCGAAGGCGAAGTCAAGCAGGCCTCTAACGCGCGCGTTGTCGTTTTTGCCTGTCCGTTCGATTTGACGCAGACAGAAACGAAGGTTTCTTAATATTTTTTATGGCAAAGATGGAAGATAGAAAATTATTTTTTCTTATATATCGGAGTGCATAAAAATATTAATAAACATTTTTGAAGTTTCACTTCGCGTTTAGAAAAAATGCTCAAAACAAAAAAAAATCTCAATTTTCTTTTTAGAAAGCAATTTAAGCTTTTTGAGTTTTATAACATTTCAATTAAAAAAAATGAAGTTTGGACACAGATTTGAGCTTGATTTTTGGGCTATATTTTACATACATAAATTTGTAGCACTGTCAATTAATTTTATAAACTTTAAATCAAATATTTCTAGGGTACTATTTTGATGAACAATGCTGACGATTTGCTGCAGTTTAGCGCCACGGAAGAGTCGGAGGTGGAGAAACAGGTGAAACAACTTCACGACGCCGGCGTGAAAGTCGTCGTCGCCGCGGGAAAGTTTGGCGATCTCTATCTTCACTTTCTCAACAAATTCGGCATTATGGGCGTGCGATTGACGTCCAAATTCGATTTGCGTCGTTTGTGCCGCACTATTAACGCTCAGGCACAGGCTCGAATTGTAGGCGCTTTATAAAAATAATCGAAAATAAAGGATATACTGTTGTCTATAGTGTTATTCGAATTAGGTGACGCTGGGTTAAATAAACTTGATTGAACGTTAAGACTATTATGAACGCTAAGACTATCTCATTTAAGATAGAGAATTAATATAATCGGTTATTTAGGAAATTATTTTTCTCTAATAAAAATAGATTATTTTTTGCAAACTATATTTTTGAGATGTTGCTTTTAGTGTGCGCCCAGCGTTGAGCTTTTGGGTCAATGCGATAACGTGTATGTGGACGAAATCGGCGACACTCAGGTGGTAATCTTCAACAAGAAAAGCGAAAGTGGACACGTCGCGACGGTTGTTGTCCGAGGTTCCTCTCAGTCACTTATGGACGACGTTGAGCGTGCCATCGACGATGCAGTCAATACATACAAGGCGCTTACTCGCGATAATCAGGTAAACTCATTTTTTATTAGCAATTTTGCAAAAATAGTAAGAAAAATTCTAGCTTTTGGCCGGTGCCGGAGCTACGGAAATCGAATTGGCGCGTCGGGTGGAATCGATTGGTGAAAAATGCGAAGATCTGCAACAATATTCTATTAAGCAATTCGCACTTGCTTTAGAGGCGTTGCCTAAGCAATTGGCAGAAAATGCCGGATTAAAGGTACTTTTAAAAAAATACTTTATTGAAAAGTTTAATGAGTTAAGTTATTTCCGAATTTAATTGTATTTTAGCCAACGGAAGTGATTTCAAGCCTGTATGCGGCACATGCGGATGGTCGATCCGCAGACGGCATTGACGTCGAATTCGGTTCGATTGTCAGTGCTGTTGAGCGTAACATTTTTGACGTTTACTCTGGAAAAGCTTTGGCCTTGAAGCTCGCCACGAATGCGGCTGCCACAATTCTCAAAATTGACCAGGTGCATAACTAATATTTTGTATAGTTTGATTTTTTAAATATTAAAATATATAAATTTAAAATTAACAAGTAAACTATACACTTAAGTTTCATTTTTTTACATGTTAAATTAATATGCCATTTTTTATGCATATAGAATTTAATAAGTTTTTAAAGCGTTTGTAATCTAATCTAATTATAATAAACTCATTTTTTATTAGCAATTTTGCAAAAATAGTTTTTTTTTACTTTTTTCTTTATTATTATTTTTTAACATTTTTATAGATTTTTAACCCATCTCTTCTTTAGATTATTATGGCAAAGCCTGCAGGAGGACCCAATCCTAAAGGGATGGGCGCGCGTGATGCTGACGATGAATGAAAAAAGCAATGTTTGACAAATTAAAATTTTTCCCCCAAAAGATCTTTAAACCGAATGTTACTGAAAATTTTTTGTTTTATTATTTTGCATAAGACTTAAAACTTTAAGCTGTTAAGTTTTTAGATATCCCTTAACAAGTTATTACCATGTTAATTTTGTTTTTACCAAGATTTTGATTTTTTTTCCAATTCTATGTGTTTGATCTTAAAATAAATGCTTCATTAATATTAATATTTTTACTTTTTATGAGATGAATTAATATCGTCAAAAATTTTTGTTTTTATGTAAACATTTTTTTAAAGATTTTTTTTTAATTTATATTTTTTTATCATGTTTTACAGCAATATGAATGGGTATCTGGAAGACGTTGAAAAGAATTTGGCTGTAGGAAATTTGGAGGAAGCTGAAATAGCCGTAAATCGCGCTTCGCTTCTATTGAACGATGTTAAAGATAATATTCCGCTTGTTATCAGATACAAGGTTCGAACCTAACTTTCAACAAAAAATCTTTCTCTTTATAATTTTTGCAGACAGTTTATGCTAATTTTTTAAATCGACGTGGAAAATTTATGGAGGCCGCCCAGCGATACTACGAACTCTCTCTGAAGGCCATCTCATCACCAGCAGATAAGCGGAATGCTCTTCAGAATGCGCTTACTTGTACTCTATTGGCGCCGCCAAGTAAGTTGAAAAAACTTTAAAAAAAATAATCGTTAAAATTCATTCAGAATTTCCGATTTAAATAATAAAAATTTTTACTTCAAGTTTGCAGCCGTTCGAAGAATTTTTAAATTTTGACTTGGTCTTCTTTCAGTTATAAACAAAGTGGAATTTTTAAATTATAACTTGGGTCTGCTTAATTAAATTTTATGCTTGGTTGACACAAAATAACAGAATGAATTCCAAGGCAAAATTCGAAAATTCTCTGAACGATAGCGTCTTATTTGCCCGAATTTAGTTATTGAAGCACGATGCAGCAACTATAAATACTTCTTTTTTTCTATACTTTTAGGTGTTCAACAGATTCGACTTTTGACTATACTTTTCAAGGATGAGCGATGCGAACATTTGTTGGGTCACTCGATTTTAAGAGACATGTATTTAGAGCGCCTTATAAAATATTCCGACGTACATTCTTAATTTTTCTTTTACAAAAACTTTAATTTTTTTTTTAAACATGTCACGGGTCACTTTTTTTGGAAAAAAAGTTATTTTTTATAAATTAGTTGCTAAATTAGTATTTCGTCTTTCTCTCTCTCTTAAGTAAGAGAGCTCCGAATTTTTTTATATTTTCATATGCATTTCAAATTTAAATGTTTAGGAGAGTTAGGTGTATCGACATTTGCGCATTTTTCAGCTTTGGTTAATTTTAATCGTGAAAAGTAGCGTTATAGTCCTCAAAAAGTTAGTCAAAGTTGAAAAATACGCAAATGTTGATGTGTCAATTGTTAACTTACTCTTTTTGAATTCAATAACACGTGAAATATTTTCCATTTTCAAATTTTAATTTAGATTGTTTTTTTAAATTCACATTTATAAAAAAAAAACATTTTTCTAGTTGTCCATAATTGAAAATTCTTTGGCTCCTCATCAAAAAGTTATCGATGCAGATGGCTTTTCCATTCTTCAGCGCTCAGTTATGGAGCAGAACATGCGAGCGGTTAGCAGACTTTTCGCCAATATAACGTTTGACGGTCTTGGCGATCTGTTGGGAATCTCCGCGGGAACGGTATATTATTTTATTGTATTTAAATTTTCCGGATTAAAATAAGTGTTCCACAAAAAATTCATCATTTACAACGAAAAATTTCAACAAACTTTTCTATTTAGGCTGAAAAAATTGCGACAAAAATGATTTCCACAGATCGGTTAAAGGGCTCTATCGACCAACTGGAACGTGTTGTATTTTTTGAAAGTAATTATTTTATATTTTAAGAACGAAACGGATAGTTTGTTTTTGATGCCCTATTTTAACTAACGAATTTATTAATGCTAGGTCACAATCGAATGGCGGAATGGGATTCCAACATCGTTTCCATTTGTGAATTGGTGAATTCAATTTTGGAGCTTATTACCACAAAACATCCCGAGTTGGCTTTGAACAACTGACTAAATTCATGTATATTGAAGTTGCTTTCGTTTATATTGTTATGGAACTATTCAAATTTTTTTTTTGAATGACGTTGAATTAAATCGAAATGTACACAATAAAACACATTATAATATATTCCCAATTTATTGAATGATGTCACTTAGTTGTGCTATGTGTCTCAAAAACATTGAATAATTCAGCTATAAAGTTTAAAAAACGAAACGTACATTTTGCCATTTTTGTTTTATTTATTTTTTGCGTTTTGTTGTTGTTATTTAAAAACAAAAAAAAAAGAACGACAAGGAATAAATAAAAGACATTGAAAGACAAAAAAGGCTTCAAAATTTTTCATTCGTGACAGCCTGTGCTGGTCATTTCATTTGCCTGGCGTCGTTTTTACTTCTATTTTTTAAATATTTAAAAAAAAACTTTTCAAATATTTTCGTGACTTTGTATACAAAATTGAAAAGAGATTACAAATAAATAAATGAGAATTATGAGCGATAAATATAATCATAAAAAATAAATAGAACTTTTTAAATTAGCTTTCAAGCGGGAGGAATATACATCAAATACGTAAAATTATAATTTTTCTGAATATTTTCACATGGAATTGTCATTACCTCGTATTAGTAATGGAAAAAATTTGGCTAAAGTCCGATATGATTTATGAAATAGATTCACTTCATCTAAGTAATTTATTTAGTTAAATATAAAAAGTATTTCGTAAAAACTACAAAAAAACAAAAAACAAATTGGGTCATATATAAAGTTGAAACAATAAAAACATTTTTAATTTACAATTGCGCTTTTACGTTGCATCTTTTAATTTTTATCTTTGAACTTCATTTCGCAAAAAAATTAAAGTTGCTTTTCAAATGAAATAGGATTATTGGAGTACCATTATAAAATAAAAGATAAAAATGTAATAAGCATATCAAGAAAATAGCGAATAAATAACGAAACGATTACGCGACGAGCGTGTTTTCTATTTTTTTTCAGTTGTTGTTTTTTGATACTTGTTACGTATGTGTACTAACAAGGCCGAGAAAAGAAAGAAACCAAAAGAGTTAGAGTCAGCTAGCTGGTTGGTTGAATGGTGGCTGGCTAGGCGGTAGAGGCTGGCACGTCCGGTCGCATTTTCTTCGCATTTTTTTCTCGATTTATAAAAATAAACGAAAAAATTGCAGCAAAATGCAGTGTTCTTTGCTTTCTTTTTTAAATTTATTGTAAAAGAAAAAAATTAACCAGAGTATTTGCAGTAACGATAAAAAAATAAAGCAGTAATAATTGACATTTTCCACAAAACAACATGTACGTAGAATTTATGATCTATATAGATTGATTTTATATAGTTTCGAGCAAAAATATTTAAATGAAAAGCAAAATAAAAATAGAATCTAAAACATATACATCATATGTTGTTTATTATCCTTTTTTAAAATAATATATATAAAAATTTACAATCACTGAAAAAACGAATGTGCTCATCGCGAAAGAAGGTTAAGAAGGAACGAAAAATAAGCTTCGCGCATTTTTGCACATTTTTTTAAATAATTTTTTACATGTATTTTTTGTTCTTCATTTTTTTTTATCTTTTTGCAATTTAAAAAAAGAAAATGCGAAAACAATGTTATATAATTTTCCTCAGTTCTTTTAACAAATTTTTAATGAAATTAAAAAAACTCAGTTTCATGATACTGCATAAAGTTAGTTTCATGGTACTGCATAAAGTTTTTAAGCTTTTTTTTTATAATTTTTTGTGATTTTTGTGTTTCTATTTTTTACATATCATTAAATATGTTTTCAAAGAAACAAAAAATCTGTAAGCGAGGAATTATATTTAATAATTATTTTCCTAATTAATTTCGAGAAAATCTTATTTTTATTTACCCATTTTTATATTTTGATTTGATAATATTTTAAAAGAGTTTAAAAAGATTATTTTAATACAAATGAATAAAAATTTTTGAAGTAAAGGGTTATTTTAATTTATTTTATATGTATATGTATAAAGCGCGGCTTTGCGAAATATAAAAAGATGAAATATATTTCATTTTCTTTAAAAATTTTGTTACTTTGTCAAAAAATTTTTGCTCTTAAAATGTAAAAAGTGTAAAAAATTGCGTATGCAATCCAAAAATGTATGACTAAAGAAAAAAAAACATACCTTAAAAATGCAAAAAACTTTAAAAAATGCAATAAACTTGAAAAAATTGCAGAATTTAAAAAAAATGTTTGTAAAATGAAATTTGCCTTACAATGAGCTTATAAGACTTACACTTAATATTGAGGATGCATCGTAAATAGTAATTACTATATGTCGAAAGTCGGAAATAAAAATACAACTATCTCTAACCTCTCAGCTAAAGAAAAAGACATTAAAGATAAGAGTCTTTTTATTTTCGACATATAGCAATCCCTGGTATATAGATAATTTTTTAAAAATAAATAGATTGACATATGCATATTAAATATATAATTAACTTTTCTGTAATTTAAACAAAACAATATTTATATTACATTTTGATTATTATGTTTGAAATAAAAAAACATAAGAGCATAACAGATAAAATATTTTTTACGTTTGTGCTTGATTGTGTCACTTTTGTATT
This sequence comes from Bradynema listronoti, assembly GCA_024678965.1. Taxonomy (NCBI): domain Eukaryota; kingdom Metazoa; phylum Nematoda; class Chromadorea; order Rhabditida; family Allantonematidae; genus Bradynema; species Bradynema listronoti. The sequence continues at coordinate 523,703 of JANLNO010000001.1, read as the reverse complement.
ATATGTTTGTGCTGGCTTGTGTTTTTCATCTTAAAATTGCACACGTAAAGCACAGATTGATGGCATTTCTATGCAATGAATAAAATGTGTAATGTTTTATTTTTTGACCACTCCACATTCTCTATTTTTTATTTCCGCATTTTGCTATCCGTTTTCTTTTTTGTTTTTCATTTCAAAAATGCATTTACGTATTTACATGTTTATGGGTGCTTGTTAAAAAATATAAACATTAACGTGTGATATTTTATCCTGCACAATGTTTTTAGAGATTTAAACTTATTTTTATTTTGTGCCAAAAATGCTATGTCTTCTTAAAGAATTTATCGCGAGATAGCACATCTTAACACTGCTTTCATTTTTTAAGATTTATTTTTTGGCCACTGGCCACACCAAAAAAAAAGAGTTTAAAATTGAAAATAAAGAAATTGAAACAAATACATAATTGTTTCTTTAGATATTTTTTTGCTTTTTTATGTTGTTTTCATGCACAGAGGTAAATTTCCCAGCGCGAGAAAAATTTGAAAGTATACTTTATTGTTTTCTTTCTTTGTTTTTCAAATACAAAATGTTGTATTTGACGTTTTTTTCTTATTTTTCATTTCTGCCAGCCTATCGGCTGGTACGAACAAAATCATTTCATTTTCGCTAGTTTTTTTTTCTTTTCATTTCTTTTCTTTCACTGTCTTGTTGCTTTTCGTTGTTTTATTGCATTTATTTTTTATGTTGTCGTTCCTCGTACCAACAGGCTGGTCGGCCAAGGAATGAACTTTTAATCTTTCATTATATTTTTTAGATTATTTCATTTTGAGTGCTGGACGTTCGTAAGTTTTTATGTTGTGAAATTCACTTGTTATATTTTTTTAAATTTTAATTATAATTACAGTGCGTCCAAAATGATAGGTTCACATAAAATTTTTTGTATAGCTTTTGCATAGAACATCACTTTGGGCTAATTTTTTACTAATGTATTCTAGTATGTCTATCAAAATTCAAGTCTTTACGTCTTTTCTTAACAATTTTACAACAGTTATACCGAAATTTTCGCATTTTAATGTGTTGCAAAATGATAGGTTTACTTTAATAAAACTACGTATATTAATTGAATATATGATATTTTTATTAAAATGTAATAATTAGCCCAAAATAAGTAATTTAAGTCCTAAAAACAATTGTAGCATTCGTATAAGCCGCACTTGAAAAGTCTATTTTACATTAAAAATTGACTTAAATCAAATTTTGATCCGAATATGAATTTTTTAGAAAAATGAATGGTACTGCACGCCGACTTGGTGGTATAACTTAATATTTATAAACATCTATAATTTGTCGTGTTTATCAGTCATCTTAAGGAGCACAAAATTCTGCATAATATATTTTGGAATTAAATAAATTTAATTTCGGGAACTAAAAATAGTCCAAAAGTCATGACACCGAAAAAGTATCAAAAAAGTGTATTTTCCTTTAAAAATTGAATTTTTTTTGATCGTAAAATTAGATCTTCTGTCTTTTATATAAGTCATGCTATCGATTTTTCTAATTCTACAATATATTATGCAGAATTTCGTGCTTTTTAAGTTTTTCTGAACAATGTATCAGAAATCGATTTTTTCGGATTAAGGCCAATTTTTAGTGTAAAATCTACCATAATCTAGAAAACACCGATTTCCGATTCAAATATGGATCGGAAATCAAAAATTTAAACAAATTAATAGTGCCATCTTAAAGAGTACGAAATTTTGCATAATATATTGTGGAATTAGACAATTTGACCCCATAATATTTTTAACGTTAAATTTATGAAACTTGAAAATGTAATATTTTAATGTAAAAAATGTGCTATTTTCAATGTGAAAGCTTTTTGGTGACACTGTTTTTGTAAGATGTGTTTTTTAAAAATTTTGTAGCCAATTTTTCTAATTCCTCAATATATTATGCAGAATTTCGTGCTCTTTAAAATGGCACAATTCATTTTTCTGAAAAATTCATATTCGGATCAGATTTCGACTTTTTTCCGATTAAGGTGGATTTTTAATGTAAAATCGACTTTTCAAGTGCGGCTTATACGAATATTACAATTGTGTTTATGATTTAAATTAGCCTAATTTTGCGTATATAAGGCCGAGTGTCTTGAACCAAATTTAAATTCGCGCCAATGAGTTCATTCTTTTGTATCAGATTCGTTGGGGTCCAAATTTTGTGCCCGCCTTTGTCTTGGTTTCATAAAGGTGAGCACAAAATTTGGACTCACTTGGATCCAATACAACAGAATGAAGTTATTGGCGCCAATTTAAATTCGGTTCAAAACACCCGCGAAATTAGGATACTTATTTTGGGCCTAATTATTACATTTTAATAAAGATATCATATATTTAATTAATATACGTAGTTTTATCAAAGTGAACCTACCATTTTGGAACGCATTAAAAAGTGAAAATTCAGTATAATTGTTGTAAAATTGAGGTGTAAAGACTTGAATTTTGGTAAACAAAAACAATCCCTACTAGTAAAAAGCGATGTTCCATGCACAAATTATACAAGAAACTTTATGTGAATGCACTGTATTATGTTTATTAAATAAATTTATTTAATATACATATTTGAAAAGTATTTGCTTCTTTCTATTAAACTTCTATTGTATATGTAAATATATGTACGTAAATTTAATGTTATTTCAATCTTTAAGGAAACTGATTTTTGCAATATATTTTTTGTCATTTGTGTTACTTTTCGCGTACATCTATAATTAATCTATTAATTTTTCGATATTTCACTTTAAAAATGGTTGTTAACAACAATTTTAAAAATTACACGCAATCTTTTCAGATGTTTTTTAAATTTTTCTTTTATTTTTATATTTTTTCCATTTCCAATGCGGAATTAATTTTGTGTAAAACATAAATTTGTAATTAAAAATTTTTATAGAATAATTTTTTTTAAATTAAAAAGCAAATTAAATTATCATTGGAAAGAATATATTTTAGAAATATACAAAATGACCAAGATATACAAAATGACAATGACCAATATACAAAACAACCTCAGACAAGTATTTGTGAAATTACTTTCATTAAAACACAAAATTCTACCAAAATAATAATCAATAACGATAATATAGGCATTAAGAAATAATAATTTCAGCCTTTTTTGAAGTGCGTCCTTCAACGACTTGCCAAACGTGACTTTGAATTTTCGGTGGCGGTCCGCAACTACATATTTTGGTTTTTTAATAATAACTTTTTATGGGTATAAAATACTCTTGGTTTTAATTTTATTTTAAAGTCTATTTAGTTCTAAATAAGAACTATGCAAGATATCTAATTATCTCTTTTAAATTAGTTTCAATAAACATTGGAAACGTGACAAGTGTCAAAAAAAAATCGAAATTGTTTTTTTATATTTTGAAAATTTTTTGATATTTTGAAAATATTATTTATTGCAACTTTTTTGAGGCCTTATTTTAAATACATATATGTGAAATATTTATTAAAAATTAAATCAAATGGTACAAAATTTAAAAAGTTATAATAAATTGAAAATTGACAAATAAATTTCGGCACGATGTAAATTTATTAAATAATGAAAATTTAGCAAAACAACGATGAATAACTATAACATAAACCGTAAGCTGTATAACATATTTAAGCGATTTCAAAATGGCCACCTTCTGCGCGGACACAGAGAATTAAACATGACTAAAAATTTTCGACGATAGGCCGCAGATATTTTTGTCAATTTTCAATTTATTATAACTTTTTAAATTTTGTACCATTTGATTTAATTTTTAATAAATATTTCACATATATGTATTTAAAATAAGGCCTCAAAAAAGTTGCAATAAATAATATTTTCAAAATATCAAAAAATTTTCAAAATATAAAAAAACAATTTCGATTTTTTTGACACTTGTCACGTTTCCAATGTTTATTGAAACTAATTTAAAAGAGATAATTAGATATCTTGCATAGTTCTTATTTAGAACTAAATAGACTTTAAAATAAAATTAAAACCAAGAGTATTTTATACCCATAAAAAGTTATTATTAAAAAACCAAAATATGTAGTTGCGGACCGCCACCGAAAATTCAAAGTCACGTTTGGAGTCGTTGAAGGATGTATTATCGTTTTCAATTGTAGTTTTTTAAAATTTTTGTTGTTTTAATATAAATAATTATAAAAATACTTGTCTGAGGTCATCTTATAAAAAATAAAAAGTGTGAAAAAAAGTGTAAAAATTTGTAAAAAAGTGTAAAAAATTATAAAAAAAGTGTAAAAATTTGTTACTATTAGCTTTATATAAAAGTGTTCCATAATTTAGAAATCTAATGGTTATTACGAGTAATGCGCAGAACGGCTCTTTGTACTGCAATGAAGAGGAACGCATTCTCGTCGGAGAGCAAGCAAACGACCAATTCCAGCAGACTTCTTTTTATAATACAAATTCCATAGATGTTGCATTAGATTACCGCAATACATCGCCTATTATTAAGCAAAATGATGAATATTCTATAAGTGGAATTCGATCTAGAAGTAACACTTTTGAAAGTCAAAATGATTCGCTAGCATCTACTTCTTCGGCACAATTATCTAATTGCGCATCCGGCGGTTGCGATTTCGATATTAAATCAAACGTTATGAATAATGAATTCTCTTCATCTAGTACATCGAAAAATACACACAATAATCATAAAAATGTAAATAGGCAGTGCTTACATAAAAGGAATAAACAGGAAAATGATGTTCATGGTGATGTAAATAGCGTGGAATTAATTGAAGAGGAAGAGGTATTTTTAAAATTTTAAAATTTATTTAAACACCAATAATTTTACATTAATTTAGATCGATGACGAAGATATGGATGAAGAAACGATCCTTGCCGAAACTGCGCTGTCCGGTGGCGAAGAAAATTGCTTTACAAATGGCGCTTCACAAATTGAAAAAAGACATAAATGTGAAATTTGTGGAAAAGCTTTTCCCTACATGTCCATATTGGAATCACATAAACGTTGTCATACAGGAGAAAAACCATTTTCTTGTCATTTCTGTGATAAAAAATTTGCGCAAAAAGCAACACTTCAAGTTCACGAACGCACACATACTGGAGAAAGACCGTAAGTTGACATAATTATATATTATCATACGAATAAAAAAAACTTAAGAGTTAGTTACATGTATAACAATTAATATTTAGATACAAGTGCAAGTATTGCGAAAAAACATTTGCACAATATGGCACAAAGACTGTACATGAAAAAAGTGCTCACTTGGGTAAATTAATGAAACTCCCGAAGATTTAAAGAGTTCTTACATACAATACGAAATTAAATTTTATTATTTTAGGAATTCGAAATTATAAATGTCCGAAATGTGATAAATTTCTTTCATCACCTTCTGCTTTGTATACACATAAGAAAACACATGGCGATAAAAGCTTTCAATGCGCGTTTTGCCCAAAGCAATTTACCTTAAAAAATTATCTCAAGCTTCATGTTAAGCAGGTGCACGAACACGGAGAACGCAAGCATATTTGCAAGTTTTGCTCGAAGACATTTGCTTATGCTGGAAGTTTGCAAGTAACATTTTGTAATCATTGAATATAACTTTGTAAATATAAAATTATTTTGTTTTAGGTACATGTTCGAACACACACAGGGGAACGACCATATATTTGTAGATTTTGTCCAAAAGCATTTGCTAGTCAAGGAAATTTGCAAAGTCATGAACGTACTCATACGGGCGAAAGGCCTTATATTTGTCGTTATTGTGAGCGCTCGTTCATTCAAGTAAGATTTTCAATATCTTATATATGTTATTATCATTTGAAAAATATTTTTTTTTATCAATATTAAAATAATATTAAAAAATATTTTAGAAATCACAGCTTACTGCTCACGAAGCTACACATGCTTATGACGAATGTATTCTATCTGCCGACACAGAAAAAATATACGATGAAAATATTGAAGAGAACGAAACTACCATTTCAGATAAACCAAACAATAACACTATTAACTCCATTTCCAATTACATAGAATCTGAGAATAATGTAAAATTAAATTACGAACCACATGATGAGAATTGTCGATTCGAACATCCTATCGAACAATTTTATTCTAAGCTAACAGAAAAGGAAAAAACAGGTATACCAGTCATTCTTGAAAACTCATCTATTACGGATTCGGCATCTGGAAGCTCAAAGGATAAAAGACAAAATGATTTTGTATGTAAATTTTGCGGAAAAAGATATGCATATGCGTCATCACTCTACGTGCACACAAGATTGCATACTGGAGAAAGACCATTTCGGTAATTATCAAGATATAATTTTTAATTAAAAAATTTTAGTTGATATTGTTGCCAAATAATATGTACCAGAGGTGCAAAATAAATGAATTTTAAATTTTGGAAATCAAAATTCGAAAATAAAATGAATTTTCGGAAGTCCGAAAGGCGAAAATGCCAAAAAACTGGAAACTTTTTAATAAAATTTTTTCTAAAAATTTTTTCAATTTTTAAAATTTCTGAAAAAAATGACCAAAATTTCGGAAATCGGAGGAAAAAATGTCGGAAATCGGAATTCGGATTTCGGTAATAGAAAATCGGGATTCCTTGCACCTCTGATATATACATAGATGTAGATATTTATGATTTATTTAATCATAGTATATTTCTAGATGTAATTTTTGTAACAAATCATTCACAAATCAAGGAAATATGCAAGTACATATACGCGTGCATACAGGCGAGAAACCGTATGTATTTTATCACGAATCTATATTAATTTATAATGTTATGTGTATTTGTAACAGCGTTTGTAAATGATAAAAAATTATATCAATTTTAATAAGTATTATAATAAAGTTAATTCAATTATAAATTAAAAAAATCTTATTATATTGTAGATATAAATGCGAGGCCTGCGATAAAAGTTATGCGCAAAAAGTTGGCTTAAAAATACATCAAGAACAATGCCAAATTTATTTAAATCGGCGTGGTTCGGTAGTGACAGTTGATTCGGAATCCAGCCCACCCTCTTCTGTTAGCCTCGTCGATAGCATTGATGTAAATACAATAAATACAACAACAATCATGGACAATGAACGAATTTTGCTTGAACGTATTCTTAACGAAAAAAAATTAATAACAGTAAATGCTCAGCAGTCGGATAATTATGTCAATACGCGGCAAAATAACGATTTCGACAAGGCAACATATTTCAACTATGAACATCATAAAAACAAGGAAACGCTTTCATCGCTATCAACGACTAAGGTCATCCCAGAAATATGCGAGTCACATAGCAACACAAACAACGATACATTTTTGAAGTTTACACTAAATGGTGATTCACATTTCCAACAGCTCACAGAAAATACGATTCAAGATAATGAAACAACTTCATTTATGTTGCAACGCCATTTGCCTTTGACCCAAAGTCAAAGTCAAATCAATACATGCTCATTCGACCCTCATTGCTCAAATATTATATCGGCCTCAGCTGACATTCAAAATAATCAAAATGCCTTCATAGAAAGCGGAATTTCTCTAATATCAAATAATTCAAATCAATTGAATTCAAATGCAACGGGGATTATGCAAAGTTCTATAGGTAATTATTTGAATACATTTTTAAATTTTATTGCTTCTTTAGCAAGTAATAATTTTTAAATTAATCAATTAGGTAAAAGATATTCTATACGGCACACCGACATTTGCTAACTTTTAAAATGCTACGTTTAAGAATATTAATTTGATTTTTTTCAATTCATAATTAAATTCTCTTTAAATGAACTTTCAAAGTAACTTAGAAAAAAAGTTACAATTGAAAAAGAAAAGTTAGTTTTTATTTTTTGAGTGACTTTACTATTACAATTATAACTTTTTTCAAAGTTGCTTATAATTTATAAGTTACAAATATGATTTAAAAAGTAATGAATAGAAAATTAAATTCTCAATCCAACGACTAAAATTATTTTCTGAAAAATATCTTTATGCTCCTCCATTTGAAAATTTGCAAATGTCGTTCCACCAACCAATTCGAAAATCTGCAAATGTCGCCCCACCAATTTATACATATAATACTAAAGACCATAAATAATTTAAAAATAAAAATGAATATATAATAATATAAACTTTAGATGCATTGCTGAAACAAAAAACTCAACAACAATCATTTATAAACTTATTGCTGGAGATTGAACAACAACAACAATTACAAAAATTATCGACACTGAAATTACTATTGGATTTATCAACGACAGCGACAGCTATTGATGGACCTCAACGATCTCAATTAATAGCTCCACCAGTTGCTGAATGTGATGATCCAACGAAAGTTGGTCAATTTCAAACAATTACACCAACATTAATAAATGTTTATAATCAACCTAGCACATCTTCAATCTCGTTACCTAATTCACAAATTCTTTATTCGAATTCGCAATTATTGTCGCAACAATTACATCCACAACAAATATTTGATTCACAACAAGTATTAAGTCAATTATTACAATTACGAATGATTGAAACTGAACAAAAATCACAGCAACAACAAAACAATACTGCTGCGCAACAAATATTTTCACTACTGCGGAATAGTACAGACAACAATAGCTCTATTATAAATGATAGCAACAACAATAATATTACTACAAATAATAATAGTGTAAATTCAACTATTCTCAATGTTATTTCGAGTACTACTCCTATTAGTATAACACAACCTTCTTCTACACCTCAACTTTTATCATATTCAAATTTTTTAATAAATAAAAGCAGCGATATGGTGAATAATTTACAATTAGCTGAGAACTGCAACAATAATCTTAATAATCTTGCAAGCTGTGAAAACGGGAAAATAATGCATTCCTCGACTATTTCTCTTAATGAGCCTCATCAAAGTTCGGTAATTGTTGCTGCTGAAGCACTCCGAAGTTTATCAAATCCACATTATATGTAAAATAGCATCTCTTCATAAGTATTATTATAATTGAGTTACACTATGTATTTTATAATAATTCTGTAATTTAAATTTTCTTATTTGCAAATATCTTTTAGAAGACAATCAAATTCAAAAGTTAATACCGTTTGTCTAATAAAAGTAAAGATGCTATGAAAATGAATATTTAACTGGTATTATATGTTTTAAATTTGTTCTCGGATAACTAACGATGAAATAGTTTATATTTCCTACTATTTAGAAAAACCTGTATATGCACAATAGTTTAAAAAAATCTGAAAATTGAATTTCGTGGAATTATTTTTATAAATTATACATATAATACTGGTATTGTGTCTTAATTGCCAGAATACTTATACTTATTAAATTTCTCAATTTTGTTGTATATTATTATTTATCTTTAAATATACAAATATAAATTTCCTCCAAAACAAACACAAAAAATTTGTCTTTCATTGTTTTTAATTTATTAATTTAATTACCTTACTAATAATTGCTTTTAAAGGACGCGTGCAAAGAAATTTTGCTCACTCTTTTGCTCATGTTTTGAATAGTGGGCGCCAATGAGTTCATTCTGTTGTATTGGATCCAAGAGAGTCCAAATTTTGTGGGCACTTTTATAAAACTGAAACGAAGGCGGGCACAAAATTTGGACTCGCTTGGATCCAATACAACCGAATGAACTCATTGGCGCCAATTCAAAACATGAACAAAAGAGTGAGCAAAATTTCTTTGCATTTGGACGCGTCCTTTAATTTTAAATTGTAATCATTTGTGAATACGGTATTTTCTGGTCTGGTCTTTTAAAAGCGATCTTATCGCTTTAAATTTTTAGTTTTTATAATTCTAGTCAAACTAACCTCAAAAATGTTTAAAGCCGAATGTATATGTACAAAAATGTCAAGAATTAAAAAATACCTTTAAGCATATATTCGTTTATTATAAAATTAGTAGCAATACAATTTTTAAATTTTCTAAAAATTAATTAATCAACTCAATTTCCAATCAAATTTAGAGTATGAATGTTTTAATTAGTTTTTTTGAATACATGACAGAAATAACAAAAAAATAGGAAAAGCTACAGTAATAATTTTATTTAAATTTGTATATTTGGTCAATGTAACATTATTCCTTTCACTAATTTTTGCAATTTTGATTTTATTTTTGTCATTTTTTGTAAAATAATAATACCTAATATAATATAACTCGAGTGGACAATAAAAAATTTGTTTTAGACTATTAGTCAATCACTTTTACTACCAAAATTAAACCACAAATTAACAATTCAATTATTGACTCGTTTTTCTTTAGCTGAGAGATCGGAGACAATTGTATTATTATTTTTGACATTCGACATAAAGTAATGACAGTAATTTGTATTCCAGACGTATATATATCTAGTATTGTTTGCACAAAAATAAATAGATTTTAGAATTTTTCCAAAGTTTCTATTAAAATACATACACAAGTTATTATAGTACTTGTTTGTCCAACAAATTATTATTATTACGTTATTTAAAAAAAATTTTAGGACAAAATTTAAAAAAATAAATTTTACCAAACAATTATAGTGAAATAGAAAAAGAATATTTGGTATTTCGACATTTGGGGATCGCGACATTTGGAGAAGCGATACTTGTAGATGCGACACTTGGGGACGCGATACTTGGGGATCACGACATTTGGAGATCGCGATATTTGAGGACGCGACATTTGGGGACGCGACATTTGGGGACACTTCATCGATTAAAATTATTTATTATATAAAATTTTGAAAATTTTAAAAATTATTTATTTTTTAACTGATTATTATTACAGGGTGCGTGAAAAAACCGTTAATGACATTTTCCGCAATAACAACTTTATTAACGACGAAAATTAGAAACCAACAATAAATATCAATAAAGAACAACTTGGGATATAACATACCGGATTTTTTCTAAGTTTTTATGACTTACTTATTTTGGGCCTAATCAAAAAAATTTTTTTCTCTTTGATAAACGTTGAAATTCGAAATGGACATATAAATATATGGAGGCAGAAAATAGACTTTTATACTGTAACTTGGGTATTATAGTGTCAAATCGCGTGAAATTTTTCGGTTTTTTTGGGATGGGCTATCCGAATAACCACACGAAATGCTAAAACAAAAGAAAAATATTGCAAAAAACGAGTGTCGCGTCCCAAAATGTCGCAATCCTCAAGTGTGGCGATCCCTAAATGTCGCAATCCCCAAATGTCCATTCCCAAATGTCGTATATATTTAATGTATTTATTGTCGTATATATTTAATGTATTTAGTGATAAAAGAAATTGCGAAACTCGTTTGTTCGATCAAATGTCGATGCGCTTCGATGAATGGAGGCTTTGTCTTGCATGAACAAGTACTACAGCTGCCAATATGGAGTCAAATATTCTTCAAGAACTTGCTGGTACTCATTGTTATTCATTTTGCTCGAAGTGAATGCAAGCGGAAGAGTCTTTGATGCTTCGAAAGCCCCATAAATCATAACCGTCCCTCCTCCAAAGGTCCATGGTATCTTTGCGGAGGTCGTGCCAATATCCACAAAATCCGTCCTGGCCGTTGAGGTTGAACTTCTTCCCGTCCGATCATACAATCTGAAATACATCGATGCTCAAAAAGAACTGACGCCCATAAACAAAAGAACCTTATTCCAATCGATTTGCTAAACTAATTTTTATTCAGCGAAAGAAAGCCGCGCAGATTTTTGAGCAACGGTAAGCTTCGGACAAGACGCTATCTTTGTTTTAACGATTGTTCCACTATCGTGCAACACCCGACGGATGGAGACAATGTGAGATTATATGTGTCATAGGTTCAAAATTGCGCACTCATTGGCAAAAGCCTTTATTCTGTTCTTTATGGATTGTGTTATATTGCGGTTTGCAATATATAAAATATTATTTATTAGCAAAATATAATATAAATTTTTATAGCACAATACAATATAATATTTATAGCAAAATGCAATATAATATTTATATATTGGTAAACACTATTTCGAACTTTAATAGAAAATTGGTTTAGCCTATATACTCTTTTAATTACATAAAAACAACGTTGTCAGAACCGTATGGATAAGACCGGAATATTAAAAAATATAAAAGTACGAGGCTTTAAAATTAAGAAGGAAGAGACGGCGATAGGAAAAAGGAAAAATTGTAATAAGACAATAATAAGATAAAATATTTTTTTCATAGTTTTCCCCGCTAAAATTTAAAAAAAATTACAAAAGTTTAAAAAAATTACATTTAGATACATATTTAAAATGTATTTCCAGATTTTTATCTAAATAAAGGACAGAATGAAGGTGTCTGCCACGGGCGCGCAATTTTGAATGCAAAACATGTATTGTCGTCAACGTGTTAAATTATCCAAACTGGTCGTCAAACTTTGAATTGATGAAAAGTTTATTTTAAGGTTATCGGAGTCGTAGAATTTAAATATGGCAAGTTTTTACTATAATGAGTGCTAATTTTATACCGGAACCTAAATAGGGTTCCAAACATAGCCGAGAATCGCCCAGCGATTCATCGCAAAATTCAAATCAGCAAAGTCAAAGTGCAAAAATCGAGATTATTCAAATGAGGCTTATACGAATGCTACAATTGTTTTAATGACTTAAATTACTTATTTGTAGCCTAAATATGAAATTTTTTATTAAAAAACTATTTTTATTAAACGTTTTTATTAAAAAATATTTAGATGCCTGGTTTTTTTCCATCCAAAAATGGAGGTTTAATATTGTAAAAACAAAAAGCTATGGAAAAATGAATAACGCTGTCAGATTCTACAAAATTCTACAAAAAATTTTACAAAACTGTTTTTTGATCTGCTCTACCATGTTTCCTTTTCGAGTTATAAATTTTTAAAAAATTTTCAACAGTGATGCCCGACTTTTTTTCCACTATATATACCGAAGTTGGTATGTTTGGTAACCAAACCAATAAGTATACCGTATACATATCCAAATATCGTATCTACATATATTGTGCTCGTTTAATGTGATAATTATTTTTTATTTAAAATTGCGCGCCTTAAAAGATTTCTTGTCATTTTTTATTCTTACAAAAAAATTTCACGTTCGAGAGAAACGTTGCAAGGTCTTAAAAGTAAAAGCCCTTTTGTGATTTTTTAGTTTTTTTCTCTCATTTTGTGTAACAAGCATACGATAAAAAATTGAATTAAGTTTTTAATGTATAATTATTTTGAAAATTTATGATGATTTTCGGGTGTATGATATTAATTATCAAGGACGCATTCATTTCAAAGTTAAAAAATAGTAATTTGTTAATTTAACAAATTTGTTCACTTTTTAGCTAAATATACTTTTTTCAGACGTTTTTGATTAATTTCATACGAATTTCGTTTCAATTTAAATATTTAGCTGATTTTGGTATTAATTGAACCAAGATAGCAAAAAAAAACTGAGGGATAACAAAATAAGATCAAACATAATACATTAAATTTTTTAAATTTAAACTGGTTTTTGTCGATTTTAAACTATTATTAAGTTTTGTTTTTTTACAATTGAAAATTCTAACATTATTTTTAAAGTCATCATTAAATACGCTATTGATCAAAGGCCAATTGATTTAACAAACTGGAAATCAAACTGTTTCTTTCAAGTTAAATGGCGCATGTAAGTATTTCGGATATTAGCTATAAATATCTTTAAATTTAAATGAAATGATTATTACGCTGTGATATTACATAACATTTTTTTTGTGAAAACACTACTTATTCTCGGATTTTTAAATTTTTTAAAATTAAAACATTTTGAATTTTGAGGCTTGCTAAAAATAACTAATTTAGAATATTATTAATATAGCATTAAAATACTGTATTTATGAGGTATATTTTAGCGAATGTCGTTGCCTCCATCATGCTATGAACGATGGAAAAAACGCGGCTGTAGAATACTGGGTCTTTTTCGGGGATATTTATGGATTTTATATCTTTCATTTCTAGCACTTTTAATTTATTATTTTCAAGTTCCTATTAAAGCGTATGAAAAAGTGGATTCTGGTGAGTGATTTTGTTACATATATTCATATTGCGTATATTAAATTTAGTTTTTTAATTGAACTTAAATATTAAACTTTAAAAGCTTGACAAATTTTTAGTTATGGATATTACATCGTTTATTAACAGTTTGTCGCCGAAATTTTACGTCGCTTTGACGGGTACATCAAGTCTTGTGTCTGGATTTATACTAATATTTGAGTGGTGGTATTTTAAAGTGTTAGTTTTTAATTTTGTTATTTTTAAACATTTGATGGTTGATAATATTTTCCATTGTCTTTAAGAAAATAATAGCAATTAGCTAAGCAATTTCTCATTTTTTTAAGCTAAATAATGAATGAGTAATTCATATTAAACTAAAATCTATTCTGTATTTTTGTTTTTTTATTTTTATTTTTTTGATTTCAGCTTATTTATATTAAAAATAAATCCCTCAAAACAACTTATAATATTTAATGTTTATTCATTTTATTAGAAACATTTTGTGCTTTGCTCTAAATGCACTAACACTTTTTTTTACACATCTTTTTCATTCTTTTTTTTTGTTTGGTCGTATTTTTGTGCGGTTTTGCTTTAAGACGCTGCAAAAATTTTATGCGCGACAAAAGTCGTGAAAGTTCTTTTTGTGTGTAAAGCTGATTTTATTTCCTTTTCTGCTCAACATATGCTCATTCTTTGAGGGTTTTTTCATTTTTTTTTATAAATATGTGCGCGCACACTATTAATTCATGCACTAGTAGTTTTTTTCAGCATTATTGGCGGGCACTAATTTAAAAATATTTTTTTATTATTACTTAGACAATCGAAGTAGAATACATGTCAAAATGAAAATATACTTGTCATTTCTATTGACATTGTTAAATTGTTTTATTAATTATTAACACATTATTTTATTTTAGCAACGCAATTGAGGCAAACGTGGATAGCGACACGGGGAGCGATTTGGATGAAAATTTTGAAGGATCCAAATCATTGACTGGTATTTTATTTTATATTGTTAGATTACTAATTTGAAAAATTGTTCATTTTTTGTTTAGATCTACAAGATCTCGATGATTTTGCGTTCTCAGCTGATTGCAAAGCTTGCCGAAATCCTATGTCGTTGTTTCGCGGCGCCGAATATCGGCGCTTTTCGGATGCGACCGGTCGAGAAGCGTTGACGTTTCACGATCTCAATCTTTCCTCGCAAGATCACCAAACTTTTTTTTGCTGCGAGAGCGACGGAGAAAAAGAAGATTATGATAGTGGGTTTTTTTTTTGACATTTCAATTAATAAGCTACCTTTTTTATAACTGATTATAAAAATTTTAATTTATTAGTTTTGAAGGAAGTATCAAAAAGTTAGCGTAAAATAGCATACGTAAATATATAGTGCCAAATTAATTAATGAATTAATTGATGAATAGTTATGTCGATGGCATGGCGCGAGCGCGAAAGTCATTTAAGAATAGCTACCGCAAAGCGCGCGCTTTCAATTAATTCCGACTGCGCGCCAGCGTTAATTTTGCTCGCAGAAGAGGAGTGTGAAACACTCGTTCAGTCTGAGGAGTTATTTAGGTTATATAAATTTTATTTAATTATTTATTACTTATTAGATTGTAACATTAGTTTGTAGAGTTTTTTCCAAGAATTTTTTTTCATTTACACGATGCAGTCGAGCAATATGGAGCTCCTCCTTGGCCGTGGCGTTATTTTCGAGCATTTCCCAATGCACCATACCTTCCCAGTCCAAACGAATATAGATCGTTGTCTTTTTTCGGCGAAACGTCAAAGCAGCCATTTTTGAACTTTGCAAATTATGTATTTTTGTGCAGTAGACGAACGAGCCTAAGCCACTTTACGCACCTACAGTCGACTCCCCCAAATTCCCATTAACATAAACCTCCCATTAACATAATCGTTTTGGTAGCTTGGTTGGTTTTCACCCATTAGCCCCCTTAACATAACGTTCCCCCATTAACATAGTTAACGCGCAGTCCCTTGGCGTTATGTTAATGGGGGCGTCGACTGTAAGCCCTTATATATGTCCTCGAGCTGCTTCGGCAACTTTTTGATCTCGATGAAAAGCGAAAAAGAGCAGATGTCGAAAATGCTGATTTTTGCCTCGATTTTTTGAGCATTCCATTTTTAAGCCAAAAAAATAATGAAAAATTAGATTATTCAAAAAACAAATAACGCAGTTTTGTGGAGGAGAGAAAGAGCTTTTGAGTGGTATATAACACTTTGCGAAACAACAAAATAAATCGTTGTAAAAATAAAAGAAAATCTAAAATTCTACGAATTTATGTTACAACCTAATATACACGTATATTTCTTAAACAACAACATGAGTAATTTTCCATTTTATTTTTGATGAAATCTTTTAATTGCGTTATAAACAAACACTTGGATTTGTTTTATGTTTTTTAAAACATAAGTTATAAAATCGTTTTAGTCTTTTATGGCAAAATAAATCGTTTTTATGACGATTATTTTTATATTCAATTTTTTATTTTTGTTTAAGAAAGGCGCTAAAAATTGTCGAAGCGATGTACCGACGAAATCAGGTGGTCGGATACGCCGATCAAGAGTCACAAAGTTTGCTCTCCCTTTTTTTAAAGTAACTTTTCCTATTGGCAATTGATTTTTTTCTATTTAAAGAAGCGCGAGATATCAACACGTTAGTCTTCATTCGTCGGCGTTTGGCAATGTGCCTTAGACGACAGGGTAGAATTCGCGAGGCGATAAAGATAATGCGCGATGTATGGTCAATTTTGGTTTTTCTTTTTTAGGTACGTATCATTTCTTAGAATATATTTTAGTTGATAAAAGAGTTTCCGACGTTGAACGTTATGAATATTCACGAGAATTTAATCGAGGCACTTCTCGAACAACAAGCGTATGCAGACGCAATGGCGGTTTTGGCCAAATATGATAGCTATGACGGTAGTTGCTACAAAATTACAAAAGTTCCCACACATATTTTTAACAATAACTTTTTTATTAAGCAAAAAAATATAACAACAAAAAATAAATTAAAAAGCAAACGAAATTCTCTACAACTTTCATTTTAAACTATTTTCAAAATTTCCGCCTTCTGATGCCACAAAGCTTCGAGACGCTTCCTAAAATTTTTGTCGATAGTTTTTCGTTTGAAATTTGATCCCATGCTCGTTGGAGAGATGCCTTCAAAGATTCTATCGTTTTGTGTTGGATAGAGCATGCTTTTTGCTTCAAAATTGACCAAATTGAGAAATCCATAGGATTAAGATCCGGCGAGTTGGATGCCCATAAAGTTTTGTCCCAAACGCGAATTCCATTTTCTTGGAAAAAATTCATTGTCGAACGCGCGGAATGAGCTGATGCCCAGTCTTGTTGAAGCATCCAAGGTTTAACATTAAAATGTTTTCGAGTCCAGGGAGTACAACGTCCCTTAAAATTCGATTTTGGTAAACTTGGGCATTGATCTTCACTCCCCATTCAACAAATATCAAAAGGATCAAATTTCAAACGAAAAACTATCGACCATCGTCAAAAATTTTAGGAAGCGTCTCGAAGCTTGTGTGGCATCAGAAGGTGGAAATTTTGAAAATAGTTTAAAATGAAAATTGTAGAGAATTTCGTTTGCTTTTTAATTTATTTTTTGTTGTTATATTTTTTGCTTAATAAAAAAGTTATTGTTAAAAATATGTGCGCGGGAACTTTTGTGTCACCCTGTATTATATAAATACTTTTATAACGGTCTTATATTGCGGTTCGCAATATACAAAATAACATTTATTAGCAAAATATAATATAAATTTTTATAGCACAATACAATATAATATTTTTTAGCAAAATACAATTTTAGCAAAATACAATATAATATTTATACATTGGTAAACACTATTTCGACCTTTAACAGAAAATTAGTTTAGCTTATATACTCTTTAAATTACATGAAAACAACGTTGTCGGAAACGTGTGGATAAGATCGGAATGTTAAAAAATGTAAAATTACAAGGCTTTAAAATTGAGAAGGAAGAGACGGCGATAGGAAAAAGGAAAAACTGTAATAAGACAATAATAAGATAAAATCTCTTTTTTTTCTTAGTTTTTCTCGCTGCTGCGACAACGAAAATAATGAAAGAAAACATTGTTTAGATAATATTGTACCAAAATCCGCAACTATTTGCTTTACGTCCGCTTTATTGAAGGCTCGAGGTGTGGCGGATAAGTATGAATTTTAAGAAAGTTTTTACCCATATACTTGTAACAATTTTATCTTTTTTCTCTAGATTCGAGCCGGAAACAATGAAGCGCCGAGGGTTTTCATCGGCCGAGCTCTCTGCGGTCGAGGCGATTCATCGCGCCGTCGAG
The DNA here is from genome assembly GCA_024678965.1 of Bradynema listronoti. NCBI lineage: Eukaryota > Metazoa > Nematoda > Chromadorea > Rhabditida > Allantonematidae > Bradynema > Bradynema listronoti. The sequence continues at coordinate 505,363 of JANLNO010000001.1, read as the reverse complement.
TTTAATCCGCACGTACCGCTTTACTTGCTGGAAATGCGTCCGGTAATGCTGCCTCCAGAGCACGTGCTACGACGCGGCGACTCGGAGGCCATCTCATACGCGTTCTGGCATTTACAACACTGGAAACGCGTCGACGGAGCGCTTCGCCTTCTCCAATATACATGGGAGGGCACCTTTCGGCTGCTTCCGAATCCCACCGAAAAGGGACACCTGTTCTATCCCTATCCCTCGTGTACGGAACAAGCCGAAAAGGATCTTTTACCATGTTTGTGCAAACTTTATAAAAACCAATATTCTTTTTTTTTAAATTAAAATATGTATGTGTGAATATTATCGCGGCCTTTCAGCCCATCACGAAATCTCGGTGTATCCAAAAAAGGAATTTCCTTTATGGACGCTTTTCGCGTCGATGTTTTCGTGTAGCGTTGCCATGTTTGCCGTTCTTCTTCATCAATATCCTGAAGATACCGCTATTTTTATAAGTTCGGTATGGTTTGTTTATAAATTAATTTGACTCTCGTGTACTTTAAGCATCTCCAAAAAAGCATTCCTCAGTATTTTAAGCATCTTTCAGGATTTTAGGCATTCCAAAAATATTTTAAGTATCCTAATCTCCAACATATTATATCTTATTCGAAAGCGCTCATCACGCCAAGCAGGAAAAGTATACGAACTGTGGCCTAATTTCGCTTTTCTGCCGAGTCACAGACGACTAAATTAAATGAGCCCACGCCTAAGTCTAAAATCTAAAGTTATTGAGATGTCTAAAATATTGAGAGATGCCTAAATTGAGCTGTTAATTTTAGCTAATTCTCCTGTTAATGCTTCATATGTATGCGAATAATTTTTTTAGTTATCGAGGGTTTTTTCGTTGTGCTATGAAAAATTGGTCAAATACGCCTATTCCATGATACCGGAGAATATCATAAGCCTATTAGCATCAAAGCCCAGCGGTATACCAGCGCCGGCCAGCACACATCTCTAGGGTGCACATATGCGTGAAGAAAATCATAATTTATTTATTTTTAACTTTTAAGTAAATTTATTCTTATTCTTTATTTTTTTTGTTATTTTGTCTTTTTGTATTGTTGAGAATTATGCAAAAAGTCGAGAATGATTACTTTTAAATCGAGTGATACTGTTTTTTTCTAAAAATTTTTCTACATCATCATTTTTACATAATTGAAATAATTCTTAGCAATAATTAATCTCACAAACATCTAGTCTCATTGGCAAATAGCATTTGCGAATTTGTAATATTTATGACTGCGTTAAATATTGACCCAGGAAGTTCATTGATTTTTTGATCTCTTGCATATGTCCAAAGATTACCGCTTTCTGAATATGAAAAGGAAAATCGCACATTTTTTTATCAGTAAATGAGTATAATTTCGTTTTTGATTGCCACCAACCAGTGCAACTTTTTAAATAATTTATTCGGCCAGTTTTTTTAATATAAATTAAAATAATAAAGTTAAAACATTTGTCACAATGCCCGTACAAGGCGTTTTTCCTCATCTTGCTCTTTCCTAAAAATCCCAAATCAAGGTTTTGCTTTTTTATTGCCTACGAAATGCTTTTTTTCTTTTTTTTAAATAATTTTCCTATTATTATGGAGTTCATGATGAGGTGAGTGTAACTCAAGCATTATATCATGTCGTAATAATTAGAAATCAAGTGGGAGATTAAAAAAATATCATTAATTTTTCTTCTCCTCCATTAACGCACACATATTTTTTTTGTTTTATTTGTATTTCTTTACTTAACGAGAAATAAATGTTGAAGTTCATTGCTCACCGTTTGTTTGTTTGCTCGCGGTTGAAAGGACGAGTCTTCCCGTTACTGACAGTCCCGCTTGCCGCCAATAGTGTACTTTTTAATTTATTATTCCTAGCATTGTGGATTGTTTTTAAAGATGATTATTATTGGTAAATTTCGTTTTAAAAGAGCTTCAAAAGTCGTAGAAAGGACAAAAAGAGCGGGAGCGCAAAGCGTTCACAAACAAGATCGATGACAATATCTGGCGAAAACGCCACACCAACAACAACAACAACGTCGGATGGTATCGCGGGAACGAGCACCGTGAATGCGTCCGCTACAATCTCTCCGTCACAAGCGATGCATAACACGGCGGACAATTCGCTTCAAATGCAGAACGAACTCAAAAAGCTCGTCGAATACTTGCTTAGTGACTTTCGTAATCTGTCCACCGAAGCGAAGAAGAAGCACAATCATGTGAAAGAGGTAATAAAATTTCATTTTAAAAAATTATTAAGGAATTTTTAAAAAATTAATGACTTTTCATAGGCAGCTGAATCGGGTCTCGTAAAAGTGAGGAATATAAGCAGCGCATCGACATCTGATAAATTACTTTCCAATCTTCGATCTTCATGCGCGGAAATCATTCATCCCTTGATGCTCGGGTGCTCGAGCAAAAGCCCCAGACTTGTACAAATCTCTCTTCAGGCTATTCAACGAATGCTTCAGTATCGAGTTATTGATGCGGTACAAGTTTTCAAATGTTTTTTTTCTGTGTTATAATCAACGTTTAACTCAGAATTCATCGTCCGCTATTGTAAACGAATTATGGCATTTGACGGAGGCCGAGTGTGAAGAATTGCGCGTTCTTCAGACTATAACGCCGTTTGTTAGCACCGAACTTCTGGTCACCGATTGGGCTCTAGCTAAGGTCCGTGAGTTTATTGTAAATTTCTTTAACACCAACTTGATATACGATTTTACATTTTCAGAATAGAATTTGTATTCTACATTTTAAATAAACCTTAAAAATTTTATCTTCGGCGTTATATACATGTTTAAAAAAAAGTGGGAAAACAAAATTTTTTAATTCTACATTTTATTAGGAATATTTACAAAACCTGAGAAACAATTAGAAACATTTATTAATAATTTTGTTTGATATCGTATTCACAAATAGACATACCGTATACTTTTTAGTGTATTGTGCTAGCGATAAAGTTGAACTTTTCTAAGGATCCCTCTGTTATAAATGCGGCTTCCGCGGCTGTTCGACAACTTTTCAGTTGTGTATTCGAGCGCGTTATTCAGGTGATTTTCTATTTTATAATTTAAATTAAAATGTTTTAATATTAACTTAATTTTTCTAATTTAGGAGGATGGACTCAACAAGGACCAACAACAACCCAAGCCGCAAAGGACTAACGGTTCTAGTCAGAAGTTGGCACCACCAAATTTGCGCCCGGCTGCTGCTGACGGCTATTTGTTGCTTAAGGTGGAAAAAAATTCGAGTTATTGATAAAGAAAATTTTTTGTTAAACAAACTACGCATATGCATTTTTTAGGATTTGACTCTTCTAATTAGAAAAGAGAATCCCGTATGGTTATGTGGGGTAAAAATGATTGCAATTCCATTGGCGCTAGAATTATTGGAAGCGGCGCTGAAAAATTATCCCTCTATTTTTTATCAGGTTTATTCAAAAATTTTACTTAATATTTAATTGTTTAGCAAAAAAAAAATGTTTAATTATTTTTTTACAGCACGAGGAATATGAAGAACTTTTGCGAAATCAAATTTGTCCACAGCTTATTAAACTCTTTGTTGGCGAACGACAAAATCAGGCATTACTTTTTTTATTATACATATTTAAAAAAAAATACGAGAACATTCGACTAAAACAAAAGTTGCTTATTTTTTGAGCATCATTTACAAATTATTCTTTTGCAAATTGAAAGAGGCTTTACATCTATTTGTATCGCTTATTAATTAATTTATTTTTGTCTTCTAGGTTTCGTCAAAAAGTCAGGAGTTAGTTGAGACTAAAAATTCCGCAGCGAACTCACCGGATGCTTCTAATGGGTCGAATAAGCCAATTTTTCCTGTTTTGATGCGCGCATTGAGAATTGCACTTGTCATGCTTACCAATTATCATTCCTTGCTGGTTTGATTTTTTTCATTCGTTTTTTTTTCTTCAAATTTCAGCTTTTTAATACATTTTGAAAATTTTAATAAAAGAATTTAAATTTGTTTTATAAAATATTTAACTTTTTATAGTTTATTTTATTATTTTGAATATTTAGGCTCTTCACAATGAAGTGATTATTGGTTTTCTTATCGAATTAATATATTTGGAAGGATTTCCGTGGCAGACTGCGATGGCATTGGAAGTTTTACACAAAATATTAGTTCAACCAACCTTGCTTTTGTGAGTTTAAGATAAATTATTTGCATCAACATATGTAAATAACGTCAATTTTTAGCTGGCTTTGTCAAAATTATGAATGCCAATCCGGCTCAACGAAGCTTGTTCGATTAATGCTTCAAGCTGTTATTTCTTATATCAAAAAATCTTTGGATGAAGGTTTATCATTTTAAGAGAATTTTTTGGAAAATACTAGATATATTTTTGGATTTTTATGTTTTTAGCATCCTTACTTGGTAACTTAACAGACTTTTCTCAATATTTCGGGCAAGCAGGATTCCAATGCAAGGGTGAATATAATTTTTTAATATCCCATTATTTTCCAAATATTTTTTTTTTACAAATTTATTATTTTTTATTAGGCACATTTATTCCATTGCACGAAAATTTATCACAGCGTCGTTGGGTTTTGTAAGTTTTTTTTGTATATTGTGCTTTTAGAAAAATATTTTTTGAATAAATATTTTTATTATTATTAATTTACATTTGTTTTTTAAATTTAAATATTTTATTTTAGGCTTGATTTGTTGGAAAAGCATGATCCCGCGCCGATTCCCGACGGTTATTGTCTTTCTATTGCCTACATGTGCCTAATAGATTGTACACACAGCGTTTACGCCGTGGTGGACGATAAACGATACATTCATGCGAACGGCATTACAACCGAGGACACGGAGCAAACGGCTGTGGATTCGAATAGTCTGTAGTTTAAAAAAATTACTTTATAGACTGGAAATTAGATTTTTTGAAACGTTTTTAATATAATAGAAAGAATTTTGAAATTTGAAAATATATTTTAATAATAATACTTTCATTTTGTTGTTAGAATTTAAACTTTTAAGAATTATTTTTAATGATATTTGCTCTATTTTTTGAATGGTTTAATGAGCACAATTTTAAAAATTATACCCTTAAAAACTTTATAAAAGTGAAATTATTTCTTTTAGACGTTGCAAAGAATTTGTTTTTATCTTCTTTTCGATATTTGTTGGACGGCCTTTCTACATTGTTGGATTGCAGGTTGATAACAACAATTTAAAATCGGATCGATTTTAAAACGCTGCATCGTATTGTTTTAACATTATAGTGCCGACGACACTGTTTCGGACTCTATTCTAAGTTGCATATCGACGCTGACAATTTTAGCGTGTCGCTTTAGTGCTGCAGACAATAGCGAAAATGTTGCAGAAGCGAAACAATTTTCTCTGCGTACGCTTTGTGAGGCAGCGCTGCCGTCGAATTATTTCGAAAAGTACATAGCATCTCCCACGCCAGCTACAATGAACTCGAAAGTGTCTACTACGACTAATTCGCCAAGAGGTTATGGCTCTTTTACCGGCGATTCCACCGCTTAAAGCGAACTAATTTTATTTTAGAAAGTTCTAACTACATTCCTAGCCATGTGGTCGCGATGGGCACTATTTGCCCGATTCCTTCACTGTCAACATCAATGTTGAACACAAATGTTATGGTGAAGATTATTGTTTTATAATTTTGCATATTTTGTATTTTTAATTTTAATTTATTTAGTTGACATCAAAAAATATTCAAGTTTCTCGTGTTCTACTCGCGTCGGCCATACAAAATGGACCGCATATTACCGATCGCTGGGACATGATATTGGCGACCATACAGCATTTGGTTTGGATTCTCGGCATACGACCCACTTCCGACAACGCATTTCGTACGGTAGGCGATGTCGCTGGTAATACCGGAATTACGAACGGTGTCGGTGCTTCGGCTAGCGCTTCTACGTCGAGCAGTGTTTCCACGCCTGTCATTCTTACGACTATGGTCAGCAGTGAGCTACCCGAGTTGGTGAGTAATTTTTCTTAATAAATAATTTGTTTCTTCTTAAAAAAGATTTTATATTTTTTAAGAACGCATCGCTAAATCGACTTTTTGAATCGACAATAAATTTTGACGATGTTAGTCTTCATCATGTAATTGCGGCTCTTTGTAAACTCTCATCGGAAGCGATGATGGTTGGTTTTTATTATATTATTTACCACAGACATCGAAAAAATTCTCATAAAAATTTTAACAAATTAAACTTTTTTATTTATTAAATTTATTTAAATTTTGTTAAACTTTTTTTCAATTTATTCTAAATTGCTAAATATGTTGATTCTGAATTTAATTTAATATTAAACGTGCTTGTTTAATTTGATTGGAAATTTTTTTTTTTTTAGGTAGCTCAAATGACTTCTCGCGAACCGTCTTTTTTTCCGGTTGCGAAACTATTACAGACTGCTATTGTGAATCTCGATAGATTGGTCGTGTTTTGGAAGCCAGTGACGGCGCATTTGTTAGAAGTTTGTGGTCACACCAACACAAATTTGCGTGATTGGGGCACAGCCGCATTGACAACTTTGGTGAAAAATGGAATGAAACAAATTATTTCCAATTGCAATTCCACTGAAGAGAAGAACAATTCTTTAAAGCTAACGGTTTTGTTTATTTTTTTCGTTACATTTTATAGGCGAATTAATGCCGTTGTAGTATATTTTTAGAAAAGCGAACAGCTTATTTTGACTCCACTTGCATCGATGAGTGAAGTGGAATTTGGCGACGTAAAGGCGCATCAGCTCGATTGTTTAATGCATATTTTACAATCTGATAGTCAAGCGCTTTGCGTAGAAATTTGGCCGCTGATTATTGACATCGTCAATTCGATTATCTGCAATTGGTATTCACTTTTTGAATTTATATTTTCACACAAAAATTAGTTTAAAAATAAAATATAAGAAAAAAATAATAATTTTGTATTTTTACGCTACGATTTTGTTTAGCACTAACGCGCAACTTATCGAACAGGGCTATCGAACGTTGAGTTTAATCGTGAAAGAATTTCTCAGCGTTCTTCCATTCGATTGCGTGCGTATGCTTGTGGAAACGAACGCAAGATACGGCAAGCAGCACGTCGATATGAATGTATCTCTTTCGGCTGTGGGACAGCTAGTAAGCAAAATATAATTTTTTTTTTGTTTATACAATTTTGGAAATTTTCTATTCATTTATGACATTTTAATATTTAGTGGGACATTTCTGATTATGTGCGGCGTGAGGGTAGTGATACAAAACGTACTGATTCGGAGGTGGAATCCGTTTGGTTGGTTATTTACGCTAGTCTTGGAGAGTTATGTGTTGACTCTCGACCGCCGGTACGCAAAAGCGCTTGCGACACGCTTTTACAAACGGTGGCTGCACATGGAAATGCATTAGGCACTTCTACTTGGCGTACAATGTTGGAAGAAGTAATTTATATTACGTATTTAAGACACTTATTTTTACAAAAGTGTTAGCTAATTTAAAAAAAGAAATTTATTACAAATTTTATTGTAATGAAATATTTTGTTTTTTTATTTATCTAAGACATGTTTTTATGCAAGAACTGGATTTTTTACACAAATAAATTTAAAAACTAGCTTTTAAAGTGGAGTTTAAAAAGGAAAAAGGAAAAAATGACTAAAGTAAATGACTATATAAAATTTATATTTTTAGATTTTATTTCCCATGTTAGACCGTGTCGGCGAGTTAACTCAAGGCGCCTCTACCGAGTCAATGAATACAGCGGCATTTGGTGCTTCGAACATAATGATTCATCATTCGCGCGACACCGATGCTAAACAATGGGCCGAAACAACCGGTATAATTAATTGACGATTATTTAGAAAACTAATTTGTTATTTAATTTAGTGAAAACTTTGGGCTGCGTCGTGAAAATTTTCAATTCTTATCGTGCAACACTAATATCCTTGGGTACATTTTTTTTATTATATTAATTAAAAATTAAATATTACTTTTTATTTAATATTTTTTAAAGCAATTTAAGTATTTTATACATATGTTGCACGGCCATATACGTATATTCCCGTCAACAAAAAGCGCCAATATATGCGTATCTTCATATAAGATTTTTTCTCAAATTTGATTATATTCACATTTTATTTTCTATTCATTTTTACTTTTTTTTCAATTTTTTCATGACGTTATCATTCTTTTAATTGTTTTTAAGTAACTTTTTTCTCAATTAAAAACAAAATTTAGATGGATGGGAAAAAAATCTTATATGGCCGGGAAAATATGTATATGGTCATGCAACATATTTTCCCGTAACATATACAATATTAATATACAAGGTGCGATAAGAGTTCTTATTTTATAGATTCTTTTTCGGGTTATTGGACGCGACTTTTGTCTTACATTGAAATGGTTGTGGCCTCCGGTAATAGCGAAATGTCGCTAGCTGCGTTAAAGAATTTTCAAGAGTTACTTTTTGGTCGTCAACAACAAGCCGACGGCAAAGAGAAACCAGGGTTAGATTCTTTTTCAAATAAATCAATAAAAATATAAATAATAAATAATTTTTAGCATAATTGATGATTCAACTCTACCCGCACTACCCGACAAATTGTGGATGGTTTCGTGGCAGGTATTTTATTTTTAAAGTAAATTCTATTATAGTTGCTTTTTTAATTTTTAGATGAATTTCTAAATGATAAAAATTTTCCTAACTTTATTTGCTAACCATTATCACAAAATTTGATAGGGATATCTTCTTAAAAATTGTTATAAATTATTTATTTAAAAAAAGGAAAAAAAGAAATAATTTTTTTCAACAGGAACATGAAAAATCAAAAATAAAATTGAAATAAGTGAGAGTGCAGTTTAAGCATATTTTTTATATTGCCTTATTTTTTTAAAATTTTAGTCTTGGTTAAGAATAGCGCGCTGTATTTCATTTAATAACGATAATTTTAATCAAATTAGTAATGCAAAAGCTTTACGATCTCCAAATGATCTTCTTCATGAAGAATCATGGTACAATTTACTGTTCCAATGTAGCTAGTAGTTTTTTATAACTCTATTTATTTAGGCAAGTTAAAAGTTATATCCCTGGTTTATTTCACTTAACAACGCTTCTTAATGTGTTTATAATGTTATTTAATCGGGTTCAGCATCAGATTTCCATTACTGATTTTCAAAGTTACGTGAACGTTCCAAATATATTTAAGGTATGAAAAAAAAACTTTTTTATTTACAATTTTATTAATTTTATTATCTAATAATGTTTAGAACATTTCGAGCATTCCAATTTCTCCCGAGCAGACGTCTTTTATGTTGAATTCTGAAAATTCGGAGCTTAGTCTAACGCAAGAATGTTTGTTGGATTGCATTCAAGCCATTGTGCAGGTATTTCATTGTGCAACATAAACTTTCATTATAAAATATTCAATTTATAAATTTTAGGAACAATTAAATGCTTCATCACGAATACGCGCCGCCATTCCTGATATGTTGTTGCTTTTATTGGAATTTGTGGATTATGCAATTCGTCCGCCGCAATCAAAATTGCGTAGTTCGTTTAATTCGCCTTTAACGAACGGAAATAATACACCTGACGATAATGTATATTTTACATAATCCTAGGAAATTTTAATTTGTTTAATTTTTATTATTTTGAGTTTACAGCAAATCCGTTGGTCGAAACAAAATTTAATTGCTTTTGCTGAGTTGAGCCTAAGAACGATTGTAGAATATTATTCAAAAGTAGCCAATTATCCGGAGGTTATCGAGCGACGAATTTTCATCGACATTGTCAAGGCAAATCTTTTATATTATTGAAAGAATAGAACAAAAAAAGATTCTATTCCGAATTCCGAATTATTTTATTTTAGAAATTACACGAATCACTTTGTCTAAAATATCATTGTCCGAGTCAGTCGACTTGGAAGCTTGCTGCAACATCTTTAATTGAAGTATGCAAAGTTGGGCTTCCTGTTGCACGCTACAATAGTAAGTATTTTTAGACATCAATATTTTTTTTGTTTAATTTTAAATCTAGTTGAAAAATTTGCGGAGTTATGGCCACAACTTGCGACTACAATCGAATCTTTTCTTTTTTCGTCGAGGTTTTAATAGTTATAAAATTTAAAAAAAAAACTTTAAAAAGTTGCACAAGAAATGCGCAATTTATACTTCACGAATGCAGTTTAATTTACAATGAATGCATCTTTATTAATTAATATGATTTAATATATTTATATTGTTTGATTTAGCAAATCACCGGTACGCTTAAATGCTGATGAAAGGAAAAGACACGAATTTGTCGATTGCCTTATAATTGAACTTATCAGAACCGATATTTTGCCGCACTCAAATGTGCTACCTTGGGATTTTATGCAACGTATTATTGACATTCTTAATCGCGGCTCTATCAACACTATGGATGTCAACGACGTAATGGGTAATAATTATTGCATTTTTTACTATCTTTTATTTTGAAATATAATTTGTGAGTCACTTTTATGTAAAATTAACATTTTAACAACGATACATAACTTTTTACTAATCTTTCTTTTCTTTCGGGTAGAGGTTTTATTTTTCTTTACTCTTCAGCTTCAGACTCATTCGAGCATCGTGCTGATCTTTCACGCGTGTGCTTTGATGCACTTTTGTCTATTAGTCGTGGTAGTAATCAATCTGCTGAAGATTTCAACGGACTAAAATCTACAAGAAAATCGTCGAAATTGTCTAACACGCCATTAGATTATTCTCGTGATGGAGATTCTTCCACTTCGCTTGGAGCAACCGCTATTATGTCGTTGTTGAGTCGATGTAAACAAGTAAGCATACATTCTTTTTCAATATATTTTAAAACTTTGGGAAAAAAAGCTTACACTAGACATCTTAGAACTTTTATTCTATAATTTTAAGTATGTTATTAAAAACAAACTATTTTAAGGTTTTAAATAATTACGCACGAGATGAGCAAAATTTGGGTCACTTTCGCCTTCCACAGGAGCGTATTTTTGAAGCAATCTCTGTTCTTCGCGCCGTATCGACTCTCATAGATGGCTTTACGAAATATGGAGAAGATGCACATTCAACGCTTTATTCAAATCTGGTAGCGTTGTATCCCGATCTTGTTCAAATGATTCCAAGTTGCCGGAGCGATCAACAGGTAGAGCAATAATCAAGATCCGTGAATTTAATGTTCACAAAATTGGTGTTTTTTATTTTTAGGCGAGGGAATGCACAATAAAAAAATAAAATACATTAAATTACTCTAATTTCGCGTGTATAAGGCCGGGTGTTTTGAACCAACGAGTTCATTCTATTGTATTGGATCCAAGCGAGTCCAAATTTTGTACCAATTTATGAAACCGAGACAAAGGCGGGCACAAAGTTTGGACTCGCTTGAATCCAATACAACAGAACGAACTCATTGGCGCGAATTTAAATTTGGCTCAAAACATCCGGCTTTATACACGCGAAATTAGGGTACTTTTGTTTTGAAATTTTTAGCTGGAATTGGCGTTGATGACTGTGTTGAATTCCTATCAGACACTATTGCTTATTAACATCCATAAATTTTAAAAATTATTGAGAACGTAAGACATTAAATGACCTATTATTTTTGCATATTAAATTTACTTTACAGTGAATATATAAAGCGAAATGTTCATTAATATACTTAAATTATTATTTATATGCACAAAGTTTTAAGTGATTATATCGATTTTTTCTCATATATATATATATATATATATATATATATATATATATATATATATATATATATATATATATATATATATATATATATATATATATATATATATATATATATATATATATATATATATATATATATATATATATATATATATATATATATATATATATATATATATATATATATATATATATATATATATTGGGTTGGGGAATAAGTTCGTAGCGTTTTATTTACAAAGATTTATTTAAACAAAAAACAATAATTATTACAACAAATTAATCAATGATGTATTCTCCGTTACTGTTTACGACCTCCTCCCACTTCTCGACCAATTTGTTGATGCCGTTTCGCCAAAAATCGCCCGGTCTGGTATCGAAGAAGTTGTTGAGCCAGTTTTTGAGGTCCTCTTCGCCGTCGAAGGTAACACCCCTCATTTGGTTTGACAAGGAGCGGAAAAGGTGGTAATCGCTTGGCGCAAGGTCCGGAGAGTACGGTGGATGCTGAAGAACCTCCCATTCGAGCTCTGGAGGGCGGCTTTGACGACTTGTGCAACATGGGGCCTGGCGTTGTCGTGAAGCAAGATGACTTGGCCTTGTCGATCGGGTCTTTCAGTCGAATAGCCTCGTTTACACGGCGCAACTGGGCAATGTAGAGCTCTTTGTTGACCGTAGCGTTTCGTTCGAGCATTTCCCAGTGCACCATGCCCTCCCAGTCCCACCAAACGCAGATCATAGCCTTTTTTGGGTGGAGATCCTGCTTGATTCTCGGCTTCGGCGTGTCTCCAGGGGCCACCCATTCTTTTCTTTGTTTCATATTGACGTACAGGCACCATTTCTCATCTCCTGTGACGATTCGGTACAAAAAACGCTGTTTATGACCGCGTGTTGCTCGATGGCGGGCGAGGTGTTGAGCCGCGATTTGAAGGCGATTTTCTTTGTTGATTTCGCTAAGCTCGTGAGGCAACCAAGCTCCGAATTTTTCGACAAATCCCATCGAATGAAGATGATTCAGGATCGTCTTATGATCGCAGTTCATTTTTTCGGCTAATTCACGGCTTGTTTGACGACCGTCTTCCTTCCAAAGTCCCTTCAGATGCTCTTCGTCGAATTCCGACAGGTCGACCGCTGCGAGGCGTATCGTCGAGGTCAAAGTCGCCGTTTTTGAACTTTGCAAACCATTTTCTTGCTGTAGATTCGCCTATGACACCTTCTCCATACACGTTGCATACGTCCCGAGCGGCTTCGGCCGCTTTTTGCCCTCGATGAAAAGCGAAGAAGAGCAGATGTCGAAAATGCTGATTTTTGCCTCCTGGGTACTCCATTTCTAAGCATGAAAAATAATAAAAAATTAAATTTTCAGAAAAAACAAATAACACAGTTTTGTAGAGGAGAAAAACGCGCTTTCAAATACATATAAATATATTACCAAATACAGAATAAATCGTTGTAAAATAAAATAAAATTTAAAACGCTACGAACTTATTCCCCAACCTAATATATATATATATATATATATATATATATATATATATATATATATATATATATATATATATATATATATATATATATATATATATATATATATATATATATATATATATATATATATATATATATATATATATATATATATACAGTGTGTTAAGAAATGATAAAGGCAAATACATTTTTTTGATTAAAAATCGATTGGATCAACCGATCGGTCTGAAATTTTAGCACAACATGTCTCGTTTATTATGCAAACAACCCATAAAGTTTCGTTTTGATCCATCAAGAAAAAAATTTTTTCCACCATTTTATCCAATTTTTCCAATTTTAAACGCGTTAAGAAAAGATAAAGGCATATGTGATTTTCATAATCGGTTTCAGTGAAAATGATTTTTGTATTTGATTTCTGTGTTTAAAATTGTTTTTAGTCACCTTGTTTATAGAATGGGAAGAAAGAACGCTTTAACCGACGAAGAAAGGGCAAAATCAGCGCATTTAAAGAGCAGGGTTTGTCGAATCGAGAAATAGCGCGCAAAGTCGGACGATCGCCTGCCGTGGTGGACAATTTTGTGAAGAAAGGCGATGATTACGGCAAGAAGAAGTCGCCCGGAAGGCCACCCGCTTTGACTCCGCGGACAAAACGCGCCATTCGTGCGGCAGCGGCCAACTCTACGTCAGGAACCCGCCGACTTCGACAGGAGTTTGCGCCCGGAAGCAGCCACGTGACGGTGTGGAAGGCGCTGAAGGAGACCGGAAACCTCCAATACGAGAAGATGAAATCTGCGCCAAAGCTGACAAAGAACCATGAGCGCCTTCGAGCCGAATTCGCCGATCAGCATCAGACCTGGACGCACGAGTGGAACACTGTGATTCAGTCTTTTAACGTTTGTTCCTGTATGTTATTTTTGTGTTTAGATCATTTGGTCCGATGAAAAGAAGTTTAATCTCGACGGACCGGATGGTTTGGCATTCTATTGGCATGATCTCCGCACTCAGCCACGCTGTTTTTCGAAGAGGAACTTTGGAGGAGGGAGTGTCATGATCTGGGCGGGCTTTTCGGCGTTCGGAAAAACCTCCCTGGCGTTTGTCGATGGACGAATGAACTCCATCGGATATCAGGCGATGATGGCAGAACATATTGCTTCCTTATTTGAATCGATTCCAAGCCGCGAACCTGACGTTTATGCAAGACAACGCGTCTGTTCACGCCTCCGCGAGCACAAAAACGTGGTTTGCGCAGCGTGGCATTTCGTTGCTTCAATGGCCGGCGTGTTCCCCTGACTTGAATCCGATCGAGAATCTTTGGGGCCAACTTGTGCGCCGTATATACGCCGATTGCCGCCAATTCCACAACGTCAACGACCTGAAAGCGGCGATTCAAGTGGCGTGGGACGAGGTGACGGCGGATCAGCTATATACCAATCTGGTCAACTCAATGCCGAAGCGCATGAATCTTTTAATCAGGAGCGGAGGAATGAGCATAAAATATTAAATTGATAATTTGTTGTTATTTAGTTTTGTTTTTGTTTAATAAATTGCATTTGTTTTTTGTGCCTTTATCTTTTCTTAACGCGTTTAAAATTGGAAAAATTGGATAAAATGGTGGAAAAAATTTTTTTCTTGATGGATCAAAACGAAACTTTATGGGTTGTTTATATAATAAACGAGACATGTTGTGCTAAAATTTCAGACCGATCGGTTGATCCAATCGATTTTTAATCAAAAAAATGTATTTGCCTTTATCATATCTTAACACACTGTATATATATATATATATATATATATATATATATATATATATATATATATATATATATATATATATATATATATATATATATATATATATATATATATATATATATATATATATATATATATATATATATATATATATATATATATATATATATATATATATATATATATATATATATATATATATATATATATATATATATATAGAAATATCTCTTTAAATATTTCAATATAACGAAAAAATGATTGAACATATTGTCAAGTTCAACTAATAAAAAAATATTAAAATAATAATATTGTACATAAATGTGAAATAAAACTAGAATAAAAACCATATAACAAATTCTAAAAGTTCATTGTTTTTTATTTTTTTCACCGCCTTTGGGTAATAATTTGTCCAATCTTTAATTAAATCATTTTTAATCAATTCCAGAAAAGTAAATTAAACTCAAATTTATTGTTACAATGTGAAAAATATATCTGCCGTGCAATCTTCTCGCCATTAATAACTAATTTTAATATTTTTTTAACATATTTGATATATTTAATCAGCTTAAAGTTAGAATCTAAAAAATACAATATGCTCGATTAAACGGCGTTCCGACATTGAGAAAAATTCATTTGAAAAAATGTGTATAAAATAAAAGAATTGCTAACTAGCGTGCTGTATGCATGGAGCTGAACCTAAGCCTCGGACCTTGACTTTTCTTTCAAAAATTTCGTTTTTCTCAAATGTCTGATCATCGATTAAGCACTTGCTACAATTTTTTAAATTTTCTTTTCTGTATATTTTATGTAAATTTTAATAACTGATTTTATTTGTACAATCAAATGTATATAATATTTTATACATAAATATTCCATTTGATATTGATAAATATTAATATATTTGATTTGTGTTTTTTTCTAAAAAATGTCACTTGAATAATTAAACAGTAGGAATAATTTCATAAAAAATTTTTCATCTCCTTATTTCGAACAAAATATCTATATACATAGTATTGATGATTGTGATGTTATATTATCACTAATTCACATAAAATTTGTTTTAATTTATTTTTAAATTTTATAAATAAATATAATTTTATTAAATACAAATTTACTAAATATATAAACATACGTATTAGGGAAATAAAATTTGAGCAATACAAAAAATTGTTTGAAAATGATATATTGCCCATAGGCTTATAGAAGAGCATTTTTTATTTATTAAAAATATCAGTTTCAATTATAAAGTGCTTGAAGTAAACTTTTTTATTATGAATAAAAAGAAAATTTGATGATTACTAAATAAATTGCCTTTAGGGCTGTTTCTCATCAAGTGAAACAAGATTGACAATTTTAATTATATTCGCTAACCTATTTTTATAATAGCCGCTTAATACAAAAACTATATAATAACTTGAGGATACAAATTTAAAAAAGGCTAAATAAAAGTGGGTTTGACTATGACTATACCAATTATAAATCGGGAAAAGAAAATAAGAAATTTAGAAGGATGGATAAAAAATTTAATATAAATTGAGTAATTCTGTTTTCGGTGGATTCATATGTGCTTGATCTTAAAAAATGATCGTTGGCTATTTATTCCGGCTTATAAAATTATTTTGTGTATTAGCGATTACTGCTTTCTCATTGGGTCTTACATCATAGGGCAATGTTGATTCAATTTTTCATTTTGCCAAATGAAGTCATTGCACATGATGTAAGCCTACTGAGCATGTACGATAAACGTTTTCAACAAAAACAAATCACGACATTTTTAAATATTTTGCGAAGGTTTCTGATAAATTTTTTAAAGAAATTAAAGAATCGTATAGAGTATATTTTTATCTTATAAACTTTTAGAATAAATAAAATTAACATTTTCAAATGTATGTTTTCATAAATAAAATCCGTATCTTTTACAAATTTATGTTAGATATTTTTTCTTAAAAATTTTCTTTTCAATTAATTTCAATATTTTAAATAGAAAGATTAAAAATTCTGAAATGTAAAAAGAGAGTGCGATTTTGTATCCAACTTTTTATTTTTAAAGTTTTTAGATTTTTAAATGTTTACTTGTTACCTACTATATTTGTGTAGAATTTTTACAGTACTGGATAGATAGGTAGGATCCTCATCAATTTAATTGCTCCCTTAATGTGGCCGTCATAATCATCCAATTTGCGGTCGTTTGACTTTTTTTATGGGATGGATTTAGAGCCAAAAGTAAGCCAACGAATCTTGTCGATGTTGAGTCAAAAATTTTAAGCATAAAATCAACGGAAAAAGAAATCAATTTTGAAAATTAAACCATTTTATTGTTGTTGTCCTTCTCGTTATTCGAATAAATTTTGTTGTTATATTTCGTACTAAACAAAATTTCAAAACATTGAGAATAACAAAATACGTTTGAAAATAAGAGGAAAAAAATATAAAATTTATAATGAGAACAAAAACCGGGGACGAAATTTCTCTACATTATATAACAAAATTAGTAGAAATCTGTGTTTATATATCACATAAAAATAAATTATTATTTATGAATGCATGTATGTACATATTCAATATTAGAAAAAATACATTGATTTATTTATAATAACTCTATCTTGAAATATCACGGTTATCACAATTAGAAAATATGTAACCAGAAAATATGTAAATTTTAAATTTTGTTTTTTACGTTTGCAAATAATCATCATTTATTTAGAATTTTTATATTTAATAGGTTACATATTTTACAGTTAAAATTATTCTTAAAAATAAAATATATACTCGTATACAGCAAAATTTATCACAATGAAATAGTTGAATTTGTTTTAGCCATTATTGTTGTTGTACAATGGAATTTCTTTCATTATTCTGTTGTGAAAACATGCATTTTTCAAGATCCTGTACGACGGATAAAAATTGTTGAAACTGCGGATCGCTGAGACGAGACATGGCTTCTGGAGTAAGAGCTAATGTATCACTAAGTCGAAAAAATTTATTAACGTTTGATTTTTGTTGATCATCATTAAGATTCGAAACAGTATTCATTGTATTATTATTGTAACCGATAGAAAAATTATTTGAATTTCCTGATAGCATATCTATTGATGAAGCATTGATAGATGGGAAGGAATTTAAGCCATTAGAAGTAGGTAAAATATTATTATAAATATTTGAAGAGGTGCTAACTAATGGTTCAAAAGCACTCATTATTAAATTATTGTTGTTGACGCTTTTTGTATCACCGCTACTAGAAGTCGAGGAGAAATTATTTTGAGCTGAAAATAATCCAAAAGTATTTTCATTTTTATTGCCATGTAATTGAGGTTGTTGTTTTTGTTGAAAAATAAGTCCCTTTAACAAAGTCTGGGAGTTTGTTGCTTCTTGTTGCGAACCGGCCGGAGATGTTGCTAACTATAAAAAGATTTTTATAGTATAATATTAGGTTGAGGGGAAAGAAATGCGCGTTGCATTTGTCCATTTATTTCTCTGGTACAATAAAAGATTTTATAAAACGGTTTTGTCTATCAGAAAGAGCGTTTTATTCCGCATCGTTTGATATATAACTTATCTATGTTTACTTTGTTTTTTACAAGAAAAAGTGTTTAGAAAATGTTTCAGCAAAAATTTCGAATTCGAGCTTGCATGTGGTACGACTTCATGCAAGGCAAATCGGCTGCTGAATCTCATCGTGCCCTGTCTGGGGTATTCGGCGAAGAAGCCCTGTCCGAAAGTCAGTGTCGACGATGGTTCCAGCGCTTCAAGAACGGTGATGAAAGCTTGGAGGACGAAGAACACAGAAGTCGGCCTCAAATCGTCGATAACGAAGTATTGAAGTCCGTCATTGAGTCAGACCCCAGCCAAACAACTCGCCAGCTTGCAGAACAGTTTGGCTGCGATCAAACAACCATCGTCGACCACTTGCACGTACTGGAAAAGGTAAATCGGTGCGGAAAATGGGTGCCGCACGAGCTTTCCGACGCAAACAAGGCGACACGCGTCGCAATCGTCAGCATTCTCGCTCGCCGCGCCAAGAACAGAGGCTTCTTCGACTTCATTGTTACTTCGGATGAGAAATGGATCCAATACGACAACGCCACAAGAAAGCGGCAGTGGCTGGACCCCGGTGAGGCGCCAAAACCGACTCCAAAACCGGACATCCACGGAAAAAAGGTGATGCTTTGTGTTTGGTGGAACAGCAAAGGTCTCGTGTATTTTGAGGTTCTGGATTCGGGTCAAACAGTTGCGGCGGACCTCTACCAACATCAATTGGGCCGTGTGGATCAAGCGCTGCGACGTCAAGGTGTGGATACGGCGTCGACAAAATTTCTTCACGACAACGCCCGGCCGCATGTCGCAAAGATCACTTCACAGAAAATCGAGGAATTGGGCTGGGAAGTCCTGCCTCACCCGCCATACAGCCCAGACCTGGCGCCATCCGATTATCATCTGTTCCGGTCGATGCAGCACTCCCTGGCCGAGAAAAAGTTCAAAAACCGCGACGAGATCAAAATTTGGGTGTCCAACTTCTTTGAGTCGCAGCCGGCCGAGTTCTTCGAGAAGGGCATCCATTCTTTGCGTGGACGTTGGCGACAAGTAGTCAATAATAATGGCGAATACATTTTGGATTAAAGTGTTGTAATTTTGTTTTTATAATAAAAAAAATTTTTGACTCAAACGCGCATTTCTTTCCCCTCAACCTAATAAATTACCAATTTATTCATTATCCTTTTACCTGTGATTGTTTTTCTATTAACATACGAAATAAATTTGGATTTAATGATAATGCCGCTAATAATGTTTGCTGTTGCTTTTCTTCGGCAAGTGCATTGTTAAGAGACATAGCAAAATTCATAGTACTACTTGTTGTGCCTTCTTGAATAGGTGGTAAATTTTGCAGTAGGTTATGTACCAGCTGCTGTTGATTTTGCTCATATTGTTGTTCGTCAAATTGTTGTTGTTGTTGTTGTTGTTGTTGCTGTTGTTGGTTTGGAATGAATTGATTATTATTTAATTGTGTAAAACTACTGTAATACTGAGAAGAAAGAAAATCGTTTGCCTGTGATTGGAAATTTGTAGTTTCCGGTAGTAATGGCGATTGCGAGTGTGCTTTCTTTGGTGGTGAAGTAATACGGTTATACGTCTAAAAATATCATTACTTATAGTGTGTAACCTTCGTTTTTTGCAATATCTCGTGTTACATTCACCCAATCTGCCCAAAATTTATATTGGGCACAAACATTTTTACATCATTATATTTAATAATAAAAATTTTATTAATGAAAAACATAATTTTAAGTGTAAGGTAGCGTCGTTGTGTTAAGGTAGCGTCGTTGTTATGACGGAGTTATAAAAAGAAATTCTAAGGATGTGATCAAGGTCCGTGTAGCTCAGTCGGTAGAGCAGCGTTCCGGTTAAGCGTTGGTCGCAGGTTCAAGTCCTGCCACGAAAGTTACCTTTTTCACATACACAACAAAAAATATGAGACATCCTTACATAATACGCACTTAAGTGATAATTAACAACGAACTCATTATAAATCATTATAAATTAATATTTAATAACGTTGTCTTGTCCTTTAAAAACCCTAATCATGGGAATACTGCTGTACAATTTTTTCAAGCTTTCGACGCTTAGACACGCCACGCTGCCAAGATCGTGTGCTGAAGTTTGCCAACGCTGTCAAATTGCTTGCAATCTGCATAAACGTCACGCGCCACTATTGATATCTGTTCAAACAATTACCACATGCGTTACTGTACTTGTAAGATCTTTTTACGGTAAGTTATCATTACAAGTAACTTAATTTTATTCAAAAAATTTTTTAAAAATTTAAAAAATTAATATTTTTGGGTCTTGATGCGAAGATTACGGTATCAGGGCCTAACTCATTTTAAAGTTCAATCATTTTTGCATAAGATGCAAAAGGACTTATAAAAATTGGACTCATCTGGATTGAGTTACAGGCTAAATAAAATAAATTTTTCGATTACGGTAACGTTAGTTTGCTGTTTTTTAACGAAAAATACGCAACTTGACTCGACCCAGACAAGTCTAATCTGCATGGGTCCTTTTGCATTTTATACGAAAATGTTTATGCAGATTGCAAGCAATTCGACAGCGTTGGCAAGCTTCAGCACACGATCTTGGCAGCGTGGAGCGTCTAAGCGTCCGAAAGCTTGAAAAAATTGTACAGCAGTATTCCCATGATTAGAGTTTTTAAAGGACAAGGCAACGTTATTAAATTTTAATTTATAATGATTTATAATGAGATCGTTGTTAATTATCACTTAAGTGCGTATTATGTAGGGATGTCTTATATTTTTGTTACACTTAAAATTACGTTTTTCGTTAATAAAATTTTTATTATTAAATATAATGACGTAAAAATGTTTGCGCGATCTTCTAGTCATTATTTACATATTTGATTTAAATTTTGGGCAGATTGGGTAAATGTAACGCGAGATATTGCAAAAAATGAAGGTGTCTTATAATTTTGTTACACACTATATGTGCATTTTTATACATATAATAAATACACTATTGTACTAAAAAAAATTAATATCTATTATTTAAAATGTAGTTATCAATTTTGTATACAATGTAATTATCAATTTTGTACTTCTTGGCTTTGTTGTCGTTTAATGGCTGCTGCAGTTGGTAGATCACACATGCTTGCCGCCTTAACTATTTTTTCTACTGAAGAACCACCATTTGTCTTTAATTCCGAATCAATATCATCAGTGTCTCGTTGTCGTGGAAAGAAGGCATTCGCTGGATCAGGAAATACAAAGCTATTTAAACTGGCACAGCTTCCTGTGCCTGACGAGGCCGCCCCGCTGCTACTACGTATTTCCATTTTTCGTTGTTCGGAAGCAGATATTTTATTTGCAGTACTTACTTGACGTTGCGATGTTCCGTTAACAGCAATAAAATTATTCACTGTTAAATCATAATTTTGTAGTCCATTTTGAGCACGGCTTCCATTAATGTTGACCGTAGAATTTAGCTGATCGCTAGGAATGGGGAGACATTCTTCTTCTAGATAAAAAAGAATAGTATTTATTTAATTTAAATTTATTAAAAATTCTCTACTTTAAATTATGAAGTTAAATGATAATAGTTATTTAATAATTTAAATTATATATGCTGTAGCCCACTTGTAAAACGAACCATTTCAGCCCATTTATATTTCGGCTGGCGAATTGCAAGTCGGCTACAACATATACATGTACTATAATACATACCAGGGGTGCAACGGAATTGAATTTTAAATTTCGAAAATTGGAATTCCGTTGCATCCCTGATACAAACTTAAATAAATTATAATTATTTTTTTTATTGAATAATAATAATAATAATTTTATATACTATTTTTAATAATAAAGCGTCAATATGAAACGTTTTTCATGATTTTATAACTTCAAAAATAAATATAATAATACTAGTGTTGAATTTTATACCACTAATATATTTGGGGAAGACTCTTAATCGTGTGTTTCCATTTTTAAAATGCACAGGCTTAAGAACAAGACCGCATTCGTTAGTTCGTGTTCGATAGCGTCTGATGATTGCATTAGCGCGCATTGACATCACATTAGCACACTTAATTTAAACATAGCATTATTTAAATGCATGATTTACAATAAAGTTTATTGCTAATATTGTGAACAGTACTTTTTAACCTTTAAAATTATCCACCGTTTTGCAAATGCAATTGTTGTATGGACAACTAGAGGCATGTCCCTTCAATACGACTTGTTGACCATGGCCTTCACATTTTCTACAAAATAAAGTTCGTACGCCGCTGTTATTTTGAACACCAGCACCGATCGAGGACCCTTGCTGTAAACTAATTTGTGAAGAATTTGCTAAATGTGTGCTATTTGCAACATCTTCAATTGCTGAGTTTGATGTACTCAGCATGGAAATATTTGTCATCACATTATCAACTTGTTGTTGTATTTTTTGCTGCTAAAATGTTTTTCAATTAGTAACAGACTAATATTTGTACATCTATGTATTTTCTAATAAAAAATAGTTATAAAATAAATTTTTGCCTGGCGTTCGGCTTGCTGAACTTCATCGATAGTCCGATCAATATCTGAGGTAAGAACTTGCGCCTCAACCACAATTTCGGTACCTGCAGGAAGTTGTACAGGTACAACAGGAACCTCAGCAGGCGGTGACACTACGTCACTGGTTAGGACAGAAGTGCAACTTCAAAAATTTTAAAAGATTTTGTCAAATAAAAATGAAATTTTTTTCTTTATTGGATATTTATTATCTTTATTTATATTCCATACATGTGAGAAATATATAAAATGAGTATGAAAACAAAAAAAATTATTTGGATAATATTAATTACCTAAGTTTTAAAATTACTAACAATTAAAAAGAATTAATTTTTGACAATATTTTTAAATATTTTCAAAATTTTGCTTTCTTAAATTATCGGTTTACAAAGCCACACAAATGCTAACTTAAAAAAGAAGGCAATGTTATAGGCAGTACTTGCTTATTATTGAAATTCTAATACATTTTTTAATTAAAAAAAAATTTACTTCATAATAATCAGTAGAATCCGATCGGTATTTATGTTAAATATTAATTTTGTAATTAATTAGAATATTGTTAAAATTACGCAATTACATAACTATAATATATTATTACTATATTAATATTATGTATATATAATAAAAATACATCATTATCCAATGAAAAAACAAGTTATGTATGTTGAATATTTTGTTGGTAAATATGTATTTAATAAAAAAAATTCAAGTATAAAAATCAAATGATAAGTTGTACCGAAACGCCGGCAAATTGAATTTTACAAAATTAACATTTTTATTTCGTATTGTAAAATTTCAATCATTTTATCTGACAAAATGCAACGCAAGAAAGAATTACGGAATTGCAAGCAAAAAACCGAAAGGATTATGAAAAAAATAAAAAAAACTAACGTCAGAAATTAAAGTGAAAAGATGAAAGACGAATTTTAAAAGTAGAAAAATGACAAAAAAATAATGCGATAAACACGCCTAAATAAGAAAACTAGCTCTTTTGGTGAATATTTACCCTTACAATAATTTTTGAGCTGATAAAATCGATTTACTAAAAA
Source organism: Bradynema listronoti (assembly GCA_024678965.1). Lineage (NCBI taxonomy): Eukaryota > Metazoa > Nematoda > Chromadorea > Rhabditida > Allantonematidae > Bradynema > Bradynema listronoti. Next base: position 481,312 of record JANLNO010000001.1, on the reverse strand, counting down.
AACGCATAAACTAGTCATTTTATAATTGTAAACACTAAAATTAACATGATGAAGCTAATAAATTCATTACATTTAAATTAGTAAACTATTTTTGCAAAATTTAACCAAAAATAACTCAAATATGAAACTACAAATATCATTTCAATGATCTTGCTTTGATTTTTTTAATGTAATTTAATGTGCATTATGTTTGTACTTTTTATAAACGGTTAGTTTGCGCGATAAAAGTTGAAAGTTGACGAACATTTCACTTTTAGATAACACGTGCAATGTATCATTTAATATTCTTGTATGTATAAACTGTTTTGATCGTATGTGTATAGTTAATAATCTTTTTTTTCTCAATTTTTTGTTAAATTACTTTTTTTTTGGTATATAAAAATAATTTTTATTCTCTACAAAGAATACGTAAAAATATATTACAAAGTCCTAAGATAAAATTTAAGTTATTAAAAAATATACATACATACATTTTAATATATCTATTTATAAAACAAATTATAAATACATATGCAACACTAAAAAATAAAATTAAAAAACATATATTAAATGTGAATAAAAAAAGTAAGAAGTTTTATAAAATTAAAATCTCAAAATATATATTTACTAAATTATATAAATTACAATTCAATGAAAAATAATCAATTTATTAATTATTTTAAAAGAAATACCTTTTATCAGTATTTCGCGCATCTAGTGAACGCATCTAGTGAAAAAATACATAATAACTATTTTAATAATATGTAATAACAAAAATAAAAAGTATTTAAAAAAGATTATAATCAAATTATACTTTTTAATACAATATATAAGAATATTGTGAATTAATTTTATTTATGGATATGAAAATTATAATGTAAAATAATATATTAAAAACGTAAAAAATACGATAACTATTTGTGAAATATACTAGATAATAAATGAACGTGAGAAATGTTTTTATTGATCGAAGTCACTGTAACGTATTTCTCACATTAACTGAATAAGAAAAAGGAATTATCGAAATTATCAAGCGCTCTTTTATCTATGTTTCTACCATTGCCTTATGCGTCTATTATGTCATATTTTTTTATTTCTATTTTGCTTTCAAAAATCAGTTCGAATATGTATGATAATAAATTAAATCGAATAAGTTTAAAAAATACTCTCATTTTAAAAATGATTTTCAAAATTTGTAAAATTTACTTTCGCGAAGATGAATTCAATTATGTAGATACACTTGGTAAATAAATTTCAGTCACAATTTTAAGCATCCGTTTTATTTTTTGTTTTTATTATAATACATGCACAAAAAATATGGAATTGATTTGAAAAATAGACTTATAATAATTAAAATCCATTATTTTTTACTATATGTTGTATATATAATATTATTTTTGAATAAAATTAATGCTGACATTATAAAATATTTTTGAAAAAAAAAATTTAAATTGAAAAACTAACAAAACACAAAAATATGTTTTGAGGATTGTCCGATTAATTTACATTATTAGATTAAAAGTTGATAAAAAAATATGCATTTTAACATTTATTTTGAATTTTTCGTCAAACTTTTAAAATAATGCATTTATTTAAAAAATTTCTATGATCATTGTTTTAACAAAACATTGCTCTTGATAAATTCGATAATTTTGTTTATTTTAAATATTTATTCGAATATACAAATTTTATAATTTTTAAATTTAAAATAATATAAGTGCTCTAAAAATAAAAATAGGAATTGTTTTTGTCATAACTTTTTTATTCCGCAACCGATTTTCAAAATTCTTTTTGCATTTGATTTCCAAAGTTTTAGTATTTTGTTTGACACCAAGCATGTCAATATTGGTTTTGATTTACGAATTTGCTGATCATTTAAACTTTTTTGCCACTTTTTTGATACGTGATACGTGAAGGCCCTAGATCAATCCTTCCCCGTTGGAAATGACCTTAGACTAATCATTCCGCGGGTTTGGATGAGAGCCATCCAGCCACCGAAATCTCGGCTGGTTTGCTGCATAAACATGCAGTATCGCTGATGTGGCTTGCAAAGCCCGGTCAGCACCGCCGCGTATCATCCACACTGTGCAATGTGGTGCTTATTGTCTTCCAAATATGGAAACATTTATGTGGGGTCGGAGATGGAATTGAACTTCATTCCAAGCAAAGTGAAACCTATCGCACAACCACTAGGCCACTGCTCCCCTAACTGAGTCAGCCACTTTTTCGAAAGCTCAAAAAATCCTAAAGCGTTGGGAATCAAATGCAAAAAGAATTTTGAAAATCGGTTACGGAATAAAAAAGTTATAACAAAAACAAATACCGGCGACAATTTAGAGCACCGAATATTTAGAAGAACTCAATAAATAAATTTTAGCAAAATAAGTATATATGTAACATGGATGTCGCGTAATTCCGATTTCCGACTTCTTGTTTCCGGCGATTTTTTATGCTGTTTTTCGAAAAAATTGTTAAAATTTCGAAAATTTCGAGCGGCTGAATACGACCAATTTTTTTTTAAAGTTAAAGCTATTTTTAAATTTTGTCTAAAAGTAACTAAAAAAATTGCAGCTATATGTTAAAAATAATGGCGAATTAAAAAAATCCAAAAAATATTAGAAATTAACTCGTTTACAAATTACTAAAGTTGAAAAAAAGTCTCTGAATTTTTCAGTCATATTCAATTAAGTGGCACATTTTTCATTTAAAAATTTTTTAAAATTATTTTATTATTTGTTTCGATTTCCGACTTCCGATTTCCGGCGATGCGATTTTTTTGTATCGATTTCCGATTTCAGAAATTTTGAATTTCTTCCGATTTCCAAAATGTCAAATTTATTTTTCGCGCCATATGCACATATAATTATGTGTATTTTTATTTATAAAACAAATTGTTAAAATGTATCATTTTCAACAAACAACTAACACTTTCATTATTTAAATTGTCGTGGCTGAATTAAAATACAATTTTGGTGCACTTTAATTACGACTGAAAATTTTCACCTATTTCATCGTTTTTAAGAAAATTAAAAATAAATGATTTATTAATTTGAAAAAATCATTCTTTTTGCTTAAACAAAATTCGATTATTTATTAATTTTACTATTATGATTAGATTAATTGAAAATTGCATTGTAAATAGCAATCAAATAGTTAGACTTATGCCTTTCATTTAACTATGTGCAATTATATTCAAAATTTAATCTTATAATCCATACAAATTATCAATAATAAGTTAAAGTGTTTATCAAAATATAAATCTAAAATAATATTTAGGTATTTGTACTATATTATATTATGTATAAATGTACATATGTATAAAAACATATATTTGCTAAAAGTAAAATCAATTGCACATAATTATAGAATTTCAGAATTTGATTCTAAAAATTATTTAAATGTTAATTTTTAATCTTATCGTTCTAATTTTAGGAGGTTAAAATTGTCATTGAAAATAACTCAAAATGGATGAAATTAAATAAATTGCAAATTGTGCGAATATAAACATAATTGTAAATGTAGATTAATTTGATGGCATTAGAAACAAGCCGACCAGAAAAATAACATAAAAAATAAAAATAAAAAGTGCCAAGAAAGAAATAAATACTAAAAACAAATAGACAAATTATTGGAAAATAAAATGATAAAAAAAAGAGAAAACTGTACATTAAAAGAGAGTGTAACTCAAAAATTAAAAATAAAGCAACGTTAAAAACAACAATGAAAAATAAAAAGCAAAAAATATTAACAAATGGCATGACAAGATGACAAAAAATGTAAGTAATCTTCCGAAATTTGTTAATTTGGATGGCTGAAACAAACGAATAACCAAAATGCATGACATAATTAAATTAATTAAATAAATTAATTTCAAATAAAAGTGGGCATTTTCTGTAGTTGGAATGTATATTTAGATATTATCTATTCATTTTAATAGGTATATGATTTGTTTTGCTTCCGAATTTTTATAACTGTAAAAATATTTATTTTTTCGAATATTATGATCTAGCTGCAGGAATGCCACGCCAGCTTTCATTTGGTATAAATGAATTATTGCTTGCAAAAAAATATTTTTCATATAATATTGATGAACAGATTTCGGGATGTCACAATAATTTCAATTACGAGTGTGCTTTAAACACTGAAAATGTGATTGAACCGAATAAGATATCAACTTATACAGACATAAAACTACAGAATTGTAAAAAGTTTATAAAACTTTCAAATATGTCTGCATTAAATGCATTAAATGAAGGCGAGAAAAACAATTATAGTATAAATGATAATCTAATAAATGATAAAATGGTAAGACAACTATTTATTTTCAATCACTAAATAGTAATATATTTAATATTTGTGTTATATATATTTTTATATATTGTTGAAGAAATGATTAATTCTAGTAATCATTTTTAAAGGAAGAATCGGACGAGAATTTGGAATCCCATCAAGATGACTCAAATAATCATCGTCATCCAACCACTGAAAATAAGCCTTTAGCAACTTCAGAACATTTGATGTCAAAATCATTTTATTTTAAACCGACAAACAAGGATACAGATATACTATTTGTGTCACCTACAACAATTTCGAAATCACAAACCTCTTCTATAAGTGAAAATGTCATTAATTTTCGTTGTTTATTAGGTGCAATGTTTAATGGTATTCAACGTATACCTTCTGAAAAGCGAATAGGTCATTCATATCAAAGTAGGTTACCTGCACGTCATAAAAAGCTCAGAACGTCATTCACAAAGACACAAGTAATCTAAAAAAAGTATATACACACAAGGTGTTAGAAAATAATAAACATATTTAAGGAATTATTTTTTGCAAAAAAAAGTCAAAAACAAAATAAATCAAATTATATCTAAAAAATAAATTTTATAAATTTAATAGCAAATAAATGATAAGCATAAAATTTAATTTGATATGTTTGTTATCAAAACAAGCATATGTTTGTTTAAATAAATTTGTATATTAACAAAAAATGTTAACTTATTGTTTTCATTAGAATTTTTAGCGTTTTTTTTTATTTTTTATAAAAGCTTAAAGACTTTTTATGCCCTTTAATAATAATGATGTTATCTTATAAAGGCTACCAAAAATGTACTAGAATATAAGTAAAATAAATATAATACTTAAAAATTTTGCAGTCAACAAATTTATTATTACAGGTTGCATTTCTGGAAGCGCGTTTCATAAATCAAAAATATTTAGCGTCAGCAGAACGATCACAATTGGCTACAGACCTAAATCTCAGCGATTCACAAGTCAAAACTTGGTTATTTTTTGACTATTGTTCTAATGTATTTGAAGTTGAATTTCCATAAAACATTAAACATTATCTTGTTTTTATTTTTAGGTTTCAAAATCGTCGGACAAAATGGAGGTAAAAATGTTTTTTTCTCAAATTAATGTTGTTTAAAAATCTATATAATTTTAATTTTGTTAGAAGGCAAGATGCCGAAGAGCGCGAGTGTGAAAATCGTGCGGCCGCAAAATTTTTGTCGTTTGCAACAAATTATGCTTCGCTTAACAATTGAAAAAAAATTAATGTTAATTATAATATTGTCAATACAGAACTATCTGTCAATAAATATCTATAAAAATCTGCTTTTATACAGACAATTATGTTAGCTAAAAAATAAGCTTTAGTCATTTTGTATTAGTCATTTTAAAAAACTTGTATGACATTTTAAAATTTTGACAATTTGTTGTATAATTCACAAAAAGATAACTTATAGTTATAATTTGAGAATATTTTTATATTTTTATAAAACAATTTGTTTACACAAGTATACAATTTTTAATAAAATTCTAAAATTCATATTTGAAAGTAAATTTGTTATACCCTAATTTCACGTGTATAAGGCCGGGTGTTTTGAGCCAAATTTAAATTCGCGCCAAAATTCTGTTGTATCGGATCGGTTGGGGTCCAAATTTTGTGCCCGCCTTTGTCTCGGTTTCATAAAAGTGGGCGCAAAATTTGGACTCGCTTGGATTTAATACAACAGAATGAACTCATCGGCGCCAATTTAAATTTTGCTCAAAACACCCGGCCTTATACACGCGAAATTAGGGTAATTGCCAAAGTAATTTTTTAATTTACCTGATTTTTAATAAAAATTATTTTTTAAAGTTTCAACATATTTATTATTGAGTAAAATAAAGCAAGATATCTAAAAAACTGGAATATGAAGTGTGAAAGCATTGTTAGCTTTAAAAACTATTTCTTCTACTTATAATTATTTCATTTTATAATTTCTTTTTATGCTTATTCCATTTTTTATCTTTGATTAAAGAAATAGCAAGTTTTAATTAAATAAAATTATTTTTCTCGTACGTTTTTAGTATGAATTGCTTAAATAATTACACATATAAATGAAATGAATTTTTTAAATAATTTTTAATTTTTTAAGATTTTAGTTTTTTATTGTTAAAAGTATTTAATTTACAAAAGTATTAATTATTTTATTATAGTAATTTTTATAAAAAAATCATTTTTACATAATTGATCACATGAATTGCTTGACAGTAATTATTATTTTTTGTGTGTATGCTATTCATTATGATATGACTCTAGAAAAGCATTCAAATTCTACTAAAGTAACGAACATAATAACTACATCTTCAATGGTTTGTTAAACATATTATTTTATGTATTTACAAATTATCAATTTACAAAATTATTTGAATTTTTAGGTCAATTCTTTACATACAAATGAGGAAAGTCAATTAAAAGTAATAAATTTACATGAAAAATCAATGGATTCCGGAAATATTACGAACAAATTATTAGAAAATTCAGTAAATGAAAATAATGCTACAAAATACTCATTTAATTCGTTGCAGTTGTTCGATAGAAAGAAAAATGAAGTTGATACCCAAACTATACTATTAATAGAATCGAAAACAAAAAATCTGCAACAAGAAATTAGTCTTAATAAAACGAATGTAAAGCTTAATAATACAGCTGCAACTGAAGATAAAGATAATAAAGATAACCATAAAAAATCACTAATTATGAAGAAAACGAATTTGAATACAAATACTAATAAAAATGTTACTGTAAATAATAAGCAAGAAAATATCAATCCAACAATTAAAAATGAAAATAAAGAAAAAGTGAAATTTGACAACGAACCAGAAAATTCCAAAAGAAAATGAAAACATTAAACGATCCAAAGTAAACTAATTACTCGTAAATGCCCAAAATGTCACTGTAAAAAAATAAAAGCAACAAGTTTGAGTGAGAAATGGCACCAAAAAAAGCAAAAAAAGCTTATGGAATACAAAGAGTCACTCAAAGCAAAATTAAATGCGGAGCTATGAGATGAATTAATCGCGGAGCTACGAGAAGCGGTTGAAAAATATAGGTAGGTTAAATTTCAAGCTTTAATTTTTATTATTTTTATTAGCTTTAAAAAAATGAAATTTTTTAAAATGTATACATCTATTAATAATATATATAATTTTAATAATTAAAAATAAACATTTTTAGTATTGGTGCTGCAATGAAGGAACATGAAAATCGCCGTTTGCAGTTAGAGCGCAAACTTCGACAACTACAAAATAACCACTTTAGCCTGGGCGCAAAAATTAACTTATTAACTTTTTATGCATTGTTTTAGCAGGCTGTAAATAAATAATGTATATGTATCTTTGAAAATTATTTTTTTATTATATTTTTTTATAAAAAACAAAATTAAAATATAAAAATTTAGAATAATGGCACCGTTTAACATTGAGCGGATTAACCTATTACTATTTCAATGTGACTGCATCATATTCTTTCAATTTTTCATGAAAATATTTTTTGATTTGATTTTCCGCATCTCGATAACTTTCACAATCAGGATTAAAAATATATTTAAAACGGAGGTTAAATGCTTTTTTTTCTTGGAACAATTTAAAATCAACAATTCTATAAAATAGAAATGAAAGCAGCACGAAAATGTTTTTTATTCTCTTTTAACTACAATATAAAAAATTGAATAATAATATATTTAAATATATTTAAAGTTCATATTCAGCCATTTTTAAACACTTTTATTTTAGAGTAACTTCATTTTCAACATCCACTTTGTGTTTATTGAAAACTGTAAGGTACAAATATTTTAATTTATTTTATACTATAAAATATTTTGTTTTATTATACATATTACATTATTTTTAAAAATTTAAATATTTTATTGCTAAATTCTTATAAAAGCCATTCATAAAAAATTGACGAATTAATGCAAATGAGGCTACAGAAACTAATAATTGGTTTATTAGTTGTGTTCACATATGCGGTAAGCATTTTTATAGATAAAAAAACAATTTAGCAAACAAATCTGTGTTATAAATGTAATTTTTAAAGAATGCGAATGAAGACAAAAACATAACAGCAAAGTCCACGAACCCTGGTGTGCAACGTGATTTTCCGCCAATGTTTGCTTTCCAAAGACAGGTTATATTTGAATGATTAATCTTTATTTTTTAAATAATCACTTTAAAATTTTAAAGATAATATTTTTTAAATTTTAATCTACAGCTTGGATACGGTTCTCCATATAGTAATGGATATGGTGGGATGGCCGGAATGCTCGGAGATAATGGTAGCAGTAGTTTTAACTTTCGCAAACTTATAAAACAAATATATTCATTTAGTTAATTTTGACTTTCAATGTAAATGCCAAGCCCGTTCAAGTCTATTAAAAAATATGCAAACTCCTCTGGATGCCAATCAAGCAGCACAACAACAAATCCAACAACTTCAAGAACAAATACAACGTCTTCAGCAACAACTACAAAGATCGACTTCAGGAAAATCGTCTTTTGAACAGTTTGGTATGTACCTTTATATACGTGACCCAAATTATCGCCGGAATTTGTTTTTGTTATAACTTTTTATTATGCAACCGATTTTCAAAATTTTTTTGCATTCCATTCCTAAGGCTTTACCATTTTGTTTGATATCAAAATTGTCGATATTGGTTTCGAATTACGAATTTACTAACATTTAAACTTTTTTACCAATTTTTCCAAATGTCAAAAATGTGTAAAATTGACGCTAAATTGAATTGATTTTTTACTAATTTTTTATTTAATAACTTAAATAATGTCTTCTAAAACGAATTTTACCTCGATTTTCAACTAAAAAATCAAAATAGTTCAAAATAGATTTAATGCTTAGGATGAGTTAATCTTTAAGCCACCTACTCTAATGAAGATGTCTTGTTTTTTGAAAAAATGGAAAAAATATTTAAATGATTAGCAAATTCGTAAATCGAAACCAATATAGACAAGTTTGGTCTCAAATGGTAAAGTCTTGGGAATGGAATGCAAAAAAAAATTACAATTTGACTAAAAAGTAAAAATGTCATAACAAAAACAATTCCCTGCGCTACCCTGTACTTAATATCACGTTGTGTAAAAAACATTTATGATATAGCACAAATGCTTTCGCAAGCCGATGGATTGGAATGTAATTGCTCGGGTTCATCAATGCCAAATAGTATGCCATATGGACGCGGTAGCGGAGGCCCAGGTGGATTTTCACCTTATGGAATGAGTGGATCATATGGCGGAGGAAATTTTAATTCTGGACAATATTTTCCGCCGACGGGTGCATTCGGGTATAGTCCGATGCAAGGTGTTGGTATTAGGGCTATATAAAAACAAAATAGCTTTAAATTGAGTAAAATTTTTGTCTTATAATTCTTTTTCAAATTAATACTCATTTTAAATTGCAAGAATACAAGAATCTTTAAAAAATTTACTTTATTTGCAGGAGGTAAAATTTTTTTATTTTTTTAAGATAAATTCTATGTCTCTTATTTTTTATATATAATGAAAATTAAAAAGTAAATGCTTGGAAAAAAAATTAGGTAATTCAAAAGTTCGAAAAATTAAAAATAACAAGCGTTTCTCATCCTGCAAATAAACGAAATTCACTTTCACAAATTATTTATTTTTTATACGCAAACAAGTATCGTTTAAGCATAATTTGACGCCACATTTTTGTTTTTTCACTTTGCTTTATCAAAATTATTTTAATATTAATAAATGTTTAATTTTTTTATAGATTGTGAAATATTAATTATAATAAACATGAAGGCAAACCATATATTTAGCTGAATAAATTTTAAATTTTATTAATAAATTTTATTTTTTATTTTTTATATACGGTTTATGTTTGCGAATACAATAGATTATTTTTTGTTAAAACCCACAAATATGAAAAATATTGAAAAATTAATTTAGTTTTAATTTTTAAAAAAAGTTCGTACAAAAATATTTTATTGTATAGAATCGTAATTGAAAAATACGATTATTTTTGATTTTAGAATACACTTTTCATTTTTCATTCCCTACGAATCTTTTATTTTCTATAGTTTGTTTTCACACAAATCTGTCAATTGAGTCGTTCTCATTTTTAAAATATGTATATTAACTTTTTCTCATCTAATTAAAAAATATATCGTAAATTATTTTCGCAGATTATCAGCATCATAACATGCTGATAATTTAATGAAACTAAAAAATTATCAAGTATTACCAGCATTTATTTTTAACTCGGAAAATATTACAATAATCATATTATAATACTATCAAATTAAACTCCTTTTTTCAATTTGGCTTGAGATATTTTTTATACTTTAGAAATTCGGCAATTAGAAATTAAAATCAATTAGATTTGTATTTATATATACATGCAGAATATATTTAGATTAAAGTATAAATATTTTTAAAAACATGTTTTATTATTTTATTTAGTATGTAAAATTATATTATTTAATGAGTAAAATTACTAGCAATAGTTTGTCAATGGAGCCAATTTTGCAAAAAAATTAATTACTTTTTTAAATGATAATTAATTAAAAATAAAGGAAATTCAAAATTGAAAAATATTGAAAAATAAATTATTTTTAACTATAAAAAACTTATTGTATTAGGTTGGTCAAAAAGTTTTGACACACCTGTGTTTACACGTCAATAAAATTTTTTTATTATCATTGTTATGTATGATGAATATATGGTTTGAAAGCCCGTTTTCTTGCAAACATTTTGGTATATGAAAGTTCGGTTTAGTTTAATTTATTGTAAAGTTATAGGTTTTCAAAGGAAGCTCATTATGTCAAAAAATCGTCAAAAAATCCGCATGCACATGTTTTACGAGTTCAAGCAGGGACACAATGCAGCCGAGGCAGCACGGAACATTTGCGCTACATTGGGCAGGAAAACAACTACATATATCACATGTCACCGCTGGTTTGCGAAATTTCGTTCTGGCAATACACATCGAAAAGACAAGGCACGTTCCGGACGACTCTCGACCATTGATAAACAGGCACTGCTCCGCTCCATCGAATTCCATTCAACACAAACCACGCCTAAATTGGCCGTCGACTTTCACTCTTCAAAAAATACCATCGCTCATCATCTCTACAAATTAAGCAAAAATAGCAGACGCGATCAAACAGTCCACACGAGCTCAACGAAAGGCAAAAAATTCGGCCAATTTTCAACTGCAATTGGCTGCTGCATAAATTTGCCATAGAGGATTGGATCGAATCGTCACCTTCGATGAGAAGTGGGTCTTATACGACGAGCGAAAAGCCAAACTCCAGTGGCTCAGCTCACGTCAGTGCGAGCCCCTCAAATCGATCCACACCAAAAGAAGGTGTATTTAGTACCAAAAATTGCCTTACTCCCTCCTTTGAAATTTTTTTTAAGGGGGGCTTAACCATTTAATGGTCGATGCAAATGCAATGCCGAGATGTGCTCTTTGCGAGCAAGAAAGATAAGAGAGAAATGCGTAGGAACAGGAAAAGCGCTTCAAGAATTTCACGTCGCAGAAAAATTTTGTTGAAAACTGCGTTGCGTTTTGTTGTTTCGTTGAAATAAAATGTGGAAAAATATTATATTGAAAAAAATATCTTTGCGAGGTCTATTCCACCAAAATAACCAAAAATTCGAGTTTTTCAAATAAAAACAAATCTGGAAAAGTGTTTTTGAAAAAAAAAATTTCAAAAAATTTTTCGAAAATTCGGCCAAAAATAGGTTTTAAATATAAATAAATTTCATTAAAAGAAGTATTCTTTAAAAAACTTTCCTTAAAATAATTTATGTATCATACATTGCGTCAAAAAAGTGACTTTCAAAAAAATCTGTTAAATTTTAATATTGTGGTAAATAATATTTGTTGCATTTTAAATCAAAAATTTTTATATTTTATTCAGATCAAATGTAAAAAAAAACTCAAACGACATTTTGTCATTTTTACAATTAGTTTCACAGGGTGGCACAAATTTGTTTATCTTTTAGCCAAATTGTAAAAAAATTGCATCCGATTCCTAAGGTTATAGCATTTATTTGACACCTGGTTAGAAGATATAAATTTGCTAAACATTTAAACTTTTTCGTCTGAAGGTCAAAAATATGTAAAATTGACATTAAATTGACGCAATTTTTGAATTGATTTTCGGTAATTATTTTATTTAATAGTTTAAATAAGAACGAATATTATCTCCATTTTCAATTAAAATGTCGAAATAGTTCAAAATAGGTTTAGTTCTTAGGATGAGCTGATCCTTAAGCTAATAAAAATGTCTTGTTTTTTGAAAGTGGTAAAAAAGTTTAAATAATTGGTAAATTTCGAATCGAAATCGACAAGTTTGGTTTCAAACAAAATGATAAAACTTTAGGAATCGAATGCAAAAAGAATTTTACAATTTGGTCAAAAAGTAAAAAAGTTATAACAAAAACAAATCCTAATTTGCGCCACCCTGTATATATATATATATGTTACGGCCAATACTAGAAATCGGCCATTTCTAGAAATGGCCGGCCAAAACTAGAAATGGCCGGCCAAAATAATTATGGCCGGCCAAAACTAAAACTGTAATAATAAATGACTGTAATAATAAATGATTGTGAATTAGCGTATTAGCGAAAAATAGACAGCAAATCATTTATTATTACAGTTTTCATTGTTACAGTTTATTATTACAGTTATTATTACAGTTTTTTGTCTTTGAAAAGATTTTTTTTTTATATCATAATTATTTTGGCCGGCCATTTCTAGTTTTGGCCGGCCATTTCTAGAAATGGCCGATTTCTAGTATTGGCCGCAACATATATATATATATATATATATATATATATATATATATATATATATATATATATATATATATATATATATATATATATATATATATATATATATATATATATATATATATATATATATATATATATATATATATATATATATATATATATATATATATATATATATATATATATATATATATATATATATATATATATATATATATATATATATATATATATATATATATATATATATATATATATATATATATATATATATATATATATATATATATATATATATATATATATATATATATATATATATATATATATATATATATATATATATATATATATATATATATATATGTTACGGCCAATACTAGAAATCGGCCATTTCTAGAAATGGCCGGCCAAAACTAGAAATGGCCGGCATCGCGGCCATTTCTAGAAATGGCCGGCCAAAACTAGAAATGGCCGGCCAAAACTAGAAATGGCCGGCCAAAACTAGAAATGGCCGGCCAAAATAATTATGGCCGGCCAAAACTGAAACTGTAATAATAAATGACTGTAATAATAAATGATTGTGAATTAGCGTATTAGCGAAAAATAGACAGCAAATCATTTATTTATTACAGTTTTCATTGTTACAGTTTATTATTACAGTTATTATTACAGTTTTTTGTCTTTGAAAAGATTTTTTTTTATATCATAATTATTTTGGCCGGCCATTTCTAGTTTTGGCCGGCCATTTCTAGAAATGGCCGATTTCTAGTATTGGCCGCAACATATATATATATATATATATATATATATATATATATATATATATATATATATATATATATATATATATATATATATATATATATATATATATATATATATATATATATATATATATATATATATATATATATATATATATATATATATATATATATATATATATATATATATATATATATATATATATATATATATATATATATATATATATATATATATATATATATATATATATATATATATATATATATATATATATATATATATATATATATATATATATATATATATATATATATATATATATATATATATATATATATATATATATATATATATATATATATATATATATATATATATATATATATCCAAATTTAAGAAACGGCCATAATTTTTAGGACTATTCGTAATCGAATCAAAAATTTTTATCTTTAGTTCAATTTTTATCCAATTTTTTGTTAACTTTTTGTTAAATTTTAATTAATTAAACTCTGTTTTAATGCACAAATTAAGAGGTTTCGCTCTTCTGTTTTTAATTTATTTTATACCATTGCATATATTTTTATACGACATTTTTACAATAACAAAAATTTGTTAAAATTTAATTTTGAATAATGTCTGTTTAAAATAAATGTCATACTATTTACAAAAACATTTAACCGTTTTAAAATCTTTAGAACAATTTAAAGTTAACTAAAAAATATTTATATCATATGTATAAAATGAAAAAAATTAAATTTTATTTTTTTATATTTTGTTCTAGAAAACTTTTAAAAGTTATTCACAAATAAATAAATTTTGTCTATGAAAATTGATCCAAAAATATCTATGGCATTACATAAAGTAGTGGACAAAATAAATGCGACCTTCTTTGGAAACATGGTTTCTTGTATTTTTCTCGGTGTAAACAAAAGATATAAACTTCTAATAAACTATTTTGAAGCATTATTCGTCCCCTCTCAGATTAAAAAAGTTTTCTCCGATTCGTTTATTTAAAAACTTTTGGCACCCAATCAACGGAGAGCATATATATCAAAAATGAAAGAGATTTTTTTATAATTAATTATTTTATTGCAACATTCAACCAAAACAGCAACAATAACAACAATAAAACAATGTTTAACAAAAACCGCACTTAATATTTGTTGGGGCATCACCAGCATCGATAACGGCCTTGCAACCAAAACA
The DNA here is from genome assembly GCA_024678965.1 of Bradynema listronoti. NCBI lineage: Eukaryota > Metazoa > Nematoda > Chromadorea > Rhabditida > Allantonematidae > Bradynema > Bradynema listronoti. The sequence goes on along the minus strand of JANLNO010000001.1, from coordinate 466,243 downwards.
GCAACAATAACAACAATAAAACAATGTTTAACAAAAACGGCACTTAATATTTGTTGGGGCATCACCAGCATCGATAACGGCCTTGAACGGCGAGACATCGAACGGACCAAATTTTTCAATAAGTTTTTAAGCAAATTGGACCATTTTTGATGAATAGCCTCAAAGACAGAAAATTTTGCGGTTTGTGAAATTTTCTGGCCGTAAGTTTCCTCTCAACCTCTCTCATAAATGTTCTATGGGATTGATGCCGGAAGATTGAGCTGGCCACTCCAAAAGCTGGACTCAATGAGTCGCAAATCTATTCATGACACTTTTTGCCTCGTGTTTTGGGTCATAGTTTTGTTGGTACACCCTTTCTGTTGGCATATTTTCACCGGCATGATCTCCTCCATTATTTCACGATATTGGATTTAGTCCATCTTACCCTCAACGCGATGCAACGAGCCTAACGACGCCAGACTGAAACAACCTCAGATCATCACATTTCTCCCGCCATACCCACATGCTATGATCGAACGAATCGAAGTTTAATATGATGGTATTGATATGTTCGCCGTCCGTCAACTCCCAATTTAACCCTCGTTACACGGTGATCTTAGAAGCTATTTATCAGAAATGGCCTAATTTGCCTAAAAACTTATTGAAAAATTTGGTCCGTTCGATGCCTCGCCGTTGCAAGACCGCTATCGATGCTGATGGCGCCCCAACAAATATTAAGTGCCGTTTTTGTTAAACATTGTTTTATTGTTGTTATTGTTGCTGTTTTGGTTGAACTTTTCAATAAATTATAATTAATTATAAAATAGTCTCTTTTATTTTGACCGCCAAAATTTTGATGTGCTCTCCGTTGATTGGGTGCCAAAAATTTTTGGATAAACGAATCGGGGCAAACTTTTTAATCTGAGAGAGGACGAATAATGCTATAAAATAGTTTATTAGAAGTTTATATCTTTTGTTTGCTCCGAGAAAAATACAAGAAACCATATTTCCAAAAAAGCACTCCTTCTTTTGTCTACTACTGTACATAAATATTAAATTATTTTTTTCAAAATTGATAAGTGAAGAAAGAATTTTTGTTTTCAACTTTTTTTGTGTTTATTTTTTATTATCTTTGTAGTCATTTTTATTTTTGTTTTTTTGATTATCTACATATTTGTTGTTTTTACTATTAGTTGTTTTTTTTTTGATGTCAATGTCTTGGTCATTATTCAGAATTCAACAATATGTTTCATTGTTATCAATTTACTGCCAAATTTCAATAATTTGAATATTATTTAATTAATTTTCTATTTTTTTTTTGTTTTTATTTGTTTTTCAATAAAAAAGTGTTTGTTTTCGATTTATTTTTACAAAAAAGTACAAATAAAGGTATAAATAACATATAAGGTAAATCCAAGTTCAGACAATTAATATGCTAGAATTACAAAATGATAAACACATGTTTATTACCTTAAGATATCTACTCACGACTTTATAATTTTTTAATTTGAAATAAAAGTTATATAAATTTTTATTCTTCAGCATTTATTTATTATGAAGTTATTTTGATACTGATACTGATATCACGTGCTAGACATTTATCAATTTATCAATTATGCGTTCGCGCAAATACTGATGCTTAACACCTAAAAGTACAATTTATTAAAAAACAACAGTTTATTTTTGTTTTTTAATGAAATCAACTTTTTTTATTACCCTAATTTCGCGTGTATAAGGCCGATTTAAATTCGCGCTAATGAGTTCATTTCATTGTATCGGATTCGTTGGGGTCCAAATTTTGTGCCCGCCTTTGTCTCGGTTTCATAAAAGTGGGCACAAAATTTGGACTTGCTTGGATTCAATACAACAGAATAAACTCATTGGCGCCAATTTAAATTTGGCTCAAAACACCCGGCCTTATACACGCGAAATTAGGGGAATTTTATTTAATTCAACCACACATGAATATTAAATATATTAAATGTGAATATTAAGTATATGTATGTACAAATATGTATAACCAAAAAATTGATAACTTTTAAATTTCTTATCTATTATTGTGTCTAATGTACAATTATTATTAACTTTTTTTTCAATATTTTGATCCTTGTCTAATCATACAAAATTTATTTTTAGGCAAAAAATATAATTTAAGAAATTTTAAGTTTTAATAATTTTGCCTATATACTGCCAAATTGATCAAACCAAAATGTCTAACTCCGTTACTATTGAAACACCAACGAATCCGATGTTTAGTTCCTATGGTGATATAATTTCGGAAACGAGTAAAAAAAAGTTGCCATCTTTTCACCTGACAAATCGCAATACAGTATTGATTCCTACGGATCGACAACATGTTGCTTTAAAACAAGAAACTACTTCAAAGCAGCAATCATTCGCATCAAAAAATGAACCTAATAAAAATGAGAAATTAATTAGAAAAATGCACGAAGAATCTGGTGATGAAGCATCATATTGTATAACAAATGGCAATGTACGTTTTGGACTAGCCAGTGACGAAAAACTATTTAGTATTAATGAGCCATTGGAAGCTCAATCGCAAGATCAACTTTCGTCGGGTATCAAGTAAATATTTTTTAGTTTAAATAGATGTTTATATTTCTTTTATTACCTATTTTGGAATTGTAAGAGGGATATTTGTCGTTGGTTTAGTTAATTTGATGTTTCTTGTCCTGAGAAGTTTTCATTTTGCTTTTTATGATTTTTTTCTTATTTCTATTAAGTATAAAATTAATTTAAAAAATTTCTGAGCGACTGAATATGTAAAAAGTTGCTCAAAACAATTATTTTATTTTAGTAAAATAAAAAAAAATTTATAAATGCTTATATGTAAATTACTACAATATTTAGTTCCCGCAATTATGATGACGTGGTAAATATTGCCAAAACAGTACGCCGACTTGCACATCTTATTCAAACTCCAGAACTTGGTATTATTTGTGGTTCCGGACTCGGGTCCATGGCTGATTTATTAAGTGATACCAGACAAGTTCCATTTTCCTCTATCCCGGGTTTTCCGCGTCCCAGCGGTATATTTTTCAATCAATATTAATCTCAACTAAAATTTAATATATTTTATAATATTTTATAAAATTATAAATATTGAAAATAATTTTAGTTGTTGGTCATAAAGGTAATCTCATTTTTGGATGGCTAAATGGGACCTATGTTATGTGCATGCAAGGTCGATTTCATCCTTATGAACACGGAATGGATCTGGCATTTGTATGTATAAATTATAACTTCAATCATTAATACCAAATTATTTTAAGAAAATTTGTTTCAGTGCAGTATGCCTGTAAGAGTAATGCATATGCTAGGCGTCCAAACACTTTTTGTATCAAATGCTGCTGGTGGAGTGAATTCCAAATACAGGCATGGTGATATTATGATTATTAAAGATCACATCTCTATGCCAGCATTAGTGGGTTTTGGTCCATTGGTTGGATTAAATGATCCAAGTTTTGGACCGCGTTTTGTTTCCTTGCACGATGCATATGACAAACAAATAAGGTAAGCTGATTTTAATATAAAGTATTTTTATAAATGTTATTTTAATATTTATGCAACTTTTTAGAACGATAGCTTTATCTATTTCAAATACGTTAGGTGTACCGGTACGTGAAGGAGTTTATCTAATGAATGGAGGACCGCAATATGAAACACCAGCTGAAATTGCATTTCTGAAACTAGTTGGCGCTGATGCTGTGGGTAAGATATTTTTTAAAGAAACTCCGTACTTAGTGCATTAAATTAGTGCATTAAATAAATTAAATAAATTATGTTTAGGTATGTCGACGTGTCATGAAGTAATTGTTGCACGTCAATGCGGCATGCGAGTCTTTGGATTCTCATTAATAACTAATATGTAAGTCGATTTAAAAAATGTATTCAGTATGTATGTAAATTTTATGTTTAATTTTAGATGTAGCACTAATGTTGATTCTGCAGTGGAAGTGTCTCATGAAGAAGTAATTCAAACAGGTTGCGAAGCTAGTGAACGTGCATGTAAATTCGTGAGCGCGTTAGTTGCAAAATTGAGTAGTAGGAATTTGAATGCAATACGAGTACCACATGTTGATTCTTATGTTTTACATGACGAGGCAGATAACTCTCAAACAGAAAAAGCATAAATACCTTCAATTTACAAAATATGTAAAATATTTTTTTATATATGTACAGTACGTTCTAAAGTGATATATTCACATAAAATTTTTTCTATAGTTTTTGCATGGAATATCGCTTCGAGTTAATTTTTTACTAATGTGTACCAGGGATTATTTCTAATATGTCTATCAAAATTCAAGTCTTTATGCCTTTTCTTAACAGTTTTACAATAGTTATACTGAAATTTTCACATTTTGATGCATTTCAAAATGATAAATCCATTTTAATAAAACAGTATATCAATTGTATATATCATATTTTTATTAAAATGTAATAATTAAGCCCAAAATAATTTAAGTTATAAAAATAATTTTAGCATTTGTATATTCTGATCCAAATATAATTTTTGTCAGAAAAATGAATGGTGCCTTCTTAAAGAATACAAAATTTTGCATAATATATTGTAAAATTAGAAAAATTGGCCACAAAACTTTTTAGAAACACATCTTACAAAAGCAGTGTCACCAAAAAAGATGTTTTTTACATTAAAACATTTTCAGGTTTCATAAATTTAACGTTATGTTCTAAAAATATTATGAAGTCAATTTGTTTAATTTCACAATATATAATGCAAAATTTCGTGCTCTTTCAGATGGCACTATCAATTTTTTTGAAGGATCCATATTCGAATCGGAAATCGATGTTTTCTTGATTATGGTAGATTTTACATTAAAAATCGAAAAAAATTGATTCCTGATCCGGATATGCATTGTGCAGAAAAACTAATAGTGCCATCCTAAACTGCACAAAATTCTGCATAATATATTGTAAAATTAGAAAAATCGGTGGTATGACTTATAAAAGACAGAAGATTTAATTTTACGATCAAAAAAGTCAATTTTAAAAGGCTTTTTTGATACTTTTTTGATGTCATGGCTTTTGGACCATTTTTATTTCCCGAAAATAAATTTATTTAATTCCACAATATATTATGCAGAATTTGTGCTCCTTAAGATGGCAGATAAACACGACAAATTATAAATGTTTATAAATATTAAATTATACCACCAAGTCAGCGTGCAGTACCATTCATTTTTTTTTTGAAAAATTCATATTCGGATCATAATTTAATCTTTTTCCGATTAAGGTCGATTTTTAATGTAAAATCGACTTTTCAAGCGCGGCTTATACGAATGTTACAATTGTTTTTATAACTTAAATTTTTTGGTCATAATTATTATTTTTTTGGTCATAATTATTATTTTTTATTAAATTTCATATATACAGTTTTATTAAAGTGAACCTATCATTTTGGAATGCATTAAAATGTGAAAATTTCAGTATAACTGTTAAGAAGAGGCGTAAAGACATATTAGAAATTACTGGTACATACTAGTAAAAATTGGCTCGAAGCGATGTTCTATGCAAAAACTATACAATAAATTTTATATGAACCTATCATTTTGGAACGCACTGTATCATTGGTGAATAAGTAGAAGATTGTTCCTTCTTCCATTCTCATCCCACCGCAACAAAAGAGGAGGATCCCGCGCGGCTTGAAGCGAGAATTTTTATTTTGCATTTTGCAATTCTTGCTCGGATTGAAGGTCCAAACCAAATTTTTTTTCTAGAAAAATTTCTGAATTTTTTACAAAATATGCAAAATTTCAAAAAAAGTATCGGACATCCCAAAAATTTGGATGATCCCTTTGAAATTGTATAATATATGTATGTATGTATTTCAAATATTTTAGTTTTTATCTTCTTTTTTGTCTTAAAAACTTACCTATTGAAAGTGCAATACAGAACTATTGTACAGAGCGTTTTTCTAATTCTTTTTACATGATTTTTAATTTTCTATGTTTCTATTTTTATTTTAATTCATTATACCTGCAAAATAAGTTCATAGAAGAAATGTTTTTTAAATTAAATATTAATTATAGATAATTGTAAAAGAAAGTAAGTGAAACAAAAAATTATAATTTTATTATTCATCCACACTTATCTTTAATGTACTAATAAATGTTTTTAAAAAACTCATATGTATACACATAAAACTTTTATCGCACCATGCATGTATAAATAAAATAACTGCATCATAAATTGTTTTTTTTAAATATAACATGGCAAAATTTCGAAATGTAAAACTTATGAAAATCGAATTTAAATCCGGGATAGTATCAGCAATGAAAAGCGTCCACTTACTTACTTATCTTTGGCAATGTATGATGTTTTCTTTCTCCGAGAAAATATTAACATTTAATATTTATTTTGTTATTTGTACTTAGATTTCTTGAGTTATTCCTGCTTAAATTCGTACTATGCAAAAAATAACAATACATCCAACAAGGATGAGTCCGAAACTTCGATGTTGTCCCAATCTACAAACAATGTGCAACACAATTTATACAGAGATTTTGTGCTAAAAATGCTACGCTATAAAAATGAACAACATTCTAAAAAGTCTGTCATTTTTGTAGCAATTAAAAACATTGAAGATAAAAAATATTTTGTTGATAAAAATAAAGAATTATTTGAGAATCTTCAGTTAGTGATTACAATTAGTGATCTACCATTTTTTCGATACTATGATTAATTATTATAATATATGTATATGCCATAGTAAAGAACTATGTTTTTACTATCTAATTTAGTTTTTCTTTTTCATATATCGATAAATTCCTATTTACACAATTGGAATATTTGTTAAAAACTATGCCAAATCAATTTTTTTGTGAGTTTAACTTAGTTTTTTATATTTTTTATCCGATAAAAGTAGAAAAAATTTTGCGAAAAGTTTTGCTGACATTTTATCAATTTGCGCTTTAATGGTTCTATTTAGCAAATTCGAGATTGATTATTTATATTTAGACTTTGTTAAGATCTTCAAAAATTTCACTAACATAATGCTTTCCCACCAATATTTTGTCAATTCATTTTAAATATATTATATTTTTATGTTTAACTTTATCATTATACTTACAATTAATAATAAAAACTATTTATAGCTTGATAATAATATTTATATGTATTTATATATAAAAAAGAATAATAAAGAAAAAATAAATATAATTGCTATTTTATAATTTGAAAAAACTGTCATTAGTAAAAATTATGATCATAAGGATTATAAGGGATTTTATAAAAAAAATTAAATTTGCGGCACCTCTTGGATAAGCCGCAATAAGAATAAAAGCTTTATATCTCAAATAATAATCGCTTTAATAATATCAATTTTTACGTTGTTTGATAATATTTTCAATTATTAAAAAAACAATTATTTATTTAACAATTTTAATTTGTACAACTATGAAAAATAAACAATAAACAATTTTTTTACAATAGCGTTTCATTATCATTGGTTTTTTTTATACAACAATTATTGCGCAAATTTTGAGAAGTTAAACTTTTGCCGTTGAAGTCATTATTTTCTTCGCTGTTATATCATTTAGAAATAATTCATTCGTTTTAATATTGCTGGATAATAAAACATTAGTTTCCATATTAAATATTTTCGATTTTTTAGTATTTTCTGTGGTTGTGATCTATTTTTTATTGTTTTGTTGAGCCTCTTCACATTTAAATAAGACAGGCGTCGTTGGTAATGATGCAGATATAATATTAAAAGAATTTGATAATAAGATAGTAAGATTTTTTTGAGTTTCATTATTACTACTTAATGCCGACGGCTTATAAAGAAACTTTTCACTATTTTTTGCACTCGTTTCTTTTGGATCTACACTTCTACTTCGTCCTTCATTATTTTTACAATCATTTTTTTCATTATTGAGTATTAATGCTGAAGATTGACCATTTTCACTTAGCTCGATTCCATTAACTTTACATAATGTATGTGAAAGACATGGTGTTGCATTAACATAACTAGGCACGATCATAGATGCGATCCTGCTATTGGCTGTCTGTGACTGTCGTTGAAATCGTATTCGAGCAGCTATTGATTCCAGCTTACCATTATTAAAATCAACAAGGTCCAATCCTTCCTCCTTAATAGCATCTTCAAAGAAATCTTCTTCGTCTTTCATCAAATCCATCGCTGTGTAATCTTTTGGTTCGGTAGTATTAACAGCTGCTGCAACAAGTGCTGCACAGTTTGGCATTACTGCTGCCAGGTCTATTTTGTCAGTTTCATCATTCGTGTTATTATGCGAATTGTCATCAGTTATCTAATAAAAGTATAAAGTTCTTCTTATTATTATTATTAAAACAAGAAATACATGTCTCCATTTTATATGGCAAAACAAAAATCAAATTTTTTGAATTTATTAGAAATAACAGTTTCTCAACACAACCTAAAACATATATCTTACTATTAAATAGTAAGATATATTAAAATTTAGACAATTGAAAAATGAAAAATTACCTTTGTATAAATTATGTCGGCGACTGTATAGGAGTTGTAACGAGTTACCGGCTTGCCCGAGTTACAATCAAGAAAACATTTAAGAAACGTAAATACTTCTTGGCGTAATGTTGGTTGACATATGAGATAAATAGGCGGCCGAAGTGCACTTGCAATATTTGTTAAAAGCGACGCCAAATCAAGAGCTATTGCATATGCTCTACAAAATTTGTAAATTCATACATTACTATTTCTAATTTCGCGTGTATAACGCGTGACTGTTCGAAAAATTTTTGAACTTTTAATTGGGCTTCATTGCGTTATATCTTTTCATTTTCGCTTCATATGTTAATCCCATTTTAAGGAAAATATTCCCTTTTGTTTATAACCAATACATAATAACAGAATGAAGAACAATCAAAAATTAAAAAACGGCCGCGCGTTATATAGTTATACATGCGAAATTAGGGCATATGAAATGTAGTATAAGTACGTCGCAACTCCGATTCGAAATTTTGTACATTTTTTTTCGGAAATATCGGAAATTTTAACAATTGAAAAAATATTGATTTTTAAAAGAAATTTTCGATTTTCGATGTTTTCCGGTTTTAGGCTTTTTTCTTACAATTTCCGATTTCAGAAATTTAAAATTCATTTCCGTTGCATCTCTGGTACATACATGTAAGGAAAATAAAACATACTGTACTAAATCGGTAATGAGTAAAGTATTGTCAATATGTTCCCAAGTTGTCAACACTACATTAATAACATTAGAAATTAAATATGTGCATACAACGAGCACCGTTGTTCTTGTTGCACTCCTGGCTACTTTCTATAACTTTATATTTCTTTATTAAGGAATGATAAATTTGTTTCAATATTAACTTAATAATAAATTTTAAACCTTTCGCTTAAATTGCTTCGAATTTGCATTTGGAAATGAAAGGCTTTGCCTTTCAGCTCGCGTCAATGCTCGTATAATACGCATGTTGAGTGCAAGAAGAGCAAAGAATGGAAAGAATACGGTCACTATATTTCGATACCAGAATCTCCACACCTTAAGATTTTAGCAAAAATAATTATAATTATCTACTAAAAAATTGAATTTTCTTATTATTTTCAATATTTATTTATTCAAAAATGATTTGTAACGGTATGATAAGAAGTTCCATATACGAATTCAGCAAATTGTAATTGATATTCGGTCATTGTTCCGGCACATTCTTCCACATAGGATATCTGAAAATTTATTTTTTGACCAAATGTGTAACAATGTATGTTTGACTAGTAATATAGTAATGTATTGATATTCTTTATACTTTTTATTTCTTTTTAATAATTAAGTAACCTTAAACTCGATGCAAATTGTTCCTTTGCTTATAATTCCAAGTAAAATTGCGCAAAGAATAATCAGCTTACGCTTATGTTGAACAAATCGTACCCATGACGATTTAAGAGTAAGGCAGTAGCGCTCAAATGTTGCTGCAAGAATGAGAAAGCATGAAGAAGAAATTCCGCAATGTGACACTGTTAGAATAGGTACCATATAATGAAACCTTAAATTTTAATATTATTTAAATGCTATATGATTATTGTTATATACATACATATAAAAATTTTATTTATTTTATAAAAAATTATATTCACATATAAAAGTATTATGTTACAATTTACAAATTTTATTTTTGTTATTTTTATTTGGTTATTTTTAAGTCAAACCTCGGTTTAACGACACCTCGCTTTAACGTCACCCTCGGTATAACGACACCTAGGTCCGGTCCCGGAGGGTGTCGTTATATCGAGGTTTGACTGTATTAGCGTTTTTTTACAAATTTTTTTTTTCTTGAAAATTAAAAGCACTGAAAAACATGCCATATCCTCACTAATGCCGGAGATTGCAAATAATCAGATAAAACGTTTATCGACCTAAAACTAAGTAATTTCTTTGAGTTTGAATAATTATTAGATAGATAATATCCATCGTATTATATCGTATTAAAAACTGTATCGTATTAAAAACTATATCATATTAAAAACTGTATCAAAAGAAAGGCTCACATAAGTAATACGTATGCACCGCTTACAAAAAAATCAAAAAATGTTAGAAACATCATGTACATGTTATAAGTGGTACGATGATGTTTTCTAAAATATGTTTTTTTAATAAAATTATTACAATTTTTATGTAATTTTTTGTTATAAATTGTTAAAATAATTTCTACCTCGTAGAAAATAAGTAAAAGAAAAAGCCGTTTTCGATTATGCTAATTAATGATACACCCGTTCCAAATACTGTCACAATCCAGAATCGTACGTCAGTAAGCGGTGGTTGCTCAAAGACACATGAAATTACCATTGATGCTGTACTTTCAACAAAAACTGATGTTGAAGATATCCCTGATTCAAGAATAGACCCGTTTTGAGAAATATCATTGCTGTGGGATAACGTAATACCTTTATTTTCGTCTAACATACCCGTGTTATTCATATTTTATTATTAATGATGAAAACATAATCACTCTTTCTTAATTGAACGATGTAATTCTTTAAAAAATGTATGCACAAGAGCGATTTCATCAGAAAATTACAACGTTAAAATCTTCTATCTTTTAACATTCTTGAATAGTTTGCAATTAGAAAAATTATAATATCTGTACTGTTGGCTTGGATAGAAGTATCATCTAAAATAAAATAATTAACAATTCATATATGAAATCTTCTAACAATATCATTTTTTATTTTAATTATAAACTTATATTACTTATAAAAAATATAAAAAATACACTGCGAGAAATCTAAAATAGTTTTGAACTAAGCAGGTATGTTAAATATAAAGCGATATAAAAAAAATAAAATTTTATGATCAAATTTTTGCTATATTTCTTTTTTCACTATTGTTTATGTCTCATACTTTCCTTTTTTTTCAATTAGTTTATTTCCTATTTTTTGAAAAAAATTTTCACTTTTATTAACACTACGTTTATAGCTCATTCAATTTTTTTCATTTTTTTTAAATTTAGGACAGCTAAAATAAAGATTAAAAAATTGACGAATGATTGACAATAATAAAAAGGTGTTTCTAAAAAATGTTTAATTTTTAATTTTGCGTGCATCAAAAATTAAGTTAAGTAGTTGATTGCTTTTGCATTATTCGAGTATTAAAAATTGTGTATTTAAATAAAAAGATCAAAAATACGAACATAATGTAGATACATATTACACCAGAAATAAAATTCCTATAATAATATATGTACACATAAATATTAATATTATTCTCGACTTATTGTTAGTGTAAAATATCTTTATCCTTTATTAAATTATTTATTATAAATTAAAAATTAATCTATATTAAGTAAAAATTGCGATTTGTGTTGCTTTAAATTTTTATATTTAAATTATGTTTCATTGAAACTTTAAAATAATTTGAAATTCAAAGAGATTTTTAAAGAAATTTTTTACTAAAAATATAATAAGAAACATGAATTTTGTATGTGAGAAAAAACAAAAACAGAGAAGAATAGCTAAGCTAAAATAGTGAGCGCGAAAAAACAAAAAAAATACATAAATTTGATTATGCTTATTGAATTTCTTCTACTTACTTTGTCTTTGACTAAAAAAGGAAAGAAGACTAAATGTAGAATTAAAATTGATCACATTAAGCATAATGAACAAGAAAAGAGAAATTACCACTATAAGCATGGCATCCAGCTTTTTAAATCGAGTTATTTGTAAAGCATCGACTTTTAATTCTAAATAACAACTTTTTTTAAATAATTATAGTTAATAAAATTTACAAATTTTTTAAAACCAATGTGAATAAATGTTTTATACGTTAGAGATATTTTTTACTGTAGATTTTTAATTTTTATTAAAAAAAGTTACATATTTATTAATGAAGGAATGAAAAAGAAAAGTAAAAAAAGTCGAACTTTTTGGGAATTGGCATTGAATTATGAATTTTATGACAATTATTCATATACAAATATTCTAAAATAGTTATAAAAAAGAGTGACTTTAAAGGATGTGAAGAAAACATCGGGAAAATCTCCATTCTGACATTTATTTAAATTTTTACTTTCCTTGAGTCTGTGTTTTTCTTTCCTTTTTTTATGCTTTTAGTAGCAGACGAATTTTTTTGTTTCTTCCTATTTTTATATAAAATTTATTTCGACACATATTGGCTCCCAAATATAGCTTTTTTACGTACACATAAAAAATATGATTGAAATTTTTACACAGTATTTCATTTTTGCTAATACAAAAGTGAAAAATCAAATTTATAATAATAAAAAGCATTAAAAATTTTGGAGTTATAGAATTTTTTTATTTTTTACTAAAAAAAATAAATTTCAAAAAGTTTAATTTGCTTGTGAGATGCAATAATTTTACGGCTTAATTTTTTTATGTTTTTAAGTGAAAAACAGTTGTCATATAAATGAGCAAAAAATATAAATTAATTAAAATTTAATTGAACTAAAAACTATTTTTTTATATATTTAGATTAAAAAAGTATATTTGATTAAAAAAATATATTTACATTAAAAAAATAATATTTCATCTAGAAAATTTTAAAAATTTTATATTAAGTTTAATATAACTTAATAAATTTTAAATAATTAAATTTTTTTAAAATTCTTAAAAAATAAATTTTGATAGTGTAATCTAAAATAAATATATACATTATACAAAAAAATAGGTTTTAATAATAGAAAACGAGTTTTTTTACCTATAATATTTAGGCTAGATCTTGAAATATTAATTCAATATTTCCAACTTTATTTCAACTTAGTTTAAGTCATTCTTCAATAGTTGGAAGTTCATATTTGCGTTATTTTTCTCACTGTTATACCTTTCGCAAACAAAAAAATATTTGGAAAAAATTTTTAAGCGTTAAAAATTTTATAAAAAGATTGGCATACATTCTATAATTTTTAAAAGTTTTTAAAAAGACAAAATTAGTGCATAATTTTTAATATTTCTTATTGACATGGCAGAAGTGACGATAAAAAAACCATTATGTGGTCCTTTTTCATGTGGTGAGTGTTCTTCATATAAATGTTTGTCTGATAATAAATATAGAGTTTTAAAATGTTACACGCGTAAACATTTCTATATATAAAATAAAATAAAAATAATTCGATTGACAACATCAAGTTTATGCAAATTGAAGAAATTTTTTAATAAAAAAGTTGATTTTTTTAACAAGCCTTTAAAAGTTTTGCACTTTTATTTAATATGCAGTTCGTACTCGTGCGTTATCTATTAGATACTAAATAGAAGTGTGGCAAAAATATTTGTTTACAAATTTAATAGAATATGAAATTAACACGTGCTTTTAAAAATTTTTTGCAAATTTATAAAATTTTAAGTAATAAATTATGTATATAAAAATTTTCATTAAAAAATCATTCTTAATTTTAAACTTTAAAATTTCTTTTTTTTAAACTTTACAAATATTAAACTTTTAAAATATTAAAAAAAAATTATTTTAAAATAAAATCATAAAAATACTCTAATTTCGCGTGTATGAGGCCGAATGTTTTGAGCCAAATTTAAATTTGCGCCAATGAGTTCATTCTGTTGTATCGGATTCGTTGGGGTCCAAATTTTGTGCTCGCCTTTGTCTTGATTTCATAAAAGTGAACACAAAATTTGGACTCGCTTGGATCCAATACAACCCAATGAACTCATTGGCGCCAATTTAAATTTGGCTCAAAACAACCGGTCTTATACACGCGAAATTAGGGTACATATAAATTTAATGTTGTTATGCTATTTGAGAAATCCATTTTTGCCATTAAAAATAATGGAAAAAAACTAGCAAGTATTAAATAAAACTTTTGTTTATGATCCATGGATGCATGAATATTTGTGCAAGAGGACGATGGGAGTGATAGAGATGGACGCCCAGTTACTTGATATTTCAATACAAAATATATAATGCATTTTAGCGAGAAGTCTAAAAATTTTATTTTTTATATGATCATATCTGTTTTCCATGACCTTATAAAAGTATTGCATTTTCAATTGCTCACATTAATTTTTTTTTGAATACAATCATTGCGTATTTGCTTGCCAAAACTAAAAACTCCTGCGCGAAGATGATTTAATGTAGCAACTATTGGATAACATGCGTCATGATGTAATGAATTATTTATTAATCGTTCCGCGCTCACCTTCGCCAAAGTCAATTAGCTAAAAAATAATTTTGTATAAAGGAATAAGAGTATGTATTTTATGCATAAAATCTTTAATAATTTTATATAAACAAGTGACAAAACGAGGCTCGGGTTCGAATTCGAAAATTTCAAAGCTCGAATTTTTTTTCGGGTTCGAAAAAATTAAAAATCCAAAAATTGTAGTTGAAGAAAAAATAAAAAGAATTTTATAAGGCAAAACAAAAATTTATTTTTTTAAATAAATTTATTAGAAATGACATTTGCAAACACAATCCCACAACACAACTTAAAACATATACTATATACTACGTGTTAATAATGTATGTAATAAGATATATTAAAATTTAAGACAATTAAAAAATGCAAAATTATCTTTAGTTCGATTTCCATTTAAAAGTTCGAATTTTTTTAAGCATGCCTGGAAAAATTTGAACAATTTTTATTTTGTTAATTAAAAAACTCGTGCTTTTGTTCAAAAATTTGCTTATATTTTTTTATAAAAAAGTATAAAAAAGTTTGAACATAAAAAATTTACAAAAAAAATGTTTTTGCAAATTTATGACCTGAGTTCGAGTTCGTGTTTGAAATTGGGAAAAATGCTAGGTTCGAGTTTTTTTACAAACTTTTAAATTTTAGAAAGTTTGGGTCTGTTTCATCACTAATATACTTACTACAATTCTTGTGAGCTTGTAAGCATTAGAGACATTTTGCACCACATCAGTAATACCAGGAATCATGCCAACAATCATATTGTTAAGTCCGAATTATCGTGCATTATACCAAGACATATAATAGCGGCAATTGCCTGAAAAAGTTGAGCAGCAAATCGCCTCAATGCATTTTTTGAGAAACGAATATTATATTTTATTAAATATACATGACAAAGCGTATTCATTCATTCGCCCCATTATTTTTCCAGCTTTTTTGCCGTATAAAATTATATTCATTGAGCTGTAGCAATAGAGGATAAGGAAAATTTTCAATGTATTCTGATATTATATATAATATATCATCTTCCTAAAATTGAAAAAATAATAATAAAGCTTTGAATATTTTAATAAAAGAATTTTTAAGTGCCCTCCACTCAAACATTGCTACAATAAAAATGTTTATCCAAAAGCAAAAATACGTGCTAAAATTTGGAATTAAGCTAATTCGACTGACAATATTCTCTTTTCGACACCCGCGTTTGGAAGATTTTTGTAGTTTTAAAACGCATTTCCGTTATTTTGGATTGTGTATTGTAAAGCACACACAAAAGTACAAATCAAATTCTTTAGTTTTTAGTGTTTGTTTGCAGCTATAGTCTGCAAAGAGTGTTGTCCATTCATTGAAATCGACCTTATTATTTATTTCTTCGACAATTGGAGCTAAGATTTTGTTTTTTATATTAGTATAGTACTTATTTATTGATTTCTTAAACTATTAAGTTGTCTCATAAATTTGGAAACATTATTGTTTTTTCAGTCTTTCGAAGCAAGTTTGTAGAAATGTTGTACCTCGTGTGAAAGCTCGTTTTCTTGCAGTAATTTTAAGGTATTAATTACAGGGTGGCTGAAAAGTTATGGCAATTTTTTCAAATATTTCAGCAGCACCAGAATACTGCATAAACGGAACAATTTCGCAAACAAAAAGAACTATAACTTTATTAGGACAATAACATTAAAATTAAAACAAAAAAATTACAACAAATGCTCAAAATTGCCTCCAATGGCCTTAATACATTTTTTACACGCTTTGGAAAATTGTCGACAATGGTCGCGCATTGTTCCACCGTAATTTCATCTTGGGCACGCGTCAGAGCCGTTTTCAGCGAGTCGACGGTGGCGTATCGCGTAGCCGAGATTTTTCGCTCCAGGATAGACCAGACAGAGTAGTCCATCGGGTTCAGATCCGGCGAGTTTGGGGGCAAACATCTTTCCCCCAAAAGCCGAGAAACAGATCTTCGCAGACGGCGATTGTCGAATTGGCGGAATGCGCCGGCGCCCAGTCCTGCTGAAGCGCGAATCCGGCTGGACCGAAGTGCTGCATCGTCCACGGTTCCAGAACGTTGCGAAGGACTAGTTGTTGATAGCTGGCGGCGTTGATCTTGACGTTCCGCTCGATGAAGACTAAAGGCGTCTTTCCGGTGGAGCAGATCCCGGCCCAGACCATGACCGAGGCTGGAAAGCGGCTGCGGCCGATGGTTTTTGCCGCCGCGGTCTTCTGCTGACCCTTCCTGAGGAGTTGGAGACGATTCTGCCGATTGTGCAATGGCTCGACCGTGAAAATTTTCTCATCGGTGAAGAGCACTTTGGGCAGGCGACCACCGCCGACCAACCGACGCATTCGGCGGCATTTCTCGAGCCGTTTTGCCTTCATAGCTTCATTAAGGAAGTGTACGCGAGCGATTTTGTAGCTGCGCAGTCCCAGCTTCCTTCTGACGATGTTTTGGACGCGTTCCCTGCTGATACCGAGCTCTGGAGCCATCTTGTTCATGGACGCCTCAGGATTGCGGCGAATTCGGCAACGGAGCTTGTTGACATTCTCCGGAGTGGTCTCGGTGGCAGGACGGTCGCTTCGGGGACTGTCCGTGGTCCCGCCAGTCTCCTTGTAACGTTTTACGATCTTGTAGACGGTCCTTTGTTTGAAGCCGGTTGTTCGAACAATGTCGGCCGTTTTCATTCCCGTCTTGTACAAAAAACGACGGTGGCACGTTCACTTTCACGGGACATGACATAACATGAAAAAAAAAAAACTACAACACTTTCTAAATCAGAATTGCACGAGGAATTCAATGAAATCAACAGAACTGACAAAAAAAACTTAATATCAATGCCAAAAATATCACAACAAAAAATTTGCCCGAACTTTCAGCCACCCTGTATTAGTCACTGCATCCCATTCGCTTGGCAGTGGATCGATTCCACGGACAAAAAAGTTACGATGAAAAACGCGTCAACAAAAACTACGGATAATTATGCATCAACTCAATAGTTAATTTTAATATGAATCAATGTTTTATCCTTGGAAATTGTAGTTGAACGCTAATAGATAATGTAAATTGATATCGTAAAAAGCGAGAAATGGCATTTAAAAGAACCTTAAAAAATAAAATGCTCATTTTCATTGATAAAATTTTAGTTTAAAAGAATACGCCTGGATTTCTACGACAATGAAAACAGACATGCAAATAAAGCAAACATTAAAATAAATATTTTAATTGTTCGTGAGATAATTAAGATTATTTTCACTTTCTCATTTTTTAATTCATTTCGACATTAATGAAAGGCGAAAATAATTTGAAAAAATGTATTAGATAAGTGCCAAAAAGTTTATTTTTTATTTTTAAATTAATTTTTAATCCATCACATAAAACTTTCAAAGATGAACAGCATGAAAAGTTTTTCTTTAAACCGTTTACTTCATCCTGATAATCATAATGAAGAAAATGAAAGAAATTGTGTAAATTATAATACAGTTAATCGTAAATCCAAATTCAACAATTGTCAAACAACTACGCCCAGTACTACTCAAAGTGCTATAGAATCAATGACCAAACCGGATGTTTATGCAAAATCAAATACTTTATGCGGCATCAACAACAAACCGCTCAATACTATCCACCTACGCCGCCAACACAATTCACGCAAACCACGCGTGTTGTTCACTTGCGAGCAGGTTTTATAAAATACTAATAAAAAATTATAATTTTAAGTTTAGAAAATTGATTTCTAAACACTAATATTTTTTAGATAATAAAACTTGAAAGACAATTTCAAACGAAAAAATATGTTAATTCATTTGAACGTGCAAAACTAGCAGAAGATTTGAACTTGACACCAACTCAAATAAAAATATGGTTAGAATAATGTTGCATAACATAATAAATAACATAATAATATTAAATTTTATGTTTATTTTTGAGTTGATGCTGAAAAAGTTGTTGTTTTATTTGTTAAAACTAGAAAATAAAAAAACTTGAAAAATTACTCTTCAAACTCCCTATCATAGGTTGGTCATATTCACAATTGAAATGTTTACATAACTCAATCAAAATTACTTTAATTTTCAAAAATTTATTTTGCTTTTAATTAGTCCAAAATTTTTTGACATATTAGATTATTTCATAAATTTGGAAACATTATTGTTTTTTCAGTCGTTCGAAGCAAGTTTGTACCTCGTTTGAAAGTTTGTTTTCTTGTGATAATTTTAAGGTATTAATTGTTGTATTAAGTGTCATTTGTCAAAAGATAGGTTCGTTTAAATCATGTTGAGGCGACGCCAAAAAATGCATAATTTAGACTTTCAGCTCTAACTCAGGGCTAACATAAATAGAACCAAAAACATTTGGGCAAGTTGTTTGTAAATGGACCGACTAGTTAAAAAAATAAGATCAGAAGTTTTAACCCGGACTGAGAAGCAAGAAAGAAAAATGACATCCATGTTTACACAATTACGCGGATATATCGTAACGGATCCGATCCAAACCACATGTACATTAAAAGTCGACTTGTATTCTTCAAACTTTGGCCATTGATTAAATTTGATGAGGATGTTGTGAAAATCGTCGTTAAAGTCATTCACGAGAGCAATGCCAAATTTTATGGTATTTTTCATAGATGGATTTGTATCAAAAAAATCGACCAATTGAGCTGGATTAAAATCAATCAATCACAATATAATTCGAACACGTCTTATCCGATCAGTTGGTCCGTGGTAGGAGCACGAATATAAACAAGATCAGCTCGACGACTTCTTCAGGTCGAAACCGACCAAATTCTACATTGACAGAATTAGGTTAATGCGCGAAAAGTGGAAGAAGGTCATCGATAATAACGGCAATTATTTCGTTTAAATCAGTTTTGCTTAGTTTTGTTATAAAATTAATTTTTGTTGTTTCCGAATTTATGGAACAACCTAATATTTAAAAACTTAATTAGATGGTTAATAGAAATATTTTAAAAAAAGTTGAACTATTGTTCATAATCATGCTCTTAAGATATTTTTATTTATCTTTTATATTTACAGGTTTCAAAATCGCCGATATAAATGTAAGTCATAAAATTTTAGATTTCTATAATTTTTTATATGGTTATTTTTATACGACCATATATTTTGATGTGGTTATATTTATATGGTTATGAAAAAAAATTTAGGCAAACGCATCGATCAAGATATTTCATTGCAAATCGCTTCTGCTCAACTTTCACTTTTTTATTATGTGCTTTTTTAATTCTTTGATTTTCTCAGATTTCAATTTTAAAAAATAACATTGATATTTTAATTATAGTTGATTCAAAATGCCGGAACAAAACAAACATGGACAATTTAAAAAATTGATAATAAAATGATATACATTTCGAAGTTTTCGAGATTATTACTGGACGAAAATTCATCTCGACCTAATTGATTTGTCGACTTTCCAGAGTTGAATTAAATACATCTATATTACAGAGTGGCTGAAAAGTTATTTTTTCTTTAACTTTAGTAATCTGTCAAACTCAAAATCCTTAACATTTAAAAAACAATTATTTTTATTATTTTTTACACATGCATTTATTTTTTTTTTTTGTAAAACCATAAGTTCGAGTAAATAAGACGGGACCGTTCGAAGAATTTTTGAATTTTGACTTAGCCTTCATTCTGTTATTATGTAGAGCATAAAATTTGAGAGCATAAAATCTTTAAAACAGGCTTAAGCTGTAGTTTAAAAATATTGGAAATGAAGGCCAAATCAAAATTCGGCTAAATTGGCGATCACGAGATTTTGTGTACGTATCACTATTAAAATCCTCTTAACCCTAGGATTACCGTGAAAAAAAAAAGCATCTTTTACCATTGGGGTCCATACGGACCCCATGTGTATTTTATGTTTATAAGTATAATAGAACTTTATTTTTTCATAATTTATGGCAAAATTAACAAAAAATATTAAAAATTAACAATATTCAATTTTAACAATCGTGACAAATCAGCTGCATATGATCACTACAAACAAATTTTGAGCAAACCGAACAACGAGAACGTATTTTTCTATCCTTGTCTCTTGTACAAAGGTTGCATCGGCTGCGTTTATTTTCGATATTATTTCGGTCAGGTCGGTCATTTTGATTGTCTGTTGTTGTTCCTTTAGCCAGAGCGAGTCCTAATTCTTCAAGAAACTTTCGACGCTTATGGGACTTGTCTCGATGATATTGCGGATTGATTTTTGTATAAATAACAAAAGCGTTTATTGCTGCTACGTCAAGAATGTTATCGAATAAAATCATGGGCCAGCGTCGTGACATTCTTTTTGTTGAATAACCGCGAGCCATCTGGTCAAGAGTATCAACGCCTCCTTTAGTTTTGTTGTAATCAAGAATAATGTTTGGTTTACGATCGGTTCTATTAGAAACAGCATTATCATGATGCATAGTACTAAGAAGAATAACCGGCTTCTTGGATTTTCCCGGGCAATAAGAACATAACATGGCGAGTTTTTGAAAGCCGAAAATTGAAGAATACTCATCTTTTCTCTTTGCTAAAAATTATATTGATTATGTCATCATATTCATAAAACAACAAACCTATGAACGCAGCCGGTAATTCGGTTCGGTTGTGCCTAATTGTTCCTAACAAGCTTATTTTTTTCTGCGAGCTTTTTCGCTAAAGATAAACTCGTAAAATTATCGCACGTGACATTACGACCTTCTAAACGACAACAGTTAGATAAAAATTCATTCAGAAAATTTTTACTTACTCATGAAATCCAACTCACTGACAAGATCCAAAACGACTCTTTCGCCTTGATTTATCTCGCGTTGCATTCCAGGCGCACGGCCCGTATAAACTTGCATATTCAATACAAAGCTAGTACTGCTATCGCACAGCATCCAAAGTTTGATACCATAGCGGCCGGGTTTACTAGGTATATATTGCTTGAAAGGGCAGCGACCACGAAAAGTTACAAGCTGCTCGTCCACTGTCACAAATTCAGATGGCGTGTAACTACGACAGAGTGATTCAACAAATGTATCGAAAACTTTTCTGATTGGAGCCAACTTGTCATCACGTTCTGGAAGACGGCGTCGCCTTTCAGCATCATCAAATCGAAGACAACTTCTGCACGCTGAATCAC
Source organism: Bradynema listronoti (assembly GCA_024678965.1). Taxonomy (NCBI): domain Eukaryota; kingdom Metazoa; phylum Nematoda; class Chromadorea; order Rhabditida; family Allantonematidae; genus Bradynema; species Bradynema listronoti. The sequence goes on along the minus strand of JANLNO010000001.1, from coordinate 444,498 downwards.
ATTCTGAGATTGATGGCGGCCATTATTTACAATTGGATAACGGCTCCACAATTCCTTTCCATTTTTGGAAATAAATTGTTCCTCCTCTGAATCATTTGTTTCATTCAAATCATCTGAAAGTTCGCTAGAAATTTCACTGATGTGATCAATTTCCCCCTCATCAGAAGATGGAATATAATCACTTTCAAAGTGTTCAAACTCCGAGTCATCCGATGACATTACAAAACTAAATAAATATAAAAGAATTATAAGAAAAATAAGAAGTTTTACATCACAGTAAACTTATAACAAGTCATTTGGAGCCAGCATGAACTGGGGTCCAAATGGACCCCAATGGTCAAAAGTGCTGTTTTTTTTATAGAAAAATTTTGATACACACCAAACGTTTGTTTTACTCCACAGAGTGTCAAAAACACTCAAATAAACAAAGTCATAAAAATTTGGGATGATCCGATATTTTTAAATAATAAAAAAATTCATTCAAAAACGTCTTGGGGTCCGTATGGACCCCACGGTAATCCGAGGGTTAATTCGGAGTCCGAATATTTTTTTCGGAACCCCTTACAGGACCTTTTATGACATTTTGTATGATAATGCTTCTATATGGTGGAAATCCCTGCTTTCATTTCGTTTTGCAAATTTAGTTATTTTCCACGTCAAAAAGTTTGGATTGTTTTGTCATGTTAGTGACAAAAAATTGTAATTCTTATCATTTTTTACTAAAAGTCTGGTTTGTTTTGTTCCGTGACAAAAGTTTTTGGTACGCTTCATTCTTTAAGTTTAACAACTTAAAGTATGTTGAATATTCTACGCCTACATCAAATTTCCAAGATAACCTCTTAATTTATCTCCGTCAGTGCTGGCGGGTTTTGCATAAAATTGATGTTTTTGATGAGTTTTCACTCGAGAATTTTAAAGTTTCGGAAAAATGTTTAAATCAGTAATTAGTGATTAAAATATCATTTTTAACTTTTACCTGCTTTAAACATCTTTCCAAAACTTTAAATGTGCGTTTTAATGACCCTCGAATGAAATCCCACCAAAAAACACCATATTTATGCAAAACCGATTAGTCCCTAATTCGCCAAATATTCCCAAAATTCAAAAATTCTTCGAATGGCCGCGTCTTCAGGGAACGTCATTTTGTCTTAAACGACGATTTATAAGTCTTAAACGACGACCAAAATCGTTTAAAAATTTCCTAAATGAGAAGTTTTTCTGAAATAAGAAATTTTTCTTATGGGAACATTGGCAGTGTATAAAAATTTACATTTTGAGGATTCATTCTAAGTCGTTAGCTCTATATTACTTATAACTCAATTGGAAATGGTCAGATCTACGTGGATTATTTTACACTTTGATGAGAGAATATGTTGGCTTTAAAACTTGATTCTTTTCATAACCATTAAATTTGTCTTAAGGCCACAAAAATCTATTTTTGTAAAAGTGCTGATTTTTGAATTTTCTGCAGGATTTTTACTTACACACGATGAGTATACTAGTGCAGCTCGACGAGCGTTATTGACATAATGCCAATGTTCCCATTAGAAAAATTTCTTATTTTAGAAAAATTTCTCATTTCAGAAATTCTTAAACAATTTTGAAATAAAAAATATTTTTAAGAAATTTTTTTTTGTGTTTTATTATACCAGACAAAATGACTTATTTACTCGAATTTAGGGTAAATTTTGTTTGGGTATTTAATTTTTTAATGCAAAAATATATTCATTTATGTCAATATTTGCATGCATAGATGTATTACCAAAATACAAAAAATATAAAACAATTTTAATTTTTTTAATTATTAAACAACTTTTTGTCCTTTTTCTAATAAACGTTGTTCTTCACTGTCCGAATGCTCGATAAGATTATACATGGCTAACGATAGATAACTAAATATTCATATAAATTTTAAAAGTTTTATCTAACTTCTACATACGTAGTAAAAATATAAGAACCTAGTAGGTAATTCTCCGATATTGATCGCCATTTGATGTAAAATAAATATTCCGTCAGCGCCAAGAGCACGGAAAAATCGTTCGATATAAATGGATGAACCAGAATGAATAGCTAATAGCGATCGTAAGCGATGGCGAGCTACGTTTGGCATACACATAGCACGTAACCACCCAACACAATTCATCCAACTAACGGCTGCGACAAATAGCATCCAGAACCAAAGGAATAGAAGTAGCTTTTCATAGTAAATGTTTAAAGTGAGAACGCATAAAACTGTTTCGGTCTATTGAAAATGTTTAATAAAAATATTGATGCAAAAAAATTTTTTTAAAAACTTATGTTCAGTTTTAATTAAATAATAACCTGCACTGATGCTAACTTTCGTCTAGTAAAGTCGCAATGTGTTATTCTGGGAAAGTGGCCGGTCTCCTACATGCATTAAATATTATTTATTCATTTTTTTTTGTTTGAACAGAAAAATTAGACATGCCTGCCAAGTCAATCCATTGTAAAAATCGGCAAGAATTGATGGCCCAGACCATGAATAAATTGGTGAATCAATTAACCAATTAAGCCATAAAAACAATAAAGACGCATTTACAGCTTGTACAAATGTAAAAAGTACATAATGTGCTGAAAGTTGGCCACGATTACGTCGTTTAGATAACTGAATACCATCCCAGAGATAAATAGCTGCTTGTCGCTCCATTGTTTCCATTCGCTCTAAAAACTATTAACTACATACAATAGCGGAAATAATTGTTAAAATTAATAATTGTTAAAATCCATTAAAAATTTCATTCTTTCGGACTTTTGAAATTGAAACAACCATATTTAAAATGAAATACTATTGATTTTTTAATTCCACAATATTTACAGGGTGGCGCATCTTTGTGGCTGGATTTGAATTGGCTATAACTTTTTTACTTTTTAACTAAACTGTAAATTTTTTTTTGCTTTTTGATTCCCAAAAGCATCCCATTTTGTTTAATACCAAATTTGTCAATATTGGTTTCTATTTACAAATTTGCTTATCATTTAAACTTTTTTGTCACTTTTTCAAAAAACAACACATTTTCGTTAAAGTGGATGACATATGTTTTGTTATAACTTTTCTACTTTTTAAGTAAATTGTAAAATTCCCAAGGTTTTGCCATTTTGTTTGACACCAAACTTGTCGATATTGGTCGAATTTACTAATCATTTAAATTTTTTTGCCACCCTTTTAAAGGTCAAAAATGAGTAAAATTGACATTAAATTGACGCAATTTCTTGAATTGATTTTTGCTAATTTTTTATTTAATAGCTTAAATAATGTATTCTAGAACGAATTTTACCTCGATTTTCAACTAAAAAGTCAAAATAGTCCAAAATAGGTTTTATTCTTAGGATGAGTTGAATCTTATGCGACCAACTCTAATAAAAATGTCTTATTTTTTGAAAAAAATGGTAAAAAGGTTTAAATGATTAGCAAATCCGGTAATCGAAACCAATATCGTCAAGCTTGATATCAAAATCCTAAAGTTTTGGGAATCGAATGCAATAAGAATTTTACAATTTGGTTAAAAAGTAAAAAAGTTAGACCCAATTAAAACCCCATCAAAAAGATGCGGCACCCCGTATGCAGACACTATTTAATAAAATTCAATTTTTATGACAATTTTAATCTTTTTCCAATCCAGACAAAATGCCCCGGATCACTTTTTGAGCTTAAATTGTAAAAATAACTGTTTTTTCAATTAATCTACACAATAATTTACCCATTGGTACAGATTTTCAATCTCTACATGGCCCAATATTCAGAACCCTGATTTTTTAATAAGCAATTTTAAATATGAAACCTCAGTTTATAAGTTTTTAGTCGCAAAAAAATTCTATAAACAAATTGTCAAATTTATATATTGTGACAATTAGCTTTTAGTGACGATCTCCAAATTTGAATCTTTTTTTCAGAAATATTTTGAATTTAATGCTACGCTTACAATAAGCAATTTTTTGCGGTTTGCGGCGACTTTTTCGCCGCTTTTCTGCTTACAATAAAAAACCGAAAATTTTTGCGGTTTGCGGTTCGCGGTTTGCGGCGAGGGTGCTTACAATAAAAATGCGGTTTGCGATTTGCGGCTGCCGCAAAATCTGCTTACAATAAAAAATTCTTGCGATTTTTTTCGCCACAAAATGCAAAAAAATCGCCGCAAAAAAATTCAACATGTTGAATATTTTGCGGCAAATTTTTGCGGTTTTTTTATTATGGCCGTTCGTTTTTTATTTAATTTTAATTTTTTTGGCATTTTGCATTTTTTTGTTAAATTTTTTTTTGTAATATTATTTTTTGTTAAGTTTAAAAATCAAAAGTATTATTTTTGATCAGAATTTTATTAATTGTAAATACTTCTTTTTTAGTATATAATGTTTATCAAAAAAGAAGAACGTACATCTGAATTTATTGAAAAAGTGAGAAATTTTCCGGCGTTGTATGACAAAAAATGCGAAGAATACAAATTTTTAACCGCAGCAATGGTTCAATGCATTTTGAGAGCTGGAATTACCGCGGCTGCTGGCACCAGACCTGCCCTCTCATAGATACTCGTTAAAGGGTCTAGATTGTGCTCATTCCGATAGACGGCCTCAGCGAGAGCGTCCTCGTTATTTCTCGTCACTACCTCTTCATTCCGAGAGTGGGTAATTTGCGCGCCTGCTGCCATCCTTTAAAAAATCGAAATGGAACGAATGAAGCAAAAGAAATTCGAGAAAATTTGGTAGAATTTTTTAATGGTATTGGTGCTGTTGCTTGGCAGAATTCAATGATTTGATACGGAAATATCAAATATATTTGTTGTTAAACTTTGTATTATTGTTGTTAATTAATAAACATTTTAAAAATAAATAAAAGTTTTTTTACGTGAGTTAACTCACGAGTTGAATCATTTTTTAAATAAAACAAAAAAACTGCTTACAATAAAAAAACCGCAAACCGCAAAAAAATGCGGTTTGCGGCGGGTGTGCCTACAATAAAATTGATAAAATCTGCAATTTGCGGTTTGCGGCGAAAAAAAAAGCGGTTTGCGGTTTTTATTGTAAGCAAGGAACCTCCAATAAAAAAGCGATTTGCGGTTTGCGGCGAAAAAAAAAGCGGTTTGCGGTTTTTATTGTAAGCACCTTCGCCGCAAATCGCGAACCGCAAAAATTTCGCCGCAAACCGCAAAAAAAGTTAATTGTAAGCCTAGCATAACTTTATTAAAGAATAATAAATACTCGGGAAATTCGACTCTTTTATTTTATGCCATAATAAATCAACATGTTGAATCGCAGCTGGTAAATCGAAACCTACAATACAAATACATAAATAGCAGTATTTTACATTGCATGTGTTAAAAATTTCAAAAATAAATTAACCTGAAAATGAACTTAAAAGCTTCCAAACAAATCTCGGCATATAGAAAAATAATGCTTGTAATACGAGTACATAAGGAACCTAAATAAATTTCTTGCAATAAATTTCATATTACCATCTTGTGCCGTCATTACCCATTGATAGTAATCAATTGAAATTCGCTGACGCTCTCGTTTATTAAAGTCTAAGGGTTCATCTAGATGTGAAAAATATGTTCCGTGAACATAACAATATTGATTTACAAAATCAGCCCACACTTTTGTAAATTCAGCTGGAGTCCAACATGTTATGGGATTACCCTATAATTATTTTTCATGTGTACAATTTTTTTTAATATCCTTATTATAATATTCAATCTATAAAGATAATTGAAAGCCAGATTGCATAACGAATTATAACATATCCATTACCAATTTTAAATATTTTTAACATTAAAAATAGTTCTTAATTATGCCCAATAAATTTGAAATAATTTTGGAATATTTATTGTAATTAAAAAACTTTTTTCACTCTAAACAGCAGTACATTGCTGTTCAAAATTATAACGCCACCTTAGAAAATGGCATAACTTTTAACTGAATTATTCAAACGACGTTAAACTTTACCATATGCCATATTTTTAGATCAAAAATATGATGGAGTAATTAATATTATATTATACAAAATATGTTTTTACGAAATTTGAATGATACTGTAAATTACTTGATTTCAGCTTATTTTTTCCAATATAATGCAAATTAGGTATTCAGAGTTAATTTTAAAATAGCAATATAATTGCACAAAAATGATTTCATTTTCCTTTTATGTTGAAAAATGCCAGTGGCCATTCTGGTTGATGGGTGCGAGAAAAATTCACTTTGTATTTTCTTAATTTTTCTTGCCTTCACCGAAAAATTCAAATTTTTTATTAATGTTTTAAATTTTTCAAAGAATGATTTAAAAAACTTGTTTTTTTTTCACTGCTTAATTTCCATTACATGTACATATTTTTTAATAGATATTTATTTAATTTTTTTTATCTTTTTAAAAATTTAACAACTTAAAATCGTAAGAATTTATTTTAAAAAATTTCAAAATCTTAATACGAAGTCAAATGTTCTTGGAACAATCGTTAGAACAAAGATGGCGCCTTGTCCAAAGTTTACCGTTGCTCATAAAGCTGTGCAGCTTACTTTCGCTGAAGAAAAATTAGTTCAACAAATCGATTGGAATAAGGTTCTTTTGTTTATGGGCTTCAGTTCTTTTGTGAGCATCGATATATTTTAGATTGTATAATCGGACAAGAAGAAGTTCAATCTCGACGGCCAAAACAGATTTTGTGGATATTGGCACGAGCTCCGCAAAGATCCTCGGTTTTTCTCGAAAAAGAATTTTGGAGGAGGGACGGTTGTGGTTTGGGGGCTTTCGAAGCATCAGGGACTCTTCCTCTTGCATTCACTTCGAGCAAAATGAATAACAATGAGTACCAGCAAGTTCTTGAAGAATATTTGACTCCGTATTGGCAGCTGTAGTACTTGTTCATGCAAGATATCCATCGAAGCGCATCGACATTACAGGAGGAGCATCAAGTCGCGTTATTTGCTTGGCCGGCTTGCTCCCCAGACTTGAATCCGATAGAGAATTTGTGAGGAATTCTGTTTTGAGAGGTTTATCGCGACAATCGACAGTATGCTACAGTGATTGAGCTAAAACACAATTTTTGTGGCATGAAATAATGTTACTTTGCGTACCTTGTAGAAGTTAGCTCATAGTGCCCCCAATCGTCTTCTTGACGTTGTAAAATCTAAAGGAGGACCAACAAAATATTAATTATTTGTTTTGAAATTGTTTTGTTATGTTTAAAATAATAAACGTTAAAAGGTTAAGTGGCGCTATAATTTTGAACAAGCTGAAATCAAGCAATTTTGAAATTTCGTACAATGTAATTTTGTATAATGTAAAATTAATTACTCCATCATATTTTCGATCTAAAAATATGCCATAAAGTAAAGTTTGACGTCGTTTGAATAATTCAGTTAAAAGTTATGCCATTTTCTAAAGTGGCGCTATAATTTTGAACAGAAGTGTATATACCCAAAAATGTGTTGTCAATAATAATACGGAACCAATGGAGAGTATAGCAACTGTTATTCGTGAGTTGAGTCGACTAGCCTAAAAACAATATGAATAATTTCCCTCAACAACAAAACCGCCTTACGAGATCTCCTTTTGGTTGAGTAAAGATTTTGCTAATTATCGAGTTTACGCCATTAATTGCCCCCAAATGTGAGCTCATCTTTTCGATATAATTTGTAATTTATTATAAATATTGGATTGTTCACATAATATGTCTATTTACCTATAATTATTAATTCTAAATATTTTGATCAACTAATAATTGTCAATGTATATTATACATATGTATGTACATATGTTATACTTTCAAAACCAGACAGATCTAATACACAGATTAAGAAAAAATCATTAAGTGCTTTATTAATTTACAAAACGCTAACACGCAGCAAAAAGAAATGATTTGGCGTCGCGCACTTGACAAGCTGAGAACAAGCTAGTCGTGCTTTTTTAACATTGCTGGCGTTTGACATATCGTTTTTAATAACAAAAATACAATGGAAAACAATTTTTTCAGCCTACAATCTCAAAATATAACAAGAAAAGTAAATGTCAAAAGAAAAACTTTCTTATCAGAGAAAAAGTGATTTTTTCGTTGCATTGAATGCTTGACTAAACTTCTTATTTAATCGCATTGAGCTTTCGTTAACTATTTTGTTTTTTTTGTAGCGTTTACTTTATATTTTATACATTTGTGTTGTTTCTTGTTTTAAAACGCTAGGTATATGTCAGATATGTACTAGGAGTGCTTTGGAAATGAATTTTAAATTTCGGAAATCGAAATTTTCAAATAAATTATTAGGTATACAAATATGAAAGTTCGTTTTACTTTGTCTAGTATTTTTTCATGAATAAACTTTTTTTCAAAACATTTTTCTGTATCTATTTTTTAGAGTATTTAAAGCTCTATCTAATGCTTCTTGAATTTTTAAAAAGGTTTACATATAAAATTTTAGGACAATTTTACAGATGACCACCGAAGCGCCAACAAAAGAGCATTCGCGGAAATTCCTTTTATTCATGTTTAACTGGAAGAAAAATACCGCCGATTCCCACAAAATGATTGCTGACGAAGATACGATTACTGTCAGAGTCTGTCAGAAGTGGTTCAGAAGGGTATTTTGTATTATGAACTTCTCAAACCTGGCGAAACTGTTACAACGGCTCGTTATAAAGAGCAATTAATCAATCTGAATAGAGAAGTTGCCACCGAACGACCAGAATGGACCACAAGACAAGAGTTCCCAATATTGCTTCATGACAACGCCAGACCTCATGTTGCAGAACCGGTCAAAAATGCCATAAAAGAACTGAAATGGGAAATTTTACCCCACCCGCCCTACTCTCCTGACATCGCTCCGTCGGATTATCACTTATTTCGATCAATAGCTCACGGATTGGCGGAGCAGAAATTCACAAAACAAGAAGAAGTGCGAAAATGGCTCGATGAATGGATTGCGTCGAAACAACCGAAATTTTTTTTTTTTGATGGAATCCATAAGTTGCTCATAAATTGAAATAATGTTGTTGTTAATAATGGTTGTTATTGTTAATAAAAGTTTAATCAAAAATTTTTTGGAATTATAATTTTTCGAATCGTAAAAAACAAACTTTCATATTTGTACACCTAATAAAATTTCGGAAATCGGAAGGGCAAAGATCGGAAATCGAAAATAATAATTTTATTTTGCTCAGTTTTAAAAAAATAACCACTAATTTTAAAATAATTTCAATTATGAGTTTCTGCCAACACGAACAATGAAGAGATCCTATCGTTGTATTATATATAAATTGTGGTGGGATAACTATAAATTATATACTATCATTTTCCCGAAAAAGTTTTTAAATCTTGTGAGTTTTGTAAGGAAGTTAATTTAGTTAAAAACCACATAATCCCACATCCTTCACCTACTCTAAGACGTAAAATTTTAATGTTTAACAAATAATCCAAATTCTGCCTGCATTTAAATTTTTTGAAAAATGCAGTTTTATTCTTTATTGTTATTATATAATAAAATACATATTCATTCACTAAAATATAGTAATGAAAAATTTATATAAAATGAAAAAAATTATGCAGTTGAGAAAAAAAATCAGGCATCTATTTAATATCAGGCAACTATTAATGTTCCAATTTTTTTAAATCCTGTAACTTGAAAAAGAAACATGATAGATGATAAAGCAATTATAAAAATGATTTTTTGGAACATTTTCATGCTCCATCTGATGGCGTTATTCGTTTTTCCATCGTGTTTTATCTTGATAGCTTATTATTCCAATTCTGCATTATATATCCAAAAATTAGAAAAATCGGTCCAAAAACGTTTTTTAAATGTTGTGTTAAATTTTTAGAAGCTAAAAAACTGCAACTTTTATAATTGCGCTCTATCATGTTTCCATTTCAATTTGTGAGACTTTAAAAAATTTGCAACAGAGGTGCCTGGCTTTTTTTCCGCAACTGTTTCATGATGAATAAATGGATAAAAAGGAATTAAAGAGAATGCCCAGGCACAAAAAATAAAAATAAAATTAAACGATGCCCAATGATAAACTCAAAAATAAATTGTTTAATGAATATAGTTTTAAAAAGATATTCACTTAAATAGGATTCATTAAATAAAAACTTTTAATTGCACTTGAAAATAAAATATGTAATTTAGCATAAAGTTTAAAAACCAATAGAAAAATAAATATTAGTTGGCACAATGGCTCGATTATTTAGCTTATTGAATTGGTTTCTCAAATTTAGTTAAGTAATATGATTTCTGATAGAACAGTCAAAATCAAATAAATAAATTTATAAATTTGCTCTAAAGAGTGAAATTCGGAATAAGAAAATTCAAATACATATTACAAATAATCCTTTGAAAAGTCAAAGAGCTTACTTGCTAAAGAAGTCCCACTTATGTCGATTGTTTACTTAATAGAGCATTTAAGATTGGATTACGGTACGTACAAAGTCTGAAATATTAACGTAACCATTAGAATCCTCGTGACCGGCAATCAATTGATCAACCTCTTCCTCCTTGAGCTTTTCGCCTAAAAAAATTTTAAAAAAAGTTTTTACAAATTATTTTAATGCAACCAAAAACAATAACGAATTCCTGATCTAGAAATTTAAAAAAAGAATATAAAAAATAATTGTTGTATTGTTGTGATTTTGAACTCTTTCCGTCAATAATTTATAGCTCACACAAACGATAATAAGAATTTACAAATACCCAATGTGGTTAGAAGATGTCTCAGCTCCGCGACGGCAATTGTTCCATTTCCTTCGCGATCGAAGTGTGACAATCCCTCTACAAAGTCATCGATGCTATGGTTCGTGCGACTTTTGTTCACTGTTTGGTAGATAGGAACAAACTCTTCAAAAGTGATTCTCGTCTCTAAAATAACTAAGTTTTAGTTTAAAGGCTTATTTTAATGATTAAAGAATTTTTGAAAAAATTACCAGGATCCGACCAATGATCGCAGCATTTCTTGATTTCAGCTTCGGTGGGATTTTGTCCTAAGGAACGAAGAACGTCTCCGACCTGCTTTACATTAATTTTTTCGTCACCTTTCGTATCGAAATAACAGAAGATTTCGCGGCAATCAGCCAACTGATCATCGACTTTGCTCATTGTCAAAATCTTTCAAAAATATTTTTCTAGAATAAGGTAAAAAGCTAAATACATTGAGAAAAAGTGAAAAAATACATATGACTCAATATCTGCATAAATTAGATAACATTAAAATTTTTTAGTAATTTAGTAATTTTTTAGTAATAAATTAGATAACATCAAAATTTTTTTAGTAATTTCGGAGAAAAGATGTGTATCAAACAAATGTTCTAAAGTGGAAGTTTGTATTTTCATCGGGAAATTTTAAATCTAAAAAATAATTCTCCAACTCACGCGCAAAAAAACAAAATGCCAATATAATTCTTTGTATAAAAGAAAATCAGCCTTCAAAAGTATTTCAAATATGCACATAAAAAGACTTTATTTAGTAAATGAGTCATATGTAATAAAATTAATTTTATCCAAAATAAAACAGCCAATTCTGAAATATCTAATTAACTAGCTAAATAAAAAAACAACTAAAAAATTTTAGAAATTTGAAAAACAATGCCGAAAATACTCATAGATAAGCTCGACTTATCCACGAGGAATTAGGATAGCAGTTTTTGATATATTTTTGCATAGAATATTTGATCGAATTATGAAATCAAACTTTACTTAAAATAAAAAATTTCAGTAAAATTAAATAAAATAAACAGGGCATTAATTTGAAGCACGAAAATTGAAATTATCGATCACACTTTAATCAATTTTTTAGATCTTATAAATTGTTCTTAACTGTTTAATTTTAGAAAAGATTTTACAAATTTGCAAAAGAGCTAACCCATAATTATTAGACAAAGTCAACATGACCAAACCTGTCTGTATTTTCTAAATCAGCATAAAATTAAAACAAAGAAAAAAAAATTTATCAGATTTTGAATTTATAAATTTCATTGCGCGTAAAATGCGGCATACGAGGCGCTTAGCTTGTCAAAAAACCGTTGTGTCTGTTCCGCATTACTAAATTTCAGGAATTTGGATGCGTTATTACCGCTAGCAAACCCGAGAAATCCTGACGATTTCTTCTTCTTCAAAGACAAAGAAATCCCTAGTTCTTTGTCTTTTTCCACAATCTCGGGAGGTTTCAGGTCAGCGAATGCATAGTCCCAATCCGTGATCCAACCGCCCAACAGATCCTGCTGCTTCGATAACATAATACGTCTAAAATCATTGCTTGTTTAGAATCGATCAACAAATAATGTATGATCAGAAAAATCAACACGCTTTTATAGAGAACTCAAAACTAATAATAATATCGGATTGGCCAATTTCGCCGCACTATTTCGATCGACCATATCTTTTTTCTTTTTCAATCAAATCGCAAAAATTTTTTTCTTCTGATTTACAGGATCATAAGAATTTGTTTGGTATAAAATGGGTAATGTTTGAAAATACGTGTTCAGTTGACGTTTAAAATTTTAGGTATTTTTGTATGAAATATAGCATTGAGGAAAAGTATTGATTTGATGGTTCTTTCGTAATTGTTGAAAAAAAGTTTTATAAAAAGTTTGGTATTAATGTTCGTGTTTCGATCAACCGATGTTTTCTTTATCAACATCGACCCATACTAGCGTCGTCTCGAGCGTTACATTGACTTAAATGAAATGCAAATTTCGGAAAGTAGACAATTTTTTGTTATTAATTTGTAGTTGTTATTTGCTGTTTTATGTTATCTTTTTTATACCAAACAAATTCTTATGATAAAAAAATTTGCGATTTGGTTGAAAAAGAAAAAGATATGGCCGATCAAAATAATAGCCAACTTTGTATAAAAATAATGTGGCATTGGAAGAAGTATAATAACAATACTTTTTTGCTGGTACAATAATTAAACGTACTGATCGGTGACGATGATAACATATTTCGAAGAAATAGATCCATGACATACATATTGATCGGTACTCAAATATTTTCCGTGTTCCGTATCCTAAAAGCGACAAAAAAAATAATCACTTGAATAAAAAATAACAATTTTGAGAATAAAACATAAAAACTTGCGCGATAAATTTTATATCCGATAGAATCCTCATACGAAAATGGTCGAATTATGTGATCTTTGAGAATCACACGCGGTGGCCTAATTGCAATGGCATCCTCGGCATTCGTAGCAATGCTAAAATGTGAAATATAAACAAAATATTATATTTAGATATAAATTGAACTCAAACGTTTTAATAGCATCCAGAGTTCCGCTGGCGAAATCGACAACGCCAGAAACAGGACGCGCCACTGCGCCAACGATTCCCTTGCCGAAACCCCGCGCAAATCCGGTGATACCGCCTTCACGTGCGCCTTCGATCGGTTTGAATATCACGCCGGTTACGCCGTCGTAAACTCCTTGGCCGACGCCTTTGGCGCCACGCGTCAAGCCTTCTCCGATGTTTTGTGGTCGGCGGTTCAACTGCTCTTGGCGTCTTCGTTGATATTCCTCGTCCATTGTCAAAGCGGCAACACCTTTCCCCAACGTTCCGGTTATGCGCGAAACGGCACCGGCCGCGCCACCAAATGCGTGTCCAACTAGACTTGTTACACCGAGTGCCAAACCTTCCGCGAATTCTTCCGGACCGAGAATGGCGCCCTATAAAATTGCTCAATGGAAATTAAATCAAATAATACTTTTTTACATTTCAGAATACAAGTTCTAAAAATCAAACCTGAAACGGCTGATAGAAAAAGTCTTCAACGCCCGAAGACAAGTCTCTCACCAGCCCGAACGGATTGCCGATAATATCCAAACCGAAGACGAGAACATAAAATTGTTTGACGAATTGGAATGTGTAGTGTGACTGAATTTCTGACATCAATTCTGTGCGATTGTAAAAAGCGTATTTCCGATCAAAATATGCCAACCTATAATTTGAAATTCTTAAAAAGCTTTAAATGAAGAAAATTAGTAAAACAAACTTGAAAACCACATCTTGTAACTCCGTCAAAGTCACTCCGAAGCTTTTCAAAATCAAATTGAGAAATTCGGAATGAATATTTATTCCTTCGTTTTTGCCCTTCTTTTTGTCGAGAGAACCGCCCTGTGAAAAGCTCAAGTGGATCTAAATATAAAAATCCACTAATAAAACGTCAAAAGGAGTAAAAAATTTAAAAAAAAAAACCATCAGAGGTGAAATGTGCAAGTCGTCGTAATAGGATTTGAGTTGCATTGCGGCTGTATGCAATGCACGCTGACTTAATTGTGGCTTCACTAATTCCATATCTTTCTCAAATGTCCACTTCTATAAAAAAAAATACATAATTATATTCATCCAGATTAATCCTCATAATGCAATAAAAAATGAAACAACCCTACCGATTGTACAGCCTCGGAAGAAAATAGGGCAATGGCGGCGTTTATTAAGCCGTTGTCAATTCGAATAGCAAACTCTTGAACGAGAATGTGTAGATACTTGATTTCCTCAACGTTCGAATATTCCGACCTACTTTTCACAAAACTCAACTCTGTAAACGGCTTCGGCTCTGAAATAAACATGAGGCTATAATTTTACAATATAGCAATTATTGGATTGATACTTACCATTATCTACTACAACGGACTTTGGCGGAGGCACTACGGCTAAAACGCGTGGAAATACGCATGCTGGAAGCTAAAAAAAAAAATGTGTTTGAATTTATAAATATTTCTAAATAGAAAAGTAAATTTCAAAATACCTGATTATCTACTTGAAGATGATTGAGTTTTAAATGAAGTTGTAGCTGATGTGCCGATTGTCGTACTTGTACCCATAGGCCATTTTGAAAACTACGACGAATTTTTACGGGACTCATTGTTGATTTGTTCTTTCGGCGCAAAAGCATTTTGGCAAAATCAATTTCAAAGTTTTCGGACTGTTGAAAGCCTGCCGGACAACCACTATCTTTCCATTTAACATACACAGTCTCACATTCTCCCATGTCCTTTACGGCAAAGGGACGATAGCGCGAGCGGCTCATCTGTTCCCATAAAATACCAGAACTTGACATGGCCATGTACAACACTTCTATGCCTTCCAAATTGTTTACAAGCGAAACGCCGATGCCATAAAGATTCAATTCCGTTTGCAGATCGATGCGTTCCATCTGAAAATGATTATAATACCAGAAGTTAGTTAACAAATACCCTAATTTCGCGTTGAACCAAATTTAAATTCGCGCCAATGAGTTCATCTTGTTGTATGTGGATCCCTTTGGGGTCCAAATTTTGTGCCCACTTTTATGAAACCGAGACAAAGGAGGGCACAAAATTTGGACCCCAAAAGATCCACATACAACAAAATGAACTCATTGGCATAATTTAAATTTGGCTTAAAACATCCGGCCTTATACACGCGAAATTAGGGTAATGAAAAATTACATTTAAGAAAGAATGAAATACAAAATTAATTACCTCATAGGATTGGAGTGCATTGGCGGCAACATTTTTATCACGTGTGAAAAGAAATATGCGCTGTCGTCCATTAAGAAATGAAACCCAATTATATTGCCAGTCCTTGTTTGATGGATAGTAGGTTCCGGCATTATTTCGCAATAGCATATCCTGCGCTTCATGGTCACCGCTTTTCCAACGGAACGTTCGTCCTTCAAAAAATTGAAATAAACTCAAATTATATAACCGTATTAGATAATTCATCCATTCCAAGACTTTAAAAGCAAACCGTGAATGGTGACATCCGACCAAGTAAAGGCTTTCAGATGTCCTGATTCCACAATGTCTTCTTCAGCAACGTTATCACTAGATTCGTCGTTGGAAGACTGTCGGAAACGGATTCGATAAGGCGTCGAATTCATTATGATCGCAGGAACCATGCCAGGCACGAACGGCTCAATGCGAATCACAGATGAAGATTCGCCAACCACACAAGTTACATAGACGCCAAGATACTGTTGTTAAAAATATAATTTTTTATTTAAATAAAATTTAAAGGAACATTTAAAATTATTTATATAATACCTCGTTATCAATTTTGCAAAAGCTTTCAAACGTCTCTGTAAATGGGAAAAAGATCGATGCTTCTTGTTGATTTTTATACCGAACTTGCATTAATTTTCGACTTTCCGTTTGCAACGGCCATAAATCAACACACTAAAACACAAAATAATGCAAAAAGTCAAATAATAATGTATTTAAAAACACTAAGAACAAAACCGATTTTTTCTTAATCTCTATCCATTCATCTTTGCCCTTTTCACGCACTTCTATATCAAAATCACTTTCATTTTGTACCAAATAAAATGGAGAAAACGTAATAACTTTCGTTAGACCAAAGTGGCAAATTTGTACATCCACTGATAACTAAACAAAAATAAATTATTAAGTATAGAAGTAGAAAATCTAACTTAAAAATTACCTCATATTCACGTCCATGTGCTTCACGGCAAATAACTCGACCAGCATTGCCGGCGGTATCCAACGGAAAATCATTGGAATAATCTGACGACTCGATTTTTACTTTCGCCTAAAAGTATTTTTAAAAATACGCCATATTTTTGCCCATATAAAATTTACTTTTTTGTTGTCGAAAAAGTTCTTCGGACTTAGCGGAAAGAAGAGAGGATTTTTTTCGGGTGAATGCGATGTAGAAGTAATTTTATCCTAAAATTAAAAGAAATATAATAAAATAGTGTTAATTTAACACTGTTAATAAAAATTATGGATGATGAAAAAAAATCCATTAAACATAAATTTGCTAACTTTAAATCATAAAATATTATAATAATAAATATCACAGCAAGTAGAATAGTACGATAAAATAAACAAATATACTACCTGTCGAGACAAATTAATTGGGGCACCAATACAAAAAGAGCATGAGCAAACTTGTTGTAATTTGGAAGATTTAAAATCCTACAAAATCTTATAAATTTTGTTAAATGAAAATAAGAAAAACTCGCTCTTTTTGCCAGTGCAATCAAAAATCGAATAGGCCAAAGAACTTACGTTATAGCAAAGTTTTTTGTTCGTATTGTTGACCATCCAATGCCGTACGAATAGGTTCAATTCAAGCTGTCGATTTTGTAAATTCCAATTAAGGCCCACATACTAAAAGCAAAAAAACGTACTTATTCAAGATATAATCGGCAATAACAAATACCAATTCAGAATTGTCCTCAGACTTTAAAAGAAGAGTCGATAAGTCCATTTTGGTCTTTGGAATAGACATTGTAGTCGAGTATGTTATGCAATTATAAAGTATCTGAACAAAAAAAAATAAGAAAAAAATAGAAATAAAATTTAATTTATTGTATATGCATACCGAAAACTCTAATGAATTCCCGTAAATCAAATTCAGCGCAATTCCTTCACCTCCATTCAATGTCTTCTCTTTCTGAATACAATTAAAATATTAAAATGAAGTAAAAACCCTCTTAATTAAAAAAATAAAATACCGGCTTTTTTAATTAGAAGCGGAACGGGTAAAAGATTGCGCAAAAATAATGGCGGATAAAGATGAACAGTATAAAGCTTATGAATAATTTTCTTGCCCTTTTCATCATGCACGTCTTCCGTTTCGACAACAGCCTCTATGTAGCTGGGTTGTTTCAAATCTTCACTCAAGTCGCAACGAACAATTGAACGTGCAGTAGTGTCAAAGTCATGCCAAGAAATGGATTCATTACTGTGATCATGACTAAATATATTAATATAAGTTGGCGCACATTGTTAGGCATAATCAAACAAATTCAACAAAATTTTGAATTGTGAACTAAATAAACAGCACAGAAAAAATGTCTTACTCTTTCATGCTAAAGTTGAATTGACCGGTAGGTGTATAAACAAATTTCAATGGAATGTAAAGCGGTTCTTCATTAGTTTTTGCAATGCCACATGTAGACAATCGATTTGAACTAGAGTCAGTAACCGCATAAACTTCAATATCTTCGGATGTATGATTGATGAACTGAAATTGTAAAAATTATTTAATTATTTTTTAATAAACCTAAAAAAACTTACATTAATTAACGACCGCAAAAATACAACATGTCGGGAATTTTCCAAGCGCGTATCCACCATAATTGTCCACTTATGCATGGAATCACTTTCGGTCGGAAGATAAACACAACGCTTTTCGGCACGCATTACATTAACCTCGCGCTGTGTATCCAAAACGTGCATGCGCAACTCGGATTTGCGAAAATCCTCCTCAACCAGTAAACGTTCGCTCATCGATGCGGATTTGTCATCATCAAAGTCCAAATCGTAAAACTCAAAATGCGGTAATTCCACTAATAGATTTGAATCAGAGACCTGAATATAACGTAGATAAAACAATCGTTTACACGTTAAATAGCTTAAAGCTTAAAAGACAAATAAAAAGTAACCTTGAGAGTATCAGAATTCGAAATTTTTATATCCAAACCGGTCTCATTGCAAATCAAATAAGCGCCTTCGCCGGGTAGGCTACGTGTTTTTGGAGGCGTAGCTTGTCGCGCAGCCTCATCAAACGCCTATAAGCGGATTGTCTTTGTACGCTTTATTCGATATTAAAATAATTTTAAAATAAAATAAATTCAATTTTTAATTAAATAATTGTTCGTATTTTTAAAAAAACATACATACAATTGCAAGACTTGAAGTGAGCTGGAGAAATGACTTGGTAATAGTAACATTCATCATTTCATTTGCATCAATAGTGACAATCATTTTTGGCATTTGAGAAACCTTTTCCGTGCCATCCAATTCCGTTGAAGTTATCCATTCGTCGCTATGCGATCGAACCTTCAATTTAAAAATTTTTAAAAAACTATTCCACGATATTCCAATACATATAAAATATATTGACCAATTAATATGTGGCAAAAAAGCTCATCAATACCCAACCTTAAATGTTATCTCCCAGCTCTTCCAATGATTGCGTTTATCTTTTTGTACTTGAACCGGCTCGATAATTGGTTCCCAAATGCAAAACGCTTCGTTGTAATAAGACATTCGAAGCGCCATTGCGGCGTCGACTTCCAGCAATGAAGACCAATTTTTCGCACTAGCATTCAAATTCGTATCAAGCATAATCATTGGCACAGTGATGTTTTCGAGTCCAGCCTCCACCGTGATCAAAAAACTATCAATGGAAAAGTGAGCCTTCTCATTATAATTCGAGACAGTGTTTTTCGCTGAGCGGTAACCTATAGCCGCATCTTGTGCTTCGTCAACTGTTTTAAACCACCAATATTGTCCTTTCTTTATCTTTTGTGGTGCCCAATAATTCGGGTAGGCTTTCAAAACCGGATGCCCTGATTCGTCAATTTCGTTCGACTAAACATGCAAAATGATTGTTTTGTGAAAAAGTATTTCCAAATAATGCAAATTTAAATTTAAAAAGCATTTCATTTTTAAAAAGCAAATTATATGCGTAATAAACATTCTCATAAATGTAACTCACCGTCGATTGAACTTGATTTTGCGAGAATTGAGTGGAGACGGCACTTAACAGACGAATAACAGCTGGCGAAACTTTAACGTGAAATTTGTCCATAGAAATATTAAAGTCCTGAGCCTTATCTATTTCGTCGATCGTTCCCATCAAAACGATGTCCACCTTACGCAAGACTGAGTATGAAAACTCTTCACGCTTGTCAACATTAAAATAAGTGCTAGTTATTTGAAGATCTTTCACAGAGCCGTTGATATGCTGAATGTTGTTCTCTAAAAGAAATAATCGTAAAATTTTGTCAAAAATTAATTAATTGTTTAACAATACATTTTTAGCGTCCAAAAAGGTATTAAATGAAAGAATAAGCGCTTGTGAATCCTCGGGTTTGTAGGAGTCCTCGATTAGAATTACTTCAACCTAAATAAACGCTCGACAAACTTTTTGATTACTTGAAAAAAAATGTTAACATACTTGTCGAATACGACATTTCATAGTTAACGAGCCAACCGGCACATCGTTGCCTTTTTTACCAGCTGCATTTTCCGCGCCACCTCCTGCCATTAATGACTTGTTAGCCGATTGTGTGACCGCCTTTGAACGATTAGCAGCCAATTCCGGATGCAAGCCAGAATCGGCTTCCTCCATTTTTGGCATCACAACAAAACTGGATAAAGCTCCAAGAAACTCCGGACTAAGCAGCAAGTAGAAGCTAGATGAAGACAGATCCACTATAATCGATATATAGAATTAAAAAAGGCATTTTTCGAAATAAAATCTCAAACATAAGCTTTCAATTATTAGCATACCATTCTTCTCTCCTTTACTGTTTTGGTCGTAAAACATGTAGAGAAAAGAGTCACCGCGATCCGAGATACTCGCTTCAGAAGAGTTAAACGATTTCTTATCCAAAAGTCGTTCAATAGTTGTTCCCTCGCGTTTGTCATCCATAGTAATAGACTCCAGTTTAGTTTGCACTGTAAATATCCACCTTCCGTCATATGTCCCTTGACGGCAATATGCTTCACGTTTAACGCGCCGAATGATGGAATCGAATCGTCAGTGGCGTATTTCGATTTCTAAATATTATATCAAATTGAAAATTTCACAAAATTATTACTCGAAGCAAATGTATTACTTGAAGTTTTTTCGAAAAAAGCAAGGCAGAAATTTCGTCAATCTTAAACTCGTAAATAAACATTTTCGGATCGGCCGCTTTCTGTAAATCGTCCTCCCAAAGTTTCTTCTTTTCAGTCTCTGACATATTTGTTGTGTCTAAATCGGTGCTATTCTCCAACATCGCCAGCATTTTGGCACGATTGCGGATTTCGGACGCGGACAAAGTTGGCACATTAATCGACTCGGAATCCTCCTCGTCCTCCTCGTCATCTTCTGCGACAGTCGGTGTTGGAATACTCAAAAGCAGTTCAAGAAGACTTGTCAAACGCTCGTCTGAAATCGAGACGCTCACGGTGGGAAGTTCGCAATAGACTCGAAAGCTAAAAAACCAATTCAAATTCAATCCACGAATGTTATGTTCAATTAGTTTAAACAAATGCGAACCTAAGCAAAAAAAAAACATTAAGTAAAGAAAAATAAACCGTGGAATTTGAAAATCTTCAATCATAGCCTTGCACAAATTCAACTCCATTCGCATCGGTTTCACGATATGATAGGGCGAATTTACGTCCTTATGCGAATGAATACATTTGTGATAATTGTCCGCAAAACAAAGTTGAATATCAGACATTAGAATTTGTATTTTCATGTACGCCTTGGATAAAACGCTCTTGTGTTTTTGATCCTTCACCTTAAAAAAATAAAGACAGACTCTTCATCAATAATTCAGTAAATAAAAATTTATGCAGTAAGGAATACATCTTCGCCAAAGTTGAAATTTGTAATCTCCTCAATGGTGCGCACGTCGAGAGAACCGAGTTGCGCAATAAGATTCAACGTGTCCTCCCTAAAGTTTCCGCCCTTGGACACGGCAATAGTTGTGGGTGCAAAATGAATTTCCAATTTGAGACGCGCGTTCTTTTCCACGGCGTATTGGAGTCCCGTCAACGAACTAACCTAAAGACACAACAAAAAAAAATTACAATAAAAATGAATTTTAAATTAAAATGCAAAAATTTCTCTTAGAAAACTATCCTCAAAAAACCTAAAAAAAAATCTTATATTGTAGATTGGTGCATAAATCCGGCATTTTTCAAATAATTTTTATAAATAAAAACGTGCCAAAATCTAAAATCAACGTGTTTAAATCATTATTTCTCTTGCTCCTACTACTATTTTCCATTTTCTTGATACCGTGTTGTTGGTCATTCCTGAGCAAGGTTAATAATAATATAAGCCGGATAATTAGGCACCAACCTAATAGTAACCTTCAGATAGCATAAAAACTCCACAAGTACTTATAAATTTTAAAGAAAATACCTTTGCCGCCTCGTAACGCGCAAACGCCGCAGTGGCGAGTTGATTGAGACGAACGGATTGCGGCGGTCGAAAAACGTCGAGAAATGCGTTCGTAGCCGGTGCGTGATATTTCAAAAGCACGGGCGCAGTCGTCAGTCCGACAAACTGATCAAAACTCCCGTCAAGTGGATTTGTTATGAATTCCGCATTCAGCCAATGCTCTTCAGGCACCAACATTGTCAGCATTGAATGCGCGAGTCCCGTCATGGAAACCGTCTTTATGCTGCATTTTAGACTAAAACGCAAAAATATATGCATTTTATAAAATTTACCGCGTTATCAAATAAGTATCATAATGATTTATATTAAAAAAAATCGTAAACGAAATTTAATACACGAAAACATATTTTAACAGCAATAAGTTAGATTTTGGTTTTAAAAACATTCTGTAAGTCATTTAAAAATTTATGACTCACAAATTCAAAAGAAAAAAGTTGTTTATCTATTTTTTTTTCGTTAAACTCAAATCACAGCATTGTGCAAAAAATGCAATGTCGAAAACATACTGTATCGCTCGCGCGGAAGAGCGCTGTGCCAGGTCCATAGTCAATTCGTTAAACGACAACTGAATCACGGAATCCACAGCAATCGAGACGCTTAGCACTTTTACGGAAACTTTATTTTCGACGAATTCTTTCGGATAGTTTGTAGGCGGAATATTTTCCTAAATTCAAGGCCAAAAAATTGTATAAAGAATTCTCGCGAAAAGATATGATAAAAATTAAAACCTGATAATCGATCGCGTCAAATAACTTCGCCTTCTCTTCGGGTGTCATCGCCTCTTCGAATTGCGAAACAATCTCATGTCCCGTAGGCTTGTGTGTTTGCGTAGTGGGCTCTTTGCCGCCAAACCAGCTCTTCGCCCACGAGCCCCACGTTTGGACCTCCTGATCTTCAGTGCGAATGAGCTTCAATCGATCTATATCCATGTCGGCCTGCTGACGCGCAATGTTAAGATTAAACGTGTCCAATTTTTCTTCGGCTTCCTGTAAAAGCAAATTTTCGTTATTTAAAAATATTGTCCTTACATTAAATTTAAAAAAAACCTCGATCGTCTTTTTATGCACAGCGGAAAAATCTTTCTCCGTCCGAAAGTGAAGCCATGCCTCCCGGTAGGCTTTCACCATCTCACGATGCTTTTTCATGTTCTCCCAGGACCAATTCTTACGTTTGCGGCGAATGTCGGCGACAATGCAGTCGTAGCAAAATTTATACCTAAAAATAAATTTCCCTTTTCTAAAAATACAATTTCAAATTTTATATTCAAAAAATATCAAATGCATACCATTCTTTGTAATGTCCGCGATATGTCGTAAGATTCGGTCGATACTTCAAGTGCCGTTGCGCGAGATTGAATCGCTCTTGCGCCTCCAAAAAGTAAAGCATATCCTGATATTGGATGTTTGCCAATGCAAAGCGAAAGTTCCTCAGTCTCAATGTTCAAGTCAACTTTCGGAATTTTGAATTTGTCGACCTCCGGCTTCTGATTCAATGATAGTTTTGCAGTCATCGTAATTGGTCCAAATGCTTTAAAAAAAATCCGTTGTAAAGGCCCCATTTATATTTTTTATAATAAAGTAAAAAAAGAATCACCGTATTTGTAATCCTCTGGCTGTGAATGTTTTGTCGCAATTGTCGCATTCAAAGCAGATAAAATATCTTTTTGGACTCCAAATCAGAGATCAATTTCGAATTCGAATTCCAATAAATCGCCAAGCTGTTAAGCGAAACCAATTTATAAAAAATTTTCATCTCTTTCCTTGTGTATTTTTGCTTTGAAATTGGCATCGGTTGTCTAAAAAATTTTTTTTTATCTTACAGTATTTGATTTGAATGGTTAAAAATCCTCCACCAACTTGAAATTCAAGATTTTCTAGCGTAATTCCGGCGGCAAACGGTCGATGCCGATTGCTGTACTTGTCTTCGTATCGAATGTGAATATTCTTAATGTTGACTTGCAAGTTTTTAATCACTTGGGCTACGAGTTTTTCGGTAAATGTATCGTTAATTTCTTCTTTAGCTTCTATAACATAAAAATAAAATCTACATTGTAATTAGAAAATATAATAAAGCAAAGAAATTACTTCGTTTAGCTTTACGATTTTCTTCTAATGCGTTTAATTCTTTTTGCTTAGTTTCCTTCTCATTTTTACGCGTTTTTTCCTCATTGTAAATAACGCCTTGGTTTGGAACAATTATAATGTGGAGACCCTCAATGTCGACAATAACTGGTTCTGTGTAAAGTTTATTCCACGGAATTTTCATAATAAGTGCGTTTAAATAACCAAACTTTAACTTGATCGGCAAATCCAACGAATCAAGTGCGCTTTCCTTGATTTCCAAATTATGTAATTTGACATCGCCTTAAAAACAACTATTAGAAAATATATAAGCATTTATGAAATTTAAAATTACCTCCCCAAATGCCGATATTAAGTTGCGATGGATCTAAATTATCAACAAAGTCCCCCAAAAAACTATTTAAAACACTCGCCACTACGCTCTCAAATACCATCCTAAAAATGCTGAAAAATTAAGGTTCTAATCGGTTATCGGACCACCAAAAAAATTTTTGATTTTTTTAGGTTTTCTGAAACGGGTAATTCGAATTTAATTATGTTTTTTACAAATTTTTTTTATTTTGTAAAGTTTTTGACATTTTTGAAGCAAAATTTTATAACAAATTTTATAACAGCAAAATTTTATAACAAGCAGTAAACAAAAAGACAAATCTTTTTTTGGTGGTCCGATAATCTGTAAGAACCTAAATTAATACATAAAATCATTCAATTTTAAATATTTAAAATCAAATATTTCATCCAAACATAAAACGAACATACACAAATACGTCTTATCAATTATTATAAAAAATAACCGTTGTTAAAAATGCTTATTAAAAAAATTCTCAAAAACTCCCCCTAAAATGTCGAAAAGAAAATTATAAAAATGAAAAACAATTGTTAGTCATCGTAAAAAATATATAACAGAAAACATTCTTTCTTTATTTTTTGCAACATAAAATCGAAAAACTAAATATTTTAAATACCGAATAAAATAATGATGAAATTATTACTGACTAGCAATAAGCAGGTAATCTTCATTAACAATTTAATTTACATTGTCAAAAACAATACTAATAGCTAATAAAATTATTCCGTAAAATAGTCACTCAAATTTCATTAGTCGAAAATAGTGAGTATTTTACGGAATAATAGATCTTTAATGTCAATAAAAATATGTACAAAAGCAGCGTTCTTCCTCCCTCACTTCTTTCTTTTTTCCTTTTTAATCTTTACGCATTTTTCTCATTTTATTTCATTTTCATTTCAATAACAGCTAAATAAAGAAAAAACGAAAATAATATTTCAAAAATACACCAACACATTTGTTTTGTTTTGGCATAATCTTTTTTTTTGTTTTGATATCTCATTTTCAGGCATCAATTGATGCCTGAAAATGAGCCGAAATTATTTTTATGAAGCTGTTAGTATCCATTAAACCATTTTCCTTTCAATTTTCCATTCATCACTTTTTTCGTTTTGTCCGCAGTGTAAAGTTTATACATAAGCTGTAAAGTATTTATTTGACCTGTCTTATATATATTTGTCTTTGGCTGATTAAGCAAGGACTATTGGCCAGCTAAAGGCAATTCTGGCAAATAGCTACAAAATACATATATTCGCAAATTTTAAGTTCAAAAAATCTAAAAATTTTATATATTTGTAGCGATTTGTGACGTTAAAATGACTGACATAAAACCAAACCATACGCTTTACATAAACAATCTTAACGAGAAGATTAAGAAGGATGGTAAATTTTATACTTTTTTGCAATTTTTTTTTTTGTTATTAATATTAATGTCTTAAATTTTACAGAGCTTAAGAAGGCATTATATGCGATTTTTTCTCAATTTGGACCAATCGTCGACATTCTTGCCTTCAAAACACTCAAAATGCGCGGTCAAGCTCACGTTATTTTTAAAGAGTTGAACTCGGCCGTTACGGCGTTGCGTTCCATGCACGGATTTCCGTTCTACGATAAGCCTATGCGTATTCAATTTTCTCGCGAGGACTCGGATGTTATTGCGAAAGCCAAGGGCACATACGTAGAAAGGTATGGGCATGAATAAATGTAATGTAAATTTTAATTAAATAATATATTTATTAATTAAGACCCAAAAAGAATATTGCCGTACAGAAGAAGAAGAAAAAAGTCGGCGAGACGTCGAAAAAATCCTCTTCCAGACTGATTAAAAGCGAACCATCGTCCAAGTCAAATGCGCCACCCAACAACATTCTCTTTGTCACGAATTTGCCCGAAGAGACCAACTATCAAATGTTGAGAGTGGTCTTCCAGCAGTATGTTTTATTTCAAACATTCTTTTGCCTTTTTTTTATTACTATTATTTTACAGATTTGTGGGCTTAAAGGACATTCGTCAGGTGCCGAATCGTACGGACATTGCGTTTGTCGAGTTTGAGTCGGAGGCCGAAGCGACTTCCGCTAAGAAGGCACTTCACAACTTCAAAATCGCGCCGAATCACGCCATGCACGTCGATTACGCAAACAAATAATTTTTTGTGGCGTGTATTCTCGATTGATCTCTCTCTCTCTCTCTGTTGTTATTGTTATTGTTCAATTTCTATTCATTGATTATTCTAAATTTTCTATGAGTGGGAACGAATTCAATTATGATTTGAACAAGTAGCTCTTTTGCGGTTTATCGATCACGCGCAATTTTTATCGCGATTCTTTTCTAATTCAATTTTTTGATGGAAATGCCTAGTTTTTTTTTTGTGGAAGCTGTAAAATAAATTTAAAAATTTTTTTAAAACATTTTTCAAAACGATTCATAAATTCATGACATATATTTTTTTTTCTTTTTGATTTTTATTTATTCGTTATTTGGGATTATCTAGAATATGGCTGCTTTGCTTCGTCGTAATCCGCTGCTCAGTCTCAAGAGTGCATCCGAGCGATTAGCGGTAAATTTTTATTGCAATTATTCTTAAACTAGATCATTTATCATTTTTGCACCGAAATTGCAAATTTGAAATTGCAAATAATCGGATTTCAGAGCTCGATTGCTACAACATATGACGTTCTTAAGGAAAGCGGCGATGTCGGCACTTTGACGCAGTTGAAGAACGGCTTCAACGTCGCCAGTTACAATAATGGCCGTCCGGTTGCTACGGTGAGATGAGCTTGACTTTTTTTTTTGTGAATACTTAAAGCTTTACAAGTAAACCTTAAACATTATAAATGAAATGCATATTCTTTAATGTTTTATTAAAATTAATAGCAGCAATTTTTATTTGACTAATTTTCTTTATTATATTTTATTAATGGAAGAAATTTAAGTCTTTTATTCTTTCACTTAAATAATGGGAAAAAAATAATAATTTTTGCATTCATTTTTAGGTGGGCGTTTGGATTGAGGCCGGCTCCGCCTTCGAGAACAGCGACAACAATGGCGTAGCGAATTTATTCGAGCATCTCTTGTACACGGTATTCGGTTTTGCTAAATTTGCTGGTATTATAAACGGTTTTATGGTTCGATTGTGTATATAGGGAACGGCCAGTCGTACCACGGCTCAACTTCAGACGGAATTGGCGAAAATTGGTGCTCGCTTAAAGTCGTTTACCACTCGTGATCACACCGCCTACTATGCCGAATGTCTTTCCGGCGATGTGGCGAAGGGTATGAGGCAATTTTTGTTCAAATATCTGCTCATCAAGTGATTCTATGTCTAGACGGGACGATTGTCTATTTTATTTTTATTTTTCCAGTTGTCGAGATTGTCGCCGATGTTATGCGCAACACGAAGCTTGAGCTAAGCAAAATCGAAGAGCAGCGTAGTATTGTGCTCCAGAAGTTGGAGGAAAGTGACACGGATTATCGCACCACCGTTATGGATAATCTTCATAAGACCGCGTTTCAGGGCACGCCCTATTCGTTGGCGCCTCTCGGTTCTACGCAAAGTCTAAAGTATGCTTTGCGATTATATTTTAAGTGGTGAAGAATATTAATCGGGAATAGTTAAGTGCTAAAATTTATATTTTTTTAAAAAATTTTTTATAAAAATATGACCAGTAGGTATTTTATTTTCTTAAATTTCCCCGCAATATATGGTTAATAATTTTATAATTTTTGGAATGCTTTAGAAAGATCACGAAGCAAGACATTGAGAATTTCGTGGACGATACGTACAAGCCGGCGCGTATGGTTCTCACAGGCGTCGGCGGCGTCGATCATCAGCAGTTGAGCGACCTGGCTGAAAAATATTTTGGCGATTTGTCGAATGATTATAAGCGAAAGATTCCTTTAAAGGGCAGTGTTCGCTTTACGGGTTCCGAGTTTCTCTACCGTGACGACAACTATCCGCTGATGTATGGCGCAATCGCCGTCGAGGGTGTTCCGCGCGGAGACCACGATGAAATTCCACTCTTGGTAGAAAATTTTTGTAAATTTTTTCCCTGTTATAAGTTTTTTTTTCTGCTCTTTTCGGCTTTTATTTTGTCGCAAAAAGGCGATGAGGATCTTGAGCTAATGCAGGGAATTCGCAAAATTTAGCGTCACTGGAAGCATCTTGCCTACAGTGTGTCAAACGAGTAATTAGAAAAATTGCTATCTCTTTGAAGACGAGTCAATTTATTGCAATTTTTTATACATAACTCACGTTTGAAAATGTATTAACAGTTTACTTCTTACTTAATCGAAGTTTATCTGATAGGGAAGTACCGAAAATGATTTTAAAATTTCGGAAATTGGAATTCCATAAGAAAATTGAAAATTCAGGAAAAAGATCGGCTAATACCTTGGAAATTCTTTTCTTAGAAAATTTTTATAATTTTTGAAAATTATGCACATTTGTTCGGAAATCAAGAAGAAAAAATGGCTAAAAGGAATTCCGGTACATCTCATTTATGCAGGTGTTTATATATTCTTTTTTAAGTTTATTGTTCATTGTAGGTGGCATCGACGGCTGTCGGGCAGTGGGATCATTCGCATGCTAGCGGTATCAACTCTCCATCGCAAGTCGTTCAAAAGGTGTACGGAAATAAGGAGTTGCTTTATTTCGAGAACTTCTCCATCAATCATTATCGCGCTGGTCTTTTCGGCTTTTATTTTGTCGCAAAAGGCGATGAGGATCTTGAGCTAATGCAGGGAATTCGCAAAATTCAGCGTCACTGGAAGCATCTTGCCTACAGTGTGTCAAACGAGGAAATTGACCGAGCCAAAAATTTGCTGACAACAAACCTTTTCACCGCCTTTGAGAGCAACACACGTCTCGCTGATCATTTTGCCGGAGAAGTATATATTAATTTTTTGTTAAGAATTTAAAAAAAAAACGATTATTCATCATTATAATTATAATATTTTAGGTTCTCAGCTGTGGTACAATGACACCGTTGCACAAGCTGGAGCGGAAAATTCATTACGCCGGCGCGTCCTCGGTACGCGAAGCGATGTCTCGTCACGTCTATGATCGCGATCCTGCCAACGCGGGCATTGGTGGGTTTTTTACATTCGCCTTTTGGTAATTATTATTTTACATAAATTCTTCGTTTTTTTTATCTGCATAAAACGGCTTGTATATTGTTGTATTTTTAAGGTCGCACAGAAGCGTTCCCGCAATATTTGATCTTCCGTTATGGCATGAGTTGGTGGCGATTGTAAAAAAATAATCTAAAATTGAGCCAAACAACTCGCTCATATTTAGTAATATTTTTGTTGTAATAGATACAATGCAAAGTAATGAATTCTAGACTTATAAATCAATTTTTTTCCATAAAATATGAACAATATTCCAAAACTATAATCATCCGGTAGTAATTCGTATGGAAATTTGTTTTTCGCGCTGAACACAACAAATCGACAAGCGCTTAACCTATTGGGTCCATTTTGTTTTATTGTTTTTTTTTTGTTGTTGATTCAAGGACGATAGGAATTTCAAGCCAATTACAACAATTCTTTCAGTTTTAAGTGAGTTAAAAGAAAATGATTAGGAAAAATTATGAAAGCACTTTAGAAAATATTTTGTTAATTGAAAATTTTGCGTTTCACAAATTTTTTAAAACGGCCGCCGTAGTAACAAGTTGGTGAATGTTGGCGCTGGAACTATCACGGACGGGAGACAGATTTTAGGCTTAGCTGTCAGGCCTCGATGGCTTAGGGCTTAGGCCAAGTTGTTTTCACCTTCGTTATGAGTTATTACAGTGTCTTTTCGAAGTCAGTCCCAAAATGTTCCGTCCCTATTTGTCCATCACCTTGATGCAATATCATATTTATGCACTTGCTTTTATCAATATGATTGTTGTTTAGTAATTTTTTATTTTATTACAAGCTTTGTCAATCAACTTCTATGTACATTTTATATATTCTTGTTTCTATAGATAATTCCATAATTGTAACAAATAAAAGTGAATTAGGCTCCTTTTTCGAAGGAATTTATAAGGAATGTGAAAAAATCAGCGACTGAGCTGGCGGAATTTTGTGTCAAAAATATTTTAAAAATTACATACAATCAATCAAAATTTTAATTCTATTTGCAAAAAATACAAATGTGAAAATATACATTTCGAAAAAATGCGTATAAGTGCATATTGCCTTTAAATGGGAATTCTTGAATGCTCATAAAAGTCCTTTTTCATCCATTCATCACCTTGTTCTTCCAATTCTCCATCAATCTGAATTAAAATAGTTCTAAATATGTGAAAATGTAATAAGAAAAAAAAAATTTTCAATTAATTTACCGCTTTAAGTTCTTTCTCTGTAAAGATGTGTGGCAGAACCACATGACGGAAAATAATAAAAAGTGCAAGCACAAACGGAAAGCCTAATGCCGTATGTTTAAAATATTTGACGACATATACTATGAACAGGCACATTATCTGGATCCAGGTATAGAGATATATACGCCATATAGTCATCTAAAATAAATAAAAATTGTAAACAATTTTTGTAGTAAACCCAAAAATTTACGACAAACCTGTTCAGTATAATGCTTATGTGGAAAATACTTTTCTGGAATAAAGAAGAGCACGACGCGTTCTACTAATTGTACTCCCGAAAGGTTCATAACACCGAGATATAGAAAAACTCCGAATAGAGAAGCGAGCGGCATGCGTAGATAACTGCCGCCAAGTGCAATCGCTCCGATTAATAATGAAACGCCGATTGTTGTCACTCGTTGTTCAATAACATGATCCACTTCTAAAAATATATAATTCATGTGCAAAAAAAAATGGATAAATAAATTTTTCTCATTATTTTTTAATGTGTAAGTTGTGTTCAAATATTTTGATATTTTTTGAGAGAAATTTCTTGTATAATGTGTCTATTTTTTATGCCTATTGTACATCTGTACGTATCTATTTATAATTTTTGCTATAATGAAACAATACTTAAAAATGACACTACCGTTTTTGGCGCCCGCTAATTTGCGTTTCATCACCGTAAGCGAAGAGCAGTGCGCGAGCGATTGCACCGCGGCAGCACACATCCACGGTAACCCGAACAGAGAACAAATTAATGCACAAAATCCCACCAACACCAGATCCCAATTCATGCCGTTTCCTTTGCGGCAACCGCGTTCGTGTTTATTTAGCAGCAATCTTAAAGAAAAAGATGTTTAATTTTGAAGCATGCATTTTAATTAACATACTCGGTTATTTCGGTTTCCACAAAGAGTAAAATAAAAATGAGTAATGCGGCTGCAAGTGCGACTATGATTGATATGCCAAGATCAGCGTTGATCATTGGCACAACCAAAACCCCATGGCCACGCTTCTCGCCATTGGTAAAGCTCAAGTGATCTGGCATATCAAGGCGTTGTAAATAGGGATCCGGTACGAGGAGCTGCACAGCCACTGCGACAAGTACAATGGCAATTAATACGCCAAAATCGCCAATTACTCGCCGAATCTAGAAAGCAAATTTTTTATTTTTTTATTGGAATGTCTATTTTTTCTTACATGCTTGCCAAAGTAGAAACTTTCTCGTAGTCGTTTGAATAGCAGTGCCAATGAAAATGTGGCAATCATAATAAACGCAGTGAGTAATGCAGTATTCGGCTCTGCATCACTACAAATGCGAATTTCGGACAGTGCTGTTGCATTGCCAGATGCTTCCACGCTTTGCCTTGCGTGCTTTAACGCAATCGCGAATCGAACTGCAGCAGCCTCGA
Source organism: Bradynema listronoti (assembly GCA_024678965.1). Classification (NCBI taxonomy): domain Eukaryota; kingdom Metazoa; phylum Nematoda; class Chromadorea; order Rhabditida; family Allantonematidae; genus Bradynema; species Bradynema listronoti. Next base: position 412,410 of record JANLNO010000001.1, on the reverse strand, counting down.
GCTCAGTCACATTTCGTGTATCTAAAGCTTTGTTTCATTTTTAATTAGAAGTTTTAAAATGTGAAATAAATGAATTGATACACTAAAATATTTTTAATTAAAATTGACTCAGGATTTTATGTCTCTTAACAAAAGTAATATATGTCATTAATCAACTTACTAAAAGTCTCATTTTTACGATCAAAAGGTAGTTGCATGGATAGAATTGGAATTGACTTGAGTGTTTCAATATTTGATATTACATGCGCTACTTCTGGCAGTTGCGCGTTGGCTGTGAGGGCTGCGCCATTTCGAGCCTCGTTCAATGCCGCTGCAATCACATTACTATTTCGGCAGTTACTATGTATAGATAAATAATATTTGTAGTCTTCGACAGGATTTTCTTGAAATGTCTGAAATCACCAACGTATATAGTTATATAAAGAGTAACTAAAAATTAAAAATAAACAAATTTTTTATTTGCTTAAAAAACTAACATGCCACAAAAAATGGATGCTTTCGGCAATGAAAATTGCGGAAATGAGTGTTGCAAAAATATCTTCAGTGAAACGTGTAACATATTTCAAGAGTCTCGATCCATCTACGGCAGAAGTGCACACCGATATCGCAAAAATCCACGCACCCGTATACAAGCGAATTGTTAAAAAGTCCAACTCCATATAATCACAAAACTGAAATATGTATTTTTATTTCATATATACGTCATAAAAGTTGTACCAGTCGTACAGTATATAAGCTAGCTTCAAATATCAGAACTGGTCCCGTGGGACTCATAATTAGAAGAGGCTGTGCCGCGAATAGCCCAAATATCACACCACAGATGCATTGTGCTAACAACGTTTCTGTAGTACCAATTGTTTCATTCGTATATTTTCCTGAAATAAAAAAATCAATTCATATTACATGCATATATTGTAAAAAATATTTTTTCAATATCCTTAAACTTTACCAATTTTATTTTTGTAACAATTTAAATAATTTAAAATACCCATAAGACCGCCAAACGTTATTGAAGGAGCAAAACTTGCGAAAAACATGAAAACAAGACTTGTTAAACATTGAAAGTTGGCCGCATCAACAATATCCGACCTAAATATAGAATTACTATTAGGTGTACAAATAAGAAAGTTCGCTTTACTTTGTCTAATATTTTTTCACGAATAAACTTTTTTTCAAAACATTTGTCTGTATCTATCTTGTAGAGTGTTTAAAGCGCTATCTAATGCTTCTTGAATTTTTAAAAAAGGTTTGCATATAAAATTTTAGGACAATTTTACAGATGACCACTGAAGCGCCAACAAAAGAGCATTTGCGGGAAGTTCTTTTATTCATGTTTAACTGGAAGAAAAGTGCCGCCGGTTCTCACAAAATGATTTCTGAAGTTTATGGCGAAGATACGATAATTGCCAGAGCCTGTCAGAAGTGGTTTAAGAGGTTCAGAGAAGACGATTTTGACCTGAGCAACAAAGACTGCGTATGGTGGGATCAGAAGGGTATTTTGTATTATGAACTTCTCAAACCTGGCGAAACTGTTACGGCGGTTCGTTATAAAGAGCAATTAATCAATATGAACAGAGAAGTTGCACCAAACGACTAGAATGGACCACAAGACACCAATATTGCTTCATGACAACGCCAGACCTCATGTTGTAGAACCGGTCAAAAATGCCATAAAAGAACTAAAATGGGAAATCTTACCCCACCCGCCCTACTCTCCTGACATCGCTCCGTCGGATTATCATTTATTTTGATCAATGGCTTACGGATTGGCGGAACAAAAGTTCACAAAACAAGAAAAAATGCGAAAATGGCTCAATGAATGGATTGCGTCGAAACAACCGAATTTTTTTTTTTTGATGGAATCCATAAGTTGCCCATTAATTAGAATAATGTTGTTGTTAATATTGTTAATAAAAGTTTAATTGAAAATTTTTTAAAATTTTAATTTTTTAAATCGTAAAAAAACGAACTTTCATATTTGTACACCTAATAATTAAATGCTATTAACGTATCTTTAATTTAAATTTACCTATATTGCGAATATCTACTTCGTATGTCGTTAATGAGGCCGTTAAATAAAGGATAAGGCCGAGAATCCAATGTTCGATTCGAATCACTTCCTCCTCTGGAGCTATCATCATTACCCGACACGATTTGCGTTTTATCCATTGGCGAAGATACATTAGATGCATCAGATGAATCCATCATTATTTTCACAGATTTATCGCCAAATGTTAATGTTCGTGAATTTAACGTATTCAACGATATTATGTTACTAGAAGCGGTATTTTCGACGTTTTCATTACGTAAACTAGATAACGAGAGCTTTGAGTGGCGAAAATGTGAAAAGCGTTTATCTTTATCAGCGAAATCGATGCAATCTGAATGGGCCGAATTTTTTCGCTGAATATTATTTGCTTGTGCCACCGCATGCTCAATACTTTTATCGGTATAAAATTCTTTCGAAGAAGATCCTGCTAAAAATGTTAATATCAAAAATTATATAAATGTTGAAAAAAAACTGTACGTTTATCTTCGACCATGTCGAATCCTTAAGACATTAGAGAAATCCAATATTTTATTAAAAGCTAACTAATAATTATTAATGAAATCATCTAAAATGTTTTTTATAATGAAATAATCTTATTGGAAATAATAAATTATATTTAGATAAACATAAGTTATTTTTCCACAATAAATAAGAACGAAAAAATAAATTTTTCAGTTAAAAAGAATATGTTGGTAAAAAAATATCTAGGAGAATATCATTAAAAAATAAATTTTCAAAAAAAATTTGTAAATTGATCTACAAAAGTTCAAAGGCAATGACATAAAAAAAATTAAATCCATTCTATATAATCAAAAACAATTCAAAAACATGAATAAAGTAATGGAGACGAAGTGGAATAATATGTATTAATATTGCAAAAATACATATTTCAGTTTTGTGATTATATGGAGTTGAATTTTTTGCGATAAATTTTGAACATTAATTATCACATGTAATTATCATCAAAACTGATAACTATCAAAATGATTAATATTCGCAGCCATTTTTGGAATATAAGATTGGTAGAAATTATAGAATAACAATATACAATCTTTTACTACATTCTCCCAACATTGATCTATTTTGTTTATTTTCTTATTTATTGTTAATTGGAATTTAAAATTTATTATCGTTTTAATTTTTTTAATAATAATTTTAAATTTCTAAAAAACTTCATTTATTATGTTAACCCTACTCAAATAGTCATTAAATATATGAATGAACAAGATTAAAAATACAATAAATGTTAATTATATTTTTGTGTGTGCATATCTTCCTAAAATATAACAATAAAAATTTTAAAAGTAAAAGTGAAGAGGATTTACCATCGTTCATTGAAAATTCCATGGAATAAGTATTTATTAATAATTTTTAACAGACACACAAAAATATTTAATTCATTGCGTTAGAATACACAAAAATAATTTTATATCTCCGGATATAAATAATGCGAAAAAATAATGAAACATCTTTTTTATTCAAAATTGATTTAATTAGATGCCAAAGCGATTTTTTAAGAAAAATTGCATAACTAGTTAGATAATTTTTCATAAAAATTATATCTGCATACAAATTATACTTTATGATATTTAGATAATATTCAAAATGTGTAATATTTTTTTGTATTTTTAAACCAATTGCTTATTCTAGAGTTTGATGGTTTTAAATTTTTTGTTCGATTATCTTCAAAAGTCAAAATGTTAGAATGCTAATCTCCAGAAAGAATAAAACAAAGCAAAAAAAGCAAAAAACGGGATTACATTTTTAAGAGTTTGTTACAAATTGTAAATAAGATTATTTTCAAGAAATTCAACCTAAGTTGGAAGACAAAATTGCGCACAATTTCGCATAAAAATTTAAAAAAATGATAAAATGTTGTTGGAACAAATATAAAATTAATTATTAATTAAAATTATCGTTAATGTATATAAAAAATTTACACCTATTTGCATTTTAAGAGTAAATTTATCTATATTAAACTAAAAATTTTTTCATTATCTTATTATAATAAAACAATAATAACGGGTTGATATATTTCTTTGTATATAAATATTTTTTAAATATAAATATATACTAATTTTTTGTTTTAACTTAAATTCTAAAAAATAAGTGATTTTTCTAATTTGGTTTTTAATTAAACATATACCAGAAAAATGCTTCAATATTTTTGCGTAGGCATTTTCATGCTTTTCGTTCGTTTAAAAGTGAATAAGCAATTATTCATAAAGCAAAAACATAATTATTTATGTTTTTATAATAATCGATATATAATAATTTATACTTTTTTTTATCATTACTTAATATTAAGTACAAAAAAGTGTACTAATTAACAAAATATATAATTTTTTCAAAAAACAATTTTATCGTGTTATGAAACACGAAAAAAGTTGATAGTAGCGAAGCTCAGAGCCTGCATCCATTTTCAATTGGAGAGCGAGAACCGAACTCGGTTCTATTCGTTTATATTGCAACCTCTTAACCAACTGCGCTACGCTAAGCATTATTTCAGCCTGTGAAAATCGGTGGAAAGAAAACGCTTCTCTTTTCTTTTTGCTGTCAGCATAAGAAGTGTATTTTTCTGTCCTCTTTCGTTAATGTCTATATGTGTGCGCTTCTATTTTAAAACACGAGGGAAGCGGGGCGATAAGAACGAACATATAAATGCTGTATAAAAATGTCTTTTTGATGATTTTTGGTTAATTTTAAAGAACAAATAATTAAAAAAGGCATAAATTTGAGGCGGGGAAAAATGGGGAAATGGGCTGCGTCAGAGATAGTATATATATATATATATATATATATATATATATATATATATATATATATATATATATATATATATATATATATATATATATATATATATATATATATATATATATATATATATATATATATATATATATATATATATATATATATATATATATATATATATATATATATATATATATATATATATATATATATATATATATATATATATATATATATATATATATATATATATATATATATATATATATATATATATATATATATATATATATATATATATATATATATATATATATATATATATATATATATATATATATATATATATATATATATATATATATATATATATATATATATATATATATATATATATATATATATATATATATATATATATATATATATATATATATATACTACTGTAATAAAGTATTTAATAAAATAATTAGCCTAATTTAATTTAGTTCCTAAATATAAAAATGTATTTATTAACACATATGTATATATGTATATGTTTGCGGTGTCATTATAATATGCTATTCAAAAATTCGATCAAAAAAGACAAATTTCCACTATGTAAGATTAATTTATGTATTAAAGCAAACTTTGCAAAAAAACAAATAAACGGAAATTTGTAAAATGACCCTTTATTGGTGCTTACTTTTTACAAGAAAAACTGCTTTGAATTTTATTGTTCTATGTTCATATCTACTTAGATACACATTTATTTGTCTTTATCAAAAAAATGACCGATTGCGAACATATATATATTATATGCAAACATATATATTATACAAAAAGAAAATATGCTAAATTCATGTAATGCATATGCAACAAAATATATGAATGAAAAAGGCATAATAGATAAAAATTGATTAATATTTATTTTGATGTGCATAATGGCAATGCAAAAAAATTTAATTAATTACTTAGTAAATAATTTTAAAATCAAATTTCTCTTTATTTCGATGTCGTTTGTATTTTCTTTTGAAAACTCTAAAAATTAAATTCATAAATATATCAAAGATTTAAGGTTTTGCAATTACATAGGTGCTAAATGATGCTTGTTTAAATGAATATTTACCGCAATAATTTCACGTGGAAAGGAATCGTGATCACGTTTCGCGCATCTCATGCAATAATAATGTTTGTAAAATATAGAACATTCCTGAAAAATCATCATATGTATTTAATATATTTATATCTGATTGGTAACTACCGTATTTCCTCTAATTGAAGCCCCCCCTCAATATAAGCCCCCTCTAATATAAGCCCCCCTTGGAGGTTGAGTAAAATATATAAGCCCCCTCTATTATAAGCTCCCCTAGAGGACCATTTTCTCTACACCGTTTTTTGTTTTTGTAATATCACTACAGTCGAAGCTCCCAATAGTGGCAACTCCCAATAGTGGAAAACTCTATATAGTGTCACTTTTTTTGATTTGGTTGGTCATCACGATTTGGACCCAACCTTATAAAAACTCTACATAGTGTCAATATTCAAAAAATTTATAAAATTTTTTGTCCCGCCATGAAATTTATTGTCCCGCCATGAATTATTTTTTGTTATTTTTTGAATTGTGTCAAAAAATGGATCTTGTTCAAGCGTATGACAGCGATGATTACAACGAAGAGGAACAATTCGATAAGGCAAGGAAACGCAAGGCCTACTCAGTGGATTGGAAATTGGACGTTGTCAACTATGCAAAGCAGATTTCTATTCATTCAGCAAGCGAGAAATTCAAAGTAGATCGCAAGAATGTCCGAGAATGGGTAAAGAAAGAAGAGGATCTGAAACGACTCGTGTAAGTTTACTTTTTGCCCAAATTATGTGATATTTTTACTTTATTTCCGTAATATTGTTAGTTATTTCCGTCATATTGTTAAATTTGTTGAATAAAATGGTTATGAGTTTTATATTTTGATGAAATTTTGTGAAAAACATTGCCTTTTTTCAAAATTTTTCGTCGCGCCTTCGGCGCGACGACATTAAAATATACAAGCCCCCCTCCAATATAAGCCCCCTCTCTAATATAAGCCCCCCTAGAGGGTGATCGAAATATATAAGCCCCGGGGCTTCAACTAGAGGAAATACGGTATATAATTCAATTACTTATAATTTATTTTAATTAGCATAAAGAAAACAATTTGCTACCTCATCTATGCACGTTTGTTGTTTACATATAAAACAATTTGCACCGAAAACAACAAAATCATCGATTGTATAATCCTCCGCTTTTTTATGTATGTCGGGCGCTTCGAATGGGTCATGAATATAGTAAACGTCTTCAACGTATCTGAATTTATGAATTTTGACATTTAACTTCACTCCAGTAGCAAATTACCTTGATTTTGTGAAATTTAATTCGCCAAATTTGCCGGACATTGAAATACCGCATAACGAACATTCAAATGGAACCAAATGATCTTTTTTTTTAAATTCCATATTTCACTGAAAAATAACTGTTTACAACCAAAATTTGAAAATATGAGTTTTACATTTAATATCACTTTTTTGTACTTAATATAACTATTAAGTAATGATAAAAAAAGTATAAATTATTATGTATCGATTATTATAAAAACATATATAATTATTTTTGCTTTATGAATAAAACTAAATTTCATTATAAAACTCCTTCGAACAAAACTTATTCATAATATTTGAACTGATTTTAAACTGATTTTAAAGTATTTAGCTAACATGTAAAAACACACGTTTTTAATGATATCAATGATAAAGATATGCTGTGTATATATATAAAATTGCATTCCTTTTAAAAAAATACATACCGAAAGGCGGATATTGCATTTTAATTAAAGTGTAAAGCTTATGAGTGAATAAAAACATCTGTCATACTGTGAGTTTGAAAAATTTAAAATATTTTTATAATTATTCGTCTTGTAACGACATACATGAAATTTCCACTTACTACAATCTTTCCATTATTGCTGACGGTGAGTTTGTAGGTATTTATTTTGTAAAGGTGAGAGGGTACGGGGAATTCATAAATAAAAATCGTTGAAAAATTTATGCATAATTAAGTATATTAGAAAAATGAAATTCAAAAATTGGGCATCAAATAAAGAAAGTTAGGCTTAAAATAAATTTTAATTGCTGAAATACTTGGAGTAATTTTACATAAAAAATTCACGTATACCTTTTTACCTGATTATCAAATTGTTTATTTTTAAGTTGACTTATTCTACGTCGATAATTGACTATGGTGATAGAGGCCAATCGTGATGCAGCACGTGAATGCGTTCAAAGGGCCGGTGAAGCGCTTCTTCGAAAAGACGTGGAAAAGATGAAAAACTTACTTGCAAAAGCAAAGAAACTTGATCCGGACTGTGATGTTAATTGTTAGTTTTTTGTTCCAATAATTTTATTTTTAATTGAAACCTTATATTTATGAAAATTGGATATTATATACCGAGTGTTTCATTTTAGGCGCCCGATTTGTTTTTGTTATAACTTTTTTAGTTTTTAACCAGATTGTAAAAAAAAATTTCCATTCGATTCCCAAGGCTTTGCCATTTTGTTTAAAATCTTATCCATATTGGTTTCGGTTTAGAAATTTTGTATTCATTTGAACTTTTTTGCCATTTTTTCAAAAAGGCAAAAACATTAAAATTTGTAACATAATGATGGACGCATCTTAATCTTAATCATCAAGTCTATATTAAATGATTTTGTCATTTTGAAATGAGGATAAAATTAATCATAATGGACATTATTTAACCTATTAAAAATGAAATTTTAGCAAAATTCAGATGGAAAAATAGAGTCAATTTCAAGTCAATTTTACTCATTTTTTACCTTTAAAAATGGCGTCAAAAAAGTTCAAATAAATGTAAAATTTTTAAATCGGAATTAATTTGGACAAGTTTGGTGTCGAACAAAATGGTAAAGCCTCGGGAATCGAATGGAAGAATTTTTTTTATAATTTGGGCAAAAAATAAAAAAGTTATTATAAAAACAAATCGGGCGCCCGAAATGAAACACTCTGTACATAGCAAATATTCTGTAAAAAAAAGTTTTTTTGTATTTTGTCACATCTATGGGACAAGATTTTAGCCAAAAATTTAAATTTAGCGATTTTAAAAAATGGTAATAGTCCCGATGAACCGTTTGATCGAAGCTATGCGCATGACGATCATTACGAAACGAATGATCTGCACAATTTGCGGCACAGAAGAAAAAAATCGAAGTCATGGTCCAGAAATGGTGATTATTTTATTTAATAATCATATTCCAACAAAAAGGAGAAAATTTTTCTTTGGTTAATATTTTTTAAGAATTATTGTTGTTATTACTAAGGTGAACGTGAAGAGCCATCGACTAGCGATGACGTACCCTCACGTGCTCGTACAAAGTCACGGTCTAGTAGTGCCACTCGTCGAAATACCTCAAGCTCCACTACCATTCCTCCGCTCAGTGTGGAGGCTGAGTATACAAAGGAAGAGCTCGAAATGGTCCAAAGGTTGGTTTTTTTTTTAAATTGATTTTCGAAAAGTTGATGAAAATCAGGATAAAATGAGTTTTTTGATTTAGAATACGGCATTGCAAGGATTATTATGAAATCCTCCAGGTTTCACGGGATTGCACTGAAGTACAGCTCAAGAGACAATATCGTGAAATTGCTCGTCGTTTGCATCCGGATAAGTGTAAAGTTCCCGGGGCAACTGAATCCTTTAAAGGTACTCGTAATCTTTACTAATTTGCTTTCGACCAATTTCTCTGCGAGGTTTTAGCGTTGGGTAATGCCTATGGTGTTCTTTCTGATAAGAAGAAACGCGAGGAGTATGATCGATTTGGTCCCGAAAGCGAGCGACAGGCCACATCTCATCGTCAGCAATATAACGACTTTTATGAGTACGACGTGGGACGCGGATTTGAATGTAAACCTTTTCTAAAATAAATTAACAGCTTTTTGTTGTGTGTTTTTTGCTCTTAACTGACTAAAATGATTTATTTTCTTTTTTTTTTATTTTTAGCTGAACTATCGCCGGAGGACATATTCGAAATGTTTTTTGGTGCTGGATTTACGCGAGCTGGAACGACGCGTCGTCGCACCGCCGGCTACACCCACCATCAACGTGCTCAACACGCGGAACACCAACCGGCGCAGGATACTGTGAGAATTATCCTCGTTTTTACCATATTTTTTATTGTATTTTTATTTTTTTTTAGTCTCGGTTTTATCAGCTCATTCAAATCTTGCCGATTATTGTCTTGCTTCTTGGCGGTTTACTGATGCAGCTTTTCGTCGAAGAACAACCGTACTCGCTCATCAAAGATTCGTGAGTTTTCAATTTGTCACAAACACGGGAGAAAAAAAAACGAAGAAAAATAATAATAATTTTATTCCAAAAAATGTCAAATATTTTAAATCAAAAATTTTTTATTATTCTTTGATTTTATTGGCATATGCTTTATTTGTTATATTTACTTTAAATTTGAAAAACTTCTGTTGTCAAGTTTTTTTTTCCGTCAAAGCACAATATTCCTATAACTCAATTATAGTATCTCTTATCTTATTACAGGACATATTATGTTCAACGATATACGAGAGATTTACGGGTACCGTACTATGTTAGGCCGGACTTTGAAACGAATTACGCTCGTCGTATTCGAAATGTTGAACAGCACGTCGAGGACGACTATTTGAGTATGTTGCGTAGGAACTGCTATCGCGAAAAAAACCATCGTATGTATTAATAAACTAATAAATGTTTTTATTTTAGAAATTTAAATTTATATATGTTACGGGAAAATATGGTTCTCTTCTATATAAGATTTTTTTAACATTTGATTAAATTTTGTTTTCCATTCAGAATTCACTTTTAAACAGCACATTTTTAATTTTTTTTTCAATTTTTTTGATGTAATAGCTACTTGCTTAGTTATTTTTTAGAGTGATATAATGTGTTTTTTTAAATTTCATTTACACAACAAAAAATCTTTTTAAAGAATTTAAAGTTATTTTTCGAAATCAAAAATTCAGTTAAAATCGATTATTGTATGAAAAGTGACGTCGCCGCTGATTGTCTTTTTAGAAAGCAAATCGTAAAAGCATTTAAAAATCAATTTGATTGATTCGTTTACTTCCTGGACCGTGTGAAACGCTGTCAGTCGAGGACTCTCTATCAATATTCTCGTCACAATCCGGCTGTTCCTCATTTTTCGCAACTGGCGCTTTTTTGCCGAACATTTCTTCATACAATGTGCGCTGAATTCCGGAATAAAAACGGCTGTTCTTAATCCACTGCACTATTGGCAATTCCTTGACCCATTCGGCTGCCGAATGATCGCACAGTCGAGTGGAAAGGATATCCTAAATATATTTTTTTAATTTTTTAAAACATTAAATCATAAAACAAAAAAGCATACACTTAAATATTCTTTTGCAAAACTAATTTATTGGTTAAAAATTAAGATTATTGATTATAAATCTATATCACGATTTGCCCTTTCAACAGATCCTTGCGATTGTGATAATAGAATTTTTTAGAGATTATTACCCCAAGCTCTCCCGTGTATATAAGTCGCGGCCTTTCGACGAATTCAATGTTAACTTGGCCTTCAGTCTGTCATTTTATGTCTGCTAAGCATAAAACTTGATGAGCACCTTCATTGAAGGTGCCCAACTGGCAGGTTAAACACACCCAACTGGCAGGTTAAAAATTATGAGCTCAACTTTGTTTATAATAGAATGCCAGGCGAAGTTAAAAATGGCGCGGTTTGCCATGCACTATTCGGGAATATGGCCATGACTACGACCTCGTTAATGATATTCAAATCGCAAATTCACGAACGTTGTCGGAGTGGAGAATGTCGGGTGGTCTGAAAATAGAGAAAATTCGGCCTAAGTGCTCCGCTACTTCACTGGCAAATTTTGTCTTTAATGCATTGAGTACCACAAATTTCGTTAAATGATCCTGCAAAACATTTGATCCAACTTTGAACCTCCTATTTAAAAAAAATATAAAAGAAAAATAAAATCATTGAAGATAGACCATTATGAACTTATAATCTTTATCAGATAGTGCTTGGAAATCGATGAGATCGACTTGACAGCGACTATTAAAATCTGAAAAACAATCTGCTTTACGACAACCAATTTTTTCACTTTGGCTTTCTTTAATTGGCATGCTTCACATAACGAAAAATGGATTTCGACGATTTCTCTAAACATTAAAATTGCATACAAAAACGATTTTACTTCGATAGTCCATGATATTCGGCGAGATTTAAACACATGATGTTTCGTCCGGGATGGTCAAGACGATGATGTATTTCATGCAAAATACCAAAAACCTCGGTATTTTTCAGAACATATTTTTCAACAAAAAGAAGACGTGGAATTTCGTCGACAATTTTCACTTTGTACTGACTGATCCACGCACACTCTTCTCGAATAGATCTTTCGTCGTTTTCATATTTTATCAAAGCATTTACACGTTGAGTATACGTTTCTGAGTCGAGAATATAGTGGCGCTTTTTGTTTGTTCTCCATAGAAAAAAATTTTCCTTAAAATTTTTTTCATTTCTAAAATAAAAAAATTGTTTTTTTCTTTATCCAAATCACATTACAAAATAAAAATTATAAAAAATTATAAGAACTAACAAAAGGTTACTTAAAAACAATTAAAAAAATGATAACGTCATAAAAATTGAAAAAAAAGTAAAAATGTGTCGTTTAAATGCGAATAGAATACAAAATATAATCAAATGTGAAAAAAATCTTATATGATGATACGTATATGGCCGGGAATATACAATCCTGGTCAAAATGATAGCCGCACTTGAAAATGTAGCATAACTCGAGTTTTAATTTTCCGTTTTCCAGAAAATATTGCACAAACATGCCTTTCTCTATTATAAATCATAATCCTAAAACAATTTTAAAATTTTCGAAATTTTATCCACGTATTACTGTGTTTTACTGTATTTTGAATTTTTATCACTAAACAAAATGATAGCCGCATCTTTAAAATTAACGCTTTGTGAACAAATAATTAACAAATAACAATATAACATTAACATTTAATATTTAGTAGGCCCTCCTTTAGATTTTACAATATTGTTCAATCGATTTGGAAGACTACTGGCCAAGTTATTCAATATATTCAAATTTAGACGACTCCGTGCTTCAAGAATTGCAGTTTTGAGATCGTTGACGTATTGCCGGTTGCCACAATAAACATCACGAACTAGAAGTTCCCATAAATTCTCGATTGAATTCAGGTCGGGTGAACATGGTAAGATAGCGATTTGCCTTTCCTGCAAGAAGTTCATTGTAGACGCACTTCGGTGAATAGACGATTGTCTTGCATGAAAGGATAGCCTTCTTGCCAGAACGGCGTTAAATTTCGTTGAGCACATGCTGATACTCTTCGATGTTCATTTTGCTCGACGTAAACGCAAGAGGAAGAGTGCCAGCAGCTTCAAAATCTCCCCAGACCATCAGCGTTCCACCTCCAAAGTTGCGTCTTGAGAAGTAGAGTGACTCCTTACGTAAATCATGCCAGTAATCCGAGAAACAGTTCCGCCCATCAAGATTAAACTTTTTCTCATTAGACCAGACAATCTATAAACATTAAATTAGTTCATTGGTATGCTTCGACAAAATAACCTTTGACCAGTCAATTTGCTGCGCAAGCTTTTCTTCTGCAAACTGAAGGCGAGCAACCTTATGGACATTAGTTAGACGCGGACACTTGACCATTTTGGAGCTCACGATAACTTCGCTCCCATGTAGAAGTTTTCGATGCATCCGAGATCCAAATCAGCACAATCTGAGCAGTGGTACAGTCGAGTCCGATGCAGCCGCAATTATTTGTCGCCGTTGTCGTGCGTTAGTGGATTTTGGGCGACCACTTGATTTTGGAGTTCCAAAAAAGATGGATCCGACAAAAAATTGCGCACAATTTTTTCTGAACTTTCGACATGAGCTGCTTTTCGACGATAACTCCAATTTTCAGCGTGCAGTGCGGCGATGTGCTTTTTTTCAAATTCAGTAAGCGCTTTTCCTTTTACCATAACTATAAATATAAAGTAAAACATTGATAAAGCTTAAAAATGACAAAAATGATCACCTAAACCAATAAAATGTTTAGGAACTTAGGAACTAACGAAACTATAAACCGCCGCTATCATTTTGACCAACTTTAAAAATTGAAAAATTACAATATCAACTGAAAAAAGTCCCAAAAACAATTCGAACTCAAATTGATTACAAATTACAATTTCTCAATTGCAAACGAATACTGAGAAAAAAATCATTATTTTCTATTTGGTTAAACTCAAATTATGCTTATTTTTCAAGTGCGGTCATCATTTTGACCAGGAGTGTACGCAAATAAAATACGCATATGGCCGTAGGGCGGGAAAATACGTATATGGTCATGCAACATATTTTCCCGTAAAATATATATTTTATAAAAAGCAATTGACAAAATCTTGCCATATTTTATATATGTCAATAAGATTAAGAAAAAGAGAGTCCTTAAATTTTTTTGATGAGAATAAATATACTGTTTTTGGAATAGTGAGGGTTATTATTTTAATAATCAGAATTAACAATAATAAAGTTACAACATTACAGGTGAGAATCTTTTATGGTCAGCGAAAATGCGTGGCGATGAGGCACTTTGGAGACAGGCTCAACAAAAGGAGCTACCTCATTGCAAAAAACTGGAAGAGCTGTATCACTGAGATTTTTTAAATTATCATAAATAAGTAGATTATGCTCAGTTTTTTTTATGAAAAAATGTTGTAGTTATGAAAATAAAATGAGACTTATTTTTTCAAATTATATTGTATAAAGTTATTAAAAAAAAGTTCTTACAAATGGCGAAAATTCTTTGCAAATCAAATCTAAAAATTTTATTGTAAATAATTGAATTGTTAGCCGACAATAAATCAAACATCAATTGTCTGAATATTTTATTTTGTTTAAAGCAATATATTGCAACAATATAAATGATGTAGTTACATACAGTAATTAAAATTATTTATCGGTGCCGATATTCAATTCTTTGAGCGATGAAACTTCTGTCGTGATCGGTTGATGACGGAGGATTAACATTATAGTTGTAACCCCCATAACCACTAATTTCAAGTCCGTATTCTTGAGCTATTGCTACCACATTCGGAGTCAAATTTAATATTGTTGTTGTTGGAGTTTAGCTCGTTTTCGGTAGTAGCTAATGTCGTAAGATGCGTTGTCGTTGTTTTTATCGTACTTCTCGTTCCATCTTCCCTTATCTCATTATTTTCATTCGTTGTTGTAGAAGTTATCCTAGATATTGTAGAGTTGTTTTTTTCATGCAATCCTTTTTTTTCAAATGTTTGTGTAGAAATTTCCGCACTGGAAGTAAGAGTTGAATTTTCGAGTCCTTTTTCTTTACGTTTATGTTCTTTGAGATCGTTGACATAAATAGCTTTACTAGCAACAATGGGTTTCCTTCCTAAAATTTGTTTTTTTATTAGTAAGGTTTAAATTTTTCTTAAATATTATTTGGTAACTATACGTACATATTGCATTATTATTGGGTATGTTAAATGTAAACCTTGGTAAATAGCAAATAGACCGTTATAGTGTATTTGCTGTTCTGGTTGCTTAACTGCTCGCTGGCTGCCAACAACTTTCAAAATTTTTTTACGCAATAAATATCTATCTAAAACCAATTATGTATTTATATATATATATATATATATATATATATATATATATATATATATATATATATATGTTGCGGGTAAATCGTCAAATCGGTTATATCATGATATAACTGGGTTATATCATGATATAACCAATTCGGTCGGTTATATCATGATATAACTGGTTATAAAAACGGTTATATCATGATATAACCAGGGTAAATCATGATATAACCGCAAATCATGATATAACCGTTTTACAATCGGTTATATCATGATTTATAACCAGTTATATCGTGATATTAACCGTTTTACAATCGAAGCATTTATGAAGAACATTTTATTATTTCAATTTTCATCGACAATTCAAGCTAATTCAGTAAACATTACGATTCTTGTACATTATACTTAATAAATTTAAATATTTTATTGCAGTTGGTATGTTGGTTTTGTTGTGGCAGAGTGAATTTGCATTTATGTCAATTATAATTAGTACGACTATAATACGACTATACGACTATCCAGCGTTTAGTATTATTCATGATTATGCTTCTTAGTATTATGTAACTTATGTTATAATTGTGCCGTTATTATTAATCGTGTTGCGTATATATCTTGAGGGGGGTTGGGAAATTATCTTATTGCACAACAATGATATTAATATTAAAATTTTTTATAGTTAATGCAGGCAAAATTGAAGAAGAAAAATATTTCGAAGTGTGGAATCATCAAAAGCTGCATTATGTGCTTGAGGATGAGAATGCTTTAGAAACGTACGTATCGAGCTGATTCGTCGAATAAATTCTGGAGCAAAGCTTTATGACACATCTATCAAGAAAGAAGGCTTGCGAAATCTAGTTCGAACGTTGCAACGTCAGAGTTACTTGATAAATCAGATGTTCCTAACACAGAGGTAGCTCTTCGAGTGCAGTGGGGCTATCCTCTTCCAGTGGCTCTACTGAAAGATTACTTTTCAATGTAATTGCGTGAAATGCACTACTAACAAATGTAGTTGCAAAAAAGCTGGTAGACTTTGTAATAGTCGTTGTCATTCAAGCCGCGATTGCCATAACAAACTAATTATTTTATCTCGTAAATTCATCTGTTATTGTTATTGTTTGTTCTTTAAATAAACTTTTATAATCAAAACTAACTTTACCAACTGCAATAAAATATTTAAATTTATTATATAATGTACGAGAATCGTAATGTTTACTGAATTAGCTTGAATTGTCGATGAAAATTGAAATAAATAAAATGTTCTTCATGATATAACCGATTGTAAAAACGGTTATATCAATGGATATAACTGTTATATATAATGATATAACCGATTGTAAAACGGTTATATCATGATTTACCGGTTATATCATGATTTACCTGGGTTATATCATGATATAACTGTTTTATAACCGGTTTATATCATGATATAACCGACCGAACGGTTATATCATGATATAACCGGTTATATCATGATATAACCGATTTGACGATTTACCTAATATATATATATATATATATATATAATAATATATATATATATATATATATATATATATATATATATATATATATATATATATATATATATATATATATATATATATATATATATATATATATATATATATATATATATATATATATATATATATATATATATATATATATATATATATATATATATATATATATATATATATATATATATATATATATATATATATATATATATATATATATATATATATATATATATATATATATATATATATATATATATATATATATATATATATATATATATATATATATATATATATATATATATATATATATATATATATATATATATATATATATATATATATATATATATATTTACGCTTAAAGTCCATGAATAATGTTCGACCTTCATTGTTCTTATTAGCAGTTTGCGATTCTGTCGAAAACGTATATGAATCGATAAAAGGAGATGTCGGCTTTGAAGCCATATCATATGTGTTTTCTGTTGTAGTTTGTAAAGTATCAGATATCATTGGAACAATATACTTATCAGTTTTGTATTTCTCAGTAGTTGTTACTAGTTTTTTATGTATCAATGTATCATCAAAAGAATTATTTATTTGCAGCCTGTCATAAACTTCCCTAGATGGTTGCAGCCATTGGGAAAATTTGCATTCTGCCGATTTCTGCGATGTTTGGTATTTCATATAATCATTAACAATAAATTGCTGACTATACAAAGGCATAGGTAATGAGCCCATGTTAGAAAAGGCCGAAGGAGGGATCGGTTGAAATTCAAACTTTCTAAATGGTGAATTGCTTTCAAAAAATTGTTGTCCAGTAATTTTTGAATTTTGTCGCTCGGGATTGTTTTTATTCTGTGAAATGAATAACGGCGCGTTATAATAATTATTTGATTCGGAAATATACCTAAAATCATTTTAGTGGATAATCTTATTAAATAAAAATTAGTCAATTTTATAATCTAAATAAACTGCAATTCGTGTCCAACAAGAGGCATACTACCGCCGATGCACGCATCAATGCATGATACGGATAATGAAGTTATTACTAGCTAAAATATTATACAAACTTACTGATTATGAAAATATAATGAAAAACAACATTTAGTTAAGTCACATATTTTTAGATATTTTTTTTAACTTACCCATTTCAAAGTGAGCATTATTTTTTCCAATATAATGCAAATTAGGTATTCAGAGTTAATTTTAAAATAGCAATATAATTGCACAAAAATGATTTCATTTTCCTTTTATGTTGAAAAATGCCAGTGGCCATTCTGGTTGATGGGTGCGAGAAAAATTCACTTTGTATTTTCTTAATTTTTCTCGCCTTCACCGAAAAATTCAAATTTTTTATTAATGTTTTAAATTTTTCAAAGAATGATTTAAAAAACTTGTTTTTCTTCACTGCTTAATTTCCATTACATGTACATATTTTTTAATAGATATTTATTTAATTTTTTTATCTTTTATCTTTTTAAAAATTTAACAACTTAAAATCGTAAGAATTTATTTTAAAAAATTTCAAAATCTTAATACGAAGTCAAATGTTCTTGGAACAATCGTTAGAACAAAGATGGCGCCTTGTCCAAAGTTTACCGTTGCTCATAAAGCTGTGCAGCTTACTTTCGCTGAAGAAAAATTAGTTCAACAAATCGATTGGAATAAGGTTCTTTTGTTTGTGGGCGTCAGCTCTTTTGTAAGCATCGGTGTATTTCAGATTGTATGGTAGGACGAGAAGAAGTTCAATCTCGACGGCCCGGACGGATTTTGTGGATATTGGAAAAGATCCTCGATTTTTCTCGAAGAGGAATTTTGGGGAAGGGATGGTTATGTTTTGGGAGGCTTTCGAAGCATCAAAGACTCTTCCGCTTGCATTCACTTTGAGCAAAATGAATAACAATGAGTACCAGCAAGTTCTTGAAGAATATTTGACTCCGTATTGGCAGCTGTAGTACTTGTTCATGCAAGACAAAGCCTCCATTCATCGAAACGCATCGACTTTACAATACCTGTTGGAGCATCAAGTCGCGTTATTTGCTTGGACGGCTTGCTCCTCGGACTTGAATTCGATAGAGAATTTGTGGGAAATTCTGGTTAGAGAAGTTTATCGCGACAATCGACAGTATGCTACAGTGAATGTGCTACAACTTGCAATTTCTGTCGCATGGAATAATGTTAATCTGCATACTTTGTACAAGTTAGCTCATAGTGCCCCAATCGTCTTATTGGTGTTGTAAAATCTAAAGGCGGACCAACAAAATATTAATTATTTGTTTTGAAATTGTTTTTTATGTTTAAAATAAAATAAACGTTGAATAGTTAAGTGGCGCTATAATTTTGAACAAGCTGAAATCAATCAATTCACAGTATTTTTCAAATTTCGTAAAAACATATTTTGTATAATGTAAAATTAATTATTCAATCATATTTTTGATCTAAAAATATGCCATATGGTCGTTTAAAAAATTCAGTTAAAAGTTATGCCATTTTCTAAAGTAACGCTATAATTTTGAACAAGAGTATATGTGTTATATATATGCGTTATATTTTTAAGGAATGTACGCGCGTTTTTCTCTGTAAATAAAGTTGTATACTTAAAATTTTCTCACTGCTCTTTTCCCATCATTCCAAAGGTTAACGTTCATTCATTTTATGTTTTTCATATATCTTTCATTTTGCATATTATTTAAAATACAATTATAAAATTGTATACGTATAAAAAATAAATCAGCTACAATTAATTACATTTATAAATGTTTTATAAATGTAAAACGCTAAATAAGTATCTAACTCTTTATAATGTAAAATTTATACATATTTCTCTTTATAATTATAGATAAACTTTGGCGAAGCTGGAATATTTAATTTAAAAAAAACAGCAGGATATTTGGTGGAAAAATGATAAAAATTACACTAGATGGCCAGAAAAATTATTTATTTAAAAAACGTGCATGCGGATAGAATTTACATATTCCTATTTTAAACATGTATTTATTAAAAATATGAAGTTCACATCTTTATCGAGTCAAACTTTATGAAGCTTTTTTATTTTGGATAAATTGATCCTAAAATCGATAAAAATAATACAGGGAGCGGCAAAAAAAATGACCTCCAGCAAAAAGTTTATAAAATTTTTATTTTTCAACAAAAACAAATTTTAACAACAAAAAACAATGAACAACAGTGTTGACTATAATATATTCAGCCGGTTTCGAAGTGGTCTTCTTGTGCGTCTCGGCAGAGCATCAAACGCCTCCGAAAATTTTCTGCTGCGCCACGCACCTTTTCCGGCGACAATCGGTCCCATTCCCGACGCAAGGAACGCTTCAGCGCCTCCAAACTTTTGTGTGGCTTTGCGCAGGCCCTGGCCTCCAAAATGGACCAGATGCTGTAGTCCATCGGATTGAGATCCGGCGAGTAAGGCGGCCATTCTGCAGACGTGATGAAATCGGGAAAATGGGTTTTGCACCAGTCCTGAGTCGTTTTCGCCTTGTGGGCCGGTGCGGAGTCCTGTTGAAACGTCCAATTCGCATCGCCGAAGTGCTGCTGGGACCACGGAAGCACTACGGCCTCGAGAATGTCGCGGCGATAGACTTCTTGGTCGATTTTGACCCCTTGATCCACGAAAACCAGAGGTGTCTTGCGGCTAGCACAAATTCCAGCCCAAACCATCACGGCCACAGGATTTTGGCGGTGTTCGACGATTGGCGACGTGCCGGGGACATCTGCGGACCAGCTCCTGTCGTTCTGGTGATTGTGGGCTTGTTCGACGGTGAACAGCTTCTCATCCGTGAAGAGAATTTTGTCCCACTGAAGAGGAGCGTGGCGACGAAGAAGTCGTTTGCATCTTTCAAGTCGTACTCGCTTGTTGTTGTCGGTGAGGAGCTGCACTTTTTGGAGCTTGTAGGGCTTGAGATGGAGATCATCTTTGGCTATTCGGCGTACCGTTCGGTCGCTGATTCCTGTGTCGCGGGCGATTTTTTTCATCGAGACCCTCGGATTTCGCCTGACCCGCTCTCGAATGCGCTCCCGGTTGCTGGCAGTTCTCACAGTGCGTTTTCTACCGCTTCCTGGACGGCGACCACCATGGCCGAGCTCCTCAAAGCGCTTGATAGTACGCCTGACGTTGGACTTGTCGATGCGAAGCTTTCGCGCAATGTCACAGTACCGATTTCCTAGCGCATGTAACGCCAAAATTTTCTCTTGTTTTGTCGTCATCCCAGAAAAGACTTATAAGCAGAGTGAAAAGCTCACAAAATCATTGCTTATATACATTGTATACTATTTTTAATGTAGAATCTTTTAAAAAAGTGTAGAAATTCTGAACTTTAAAGTTTTTCGACTACAATAAGTTCAATTTAGAGGTCATTTTTTTGTCGCTCCCTGTATTAGGTTGAGGCAAAATTTTTTACCCATCTGTAAAAAAATTTTTTCTACGATAGATAGAGACGTAGATTTTTTTGCATTTTGTAGAGCGTTATCGATTTGTGGAGGACGTGTTTCAGCGATTTTTAAAATTTTCATTTTTAGCATTTTTATAGAGGAAAATGCAACGAAAAAAGTGCATATGGCTGAGCATTTTTTTCGGAGAGTGATTCAATGGACTTGAAATTTTTGCTATGAGCTCCCCCTTACATACAATATTCCACTCTATAAATTTGAACCTGATCGATTGGATAGGAGCCGAGTTGTAAAACTTCAAAAAACGTCGAAAATGCCGAAATTTGTCATTTTTTGCAGTTTTTCGGCATTTCTGACGTTTTTTGAAGTTTTACAACTCGGCTCCTATCCAATCGATCAGGTTCAAATTTATAGAGTGTAATAGTGTATGTAAGAGGAACTTATAGCAAAAAGTTTCAAGTCCATCGGATCACTCTCCGAAAAAATGCTCAGCCACATGCACTTTTTTCGTTGCATTTTCCTCTATAAAAATGCTAAAAATGAAAATTTTAAAAATCGCTGAAACACGTCCCCCACAAATCGATAACGCTCTACAAAATGCAAAAAACCTACGTCTCTATCTATCGTAGAAAAAAATTTTTTACGGATGGGTAAAAAATTTTGCCTCAACTCTAATAGTTAAAACACTCATGTCTTAATATGATTTTAATCTAAATTTTATTAAATATTTTGGTGTATTGTTTCAGGTGCATTTACATAATTAAGGATTTCTATTCTAGACTAAAATGCTTTTTTCTACTTAAATATTTCGGGAAATTTTCATTGTGTTCATGGCTACATTTCGTGGAAACGATGTATCCGCACGCCGCTATCAGCCTCATTCAGTGCATTCTGATTCATCGCATGATACTGTTATTCAACTTGTATCCATTCCTCGACCTAAACGAGGAGCCACTGTTCAGGCTAAACAAAACCAAGTTTGTCAATGTAATTTATAATCGGCCGAAGTATTAGGCCGTTTTTTGGCCGAGATATACTTTAGCCGATTGTAAAATACTATTGTAAAATATATATTATACTATATTTAAACGAACAACATACATTGTCCCCATAAAAAGTGAAAAAATACTAATGAAATTTGTATAAACATTTAAAATACTTACAGTGTTGTATTTCTTATTTTTTAAATATTGTTTTACGGTTCCGATTAAGTAAGTTAATATTTAAATCTTGTGTTTTATTGTTTACAAAAAATTACTAGCATGTTTATATTTACATTATATATTTACATTATATGTGTAGTATGTAACATATGCAACATTTGTTGCAAAAAATTTTACGTTACATTTTTTATTCTTCTTAATAGTGTATTTAAGACGTACGTTCATAAAGGATACGTATCATCTATTTATGGTACGCTAGAACAACATTATACGCTACTTACATCAATCGTTCTTTGAAGTTTTTTTCTCTTCCTTTCTGTTTTTATTGTTTTTTCGTTGACTTATTTATGCTTTCATATGTGATGCATACATAGTATATGTGTGCGTAATTTAAGCAAGTACAAATTAAAGAATAACAGCTGTAATGTAAAAATGTAAAAAAAATTCACATTTAATTTGCATTTTAGTCAAATGACCTCTGTCCATGTTTACAAAAAATTGTTTTTCAATTTTTATATATTCACATTATCAACCGCACACATATATTTAAAAAAAAATAATTTAGTGGTGGTAAATGTGTAAAAAATAAGACTTTTGTTATTGTAATTTTCTATTTCATTCTTAATAGTGACAAAAATATAATAATGCAAGTGCATAAACCATCGTCATAGTTCCTAAAAAAATTTTAAATATGTACTTTTTATAAAAAAACATTGATAAAATATTGCATTTGTTTTTTTTTTTTGAATAATTAAATAAATTTTTATATTTAACTTTTTAGTTTAACTTTGAGACTTTAGATGTACCTTATAACTACGGTAATGTCAACAGATCAACCAAGCTCTAACGCGACAAATACCAACTATGTTGATCATTTTAACGCACTTATCAATCGTATGATGCCCAAGGAACTTATTCAGAGGTTTAATTATTTATGGTAAATATTTATTTATGGTAAATACTTAATTGTAAACATTTTTTTAGAATATTTTCTTATTTGGATATTATATCTTTATGTCGATGTGCTCAAGTCTGCCGCTTCTGGAATAAGTTGGCTATGGATGGTAGTAATTGGCAAAATGTCAATTTGTTTTATTTTCAGAAAGATGTCAAGGTAAAATAAGATATAATTAAATACACTGTATTATGGGTAATTAAAATTTTAGGCCCCCGTTGTAGAAAATCTTGCTCGGCGTTGTGGTGGATTTCTTAAAATTTTAAGTTTAAAGGGTTGTGAGAACGTGCAAGATTCATCCATGCGCTCATTTGCCGCAAAATGTCATAACATAGAAAGATTGTCTTTATGCAAATGCAAATTGATTACAGATTCGTAAGTGACAATAATAAACATTAAATTTTTAACTACCCTAATTTCGCGTGTATAAGGCCGGGTGCTTTGAGCCAAATTTAAATTCGCGCCAATGAGTTCATTCTGTTATATCGGATTGGGATCCAAATTTCGTGCCCTCCTTTGTCTCGGTTTCACAAAAGTGGGCACAAAATTTGGACTCCAACAGATCCGATACAACAGGTGCCAATTTAAATTTGGTTCAAAACACCCGGCTTATACAAGCGAAATTAAAGTAGGTATAGAATTTTAAATTTTAATTAAAAATTAATATTTTTTAAAAAAGCATTACAGAACGTCAGAAATAATTGGACGCCATTGCCATCGATTACGGATATTAGATATGGAAAACTGTATCGAAATTACTGATATTACAATGAAATTCATTAGGTACACATTTTTTATAGTTAACATTATATTGAAAAATTATAAATTTTTAAAATTACAGCGAAGGATGCAAATATCTTGAAGAATTAAATATTAGTTGGTGTAGTAAAATAACAGATCGTGGAATAAAATATATTGCATACGGTTGCAACGGCCTTCGAACACTTATTTGTAAAGGTTGCGAAGGGGTTTGTGATTTCAAAATTGTAAAGATTGCAGGCTTTTGATTTTTATTTTAATTCTTTAGCTATCTTCTCATTGTTTCGATAATTTAACAGATGAACTTGCACAATTAACAAAATTAAACCTCCTTTCATGTAGAGTAGGTTAATTTGTCAGCTAAAACATTATTGACATACATTCATATGTCAATTTGCATATTTTTTAGTTTTTTTACAATATGTATTATAAGAACATATGTACATATTTTAATGTTTTTTTATTGTTTAGAATGTGACTGATGACACTGTAGAAAATATTGCAAAGCATTGTCGACAACTACAATTTTTGTGCCTTTCAAATTGCCGAGAAATAACCGACCAAGCACTTCTAGCAATAGCTTTAAACTGCCCTTATTTAAGGTTTAAAAAATTGCATATTATGACAAAAAATTTTGCTGTCTAACGGCAGAATTTTTTAAAAGGAAATGACCGATAATTATTAAAAAATTTAG
This sequence comes from Bradynema listronoti, assembly GCA_024678965.1. Taxonomy (NCBI): domain Eukaryota; kingdom Metazoa; phylum Nematoda; class Chromadorea; order Rhabditida; family Allantonematidae; genus Bradynema; species Bradynema listronoti. The sequence continues at coordinate 387,407 of JANLNO010000001.1, read as the reverse complement.
AGACATCGAGTTAGCCTCTTGTATAAATTTAACTGATGCGGGTTTTATAACACTTTCTAAAAATTGTCACGACTTGGAAAGAATGGACATAGAAGATTGTTCTTTGATTACTGACGCAGCTCTTCACAATCTTAATAACGGATGTCCAAATTTGCATAGCATTTCATTATCGCATTGTGAAAATTTGACAGATGGTGCACTTATCGAATTTTGCAATTCTCACAAAGATCGATTACAAGTTTACAATATAAAATTTTTATTAAATATTTAATCAATTCAATTGGAAAATTATTATTAATATATTATAGTTAATAAATATTCTATAGATTCTTGAACTTGACAATTGTCCAAATATTACTGACAACGCACTCGAATCAATGAAAGGACTGAAAAATTTAGAACGAGTTGATCTTTATGATTGTCAAATGATTACAAAAGAAGGAATTCGAAAATTCAAGGTAAACAGTAATTTTATATATTATTGTCAATAATTTTATATATTGTATATATTTTTTATATTATCAAATGTCTTTATGCAAATAAATAAAGAAAATGGAAAAAATAATAATGATTCAATTATTTTGTTGCAGCAAGTGCGACCTGAAGTAAATGTACACGCTTACTTTGCGCCAGATACACCTCCGCCGGTTATACCACCAGTGCGACGTGGTATTTGCCGTTGCTGCTCTATCATTTAAAATAATAATTTTTTTTCTATTAATTTACTCTAGTATTTGACATCCGCAATGCATATATTATATACAGTAATGGACACAATACGTAAATTAGACCATTCTTGATGAATAGCCTCAAAGAGCTCGTCTGGTTTGCGGAATTTTCTGCCTGTAAGCTTCCTCTCAACCTCTATTCATAAATGTTTTGAGGTCGTTGGATTAAGCTGGCCACTGGACTTAATGAGCCGCACTTTTTGCCTTGTGTTTCGGGTCATATTCTTGTTGCCATTATTTCGCTCCATTATTTCGCGATATTGGACTTGGTCCATCTTTACCTCAACGCGATGCAATGGACCTAACGACGCCAGACTGAAACAACTCAGACCATCACATTTTCTCCGCCATGTTTTACAGTACCCGTCGTGTAACAAGAATCGAATCGAGAGTTCGACGGACGACGAATACCGTCGGTATTGCTCATATCAAACTTCGATTTGTCCGACCATAGCATGATGGGTATTGTAAAACATGGAGGAATGTGATTTTATGGAGTTGTCTGGCGTCGTTAGGTCCATTGCATCGCGTTAGGGGTAAAATGCACCAAGTCCAATATCTCAAAATAATGGAGGAGGTGATGTTACCACATACCAGTGAAAATATGTTGGCGGGGTAGGTGTACCACCAACATTATGATCCAAAACACAAGGCAAAAAGTATCATGAATTGGTTTGCGGCTCATTGAGTCCAGATTTTGGATTGGCCAGCTCAATCTCCCAACCTCAATTTCTAGAACATTTATGGATAGAGGTTAAAACTGGCAGAAAGTTCCTCAATCCGGACGAGCTCTTGGAGGTTATTCTTTAGGAATGGTCCAATTTGCCTAAAACTTATCGGAAAATTTGGTCCGTTCGATGTCCCGCCGTTGCAAGGCCGTTATCAATGCTGGTGGCCCCCCAATCAAATATTAAGTGCCGTTTTTGTTAAACATTGTTTTATTGTTATTATTGTTGGGGTTGAATTTTGCAATAAAATAATTAATTATAAAAAAGTCCCCTTCATTTTGTCCGGCAAAATTTTGATGTTCTCTCCGTTGATTGGATGCTAAAAATTTTTGAATATACAGATCGGAGCAAACTTTTTTTAATTTGAGAGAGGACGAATAATGCTGTAAAATATAGTTTATTAGAAGTTTATATCCTTTGTTTACTTCGAGAAAAATACAAGAAACTATATTTCCAAAAAAGGTCTTTTTTATTTTGTCCACTACTGTATGTATGTAAATACTCTATTTTTGTAAGAGGTTTGTAAATATCTCATATTTAAGATTTTTGTTTATATGTCACTAAATAATATTAATGATAAAAAATTATAATTTTTTACATTCAAAAACCAAAAACATCTATTTTTTACTTTTTATTTTGTTCGCATTTTATTTTATTTCACTTTTAATCCTCAAATATATCAAGGTTTCAGTGAAAGCGAGTAATTTAAATAAGAATCATTTTTACGAGTTATATATCCACATGTGTATGTACGCTGGACGTTGTTTATATTGTATTTGTCAATGTTTATCTGTTTATATATAAGAAACATTTTTATGATTTTTTTCTATAAACGTTTAAAAATTAATTAACATTGATTTAATGCAATTAAATAATGATCACATAGAAATTGAGCAGACTAAAATATCTTAGCTACATATTATCAATTCTGTTTGTGCGACTTAATATAATAGATAAGGAAAAACATGAAAAATAATTTTAAAATATTTTTGTCTTTGTAATGCATATGTATAAAAAAGTAGAAAAATCGCACACATGGATTTTTATCACATCAAATTATTTGTGGATATACATTTAAATTTTTTTTTGAAACTCTAAAGCTTAGATTAAAATATATATATACTAAACGTTGGAATATATTGAACATGTAAAATTAGAGAACGCGCTTGATCGCTAACACTCGTATTTAAACATACACAATAAATGTTTATAACTACGTTGATCTTATGTCATTTGTGTAATATATTTCAAAATTTTTTAATTATAGCTTAAATATTTGTAGGTTATAATTCATAATGTATGGCGATAATAAATTTTTTTATCCATCCATGAGCAGAAGAATGAATCGTAAAGAATTATCTCATGATTCCACATTCCATTATTTATCATCAAACCCGCGACCATATTCAAGAACATACAGTAGCAGCATATTGACATCAAACACTCGGTCTCGATTTCGTTTCCCGCAATATTATTCACCCTATTCGACGAGTAACCTAACTTATATAAATAAAAAGTTTACATCTGGAGAATCTGCTAATAGAATACTCCGAGAATATAATTTAAAATCAGGAAAACGAAATTCTTCATTAATAAGTCGAGAAGACTTTAAGAGTAAATTTGGAAAAGAAAATATCTTTAAAAGCCATAAAAGAAATATAGAAAACGAAGAATTTTCAGCATGTAGTTCTGAAAAAATAAAACAAAATACAAACTTATCCACGAATGAAACTAATAGCGCCATGAATTCTGATTCTATGGGTTTGAAAAAATTACTAAAGCAATCAGTTGAACTAGAAAAAATGTTAGCCGTTACCTTTCCAAAAGAGCGCTATCATATTCCAAAAGACAAAATTAACTATGAAATTAAGCTCAATCAACATATAAATGATTGTAAAAATAACAAAAAAGTTGAGGAAAAAACTAAGGAACATAAATATATGGATGAATGTAAAAATGAATTCACAAATGAAGTGGAAACAATACCGAAGCGAAAAAAACGAGTTCACATCCCAAATGAAATGATATGGGAAATTATTCAATTTGTCCCATTAAATGATGTTGGCAAACTTGGAACTGTAAATTATGTATTTGCATCATATGTAGCTCCACGTGTACAACATAAAATACAATTGGTATTAATTATCCATGTATAAAAATAATACAAAAATTGTGGCATTTTTAGTTGCGTGAACAAATTGATCGTACAAAAAAGCAATTGGATGATACAAACGAACAAATAACCACAAGACAACAACAAATATCTCAGCTCAATTGGCAAATAGTACAAATGAATGAAAGACTTGGAGATATGAATGGCCGATTGGTAAATTTTCAAAATTTCTTTTACATAAATATGGATGGCAGATTGATAAATTTTCAAAATTTATTTGCATATAAAAAATAATAGTAAATTTTTAACTTTAATTAGTGTGTTTGTGAATATTCATAAAAAAATACAGGGTAGCCAAAATTAGGGGCACGACTTGTTTTTTTCATAACTTTTTTTTATTTTTTAACGAATTTTGAAACTTTTTTTTTATTCCATTCTCAAGATCTTAAGGTTTTATTAGACACCAAACATCTTGCTATTTGTTTCGATTTACAAATTTCCTTTTAGCCATTTCTTTAAATAGTCGAAAAGAGGAATTTTCAAAATTTGTTAAGAAATAAAAAAGTTGTGAAAAAAAACAAATCGTGCCGATAAATTGTGTTACTCTGTAAATTTTACAGTTGTTATTGTATGGTTGAATTTTTTACCGGATCAATTTTGCATAAAAACTGACTACAAATATGCAATTTAGGCATCCATGCATTCGGAGATCGCACGTAGTCATCAACGTATTGACGGGCTATTACAACGCTTGCGCAATGTAAATGTATCATTTGATGAACTTGGCGAAGAATAAAAAGAAAATTCAATGTGACATATATATATATATATATATATATATATATATATATATATATATATATATATATATATATATATATATATATATATATATATATATATATATATATATATATATATATATATATATATATATATATATATATATATATATATATATATATATATATATATATATATATATATATATATATATATATATATATATATATATATATATATATATATATATATATATATATATATATATATATATATATATATATATATATATATATATATATATATACGTATTTCCTCTAATTGAAGCCCCCCTCCAATATAAGCCCCCCTCTAATATAAGCCCCCTTGGAGGTTGAGTGAAATATATAAGCCCCCCCTCTATTATAAGCCCCCCTATTTTCTCTACACCGTTTTTTTTTTTTTTTTTTTTCCCGCCATAAAAATTTTTTAATGTTTTTTGCAAATATACACCGTTTTTTGTTATTGTATATACACCGTTTTTTGTTTTTGTAATTTTTTTGTCCCGCCATAAAAATTTTTTAATGTTTTTTGCAAATACCTATACACCGGGGTTTGTTTTTGTAATTTTTTTGTCCCGCCATGAAAATTTTTTAATGTTTTTTGAATATTTTTTGTTGAATATTTTTTGCTGAATATTTTTTGTTATTTTTTGAATTGTGTCAAGAAATGGATCTTCTTCAAGCGTATGACAGCGATGATTTCAACGAAGAGGAACAATTCGATAAGGCAAGGAAACGCAAGGCCTACTCAGTGGATTGGAAATTGGACGTTGTCAACTATGCAAAGCAGATTTCTATTCATTCAGCAAGCGAGAAATTCAAAGTAGATCGCAAAAATGTCCGAGAATGGGTAAAGAAAGAAGAGGATCTGAAACGATTCGTGTAAGTTTACTTTTTGCCCAAATTAGGTATATTAAGAAGCCCGTGAAGCCTGTGACGAAATTCCAATTCAAGAAGAGATCGACTATGAAGAGGACGATGAGAACGGATATTTAAGCGATGAATCTCTAGAAATTGAAGATTTATAAATATCCGTGATATTTTTACTTTTTTTCCGTAATATTGTTAGTTATTTTTTTTTTTTTTAGTTACCTAATTCATTGAATATTTTTTTTGTTAGTTAATTCGTTGAATAAAATGGGTAGAGTTTTATATTTTGATGAAATTTTGTGAAAATTTTGTGAAAAATTTTGTGAAAAATATTGCCTTTTTTCCAAATTTTTCGCGCCGCGCCTTCGGCGCGACGACATTGAAATATACAGGCCCCCCTCCAATGTAAGCCCCCCTCTAATATAAGCCCCCTAGAGGGTGATCGAAATATATAAGCCCCGGGGCTTCAATTAGAGGAAATACGGTATATATATATATATATATATATATATATATATATATATATATATATATATATATATATATATATATATATATATATATATATATATATATATATATATTAGATTGTTAAAAATGAAATTCCAGTTTGAACTAAAACTTCGACACTTTCACTTTCATCGACATATAAAAAATTTAAAGTCTTTAAAAATTATTAGTTTTTGCTATGATAGTATTAATTAGACCTAAAAAAGCTAAAAGAATTCATTTTAAGAAGGTTGCTTATTAAAGTACTTGAAAATTTGGCATTTCTCTTTTTTTAATACCTAAATAATAAAATTTTGCCTCAAAAATTGAGTTAATACAAACAATTTTTGTTTTATATTATAATATTAGGTTGGCAAAAAGTAATGTCGGCAATTAGTTATTTCATAGATTATATAAAAGATTTTTTTAAAACTGTTTTCTCTATTAGAAAGAACATTTTCTTGAGAATATTATGATACAAAAATTATTTGTAATAACTCAATTTTTGGGGAAAAATTTATATTTATAATCGACCAAATTGAAAAGTGCAGAATTCGCAATAAAGTGCAGAATTCGCAAGTTTTTGAAGCAACCTTTTGAAATTAATTTTTTTAGCTTTTCTTAGACCTAATTAATAGTATCATAGCAAAAAACAATGATTTTAACTTTTAAATTTTCTATATATCGATGGGGGTATTGAGGTACTCAAAAATTTTAAGGATCTAAAGTTGGAAATTTGTAGGTAACTCGATTAATATGTCAGATACAAGAGCCGTTTTGTTACTGCCAAATAGCCCAGAAAAGTGGCTTCTTATCCCTCATAACCTCGAGCTGTTATAATAAACCATAGCTGAAATAGAGGCAAAAACTTTAAAATTAGAAAAATTTGAGGGTTTAACTTTTTCAAGAAGAATATTCATTTTTTGCGCAAATGTTGAGGATGAGTTATAGATCATGATGGAAAATACATCATCAATTAATTTGTTTTTATAATAATGTCGTTCCATATAAAAACCGACATTATTTTTTTGCCAACCTAATATTTGCAAGTAAATTTTTTTTGAAAAATAATTTATTCTCTTGGAGAAATAAATAAACAAATGTGACCGGGGTTTCTTTTTTTAACAATCTAATAATAACGAATTCTTTTCAAATATAATAACGAATTCTTTTCAACATTGAAAAATGAATTGTAAATAATAAGTGTTTTGCTAAATTTGTTTATACAATTAATTTTTTCAGAATAAAAAAAATTTTGTACTTTCCGGTTATCGGAACCCAAAAAAAATTTTTAATGACTTTTAGGTTTTCTGGCACGAGGAATTTGAATGTAATGATGTTTCTCACTGATTTTGTTGTCTTTATGCAGTTTTTAACACTTTCAAGGCATAATTTTATAACATAATCTCTAACAAGTAGTTAACATAACAACGATAAATAATTAACAATTAGACGGGTCAAAATTCGGCGGTCTTGCAAAATGACGGTGAAAGGATCTCTTAGAAAATGTCAAAAACTGCACAAAAAACAACAAAATCAGTGAGAAAAATCATTAAATTCAAATTCCTCGCGCCAGAAAACCTAAAAAAAAGTTATTTAATTTTGGGGGTCCGATAACCGGAAAGTACCAAAAATTTTTATGTTTTTATAATACAATTAAAATTAAATCTTATTAATCGTCTACTACTATGCAAATGTGCAATTTTATAATATGCATTTATGTACGGGCAAATTATAATGTACTTGCTTTGATACTTTTTTTACGCAACTTTACTTTTTTTTATTTTTTATTGTTGTAAAATATTTCGAACATAAATTGATCTCTTTTAGTTTTTATTTTCGCTATTACCAAAAGCGACCATTATCACCGACGCATTTTCTAGTCTTATCACGGGAATCAAAAACAGCTGTGTTATGCCTACTAAAAGAAGCAATTTTTTCATATTTTTTCCTTTAGGAAATAGATAAAATTATACCAAAAGCGATTAGTAGTAAAACAGTTGTAGTATTTTTTAAATCCTTAAGTGAAATAAATGCTATTAATCCGCGAAAATCATTTATGATGCCGATTTTTCTTTTAAGAAATCTGCCTTATTAGCAAAAGATTTTAAAAATCATTATTTAGTTTTATTTATTTTCTTTTTTGATCTGATAGAACAAGTTAGTAAACTTAACATTAAATTTTTAAAGATGTGAATATACACGTAAATTTTTTAAGTTTGATTTTTCTTTAGTAATGTATTCTTTTTGTTATGCACATTTAAATAGTGCCTAATAGGTCTTACATCATTTACAAATACAATGTATTTATTTATTTTTTATTTTATTCTTTTTATTTTCTATTATTTTTTTTTTTGTCTTTTTGATTATTCGTTCTTGCGTTATTTATATTATGTTTATTGTAATCTATGAATTAAGAAAAAAATGGACTTTGTACTCTTTTTTTTGTTCAACTGTCCTTTCTTTTTTTCTAATTTATTCTACTATTTTTAGTGCATTATACAATAAAGTAATAAAGTAGTATGTTAATAAAAAATAGAATCAATCATTTTGAATTTGTAAAATTTGTATGCTTTAGAATTAAAAACAAAAATACCTGTTGTACTTAACGTGCAAGAATTAATTTTAATAAAAATTTTGTTTTCGTTAAATCATGTTGTATTTATTACGTATTTTGTTTTCTCACAAATATTGTCTGCACAATTGAGTGTTTTTCCCATATATTTATTATTTGTGCCACATGTGATGCGTGATTAAAGAATGCAAAGCGGAAATACCCTTTGTGACGTTTCTCGATCGCTTTCGCCGTTTAATTTTATTATGCATGTTTTGTACCTTGGACTTTGTTGTTTTTTTTTAGATTTTTCAAAAATTATTTTTGAAGAGAAGGAAAACATATAAAAACAAATAAAAAATAAAAAATAATGCATAAAGTTTTGTTCTTATTCTTGTAAAACCGATATTAGCTGGCATTTAAGATTATGAAAGTAAAAATGTGATTTTAATAATTATTACATAACAACAGTTTAGATTTCCCATTTTCATATTTATGCAACATGAAATTCACTGCGCCACGTTCACTTTTTTCATTGCTCGGACGGAAAGTTAATCAATATAGCAGCATCGCGCCAACCGCACTCAGCCTTCATCAAGTGAGTTACTCCTGATGGGCGTTTCAGCTATTTTTCAAATAATTTTTCCAAAAATGTATAGTTAAAAAACTAATTTTTTATTTTCATTTTCAGAAGTTGTTAAATTATATAATACGCATTATAATGATATGCTGATTATATATTCAAATGTATTACCCTAAGTTCGGTAAAGAAGATGCGGTCGATCGAAAAATTTTTGAATTTTGTTTTGTTACAAACAAATTCATTTTGTTATAAACTAAGTTGAGCTCAAAATTTTTGAACTACAGCCTGCTTTAATTAAGGCTTTCATTAAATTTTATGCTTAACTGACATAAAATAACAGAATGAACACCAAATCAATATTCAAAAATCCTTCGAAAGGTCGCGTCTTATTACTTATTTACATATGGTATAATATTTATAATAAGGTAATTTATTTCATTACATTACAGTACTTCGAATTCGACAAAATTACCAATGCAAATTTGTTCGAGTTTGTACGCCGCGAGCTACTCGTTCGCTTTGCTGCCTTAATTCAAGTAGGTTTTTACATTAAGTTGTACAAAATTTTTTTCCAAGAACTGATTTTTTCCAAGAAAAGGTATTCTTCTAATATATAATAGAGTTCAATATTTGATGTTAGGAGGATAGAATTTTCACATAACATATTGTCGCTGATACTTCTTTCATTTCATTTCTTTATGCATAACAATCTGAAAATTTCAGGAATTTGAGAGATCTCAAACCCTTTTTAATATGCCAATTGTGCGACGGGTCGCAGACACACATTGCGAGAGCTTTGAAAGACTACTCATTTTTGAGCATGCCAAGAATACTGCCTCACAAATGGAACGGTTGGTAATTTAAACTATTATTTTGAATTTATACATATGAACATATTGTTTAAAAGGCATACGCTTTTTAAGGTTTAACAACCAATTGCGAACAATTCTAAAACATCATCGCAACACCGTGGAGGAAATTTCTAAAGCCATCGGTGAGCTTCAACAAACGACTAACAAAAACCACTTCGGCGTTGACGATGCGATTTTGCATGCGTGTATTGATCGAATTTTGCTCAGCCAAATCGCAATTCGCACTCTGCAGAATCAATATTGTAGGTTTTATTTTTTCGTCTTTTATCCCATATAAGCCTAAGAAATAGATGTTATAGTGAAGGCGGGTAACTTTTTTCCAACTTTAATTAGATTTTATTAGAGATTTTATAAGAATCTCTTTTTGGAGAATCTTTATAAAAAAACAAAAAATTGCAAAATGCATTTTGGCATATTTTAATAGTGTCCACGTTCGATCTACCAATCCATAATAAGGTCGGAGAGTGTAGCTTGCAGCGTGTCGTTGGAGTCATAGACTCAGGATGTGACGTTGCGCATCTGGTTCGCGACGCATACAATACAGCGAGTGAGCTCTGCGACGACTTTTATCAATGCACACCAGCACTTCATCTCAACGTCATCGACCCGGCCAAAACGCCTACTTGCATCACCGCCGAGCCATCCTATCTTTATCATATTATCTTCGAAATATTGAAGGTAAGCTTTTTTTAACATTTCACTTTGCGTAATTAATAAAATTGATAAATTAAGAATTCGATGAGAGCGACCATCGAGCATGCCAATGGAAATAATGCCGGTGATGTTAGGAACTTACCACCGATTAAAGTTCAACTTGAAGTAAACGGCAAATACTTGGTCATAAAGGTAATTATCCCAGAAATTTTGACGCATCTCAAATCTCAAAGACGATATGTTATTTTTTCAGATTTGCGATCAAGGCGGCGGAATCCCACTTGATGTAATTAACCGGCTTTTCAACTATACCGTATGTTTTCTGCCGAACAATTCTTAAACAGTGTATTATTATCACTCAAAAATTGCAATAAAAACATAAAATTTTCTAATGTATTGATTTCCGAATATGCGGTAGCGAGAATCCATAAGAATTTTTAATTTTAGTATACCACTGTCACTCCACCCGTCAACTATATTACGCCATTTGTAAGTTCCTTAAAAAAATTGGGTAAGAACAATAAGCATTCGAGAAAAATAATTTTGAGAGCGGGCATAAAAGTCTTGCCAACTGGCGTATTGTCACAGTGGGGCTGAGTCCAAGTCTAAGCCTAAAATTTTCGGACCTTAATTTTTTCCACTTCAAATGTCGTTTTTCTCAAACTATTTATCAAATGTCGGTTTCTCAAAATTATTTTTCTCAAATATTCAGATCTTATAAGTTACAAAATTATAGGTATTTTCTAGAAAACATAGTCAATTTATCGTGCTTGTATTTCAGCATTTCCCAATATGTGAAAGTGGCAATAAATAATAATTTTTTCGTTTTTTCAGGCCGGATTCGGCACCGGATTGCCAGTTTCGAGGCTATATGCACGCTATTTTTCCGGGGATTTAATTTTATCGTCCGTTGACGGTCTCGGAACGAACGCGTCCATCTACACGAGGGTGAGTCGCTTTTTTAAAATTGTTTTGGGTTAAAATCTTAAAATGAAATAAGATTTTATAATTTGATTTTGAAGACAATTAGAAAGAAAAAAGTTTAAAACAACATTAACGCCATATTTAAAAAATAGTTTCTCTAATTTCAATATAATTATTTTTAAAAATTATTGGTTCAGCTCGATCCTCACGAGGCTGTAGAATTTCTCCCAACAAACTCGCCGACGAATCGCTTACTTCACTACGTTCATCAACCAACAATGCCAGACGTTCCGCAAATGCGACTGGACGTGGGTCTAGTTCGGACCGCTTCACCTTCAATGCGATTCAATCAACGCATATGATTTAATTAGTCTTGATGATTTTTAAGAAGCAAATGAAGCTCAAACATCCTTTTCAATAATGGTCTTTCATTCGTTTTTTTACACTTATTTCTAATTCAATACCGCTATGTCTTTCAAAATGTGCCATTTGTGTGAGTATTTCGTGATTTTTGCAAAAAAAAAAAAAAACTGTAGAACAAATATGCTTAGAACTAACTCTATAGGGTGAGTCAAAAAAAATTTTCTTATCAATTTCTGCTACTTTCTTCCGCGTCATCTTCTTCTCCAAAACCAAGTAGCAAGCCGCCGGTCGAAACCACTCATTTTCAAGTTTCATTTTGTTCATAGTGCGTGAAAATTGAAAGAAAAAGCGAAAAAATTTGAAAGAAAAAGTACAGTTTTTCTTTGACCCACCTTGTATACAATTTTTCACAATATGTATTTATTACATGTAAATGATTGAAAAATTTTAAACTTTTTTATATTGATGTCAGAAACAGGAATATCTTCGATTTGTGAATATGGATATAACTGTTCTTCACTAGTCAATTTTTGATTCAGGAAATTGATTCATCGGGAGATAAATTGGCTAATATCAAAGCTAGCAGTGTTTATATTATTATCATTCACTTCCTGCGTACTCTGTTGTTTTTCCTCGTAGACGGTAAACAAATTGTCGCAGGTACGAACAATTCGCTCCGCCAAATCCTGCGAATCCAAAATCTCATTGGCTGAATAATCATTTAACGTTTTCAATAGGTCCTCCTCGTCGCCACTAGAACACAAAAAGATAAAGAAGATGACTGGGCATGCGAAAAGTCTGAAACATACGATAATTCGACTTCGACGATGGTCGTATCACTGGTATCCAACTCTTCTTCCACCAGTATCGGTTGAAGCTAAAAAAATCTAGAATATGTTAAGGAATAAAAGCAAGAAATTGTTTTAAAAAATAACCATTTCTATAAATTGCTTATCGAACTTTATCAAGTCAATGTCATAAGAGCACACGAATATTATACGAAATTTCGCTCCAAAATGGAGCGTTCGATTCTCCTCGAATATTACACACATGGTATCACGATTGGGCTCGCGGTTTAACAGCTCATACCAAAAGGCGGGCGGAGAACTAGTGACATTATATAAAATCTAAATTTGAAAAGTCGATTAAAAAGATCAGAAAATAATCTTCTCTTACAATGGTGCAATTCAACTGAGACGCCCGATGGACTTCGGCTAATAAAACGCTGTCGCACCAGCTGAGACCGCCGTTCGCCGCCATGTCGATTGTAATTGTCATAGGAAAAATACGCTCCAACACTTCGACCAGATTTAACGTACTAGTGCTAATGCCTCCCGCGCTATCATCGCCCAACGTTGGGTCCCCGCCGGCGGCAGCTGTCGCTTTTACCAGCCGTGGACGATGACGGAAAGAGGCACTATCGCGTTTCTTACGTGGACAATTAAATATAATCGGCCACGGAAAATGCCAGTGTATATCACTAAAGTAACGCGAATGCATTAGTATAAAAGAGATCATTCATTAAATATAGTAAAAATTGAAAAAAACATACCGCAATAAGGAAATGGTTAAAAAATTGGTTGAGCAATATTTTTCATCGTATTTCAATAATTGTTTCGTCAAAATACGTTTCCATTGAGTGAAAGCAATCTACGTTTATATGTTTTTTGCTATGCACAAATTAGGGACACATTGGAAATACAGTCATTATTGTAATCGGAGAATAAAATGAGTTGGCGGAAACTTCTGGCAACCCGTAAAAAGACTATTGTCTCTGACCTTTTTCCAAAAGAAAAAGAAAAGAGGTCAAAGACAATAATTTTTTTTATTTCCGATTGCCGACATACATTAATGACCATCCATATTTCGGACGTTTCCGTGGCACACACATATGCTCGGTAAAAGTGAAAAGATGTACCATTTTAACATCGGCGATCTGACTGGAAAGCAGCGTTCGAAAACCAGCCTCAAAAATACTGCTGCCAATTAACGAATCGATTCGGGTGTCCACCGCTTTGAGCGTGTTATGCCAACGCGATTCGTGCCTCCCCAACGACGTGAGCAAACGGTCGGAGCGTCGACGATGCTCGATAGCGTGTCGAATACGCGCCAATTCCTCGTCTATTCCCTGGATTTCACGTTCGAAGGCCGCCAATTCGCTTTTGCACTTTTGAGCATCTTTTTGTACATCGCTAAGTTCCTTATTCATTTTAAGCAATTGTGAAGAAAGTTCATCCGCCACTCTACGACGACCTCGCAAAAGTTTATTGGTTCTACAAAAAATATGCAAAAAATTTGCATACATATTCTCAGGAATAACACTATAAAAATTATTTACGATAGGAGCATAAAATCAGACTTCAAATGTATAAACGAGTGCATACTTGGCTATTTGAAAGACGCATAATGTCCAATGAGACAAATCGGCAGCTAGTGGAGCGTCTCCTCGCATTTTAAGTGGTTTAAACTCGCGATTATCGACTATTCGTCGGAGAGCATCAACTTTTGCGCGACTATTACTAAGCATCAAAGGATTGAATGCGAGAAGAACGTTGTAAAGATTCAGAGTTAGAAGTTTTATGCGTGACTTATCCCAACTTACTTGCAAATTCTTTTCTGAATTGAAAGTAAATTGCTTATAAATATTTGATGGCCGATAAAAAATAACCTTGAGAATAGTTTTCATCTGTAAGTAATCGAATCGCTTCAATCGATAGACGAGTGGATAAAGTTGGTTCCTTTAAGGTAGCTAATTTTTTGTAGTCCGATGGCGTGTAATGCGATAACTTTATCATAATTTTATGAAGTTCCTCTTCTGATTCCTTCAAATTAATTAGTAAAATGCATACATACGATTCAAAAGAAATTATCTTCATTTTCAATGCCTAAGATTTAAAATAATAAATTCATAAAATTCATTAATTTTCATAAGTTAAAATAAAATTATATATACTTGCAATGATCCTGTGATTTTCGCATTTTGTTTGAAAAGTTTTGCTTCTATTTTCTTACATTCCTCTTCAAGCCCAATTATTTTCTAAAAAAAAAAAAGTTGGGCAAATTTTAAATTATTAAAATCAAAAATTATTTAGATTTAAATCTTTATTCCAATTTATTCGGTTGATGCATAATTAATGTGGCTTTTTCAAAAAAATAAAAAAATTTTTACAACAGGCTAATTTCCTGAAAGTTTGTGAAGATCGTCCAGCCAGTTTCTATGCCTTTACAAACTTTTTAAAGCGACAAATTCGAAAAAGACCTGGTGAAAAAAAAGCCTCAATAATTTATACACCCAACTCAATATTTATAAGAGACAAGTAATGTATAATAAATTAAGTTGGCTAAAAAATAATGTCAATCATATTTGTTTTTCTATATCTTATACTATTTCTTCGAGTATGCGTTCTTTGAGAAAGGCATCCTTTTTTGTGTAAAGATGGAAATAAGTTGTCCATGGAGAATACCTTTTGATTTGAGATTTTTCGACAATTTTTATAATGATTTGAACAGATATTACTCTTTTAGCCAACACAATGAATACTCCTTATAAAAAAATTTTAATTATAATATTGAAAAAACCTTAGTAAAATCTTCATCTTTTTGCATTGTATCGTGTAATTTACGTTTGAAAAGAAGTAAAGTCAAATCATTGTCGTCTAATTTCGTAGTTAGCTCTCGTTCCGTGAGTGCATGCCCCGCAATGTGAAGTGTACGCAACTTTTGCAGTGAAAAAACTGCGCTTTTTAAAATGGTAGATACCTTATTTAAATTACCAAACTTCAGGTTATACAGTGTGACCACACTCTGGAATAAGTCATGCATCATTTTTGTGGTAGGACGCAATTCCGTCAAAGCAGCGCTAATTATCGCAATATCTGCCAGAGATGCAAAGGAAAAGGAGAGCCGAGTGGATCGCTCTAATGACTCCGCAACCACATTGAATACTTGTTCAATAGTATCGGAAAGTTGGTGCTTCTGATTGTAAAGACAATCATCGACAATTTTCTTCTTTATTTGAGCAATCTGTGAGACGGAAACATCCTAAAAATCGTATCGAAAATATAATAAAATTAGCAACTCTTATTCGAGCTTAAGCTATGCTTTTCTTTCTAAAGAAAATATTTTGCTAAAAAGATGACAGCTAATTTATTTTGGACTAAGATAAATAATAACCAAAAATTTCTAGTAAAAAATTATAAGGTTAACGAGGATTTTGTTGCTGCTAACTTTAATGGCATTTGTATATACGCATATGAAAAATTATTTTTTAGTCAACAGAATACCTGAAAATAGTCCATTGTGCACCAATCGAATGCGTGTCGTGATAGCGCTGAAGAATATTGTCGTGGCGAACGTCCACTCTTTTTTCCCGACGAATTATCATTCTGGCGTTGTTGGCGAGGCGAAATATGATGTATTTTTGTCGGCGCCGACGCAGTACTATTAGAAGGCACTATGACCATAAAAACAAACGTCACTAAATCCATTATTCGTTCCGACATTATGGCCTTTAAAGCGTTCACGTTTTTAATAGTTTCAAAGGGTAAAAAATTTACAACCCGCTGTCTAAATTAATTTAAAAAATAATAAATATTAATCGTTTAAATAATTCGTATCAGCCGTGTTTAAACCCTGGCAAACGAATATTTGACGATTGTAATAAAGTGGCCAAAGCCTTCTCGCTGTCTACAATCGATTCTCCTAACTTTAAAATAAGATCATCCGTTAAAATTTCCGAAACAACTGGCCGTTGTATCCATTGTTTAAACATTAAGAGCCATTCGGTTGGTATTTTATCGAGCTCAAACACAATTTAATAATAATAGTGTCAACTCATACCAAATTGAAAAAAAAAAATTAAAATAATAAACAAATATACCTACTATAAAATCCAAATGCACAATCACATTAACAGAATGATTAGCGGCTGCGATAAATAATAGAACACGACGCATTACGCGCTTCCAACAATTTTCAAAGGACTGCGAATCGTTAACATCAAAGTATATATGATACACCTGACAATATAACAATTAAATTTCATTAAATAAATTTGATTCATAATACATACTTGCCCGATTAAACCAAAAGCGGCTAGACGAACACATTGATAGCGTCCGACGCCGGAACGCTGCGCCGCTAAAACCATATGCTCGGAGTGCTGGCGTGTAACGCGCATTATACGCTGACAGTGCTCGGAAATATAACTAAATAAATTTTATTGTGAATTACAATTATCAAATGTTTTTAGTCGGATTTCTTATCAAATAAATTTTTAATCGCATATTTTTCATTTTTTTTTAAAGCGTACAAATAGGGAGTTTTTTAAATTTAAAAATTCACTCAGTTACAACGACATTTATGCGCGAATCCGCGTTACTGCGCATATGTTCAAAGTGCAAATTTTCGAATGTTCGATTAAACTCGGCACGATTGAGAACCATGCCATATGGAATGCCATCCATAATCTCAATTCCACATAATTCCGAATAAAGAAGATGTTCTATCGACGAGTCAATAACACTATTTGTTGATAAAATAGAAGCTCGACTTGCTTCTCGATCATGATTTTGTCGCTGTAAATATAATACGTTCATAGTTTTATTTGTTGATAGACATTTTATTCGACATTGTTAATGCTCGATTTATAATCAGATTCCCACAGTATTATTAAATTTTCTTTAAAACTAACAACTGTCAAAATGCCGTCTACTCTTTTCGATGTCTCTTCAATGTTTGTCTCGTCCGCCATATTCACGTTATCGTCAATCGTCATTTGAGTTGTGAATAATTTATCTATCGGTTTCTTGAATTCGTCGTTAAAAATTTGTATAAATTCCTAAAATAATGAAAGTTTATTTAAAAAAAATCCACAAAAGTTTTAAAATCATTTAAACTTACAGCTAAATTTTTATGTCGATTTTCTTCATTGCTTTCCGAATCAAATAAAATACGAATTAATTCATGAATCCAGAGACGTAACATGCTGTCTAAATCGGGTGTATTGTCGGGAAATGCGTACATAAGTGCCTTACTCAAACGTACAGCTAACAGCAAATAGCGCGATGGCGACTAGAAATTTCAAATGTACTAGATATACATTTCTACTTAATTAAAAGATCCCATTTTTACTCATTCTAGTTTTTCAAGTATATGGAGCCTAAAAATCGGTACCGTTTGAAAAAATTTTATAATCCGCATTGTAGCATTAACAATCGGCGAAATTAACGCTTTATATTCTGTGCTAAATGTTCTAAATTCAAGAAGCAAAAATTATTAAACAAATTAAGACATTACAAATTTCGACTATTTAGACCTTGTTAAAAGATGATGATTCATAATCTGTTCCATAACAAAAGTAACACTTGGTTCAGATGGTGTTCGCACGTAAAAAACACAACATTTTCGCGAGAATAAGCCATACTTTTGACATG
Source organism: Bradynema listronoti (assembly GCA_024678965.1). Lineage (NCBI taxonomy): Eukaryota > Metazoa > Nematoda > Chromadorea > Rhabditida > Allantonematidae > Bradynema > Bradynema listronoti. Next base: position 369,271 of record JANLNO010000001.1, on the reverse strand, counting down.
AGCGAATTTGCTCCTCATCCATAATCAGAATTAGCTACAAATAAAAAGATTGTACCAAGAATCAAAGAAGTTAAATTGAAAAATCTTCATCTTTTTAAAGCACCAAATAAGTTATATTAAAAAACCTTTATCTTCTTAAAGCTAGAAATTTGTGAGCCTGTTTCAGAAACCAAAAGATTACGATCGATGTACATTTCAAGTAGGGCTGCGGCAGGCTCATCAAAATGAAAATTATCCACAATTAACACCTATACAATATAAAAACGTAAAGAAGATTTTTTTTATGTGATGTTTAAAAACCATTTTTAATAAAACTAAGGCACCTACTATAGTTTTACTGGGGTCAGCATTACGTATAATCGATGAAATGCACGATTGCATGAATTGCAAATTAAAACGATGAGAACAATTTAGCCAAAGAAATTGCAATTCATTGTCATATGATTGAAGAACGTTTATTAATTTCTGTAAAAATACAAAAAATGGTAAGATATTTTTTGTTTATTTGACAGATTGGAAGACCTTTACAACGGAGGTTTTCCCCGCAAAACGTGGTCCTGTTATTAGTAGGCCGGCGCTTGCGGCAGATTGAGAATCACGAAATTGACGAGTGGAAAATGCCAGGAACCGATCCACTTCTGGATAGATAATGAATGTATCCGAAATACTAAGTTTCGTATCTACTGTGAAAGAAAATAAAGGCTCATCCATCCAAACAACCCAACGGCCCACTTTTTTTTGATCGACCTAAAATTTACTTTTAAAAACAATTCAAGCCAAGAAAAATGTTATAAAAACCTGTTTTTGTTGAGATAAAAGAGTCGAAGGCTGTTGTGATTCTTGTTGTTCATTCTTTTTTTGAAAAGAAAAATTTACTTCAAAACGAAGTCGACTGATGTGTGAGGGAATTTTAGGTGCGTCGATGACGTGACGATCGGCATCTGCGCACAAGTTTTGTACGGTTTTGTCGAAAGTATCAAAATTGACATCAATTAAATAAATGACCAGGAAATTAAAGCAAACAGATGACACAGAAAAACGAAGAAGCTCGGCACAGTTTGATGGTTGAAGAAGAGGCACTATTTCGGTTAGGTTCTACAAAATCATTAAAACGAGTAAATAATCATTTTTATGTTGTTCTTCTAAATGAATTAATTTATCAAAAAAAAAAAAGATTAACCTGATTCAAGTATTCGAACATTAGTTGTGTTGCGCATGCGGTATGCAAATGTAGCTGTTGAAAGGCTGGAATAATGGCATATTCCACCAGATTTGAAACTATATCAATATATTCGATTCTACGTAGAATTCCGAGCAACACATGACGAGCATTGACCCATCCAGTTTCCTCGTTCGCTGTTAGCGATGTTGAGGGCGGATCGTCAATAATGACGGTTTGTATATTGTAAAGCTCTATCCACTCAAGAATTTCGCTCTAAAAAAGTATTCTTTTAATAAATGAAAAAAAAAGAAATTTTTAATATTACTGAACAAGTCGGTAAACACAATATAAATGAAATGTTTTTGGATGCATAAAAATTGCTTCCATCTGGTAGCGTAATATAAGCGCCCGGCAACGGACTCTCCAATGATGTACAAAATAAAGACGAAATAACGGGAAAATAAAGTCGAAATTGTTGTAAACCGTAAAATACAATAAAACGAGCAATTTTCGGTGTGCTAGGTCGAAACTCGTTGGTTTTAAATAATTCACTGTGTCGGATATCCGATGGAGCTTGTGTGTTTTCCGTCGTCTTATGATCCCGATCGGGTGAAGCATTTTGTGAAATTGTGTCATCTCCATATTCAAAAGTGAATAATTCTTGAAAAAAATCTTTTAGATAATCAGTTTAAAAAAATTAACTTGTACTTCTTTCGCTTTCGTTTCGCCTCATTATCTCCTTAAGATTGTTGATTATAATACCGCTGGACATTTTTGCAAATTCATCATCATTCGAAATTAATTGTTGGATAGTGAAAGCGTCAAAATAGATCCAACTAACCTGAAAAAATACTTTAGAACTTGAGCTTTCACACTAGAAAGCCTACTTCAAAGTTAGAATTTAACGCGTCAATAACCGTTTGTTTGGCTATGGAACCACAACATGCTACTGCAAAACTTGACGCGTAATTAAGTGAATAGTAGGATATTCGATCACGTCTAGTGGTTGGTGAGCGTATAAATTGACGTCCATTACTGCGCGAACTATTACCGCTTCCATCACCTTTTGGCTGACTCGACGTTCGCGATCCAGCAATAGAAGAAAATATTTCGAGAAGAGAATTCTCCAACGGTTGGCTTTTCATTAAATGACTTTGTTGATGTTGAGACTTCGAATTAGTATGCTGACTTGTTGTAGTATCAACTCGATGCGGTAAAAACTTCATATTCTAAAAGAATAATATTACAATATGTATAAAGAAATCAATTTTATTCTAATCTAAAAAAGATGAAATTTTATGACTAATAAATAAAAATACTTTTTATAAAATATTCTATAACAAATGAATAATATATAATTTAATTATAATAATTTAGAAAAATACTATTATTTAAAAAAAATCTAAAAACATACTTTAGCATGGAAACTAATTGGCTCCTGTACAATATTGAGATGTTCGACATTCGATGCGCCGAATGCCTTGGCGGCGCGTCCTACTGTCTGAGAGACGGCCATGCCGGAAAGCATAAATCTTTGTAAAGAAATGATGTTCGGGAAACCGGATGTAGCGGCATTCCGTTTAACGAATCCATCAGCCAAAAATAGAACTGGATTTCGATCAATAGTCTTGGCAATTGAGCTAAGTGTAGAACACAAAATAAGTCTTATGTACTCTAAAAAAGACACTCTGAAATAAATCACTAATAATATTTACTCAAAATCTTTAAAAAAACCTCTTTTAGTGTTTTGAAGTTGAGAGTATAAAGAAAATTTTGAACTTTCTGGTAATTGATCAAAATTTTCCAATATTAATAAAATTGATTCTTGCATAGACGCCTATAAAACTGCTTACTGCAAAGAATATTTAATTTGTATTCTTCTCTATAAAACTGACCCGCACAATAATTCTCAAAACATCGTTGTGTAAAAATTCGTGGCAATTTATAAAATGTATAGAAGAAAATAAAATGCTAAAAAATATGTGTAAATAAAATTAGTTATTCAAAAACTTATAATAAAGAATTGGTTACCCAGCTAAAGTAAAAATACGTTGATGTAAATACTTCAAAGATCCATAATAAAAAGGAACTTTTCCCGACGACCATTTATGAACGAAATTTTGACTAAATTTTACATAAATTAATTACCAACTAAATTATGTATTCAAATTCACATACTCGATTGTTGGAAAAGTACAAAAAAAGGTTGAAGGAATAAAGTCAAGTTTCAATTCTAAGCGCTTCTCACTGTCTACCGCTTCCATATAAAATTTCGGAATATTTGGTTCCTCAATTAATGCAAGAGCCTCGCTTACAGCCACCGAACGCTCTGAAATGATGTGTTTTCCTTTAGCCTAAAAAAATTCCATAATACTCACAAAATCCAAATATTATTTATTATATTTAGCCCATATATCTAATTTAACTTGTTCTTGTGCCTTTTTCGACGGTTCAGCCAATGTTGCGGGCCGATGACAAATGTGCTTAACGGACGATGGAATGCTCGAAACTGCTCGTCCTCCAACTGAATGCATGACGCATAAATCCATTTGTTTGGCTACACGATAAGCAGTAGCGTCATGATTCTCAGAAAATCGCAAATAATCCTGTATTAAAGTGCTTTTTAAATATTAATTATTAGGATTATAATAACATACTCGTAGAATAAGCTCATGAATTGCCTTTTCTACTTCTAAAATAAAAGATAGTGTTCCTTCGCCGTGCAAAAGTTGATGATTAACATTTGACGGAAATTCGATCATTTCTCCATCTAAGTTTATCGCACAAAGAGTTGTGTTGTCTTTAACGATAAAATCGCGGAAATATGGAAAGCATTCGTGTCGAATGATAGCCAATCTGTAAACCAATATCATTAAACTCCAAAAAGTCGTCAGACAATAAAGCCTACTTTTTATGAATAGCCGTTTCGGAAAGTAACTTCAAAAAGTCGAAATCAGAAAGAAGTGAAATGCGTGCCGAAGAAGATCTTAGATTTGTTAAATGGTCTTTTACACCCTAAAAAGAATTATAATAATACATTTATTATATCATATACATCTTTAATTCTAATTTTTCAAAACTTACCTGAATAAGTTTTGTTAAATGATCGTCGACAAGACGCAGCCAACAATTAACATGTTTTGCCTCTAGCATTTTTAACACCAATCCCTCGTCGTCCACAAAACGTGCCAATCTTTTCCAATACTTTGCGCACCATCGAAAATGCCCAAATTCCATGCGCATTTTTGCATAAGAATGCTGCATTACTACCGAAATTCGTTTCCACATTTTTAACGAATTGTTCCATTTTTCCAACAATTGAATAATTGCTTCCAAATTAGACAACCACTTGCTAAAATAATGTAAAAATCATAAATTAGTTTATTTGTTTCAATTCGAAAATGAAATTACCTTAATTTTATGTTTAAATTGGTACTTTGATTTCCCGAATCACGAAACTGTTTAATTTTTTCATAGTGTTCACGAGCAGTGCGTATAAGTGCACTTAAATTTGTAGGTAATTGTATGTTCCAAAACGAACTCGATTCCATTTCAAAAGCCGCCTAAAATTAAAAAAGCTAGCTAATTATTTTTTTTTGGTGCAAAAAACAAACCTCATTCCAATAGTCCGCAATATAATTCGCCTGATCCAATATTTCTCCCTCGCGTTCTGCAGCAAACGCGATTGGCTTTAGTTTTGCTGCATATGCTTTAAGATCCAGCTTGCAAAAATCTTCAATCGATGAATTCGCATAAACGCTCAAATCAATACCGGCGATTTCTGACATTCGATCCCAGTGGCGATCGCGAAGCTGAGCACACGCCACAACCTCCAATACTGGCAACCGTTGCAAAAATTTGTCAATGTCGTTTCTCACCTAAAGTTTTCGACATTTTATTCATTAAATAAAATAATATTTTCAGTCCATTATTAGCTTCAAAAAAATAAGAATATCTAACTTGAACGATGAAATGCCGAGCTGTTTTGTGTGTCGAAAAATCACCACTCACACGCTTAAAAAAGCCGACGCATTCGTTGAGAAATTCTCGACATTCATCGACACGCGCATCGATACGATGTCGAGCATAGAATTCTCTTAATTAAAAAAAAATAAATTCGAATTCCATAAAAAAAAAGTACCTTTGAAAATCGAGATATTTTTTTGTCCATTCCAAAAGATTTTGCAAACTATCGACATGTCCTGCGATTGCTTCAATTTCCGGCATGCGAGTAAGCGGTAATTTTATCGCCTAAAAAATTAATTTTAAAGATTAATTTGATTATTAATAGCTAACCTGTTCCTGCTTGTTTAATTCAGCTACGTCATTCAAGAGGGAAGTGGCCAACGGCCTCAACTCCACCATGATTTCTAAATATTTTTCCGTGTCCTGAGCGTTGCTAAACGTATTAATAATTTTTAATTTTATAGAGGCCTTTTCCGCAGAGTGGCGAATGAAATCTTGACGGTTCTATAAAACGATTAATAAAACATGTAAGCAATTAAAAAGGTACATTTTTACAAAATTAGTCTAGAAGATAATTGTTAATCGTATTTCTTACGCGAACGTAATGATTGAAAATGTGCAAACGTCTCTGAAAAAACATCGCATGGTCGGCGATTTGATGCGGTAAAGCGCGTCGCATTGCCACAATTCCGATTAAATGTTCATGTTCGCTGGCATCGAATTGAAGAAGCTGAACAATAATAAAGTGAATAGTAAAAATATTTTGGCCAAACACACCTGACTTAAGTCGTACATTCGCTCATAGGCCATTTTTAAGCTTTCAACTGCTCTCGGAATGTCCTGCTCGCAGAGTACATTAACTTCGGCCTAAATTTAAAAAAATATACAATAATACATATAAGACGAGATGCTTGAAGACACAAATTTAACCTTATTGTTAAGCATAATTGATGGATCAGTTGAACGAAAGCTTAGAAGTCGTTTGAAGGCGTAAAAAGCGTTATTAAGATCGACTAAACTTCTAAAAAAAATCCACACATTTATTTAAAAATAAAAATCTAAATAAAAATAATGTAACATACAAATGAAAATTTTCGCGAATCAATTGAGAACATCGCAAAATGACGTTATGTGCGCGTTCCTTAAGCGCTTCCCAAACCATCTCGAGTCGAATGCAAAATATTCCATGATCGATGCTCTTTAATACTTTTCGTATTTGCACGTTGATTGTTTAAATATCAAAGTATATTCAAATACCTTTGGGCATTTCATGAGTTTCAACTGACATTGGCGAGCGTATCGTAGTCGTTCGGCCAAATATTTTTCACTGGCATTTATCGAAATCTATTTTTCGTTATATTAAATTACTTTTATCATTTTAATAAAAAGTTTAATAAATTACTTGTTCGTTGAATATTAAGCGCGTAAATGACGAAAGCAAAGCGCCACGTTGAATTTCGTTTACGTTCAGGTAGTTGGAAACTATTTCGCAACACTCATCCACAAACGTGCTGATTTCGTCTGAACCGAGAGTCACACGTTCGATCCGCGACAACTCGAGAATCGGCTCCTTGAGGTCGTCGCGCGTTTGTTCGACGGGCAAAACCAATTTGCGGTCGGCGGCCACGCACTGCACCGATATTTTCCCGACCTGTTTAACAAAATAAGAAGAAGTCGGAAAGTTGTTCTTTTTTGGTGAAAAATCGAAGAGGAAATCCGTTTTTATTTAACTGTTGTAAGTACCTCGTTACTTAATGCCTGAATGTATTGCGTAATTGTTTTGTAGGCGGAACGGGTACACTCTTGGTTGAGTGTCAGCTGCAGCGACGTTTTCTTACTCGAGCCCAACGTCAGTTCAGTAATAAAATTGGTCTCGAAATTCAATTGAAAAGCGCTTATTATATTCAGAATTTTGGTACGAATTTCCATTGAAGTGGTCGTTCCGGATGAGTCCAACCAAAAATTGTTAAAAATAACACCGTTTCTAAAACATGTAATATGTATATGCATGTTTTGGCCATTTTAATTTTGTAGTAAATTAATTCTTTTTACTAAAAGTTACTTTTAAATTCTTCTCGAATATTGTGCAAATTATCAAAAATAAATTAGTTTAAAAAACCTGTCTTCAAAGTAGCGACGAATATGAAATCGGGTCATGTTTGACAGATTCATAGCTATGTTGGAAAGCTGAAATTGTATTTGGCCGAGCATTTTCCAACCACCTTAAACATGTACTTTTTAGAAAAACTAGACAAAAACAAAAACATATATATACGCATGGCATTTTCCGCCTGTACGACTTCCAATTTTCCATAATTGCCAAAATAGTAATTAAGAAGTGCCAGGCGTTCGCCGGCCCAAACCCACTCCTGACACTCGTCAATAATGTGTCGCTCCTTAGAATCCTCGTGAAATTGAAGTTTGGCGGAAGCCGCGGCTTGAACAATTGCCGAATTTTCCTCTTCCGCAAAACGTTCTCGACTAATCCAAAACCATAACTTCTAAAAAAAAAGAAATATATTATATGAAATTCTCCAACAATATACAGGATGCGATAAAAGCTTTTAGATTTTTATGCCTTATTATTTATAGCAATGACATCATGTTTTTTTGTTATTTTTGTTGATTCCATTAAATTCCTCGTGCAATTTTGCGTATTATAGTTGTCAAGTTGAACAAAGCTGGAATGAAGACGGTCGACATTGTTCGCACGACAAGATTCAAACGGGCGAACGTGTACAACGATGTCAAACGTTTCAAGAAGACAGGAGGTACCGCGGACCGTATTCGTCCAATCATCCCACCATTCCGCAGAACATTCAACGCAATTCGGAGCATTCGATGCAGAAAATGGCAAAGGAGATTGCGATCAGCGAGTTCAGCGTCCGAAAGATCGTCAAAAGGAAGCTGAAACTGCGGAGCTACGAGATCGCTCGTGTTAATTTTCTCAATAACACGATGAAGGAAAAGAGGTTGCAAAAATCTCGTCGAATGATTCGTCTGCTCGCTGGTGCTCGCTTGTCGAAGATGTTTTTCACAGATGAAAAAATTTTCATCGTCGAATCGCTTCACAACCGTCAAAATCGCCGCCAGCTACTCAAGAAAGGCCAGCAAAAGACCGCGGCGGTGAAAACGATCGGCCGCAGCCATTTTCCAGACTCAATGATGGTTTGGGCCGGAATCTAAGCCACTGGAAGACATTTCTGTTCTTCATCGAGCGAAACGTCAAAATCAATGCCGCCAACTATCAGCAGCGTGTCCTCCGCGACGTACTGGAGCAGTGGGCGACGCAGCACTTCGGTCCAGTTGGATTCACTTCTCAGTAAGATTGGGCGCCTGCGCATTCGGTCAATTCAACAATCGCCGTGTGCGAATAGTTGTTTCCCAGCTTTTGGGGCAAAGAAGTTTGGCCACCGAACTCGCCGGATCTCAATCCGATAGACTACTCGATTTAATCCATTCTGGTGCAAAAGATCTCGGAAACACGATACGCGACTGTTAATGCGCTTAAAACTGCTTTGCTGCGTGCTTGAAACGAAATTACGATGGATCAGTGTGCCGCATCATGAACAACATTCGCAAGCGGCAGCGTAAATGTATAAAAGCTCAAGGAGGCAATTTTGCGCACTTGTTGTAATTTTTTTGTTTAGCCTTATTGTTAATGTTTTAATAAATGTTATTATTTCTTTAGTTGAATTACCTAGTTACTTATACAGTATATTCGGGTTGTTAAAATATTTGAAAAAATCGCACGCTATATGTGACAAAAAAAAATATTTCCAATATTTTGATGCTCGTAGTGCGTAAATATTTTAAATAACAAATATCATTTTTTTACTATAAAGTTTAAAAGAATTTTCTTTTTTTAAATTTTATCTGCTGTATACAAAATTTAAAAAATAATTCGATACCGCATAAGCTATATTGATATTCGCTGAATTGGCCATAATTTCATTCACTTGTGCGCCAGTTTCCATCTCTTTTTGGTACCAATTCAAAAATTGACTCCTAAACCCAATTCATCAACAAAATCAACGTAATACTTTGTAAGAAAAGGTCCTCGTTAGAAATAATTTAACGTCAAAATCAAATTGCAAATAAATTGACAAACCTGATAACGCAGTGAAAATTATTTTTTGCTTTCGCTAACTCTTCCTCCTTGGTCCACTTCTTAATAAGTTCGGTGGATCGAGTAATTTGCTCATTGTCGTCTTTTTTCGTTGTGTCGTAACCACTTTCCAGCAAATGGTGAACGAAATTGTCATTGGAAAATAGGGCTGGAAAATGATATATATATATATATATATATATATATATATATATATATATATATATATATATATATATATATATATATATATATATATATATATATATATATATATATATATATATATATATATATATATATATATATATATATATATATATATATATATATATATATATATATATATATATATATATATATATATATATATATATATATATATATATATATATATATATATATATATATATATATATATATATATATATATATATATATATATATATATATATATATATATATATATATATATATATATATATATATATATATATATATATATATATATATATATATATATATATATATATATATATATATATAATATTGATTTAAGATTTAATTAGGTGGGTTCGGTTTCAAAAATAATTGTTACGCCGATATTCCACTCGACGTATCCACAACGGCGCATTGTCCTCTTCCGTAAAGTAATCTAAATGATGGTTTCGCCTTTCCGAATTCATGAAATTTTCATTTATTCGGCTAAGAAATTGCTTTTAAACTTGAATATTAGAATAAAGCTTATTTGAAAATGATGGTTTTGCAAAAAAAAAACTACTCAAGCGTTAAAAAGCAAAAAAGACATGAAATACAAATAAAAAAAGCCAGGAAAAAAATAATGACCAATTGGCAATTATGTGCAATCAACCAGAATTGCTTAAAAATTTTTGTCGATAAAGACGTGTAAAGGATTTAAAAGATTCGAAAAAACTTAGCTTCGATTTGATTGCGGCCATTATTCATTATTGGCGGACTGATGGTCAAAAAACGTGAAAGAATGGTTGAGGCCATTTTAAACCAAATAAGTGATTGGACATTTCTTCATTCTCTTCTTTGTTTAATTTTGTATTTTAAAGAAAGAATAGAGATCGGCATTTGTTCTTCCGCGGAGCTGGTTCGAGCTCCACAGAATAATGTTGTGAAAATAATTCGAATGGAATGCCAAATGTTTCACTTCGTTATGGCATTTCCATCAAAAAGGAACAGAAAATTGTTGCAAAATAATAAAATCCTTTTATATTTTAGAAAATGAAAAATGAAGTCGGTTAAAGAACCTATTGCCGATATTACCAAATCCAAGTCAAAGACATTGAAAGAGCAGGAAACGAAGCAAGTAACTTTTTTAAATTAAAAAATAAATATAATGAGTAAAAATTTTTTTGATTAAATTTCTTTCTAATCTTGTGAATTTCTTTAAAAAGTAAAACCTGCATAATAATTTTCTTATGTGGAATATGTCAAGTTTTTATGGAACTAATAAAATCATTGTTTCTTAAAATTGTGGCACGTCACAAAAAAGTCAACTCGCTACGTTCGTGGAACCAATACTTTTTGGGAGCGCATGGAAAAGCGTTTTTTCGGCGAGCGTGCTGCAGCGCCGGCCGCCATGGCTGCTTATGAAAAGTTGCGAAAAACAATTCCTAATCGCTTAAAGAATTTTGGCCTCGTGGAAAACGAATAATTTGTAGGACACTCATTTTCAGCCTTCTTCATCAATGATAAATCAGGTATACTCATAAGATTGTGTATGTATTGTATATATAGTTGTAAATAACAACCAATTATAATAAACTAATTGACAACGACGAGGCTTTATGTTTTAAATTTTTTAAATTTACTTTTGATAATTGCTTTATTTAATTATCATATAATTCAAATATAATCTACATGTTTTGCACAATCTGGAAAAAATGTAATAGCCATTCTTTGTTGGCCAAAGTGTTTAGGTAGAAGTATTAATTTGGAATTCGTCCATCCATGTTCATCATTTCCTTACTACCCAAATACCAAGCTCCACCAAAGAGCATACAGAACGTGAAGAATTGGGCGGCAATACGGCCTCTCATAAAGTATTGCGTTTTCATTCGATCGCGCTTTACTGTAGTATAGCACATACCTGAATGAAAAACAAAAAAACAGATAAAAATAATATGAAAAAAAATTAACAATGACTACGCTATTTTTTGGAAAAGTCATAAAAAAAAGTTATCTATATCAAAATCTTTAACACTAAATATTTTTTAATACATTGCATGTTTTGAGTTCAAATTTGCGCGCAAATTGGCGTTCGCCTTCATTCAGTTCTTTAAATGGGTAAAGCTTTAAAACCACATTCAAAATATGTGTCTAGCTGGTTTCTTATATGGCAATTCCTTTTTGAGTTTATAAATCCATAAAGAATAGAATGAACGCGTTTGTCAATAATTGCGCAAATTTGAATTCATGTACACAAAAGTGTGCACGTCATCACATATGTGTTGAAAAATGTTACCAATCAGACAAGCCGTCGTCGCCAGCATTCCCAATGGCACAAGCGGATTGTTCAACGCTCTCCTCGTCAGCTTTTGATTTTGTTGGGCTATTTCTTCCTCCACGATAAATTTGTCCTTCTTCCATACTTCTTTTGGGATCTGAGGTATGACAATTCCACTAGAAGTGACCGGCTTTTTCGGAACGATCTAAACGATGACAATAATTTAATCGATATGAATAAAAACATAAATAAAAATCTAACCTCCTTTTGTTCAATATTCGGTTTATCAACTCTTTTCCATAACATAAATTTGCGTTTTATAGAATCGTTAGGTGAAGCCGTTTCCATCTAATATCGAATGGCTCGGAGAAAATTTTTCAAATATTTTTGAATGAAATAATTAATGAGACTTTTTCCATAACTCATTGTCGATAGATTTAAGAAAATTATGCATCTGTTAAATTTTTATTCACGGAAAAGATTAGAAAAAAACAAATACAAAAAATGTCATCCTTAATGATTCAGCAAAAAATTACAACAGCATGTACATATATTTAAAAAATACAATAAGTTAGCATCAATAATCCAAGTGGTACGTAAGATAATAATAAACATCATTAAACGGATAATTCCCAAAAAAGGTACACGGACCGTTTTTGTTATATTTACAAAATTGATAACGAAGCATTCCGAAAGAGAATACAAAAAGTAGTAAAGCAACGCATGTCCAAACGACCGTTTTCACAATCGCACAGCAAGTATTTGTGGCTTTGTTGTTTTCAACCGGAACAGAAACAATTGCATTTGAAGTAAACCTTAGGCTAAAAATAATTAAGTTAGAGACATATTAAAAAACGTATTCCACTCGTAGAAAAATTAACCATTAATTCATTTCTCCATTATGGAATCAAAAATTAACATTGTGCAAAGTACATAAAATTTAATGAGGAACCCGATAAACATATTAGCCAGATACAAAAACCTATCGTTATTTAAAACAAAAGCATTGGCACTTTGATTTTTTTTCGTTCTACATTCAGTACATATATAAATAAAAATTATAAATAAAAATTAACAAATATATTAGATCGCAACTAGTAAAAAATATACAAACAAATTTAGTAATTGTAGCAGAAAAATCTATTATCATATATGATTAACCCGTATTAGCATTATTATGATTATTATTATAGAAATTATAAATATTAGCTTTGGCAAAAAAGTACTTCGACAAAATTTAACTTTTTTTTCAATTATTTATAACTTTATTCAGAACAAATAATTTTAAACAATATATTTACCGTTGACATCAATAACTTTTACCCATTTATCAGGTAAAGCACCTATGCCTTTTTCCCAGAATTCAGAGGACTGAGATAAAAAAAAGTTGTCGACTGCCATTTTGAGGTCGTCATACTTGTCGAACTTTTTTCCGTGCAAATAATGCTTGAGCGGTCGGAACAGGTGGTAGTCAGAAGGCGCAATGTCCTGTGAGTACGGCGGATGGGCAATCGTATGCCAGCCAAGTTCGGTTAATTTTTGGCGGGTGAAGGAAGCAACGTGTGGTCGAGCATTGTCATGGAGCAAGTGAACTGTTGAACGTCTTGGACGTTTTTCTTGCATTGCATCAGCCAATTTCTGGAGCTGATCGATGTACACAGAAGCTGTGACAGTCATGCCTACGGGCAGCAACTCGTAGTAGATCGGTCCCTTCGCATCCCACCAAACACACAGATGATCTTCAAGGCTTGTATCTCCGTTCGCAAAGCGGTTGAACCAATTGTTGACCGTCGCACGATGAACAGTCCCTTCACCAATTATGCTGTTGATATTTGCAGCAGCCGCGCTTGCACTCTTGCTTTGGAGCCACTCATAGTAGATGATAGCTCGAATATGGTCTTTACTAATCATTAGTGAAAATTAACAAAACTCTGCGCGCATGTCCTTATATACTCATATAATAATAGTTTCGAGAATGTTCTACAAGGCTATCAAACTTATAAAATTATTTGAATTATTTCCAGAAAATTTTAGAATTTTGAAATTTTTGTCGAAGTACTTTTTTGCCAAGCTAATACTTAATAAAATAAAAATAAAAAATTGGGATCATGTAATTTGTGACTTTGCAATTTGCGGCCAGCGAGCCTTCAGTTTTCGTTTGCTTCGGATATTAAGCTGAAAAAACTCAACAAATTTTAAAGCCGCAAATTATTGTGCCGTTAGCCCGCACGTTCTTTGGCCTCTGTCCGAAACTCAAGAAATTGTAAAGCCGCAAATTGTTGTGCGCCATAAAATTATAGATAATTTAAATTTCACTTTAAACTTATTTGGTTTTGATAATTTTGAAGAGATAAAATTTAAGAAATGATATAAACAATTTAAAGTAGAAAACGGAGATCACAAAAATTGCAATACGTTCAATATTTAAAATCATAGATGAACGTTTTGCCTCGTTTATGGCAAAACGTTAATCACCTGGCCGCAGAAGACGAAGCAGTGAATTCAGCCGTGTCCAATTGGCGATGTAGAAAAGGCCTTACATCTTTATTCAAATCACGATTTTCATTACCATTTTGCGAAGCACCATTTAACGGATGAGATGAAACGTTTCTTCTCGACGCCTCCTTCAATGACTGAAGCAATTTTTGCATTATTAAATTTTAATATTAAGCCTAACTTTAAGCGCAAAAGAGAAGTTAAATATTTGCTAAATGAAGCTTGATTGTTCCATTATTATACAATTACACACCATTTGATAGAGTTTCGATGCTATAAGTCGTTGTTCTTGGCATGATTCGTGCTTGTACTGGTCCATGTTTTGTCGCAACGTGTCCAATTCGCGATGAGCTTTTTCTAAATCGTTTCTCAACTTCAAATTTTCCGCTGCCGATTCTTGTCCTTCCGAATAGATGCGAATAACTCCAGCCGCTTTTTCCAAGTAGAGACGAAACTTTTCATTTTCGGCAATTAGTTGAGTGTTCATTTCTAAATTTAGGCAATATTAAAATATTTTCCACTTTCAAAAAAAAGTTCACCATTCAGTTTTTTGTTTTCATTTTCCAAATTGGCAACACGCTTTGAAACATTTGTTAACTCCAATTCTGCAGCTTCAGCGCGAGCATGCTGACTTTGAACCTGGTTGGAATAGTCAGAAATAGAGCGCTCATGAATTTCTTTATCTTGTTTACATCTAAAAACAATATAACTAGTATATTGAAATGTGTTGAAAATAAGCGTACTGCTCGATAAGTCTGGCGTTTTCGTATGTGAGCGCTTCACATTTCGCTTTCCATTCGGCCGTCTCGCCAAAACTACTATGAAAATGATTAAAACACGCAAATATGAGACGTTACATATATATTTATATTTTATGAAATAATTACAATATCACCTTCTTTAAAAATAAAATAATGCAGATAATACCTGTTATTAAAACTTGTATTGCTAAGTTCTTCGTGAAGAGACATGGCATTCGTATCAAATGCTAGAAATAAAAAATAATGTAAAACACAACAGATCAATGTACAAAATAAACGTTATTAGATGAATGCCTACACTCATGATTTGTGTTATTGTCGCTGCGTGCCGAAATTTCACGTTTTAATTGCATCTTGATATTCTCGGCTTCGGCTTCCGCCTAAAAATAAAATATCGTAAACTAAATAAAAAGTTATGTCGTATTTTACACCGAAAAAAATTATCACAAAAACCACAAAAATCAATCCAAAAGATATTCTCCGTCATTATCCATGACTTCTGGCCAACGTTCACGCAGAGAATGGACGCCCTTTTTGATTTTGATATTTTGTTTTGTGATTTTTGTAATAAATTTTATCCGCTATAAAATATGACATAACTTTTTAGCCTACCCAATAAATAAATAATAAACAGAAACATATTTAAAATTCTTTTCATAATAGAATTATTACAGCATTGGCTCGATTTAGCACAGCTCGCAACTCATTATTCAATTGTTCACGTTGTGCCTCGTGATTACTTAGTAGCTGTTCCAGTGATACGACCTTTGTTTTTAATGAGTCCGCTTCCGCCAATTGCTTAGCATAATTCTCAAGCCTAAATATTGTGTAAACCATTAACTTTAAAAAACAAATAATTATTATTTTAAAACTAGCAAATAAGTGCAAAGACAATTTGGTATTAATCTTAAGCGATAATTAAAAATAACGAGAATCCTTTTCATACCTTTGTTCGTAAGTTTGAATGCGCTTTTCCAATTCTTTGTTTTTCTGCAAACCATTTTCGAGTAGACGTATCTTTCCTTCGTGATCTTTGATAATTTGCCGAAGTTTTGTTTCGTTGTTGCTTAGGGTATCGCATTCATCGCGAAGTGCAAAATTTTTCGATTGTTCTAATTTCAAAGATTCCTCCTAAATATTTTTTTAAAAGTATAAATTTTGAACAGTTTCAAGGACTTATTTCAATCTTGTTTCCCTATTAAAAAAACTATATCTATTACAAACATAAGTTTAAATCAACAGTAATGAAAAAACAAAGTTAAACTTTTGTTAATCCTTGCTGTAACATTAAAAAGTAACAAATAAAACCAGGATTACCTTTCCCTCTAATTTAATTTTTATCTGCTCCAAACTAAATTCCGCGTCTTGAGCGAGCCTTTGGGAATTGATATGTTCGTTCTTTAGATTTTCGCAAACACTCTCCAAATGCTTAATTTTTAATTCGGTATCTTCGAGTTTATCGCTAAGAGCACTCGCTTCGTCACCCTTTTTCTTTAAAATCTGCAATTCCTCCTTCAATTCCAAAATTTCCGAGGACAAAGAATCCTTCTAAAAATTAAAAAAATTTAAAAATAAAAAATCAAATTGTAGCAAAACTAACCTCTTTTTTTAGTTTCTCATTTGCCTGACTAATTTCAGTTAACTTAGCTCGATATTGTCGAATTTCCTCTACAGATGAATTCTAAATTATTTAAAATAATTAACAAAAAAAATATTTTAAATAAAAATCGTACCTCGTTAGCATCGACATTCGAACGCTTTATACGCTCGACGAAAATACGCACGCGATTGCTAATATCATCCTTGACATGTTGGGGAAATTCATTTAGTAAGTTTAGAATTTTCGGACGCGCTATATAAAAAAATGTTTTTTAAATTTTTTAATTTTAAAGACTATACACAAATCGTTAGTCAATTAATTCAAAAATAATAAAAACAAGAAATCGTTTTCAAGTTAATCTAATGAAAAATTAAACAAAAGTTTACCATGACTTTGGCCTACAACCAAACAACCAATGATAATAATAATCATGTCAATAACGGCATCATCTTTACGATTCACTAAAAAAATACAATTTAAAAATAATTTTGGTATAAAAATGAATTTACGTACACAAATCCTCGAGGCTAAACATCCACATTTCTTGCAAACTCAAGTCGTATTCTGTTGAATTAAAAAAAAGCGAAATTCGATCGATTAGCACATGCCAATTGCGTTCGCAATCTGACCTCGGCAAAGAAGCATCACTTTCCAAATTAACTATTTTCCAAATGTCATCATCATCGCTTATGTTATTAGAATTCAAACTAAAATAAAAGATGTTGTCAATTATAAAAAATTTACTAAACAAAAAAAATACTGGGCTAAAACTTGTGCAACATATTGACCAGTAACAATGGTATCCATGCGCGCATCGTCCGCCTCTGGTACGTTCAAATCCGTAAGCTATATATTATACACTTTAAATACATATAAAAATGCATATAAGTTATTAAAAAATTAACATACACATTTAAAGAGGTAAAAAGTCAATTCATTATATTGTTCGTCCGCCATAAGTAGATCAAAATCAAGTAAACCAAAATAAAAAAAATAATTGTTTTAAAAAATGTCTTAATAATTTGATCAATGTTAATGATTATGGCTCAATTTTTTCTAAAAAAAATTTCGAATTCTTAAGAAGGCAGGGGATAAATTAAAGTGACGCCATAATTATATAATCAATAATTCTCCAAAAATAAATTCATTATTTATTTTCAATTTTCTGCATTCAAAAATCAAAAATAAAAGAAAGCTTTCGAGTAGATTACAATTCAAAAAATAATAATAAATCAAATTGAGGCTTAGATGCAAAAGTTAGGTACCCAATAATGCAAAAGTTAGGTACCCAATAAGAAATAAAGCTATAAAATTAAAATTTTTAACTCATTGTCTGTTTTCGAAAAATTAACAATTAGTCTAATTGCACATCCATTTTCTTAAGATAAATTTAAAGTTTTTTTAAAATAAACTTAAAAAAAAATTTTTTTAATATTTTATTTTAAATTTGAGTGGTGGTAATTTATGGCATTGTGAAAAACTGCGAAAAAAGCGTAAGTTCCCTATTTTCTACATGTTTAATTACTTTATGAAATCACATAGTTGGAAATATTTAACCTAATAGATATTCCGTACCGTATTGGCCTCTAGTCCTCAAAATCGGAAAAAAATTGGAAGTCACCCTAGTTTACCCTCCTCCAGAAATTCAAAAAATATGAACCTAGACAAATAGGAATTTTATATTTTTTATATTATTTTAGGGTTGACCATGTTGTCTAATTCGTCACGTAATTCACTCAAATGTAAGTTTATAAAAAAAGTTATTTTTAAATATCATTTTCGCTCATTTTTAAAAAGTTTTAGCGGAAAGTGCTTTAATTGGCTGTACGTTCACCTCACGTTCGTCAAAACAATTAGAAGTTGTATCAAAACAGGCAACGAAAGTAACCGCTATTACAACTAAGTTGGAATGGCGCATAGATCAGGTAATAAATAGATATTAGAATGTGGCAATTATAATTTGACGACATTAAAAATTGAATTTTGTCAAGATAAGAGTGATAGATCACTCATTGCATATGTCTTAAATAGAACAACTAAATTGATTGGTATTAAGTATATTTAAAATTTTAAATTTTTTTAACAAATTATAAATGTATATTTGAACATTTTACTATTGCAATTATAAATGTAAAATAATTAGTGAACAAAAATTAAAACAAATTTTATGTCTAAAATAATCATTTAAACTTTATTGATAAATTTATACTCTAAATAGGAATTTGAAATTTTTTAGTTTGAAAAGTTAATGAAACTTTTTAAAAATGGACATAATTTGATCAGCAAACAATTTTCGAGTCCACAAGCTTCAACTGTTATTTGGGAATTGCACGTTTATCCGAATGGAAAGCGAGATGAAGACTGCAACAACGTGTCATTCTTTTTGCGGCAAGTAGGACTTCAGGTTTAGTTTTTAACACATTAATTTATTTTTAAAAATTTTATGAGTACAAGGTTTGAAAGCGTAGTTCACATGTGATTTTATAATTTCACAAGAATCCAAAATACTGTAATGAAGATATAGTAATTTAAAAAGTGCAAAAATTATTAAAAATACTAATGACTTTATAGTTATAATCAGCACTATACTTTTTTCAAAATTGCTTTTCTAATTTTGGTTATTAAAAATTGCCAAAAGTTTGTATTTAAAAAAATAATGTTTGAAGTTGGAGGAAATCTTTTTTTTTTACACTTTGAAACAATTATGTTTAGCGTGGAGAGGACCCTATAATGACCGAATTTCAAATTTACACTCTTGACGCAAACAATTGTCGCATTAGTATTTGCCGGGACACAAAGGATTTTTCAAATCAACAAGGACGCGGGAAATTTCAGGTTTGGATATTTTTATTTTATTAGAATTTTATTTTTATTTTTTATGCTTTTATTATTTTTATTTTAACTGTTGTAGGTGCAACGTGACAAAATGTTGACTGCATTGCGACCAGACGGTTCACTCATGTTGGTTTGTGAGGTGGAGTATTTGCCGCCGGGCTCAAAAATCTCCGTAGAGCAAGAAGACGACTGCGAAGTTAATGAGGAACTTGCGAACAAAAATGATCAACTTTTACGTGATTCGTTGCGTGAAATGTTCGAAAATGAGCTGTTTGCCGATTGTACTATTCAGGTATCTATATTTCAGGCTATTTGTTTGCTTTTTTTAATAAATTTTAAAATAATAACAATAGCTATTATTTGAAATACACGAAAAATGAACTAAACATTTGATTCACTATTCAATTTTTAGTGCGGCACAAAATCTTTTATGGCTCATCGCTGTATTCTCGGACAGCATAGTCTTGTTTTTCGTTCAATGTTTACGCAGAAAACCATGCTTGAGGCTCAAAATGGCACCATTCACATTACAGATTTTCGACCGGATGCGGTGAGACATTTTTTTTTGTTGTTATTTTATCTGTGTATTTGGTTTATTTTTTAGGTGAAAGCAATGTTGGAATACATTTACACGGGTTCAATTTCGTCGCCTATTTTGGAAAATGCTGCGCAAGGAATTTTGGCGATCGCGGACAAATATGCCATTTTTCCACTCAAGGAGCATTGTGAGCGATATTTGGCTTCGGTCATCTCCAAGAAAAATCTCACCTCGATGGCTGTGATTGCCGATCTATACTTTGCAAATTGCCTTAAAAAGGTATGTTGAATGCTTTGAAAGGATGTTTTCGATTTGTTCAACTTTATTTTATTACACTTTTTTATGACATATTTTTTAAGGCTTGCACTAAGTTTATCTCCGCACATTACAAAACGATTATTCGCAGCGGTGAGTGGAGGGAGTTGAAACAAATGCGCGGCGATTTGGCAAACGAACTTCTCGAGTCCGTGTTGACCGCTGATCCTGAAGGTGTTTGCGCGGGCCATGTGGAAGATTCCGCCGAGGGATGCGGCCGAACTGTGATTTTGCCATCATACAATAACAGTATGCTTTTTTAATAATAATAAGTAAGTTGCATTTTTTTGAAAATGTTTTTATTTAGTCAGCGGAACGTCCGCTTCGTCGAGCTTTATCTACGATTCGCCAAATCAGATGAACAATCAACTCAACTTTTCTATTAGCAACAACAGTTCTTCCTTGTCGTCTTTGTTGCTGAACGGCAGTCGAAACAATTTGTACATACCTACTGGTAGTGGGAGTGTGCCGCAAGGTGATCAATTTTAAATGATAAATGGTCTTACTAAATGTTGAATGAAATCTTTTCAGGCTTTTTTTATTGATGCTCTCTGTAGGGAATAATTACTAATATTCTTAATCGGTCCACGCGTTTAATAATTATTCCTAACAAAGCCTATGTGCACAAAGTGATAACTATTTTTTTCTTTTTATGTACCAAGTGAAAAAAGCAGAAAGAGAGCACTTTATTTTTAGGATCTTAAAAAAACAACAACAATAACAATAATAATTATAATAAACATAAAAAAAATCAGCACGTCCAAAAAACCTGGCGCCAAAAAGCGCTTTTTTATTTTCGCCAACAAAAAAAAAAACAAAACGCTCCAAAGATGCCAAAATAAATAACTTAAATTTGAATTGTTTTAAAATAATCAAATTCTCGCTATTCGCGACACTCTTGTTATTAACTATTTTTATTGAATAGTGTTTTTTATGTTCAAACAAAACAATCATTACTAATTTTACAATTCTCGAATGTTAAAATTGATTTTGTTCAGGTAATTTGCCGAACAACAATCCTGTGACCAACGCCAACGTTGACACAACAGCCGACGAGCAGACGCCTTCCATTCGAAAGCGTTTGCGTCGCGGCGGCGTCGCTGTGGCCGCCGCATCTTCGTCTAATGCCAGCGTGAACGCTGTCGGTAACAACAGCTCATTCGGCTTGTCGCCCGTCGTTAATTAGTAGTACAGGCGAGTAGAGAAGTAATGCAGATTTCATTTTCTTAGTTGACGGTTTTACGACAACAATAGGTGATAGGGCAATTATTTTCTGAATGTGAGAATCCAGAAATTTTTATTGTTTTATACGCCATGCTTGACATCTCTTAATTTTAAAATTATTTCACATACGATTTGATTTTATTGGGGAATAATAAAAATCGTTAAATCATTATTAATAGATAGAATGCGCTATCTACTTTTGAATGGGTCATTTGTCTTCACTTTTTTTTCTTCTACTTTTTACATTAGTATGAACATATGTATCTAAAAATGAACTTGAATTTTATATTTTGTACAAAATAATATTTTACGCCTGTTGTTATAAATATATAATATATAATTATGTATTTATTGTTTGATTTTAACATGTTAACTTTTTTTATATTTGTCAAATCTGAACGCACTATACAAATACGTTTCTGTCTAATCTACAAATTTAAAAGGTAATTTCTTTTTACAATAAGACACTATTTTTGTTCGGATTTGACGAGTATTTGGATTTGCTCATAAAATAAATATGTAAATTATAGTTTTTAATAAAATTTTTTCATTACCTATTATTTTACAAACGTAAAATATTGGTTTTTAAATCCCAAAGGCTTTATGAAACTTTCAATTGTTGTTAAGATTATACAATATTAATGCCGAATCGTAGAATGTAGTATCTAAAATGGCATCCGCCATAACTCCAGAAGACGATTGGGAGATCGCTGCACTCACGTTTAACTTAAACGGCCAAAAACCTTATCGTAGCATCATCAAAGAGTGGTTGGATAACGAGGAGCGCTTTACACAATGCAAAATTATTGCCGTTACGCTACAAGTAACATTTATGAAATCTTTATACATTAATTAAGAAATAATTTTTTTAAAGGAAGTCTCACATTCCGAAATGTTTTCATCGGTTTCGGGAACCGAAAATTGGACGGATGCATTGAACGAGTGGTTCTTTTTGCGCGAGTTCGTTATGGTCGGCCAAGTTAGCCTGGCGAGTAACTTATTGCTAGTCTATTGCCTACCTTTGCTTCTACATCTGGTTAGAAAATTTTATAACATTTTTGATGGATTTGAAGTTGATTTTTTTTAGATTGCTCGCTTGGATTCAAAATGGACATGTACATCATTTGCCGGGCATAAGGGAACAATCTCATGTAGACTGTTGTTTAAGGATGGTCTTTCGTTGGTATTTTTGGGAAGTCACTTTGTGCACGGCGAGGAGAATCTCGATGTTCGAATTCGCCAATTTCAGAATTCTTTGCAATGTACCTTCGATAATGAGGAACAACAATCATATACCGAGTTACAACGAAACAATTCTATTAGGCAATTCGTTTTCTGGATGGGCGATTTAAATTTTCGAATACAAGGTATGCCTAATTCATTAAGTGTGATTTTTATGTATTTTTATTATATTTTTAGGTTACAATGACACTCACGAGTCTCTTATTTCTACTCTAACTAAAATAACTTCGCCCAAGCCAACTTCCCATTTCAACAAAAGAGTAGCTAATTTAATTGAACAATATGATCAACTTACGAGATGTCGATCCACTGGGAAGATTTTCAAAGATTTCCAAGAGCCAATTATCACGTTCCTACCGACTTATAGAATATTGGTTGGTTAAGATTAACATAATTTTTAAATACAGCGAATTCGGCGACTTTTTTTGTTTTAAAAATATAATTCTATTATATGCTTAGGTGGGGAATGGTGAATATGATCCACTTCGAATGCCATCGTGGTGCGATCGTATACTTTATAAAACAAGTTTAAACGCTGCCGATCAATTGGATGTTCTGCGATATTCTTCTTCACGACGCATCACCGTGAGCGATCATTTTCCTGTATCGGCAGTATTTCGAATTCATCGCAGAGCGGGTCCGCAGCAATGCGAAGTCTCCAAACTTTCGACGAGACGAGAGAGCACCGATAAGAAGAGTAAACTCGAGCATCGTACAGCCAATCGGCATACGACAGCCGGATGGCCGTGTGTATTTTTGCATATTCCCACATGGGCGCCCACCATTCCACTCGTGTGTCGATTTCGTGTGGACGGGCTTTTTTGGCGTGTAGCCGGCTCCTACCGCGACTGGCTGGGCGTCTATCCGCCTAATGTGGGAAACGTGGCGAAACCATTGCATTGGATTTATCTTCTAACCTGTTACAACGATGATGAATCAAATTTGTCTGTGGCTGATTCTCCACGCTCAAATCCCTCTTCTTCTCCAATCGGTATTAATAATAATAAAAATAAATAAATAGAACACGTATAATTCTTTTTATTAATTAAATATTATAATAAAAGTTATTTTGTGGCTTTTTAAACTATATACTTATTTAATTTTTAGATGAAACACAATGCTCTTCGCCTTCCTTATTTTCATCCGCATCCGGAACGTTGTCCGTTGCCGAGCCGGCGTGTTGTTCAATTTCGACACAACAAGTGACGTCTGTTATGAAGATGGTCGGCGAATTTCCTGCTCTTCCCGTAGGCAGATATCGGATTGGATATTTTAGTGTACAGCGTAATTGTCTACAAGGTCTGTCGGACGTGTTCATTATTGATAATTCTAGTCAAAAAATTAGTCAAATTTAATAGAAATTTAATTTCACGCGTAGATGGTGTACAATTTAATTCTTTTATATTTTCAAATATGTATACTCAACTGATTTTTATATATCCACGGCAAATAATATCGCAAAAAAAGAGAATTTAGCTGTATAATTTAGTATTAACTTTTTTTTTTCTAGAGTATAAATCACTTCCAAATTGCACCAGGCGGTAGAGAATTTAACGGGGAATTCAATGGATCAAAGCTTTTTAACATTTCACTAATTCTATCTGAGCTCTGCATATTTATTCATGGTTTCTAATTTAGCTAAATTCTCTTTCTTTCAATATTATTTGCCGTGATATCCTAAGTTTTTGTGTGTAAGAGCGAAATGCAAAAATAGTAAATTTTTCCAAAAATTATTAAAAAAATACAAATTTAAAAAATTACAATTTTTTAAGTTTGCTTTACGACGAGTTTTTTTTTAATATAAACTCATCCTTACATAAAAAAACCTAGGGTAAACAATATTTTATTTAGTCTTTTACATATACATATTAGCTTAAGTAATTCATACCTCTTGCATTTAGAAATTGCTCATTTTCATTTATGTATTTATTATTAATTATATTGTGTACTCGCCCGATTAAATTTACTTGAAAATATTGTGTTATTGATATTGATTACAAAATGAAGATTATTTTCTCTTTTTCCAAAAACTGTTTCAAAAAGAATTTTTTTATCTTGTATTATATGAACTTACAATTTGTATCTAATACTTTATTACAATTTATTACAATTGAGATTTATTGCAGTAAATATTTTGCTAAATATTTTTATTGCCCGAGGTGAATATTTTTTGTTTATAGGATTTTTATATATTAGGTATTATTCTTATAATTGATTATTATTATTAAAATGTTGACATCTTATTGTATAAGCAAATCAACAATTTAAATAATTAATAATTGTATAAAATAGAAACTGAAATTGTTTTCTTTATATAATAAAAGATTATTTTACATGTGTTTTGTATTTCTACTCAAATCTAACTTTATTTGTTCAGAATTTTGAAAATTACATTATTTTTTTTTCCAATTTTAAACAATTATGCATGTTTGTATACTGTAGATGAAAATCAAAGAAAACGAAGAAGAAAAAATTATTAATGATAGCAAAATTGAAGAAACCAAAGAAGACAAAAAAGAGGAAACCAAAGAAGACAAAGAAGAAAAAATTATTAATGAAGGCAAAAAAGATGAACGAAAGAGAAAAAGGCCTCGAATTCTTCCTCCCACTGATGTAACCACTTCTCCGCCAAGAAAACGCAAGAAATTGGTTTCAAATTGCCTTTCAGAGTAATTTTTATTTACATTTATTTTAATTTATCTTTTGATTTTTTATTTTAGACCAACCAAGAAGCGTGCTTCTTTTTTAAGTGATTTAAAAAAATCATTTTCAATCAAAAAGCCATGGTCAACCGCTCGACGTGATAACAAATTATCTGGTGCTGAGCGCATAAAAGCTACCGATGGAACTTTCTTATCTTGTTTCTTTACGAAAGCTTACGTATTCAGCAATCATTTTATGAAACCACGTGGTTTAATCACCGTGGATGGTATGAATATCTTTATAATATTTTAAGCATTTTTATTTAATACATTTAGAGTTTTAATCGTTTTTGTTCCATTAAAAATTATTTCAATTGTAGGCGTTAAATATATTTGCACAGAACAATACTACATGTACTACAAAGCACGAGTATTCGGTGATACGGAAACCGCGGAGAAAATTTTGAGGGCACCGAATGCACGAACAATGAAACAATTGGGGTCGTCGGTGGCAGGTTTTAATCAAGAACAATGGCGTCGTGTGGCTTTAACGGTAATATTCAATTAATTTTTTATTTCTATTCTTTATAGTAGTATAAAAAATAAAATTTTCTTGGTTTTTAGGTAATGGCGATTGCCTCCCTGCGAAAGTATGAACAAAATCCGGAACTACGTGCTTTGTTGTTCGATACCGAAGAAACAACAATTGTCGAAGCGAGTCCCGATGACGTGTTTTGGGGAGTCGGTGTTTCATTAGCTAGCCCAAAACTCAATGATCGGAATGCATGGAGAGGCCAAAATGTATTAGGCAGAATACTAATGAAGGTACGTAATATATTAAGGAAGCGGTAATTTGTCGAGGAAATTGTTTAAACTTTGTATTTTTTTTTCTGCACACACTTTTGCATATTTGCCGAATTTGTAATGAGATTGTACAATTATTTTCAAACTCAATTGGAAAAATTCTCAATTATCTGCCGGGTAATTTTAAGCTTCTGTTTCTGTATGATATTTTTTGCTTTATGATATTTTTTATGCTTTTCTTAGATTACGGGTATTTAATTATTAGGCCTATTGTATAAATTCAGTATGTAGACGGTTTTTAATTTTATGTTTTTCGGCGCTATATTATTCTATTGTCAATGTTATTTTTTTCTAGCAACGGCAATAGTGATTATTATCAAAATTTTAAGGCGAAAATAACACAAATACACAACCTAGCTTCGAAAAAATACCATTTTTTCAGATTTGCCAGACAATTAAATTTGTCCGTAACATGTGTTATTTTTGTTTTTGTTATATGCATATACATATTGTTGAAAGAAGAAAGCATCAATTAAATAATTTTTCATTGCTTTTTAACAAAAATTTATGTTAAATCTTTATACATCAAATCAGACAATAATTATTGATAACAACAACGGCGAAGATTTTTAGGCTTAAATAACAAATTAACAATAACAATATTCGCGTTAGCCCCGTGTATGTAAATGAAAAAAAAAAAGTTAGGGTAAAATAACAAAACGAAATGTATAATGACTCTTTTTCAAAAGCTATATTAGGAAATGTTCCAGCCCGGCCGGAATTTTTTGAGGTTGAGTTGGTGAAAATCGGACCATCCGATAGCCAGATTTTCATTTAATATTTTTAAGATCATTTTGTGCAAATTAGACTTTAAAAAAATTTTTTTAATAAAAATTCGCATTTGTTACGAAATCTAAAAATTTTGCAAATTTTCAATTGCCAGAAAATGACTTTGGTCCGAGTTGAAAATCGCCCGGCTCGGCGCATCTCTAGTACATATGTATACATTTAATTTGCATTTTTCCTCATGTCATAAAAAAGGTAACGAACAAGGGAGAATGCATTTGAATATATTTTTTAAAAAGAAGAATTAATTGAGCCTACTATTATAAAATAAAATTTTGGAAATTTATATCGACGAAGAATTACCTCTCGAAGATATTCACCGTTCTCATGCATTGAAAAATTGTATTTTGTACATAATTTAGTTTTGATTTCTGGAAAAATGAGCAAAAAGAAAAGAAAAAAAAACTTAAAACGAACCCAAATTTTTACTTAAAGCGGGAAAATCCGCTAAAATACCCTGAAAACAGCATAGAGAAAATAGAAGATCCGAGCCTAGTCAATGGAAAAAAATTAAATTTAAAAAAGGAGATCAGAGAAAGAGGAAGAATAGTCAAAACGTTTTTTTCTTCAACATTTGAGATCAAAAATCACCCGGCCGCCACGGCCGATTCGGCGACGGATAAAGCCGAACGCGTGGTCATCGTTATTAGTATTATGTTCAGGTCTATTATTATGTGCTGCCGCTAGAATCGGCGTGAAAATGTCGTCGACGTCTGCGATTCGGACGGTTGTCGTCAAAAAATCGTCGGCGACTCCCGCAGACTTTCCGCCTCTCGGCGTCAGAACGCGGTTGGCTGCGTCGTGGAAACAACGGGTGCGCTTGTCGGCAGGCGAACGCCTCAACAGAGGCCAGCCGTAAACGTCGGCGTCGTCGTTGTCGTCGGTGTGGCGGCGAAGTTCCGCCACGACAAATTTGTCTTCGCCGTCGGACGCAATCGCTCGAAGCGTCTTCTCCGCTCGATGCGCTTTCTTCGACGAATCCACGACGCTTTGCGACTGTCCTTGGAGAAAACTCATCACTTTCATCTGAAAATGGAATCGACTCTGAAAAAAAATGAAGAGAAATTAATTATAAGAAACAAAAATATGCGCTGGATTTCCAAAAATCATTTCGTAAATTTAAAAAGAAAAAATAAATCTATCCATTTATGCAATATGCAGACAAACCTGCGGCCCGACGAGCGCCGTCGAGATGGAAGACATCGTCGGAGCGGTGAATCTTTCGGTGTCGAGCGTCATAGCCGTGGGCGCTCGATACTGGCATCCGAATTTGCGCATGAACTGATAGCGTCCGTCCACCGAGGAGTTGACGTCGTACTTTGCGATGAGGTTCATCGTCTCCGCGCCGGCAGCCGACGAAAAGACGGAAGAGGCGTTCGCGGCAGCCAACAGTGCCGAAATGCCGACGTTCGCTGCGGTGGCCGGTGTGATCGCATTCCACAACTGGAAAACGTTGAAATGTCAAAAAAAAAACAATTAAAAAGCCAAGGAGAAAAATTTTAATTGGAAATGGTTAGAAAAATAATTTTACTTCGTCGTTACGCTTCAGCCATGCCTCGTTGACAATATTCTCATCCTTATAATGCGTCACATACGTTCTACTCTTAGCCGGCCGTATCTTTCTACGTTGATAATATTTCGGCTAAAAAAAAAAGTTCACAAAAATTAGACTTGTAAAGAAAAAAGGTTTCGAGTGGAAACGCGAGTAAAGAATAAAGCAAAGTTTAACTCTGACGAAAATCGAAGAGAACAACGGCTTCCCGTTCTCCAACTGTTCCGACGACGGCGACAGGGGCGGGGAAAGAATGGCGGTTGCCTTCTTTTTCGCCGGTGGCACTTCGGGAACGGAAAATTTCGTCATGGCCAGCTGTGCGGCCACCTCGGCGAGAATGCGGTCCAACTCGCGGTTCTCCGCGTCCTCCAGCTGATATTGCTGGTCGAAGAGCGTCTCGCCAATGTCGACCAGAGCCAGTTTCGCTTTTTCCCGTTGCTTCATCATTTCCACAAGCGCGATGGAGCGCTTCATCGCGTAGTTCAGCCTCAGAATTTTTTCATACGTCTGAATTTCCGTCTTCTGCTTTTTGCGCGTCTGGACCTTGTCGAGTCGGCGACGAAAAGCCAGGTAGGGATTAATGGTCTTCTCATCGCGTCGGACCTCGGTGTTAAGCCGAGCCAAAAGCACGTTGTATTTGGAAACATTCGATGCAATTTGCTAAAAAAAAATCAATCGCTTAAATTTTTCGTCATAAAATTTCTTACATTAAGCACGCCAAAACATTAATGCGTTTCCGATGCAGAAATAATAAAAAGCTATTTAAAAAATAATTTTAAAAAATTGCTTTAAAATTTCCATGTAATAGAATGCTGCAATTCTCAAAGAATAACTTAACAAATAAATATGTTTAAAAAATATTAATATTTGGTTTTTCTATGATATGGGATCCCGAAAAAAAACTTCTTTTTTTCAAAAGCATTTTTTAAGTTTTTTGACATGAAAAATTATGCTTAGGCTTAATCTAAACCTAGTCTTAAGTCCTTTTTTAAATACCTAATATTAAATAAATTTGAATCACTTATGCATATTTGAAAAAAAAAAGTTACTTTTTTGGTAGCCGATATCACTGAGGAATATAATATTTAAAGAAAAATCAATTCTCTCGCAAACTTTTATTCCTCAAACCCATTTTAAAGGTATTATACCTTTCTTTTTTGTAACCAATAATCGTAGACATCATCAACGATTTGCGAGTCGTACCTCTGAAGAAGGGCTTTCGCATCGGATGGCTGTATGATGTCGGACTGGGAGGAGAGTTCGAGCTTAAGCATGATTTGTTCGAAATGATCGATGGGAATGTTGGGCTTTGCGGTGAGCCACTCCTCGTCCTCCGAGTCGGCATCGTAGATGGATTGATTAAGAAAGAAAGAGATAAAGTCTGTAAATTAGACAAGACTGACCTAATTCAATCCATTTGAAGGTCTTTAAAATATCTATACCTTTAAATACAATAAGCTTTTTACTCCTGCTGTTCCCTTTTTTATAAATTTTTTCGTATAAATCGTCGTCGATAGTGGAAACCTTCGGAGTAGGAATAACATGATTTTCAACTATCACACCGGCCGAAGTAGCCTTTTGTGCGAATATGGCCTGTTGGAGATGCGACTCCTTAAATAAAACAATTAAAAAAATAATTGAAGTTAGCATTTAAATATTGTAATACCAATAATTTACAAATTGTGAACAATTGTGAAATATTATTTGAAAAATAAAGTGCGCGTATCGGTTAAGCTCCGATCAATGAAAAGAGACTGGAAAGGAAAAGGGTAAACGTTAATTACAAGTCGTTCGGGAAATATAATTTATTACAATTTGAAAATTCAAATTTTTTATGATGCTTATGACAGCCATTTTGATATTGATTAATCGCACTTCAACTACAGTATACTAAAATACAAGTCAACAATGGGAATGATATGGTCCCAAATGATTAGATTTAATTAATACAATAAAATAATACCCTAAAATATCATTTACGTCACCAAATCCAATAATTTCCAACAAAAACTATAGAAAAAACCCAAAAATTAAAAAAGCGAGAAGCGCAAAAGAGACAGCGAGAGAAAAAGAGAATGGCGGCCATGTTGATATGAAAAAATCCTACCATCTCCTCGTCCTTTTCCATCCCGGACGGTGGAACGGCTACCGCCCTTTTGATTTTCGGACTCTGTGTTCGACATTTTTGTCGTAATCGAATCTGTAGCCGCTTCGTCGGGTCCAGGACCCGAGCTCGGAACACTTTTTCTCAGGCATCATCATCGTCGAGGTCATTCCATTCGTCGGGGGGAATGTGATGACGTCTTTGTGCCGCTGTTGTGTACGTATGCGTCGAACGTTTCTTCGTATGTTCGTGTGCATACAAACCTTGCCGTGTATGTGTTCTTCCGCTGAAGGTTTTCTTTTGCAATGCGAAATATATGTATGACAGACATAGGAAGAAAAGAAGGGATAGTTTGACAGAAATTGTACATACGAAAAAATCAATTCCATTTCCATGTAAAACAAAATTCATTTAAGTTTATTTTAAAAATATTTTTTTTTGAAAAATACTGAATTAAAAGATGCAAAGGTATTGAATGTTGTCCGCTGATAAAAATTTCTTATATCTTGCTTATATCATTCCAAGTTGATTACAATCTTTTAAATTGTAATTATTTAGACAACTGACCGAGCCAATGATTTCAAAGTTGTTTTTCGGAATTTTATTTAAAGCTTGGCTTTAAATAATATTAAAGGACGCGTGTCGTTCAATGCAGAAAATTGCATGTTTTAAAAAATGCGGCAAAAACTTATAAACTGTTATAAAAATTATATATTTATTTATAATTTTTGCGTATAAAATAAATCTTATAAAAAGTGAAATTTTATTTTTGATACATAAAACAAAATCAAATAGAAATATCAAGAAAATCGTCTACAAAATCATCATTTTTTTCGAACCCTTCGAATTCAACCAACCTTTCAATCGGCACATCTTCTCGAATATTAGCATTTTTTATGATGTGGATCAATTCTTTCTGCCAATTTGTAATAATTGTTAAAAAAAATATAAAAAAGACACCGCCAAAAAACAAAAGAGAAATTGATTTTTTGTTTAATGTGCTTGCAATTTTCTGCATTGAACGACACGCGTCCTTTAAACAGCAATAATTAAATTTTGATAGATTTTTAATTATTTAGACTATGGGGGATTACGATCATGATATTGAAATGAATTCCGACACCGAGGAATTGTCGAATGGTGATGAAGCGGAAATAGACGTCGCGGATGAGGAGGACGAGCCTTTACTGCACGTTGATGATTCGGTCGCGCAATTGGTCGGCCATTCCAAAGATGTATTTTGCTTGTCGGTTTCTTCCTCGAATCAATGGCTTGCCTCGGGATCGGAGGATGATACGGCTTGTCTCTGGAACTTGGAAAATATGAACTGTGAATTTTCAATCGTCTTTGCCATATATTAGATTGGCAAAAAACTAATGTCGGGTTTTATATGGAACGACATTTATTATAACAACAAAACTTCAATACATTAATTCAAAAGGTATTCGCTATTAGAATCAATGACTTATCGCCAACGTTCACGCAGAGAATTGATGCTTCTCTTGAAGAACTTGGCCGGCTGCGACTCGAACCGAAAAACCGATATTATTTTTTTGCCAACCTAATATGTTACGGGAAAATATGTTATACGGCCGCGGCCGTATACGTATTTTTCCGCGTATATGGCTGAAAATACGTATATGGCCGTGCAACACATTTTTCCGTAACAATTTTCCCGTATTTTTTAAAAACTCTATATTTTATTGCAGACACAATTTTTATATTTTTGAATAGAGCCTATTTGCATTAATGTTTTTTATTTTTTAGGTTCTGAGCCGTATTGTCGCATTCAAGAGCACGTGGATTCCGTGAATGCAATTGCATTTAATACGACAAGCTCGCTGCTGGCAAGCGCCGATATGTCTGGTTGCATAATTTGTACGGAAACGTATACAAAAGTCCGTCGATGTAAGGCTAGTCCTATACTATTTAATTTTTTTACTTAACAAAAAATTATTTGTTTTAATTTTTTTTTTTAAATATTAGATATATTATTTCGTTTTTAGATAGAAGATTGCGGGGACATTGAATGGATTTTATGGCATAAGACAGCAGACATTTTATTTTCCGGAACTAACGATGGGATGGTATGGATGTGGCTTATCGGTAAAACGGGAGTTCAACAAAGTAAGGTGCGTTGTGGTGGTAAAATTCTGGTTTTTGAGCTTTTTTATTTATGCCAATCTTTGATGCAAAAATTTGCGCTATAAAAACACTATTCGCTATATGTAGATTTATACACGCGGTGCTAGCGGCGCGTGCACAAAAGGAAAATTGTTGCCGGACTCGAAGCGGTTGCTTGCCGTCTACAATGATGGCGAGGTTCGATTATGGGATTTGAAGAGTGGAGAAACGTTGGCCGGACTAAATTTGGGAAGCGCCTGCTACAGTCTTGACGTTCACACCCTACGGCCGTGGGCCGCAGTTGGTTGTGGAAATGGCACGACCGCGTTACTAAATACCGAAACCTGCAAACTCGTCAACACGCTCAAAACAGAGGTACGCTCTCAAGTTTTACGCACTAAAATGAACTAATTTTAATGAAATTCTTCCATTTCTGTATCATTTCTATATACCAAAAACGTTTTTGTAAAAGGCATACCTCATTTTCGCTTAGAAAATGGATAGAGGCGATGGAGAAAATAACGAAACGAATAGCGTAGAAGTTGTGAATTTTGCTCCCGACGCGTTTCCATGGCTAGCCGTTGGAACCGCTAGCGGTCAGCTAGTCATCTACGACGTGGAGACGGGCGCTGCGCGCCACGAATGCGATCATGACGGTCAGGCAGTTGTCAGCGCTGCATGGCGACAAACCACTCCTTCCGCACAACCAACTGACAATAGTGAGTCGGTGGAAAGCGAGAACAAACTGCTGCGAATCCTTTCAATTTGTATGGACGGCGGTGTGCGCGTATGGAACGCGAAATCTGGTGATCCAGTCGAGGTAGGCAAATATGTGTGATATAGCTTAACTTTTCTACTAGTAAATTAAAAGCGGTTTTTTTAGGTTCATTCCTGCGGTGGATCCGAACTTTTCGACGCGTGCGTTGTGGAACGTGAGAATGGAAAAATTTATGTGGCCTGCAGCGGTGGAATAATTCGTGTTTTTGATTGTTAATTTTTTTTTTGTTGTTTTCTCTCATATAAATAAATTGACTTAATTTTTAAACTTCCATTTCGAACTTATGGCATAACAATGGATTGCCGGCATTACTTTTTAAGTTTGCTCTGGATTTTAAAAGAAACATTTCAATTAATTTTTTAGAACAATGACATATCAATTGTATCGATCAACAACGCTGGGCGAGTCCTTGGAGAGAAGCCTGGAGGAGTTGATGTCTGATGGACAAATCAGCAAGCAACTGGCCGCTCGCGTTATGACCACCTTCGACAAATGCATAAACACGGCGTTGTCGACTCGTGTGCGAAACAAAGTCACGTTTAAGGTTTTGCGTTAAAATTTTAAAAAAAGTTCACAAACATTTTTTCGGTCTCTATCGATTTCTTCTTCATCAAAAAAATCTTTCATATATTTTGTACTTATCATTTAAAGGAAAAAAGATCAAATTGCGTTCCTAACTTTATGAAAAAAGTTACACCAGCTTTTTCATAACGATTGTTTCAAATTTTAGGCGGAAAAGCTTCGCGCCTATCGCTTCTGCGATAATGTTTGGA
Source organism: Bradynema listronoti (assembly GCA_024678965.1). Taxonomy (NCBI): domain Eukaryota; kingdom Metazoa; phylum Nematoda; class Chromadorea; order Rhabditida; family Allantonematidae; genus Bradynema; species Bradynema listronoti. The sequence goes on along the minus strand of JANLNO010000001.1, from coordinate 334,925 downwards.
CGTTTGTTATGGAAAATGTCGAATTTCGCGATCCCAGTCGTCCCATTGATGGTGTAGTTAGCCGTGTGAAATTTGTCGCTTGCGATGCAAATGTGCAAAAGCGAAATGCATAATTGATTGTACATACAATGTTTTCGACGAAAATTCATTTATTAATTTCTCAAAAATTGTTTTTAATAAAAATATTGTATCTTGCGGAGTCATTTCGTGTATTAAAACTAAAACGAATTATTTATTTTTGGAATCATTTTTTTTCACACAAATATTTAGTGTAGATCATTTTATCTAATTATTATTAATTTCTGTTAATGAAGTCCACTTCGTTTTCAATTCCGCGTCTGAAATGGAATGTTTTTACAGGAAATGCGCTGTGCGGAAAGTTGTTGTGTATAACGACAGTGACGTTGGAGTATTCGGGACATTGTTCTCCCGGTACGTCAACACAGCAAAAGTAGTCAACATGATTATGCCAGCAGCATACGGTTGATGCGTCCGTCTAAATTTTATTTTTCAATGCATTCAATCGATTAGTGTGAGAAAACATCACTACTCTATCATCTAGCGCCGAAAGACAGAGATTACTCTGGTGTGGAAGGCATTTCCTCGGTTCTCCATCGGGTCTGTACATAACACGCGATCCAGCCGGACAATGTGGAATCTTGCGTGGTTGTGTTTCAATTGGCACCGACGAAAACATAGCTAGCACTAAACATTCTTGTGCATTGTCTTTATCGTCTCTTTAAAAGTTTAAAAAACATTGTCAATAAAAATAAACTTACCAGAAAACAAGAAAAATAATTGATAGCATGCCGGCGAAAACATGTCTTTAAAAATATTATATATAATCTCGAATAAATTAAAATGAAACCAAAAATGTCACCTGCTTATTGCATTATCATTTTCAAGTTTATGATAGCTATCGCTCGGAAAATTTAGGTCATTTCAATTTTTATTAACTGGCTAAATAAATCATTTTAGTGATTAATTCATTTCTCTGGAAGTCATTACTAGCTGCTAATTTTTCATCTCATTTTTGCAAATGAAAACCAATCTTTGCTGATTTTTGTCATAATTATATTCTGATACTCTTAAAAAAAATTTTATTAAAAATGTTAGTGTCTGGTTGATTGCTTCATCTCGTTTAATTTTTAATTGAGTTGTATAAGATTGCCTCGTCGGAAAAATTCCTAAGTAAAAAAATGACATTTTTAAAGTTATGTAATAATTTTTCGCATATTTTGAAATAAAGGTACATTTATTTTTATTCATTAAAATTTCCAAGAATGAGAATAGTAATATCCGATTGATATTACAAATTTGAATGATTTTTAACGAAACTTTTTGTTTTAAAAATGAGTGTACATTTTTTAATCTTCATATAGAATATCGAATTCGAGCAATGTAATATTTGCAATGAGCAAGAAATGTTGTGTTAAAAATTCGAATCATAACTATTCCAAACTTTTTTTTTTGACAATCATTATTCAAGAACTGAGCATTTTTATGCAGTATAGTATACAAAGCAATATTACATTTTTTAATTAATGGGTGAAGCTGAAAAGGGTGATCAAATATCCCAAAATATTATAGTGAAATTGTCCTTTAAAAATTGCATATTCAATTATTTTTCACCCATATTTACAGAATATTTTTTACAATAATTTCGATGGTCAATTACATCCGTTTCCCGTTAACTTCATATATTTAGTCCAAATATTGAGACAACCAGCGGAACGCCTCGCCGTAGCCTTGTCGCTTAAGAACGCTACACATGAATACTTCCATCGGCCGAGTCGCGAGATCAGAACGCGGCACCTGGCCTTTACCCGTGCAAAGCTGAGATATGCTCAAGTAATGCTTCAAGTGCTCTTCGCCCAAAGCGTTCGGCTTATCAATCTTATTACCGAGAACAACAATTGGTGCTGAAGAAACTTGATCATCCTAAACAAATGTCCTAACTTAAAGTCCTTTTCAATTTTAATTGGTTTTTAAACTAAGTTTAGGAATTTAGGAGCAAGCTAAACAATCTACCTGCAAAAGGCTAAGCAATTCTTCCCTCGACTCATCGATTCTTCCAAGATCTGCGGCGTCAACAATGAAGACAATGGCGTCAAGCGCGGGAAAATACGTCTTCCAAACACGTCTAGCTAAAGATTGATATTTATTTTAAATATAAAGATAGTTAGATATGACTACAACAATTCTTGAAAAAAAAATTTAAAAAATTTTTCAAGAATGTGCGAACGATACTGAATATAATAACCTTGCACATGACCGCCCAAATCAAATGTGGTGAAGCGAATTCCGCCCAAACATAGCTCCTCAGATGCTAAAAAGAATCCATATATATAGTGTACAAAGATTAGATTTTAAAAATGTATACTCGGATGCAAAGTCGGGACATGCTGTGCAATCCGATCATCCTTCAATCTGTGCAGGAGCGTGGTTTTACCAGCATTGTCCAATCCTAGGAAGACCAACTTTCCGGACTTTTTTGTCAGTCCTAAAAATGATGACAATAAATAAGCCGCGACAGTCTACTATCATTGAAAATCCATCAAGTAACCTCAATATTTAAATTGATCAAAATTAAATAAAAATTGATGTAAACTTTAAAAAAAAAGATTGCCTGCCATTTTTTATATACTAAATTAAAAATGTTATGGAAATGTCCAAACATTTGTTAAATGTTTTATTTCGTTAAAAATAAAAATAAATACAGAAAGTCAAAATACTTACCCAAGTAATTTAGAATACCAGAAAACCAGTCAAAAATCCACGACATAATTGAACTGCTTTCCTAAAATGTAAATAATATGCAATAGTAATCTTCTAAAAGCTTTACTAAATATAATGATCAGGCAACAATTTATTAAAAAATATAACATTATTCACATTAAAAATTTTTCAATTTTTGATGAAAAATTTTCGACAGATGAGTACATTAAAAATTGAATATTTTAAAGTTTAAAAGGCAATATTTCTTTCTTTCAAGTATTAGATAAATTAATTATAAACAATTCAACATACTAAACATTAAGTGTTAAGTATGATGTAAACAAATTTTAAGCTATTCAACATACCATTTTTATTATATAGAGAAACGGAGTAAGCAGAATAAAAATTGAATAAAAGGTAAAACAAAATTTTAATACAACACAATTTTTCCTGAAGCGTTCACTAAATAAACAATTTAAAAAAATAAGAAATTGACAAATATTATGAACAATAAATCTTGCTTGAAAACTTCCACGTGTCAGTTTTATAAAACTATATAGGTTAGAGAACTTTTTAAAAATATGGCCACAGGAGACAATAAAATTTTCAAATGGTTTGAAATTATTTGTTAAAATTTAAAAAAAAAATAAAACGCAATAAATGAAACTATTTGGGACAACGGCCATCAATGCAAAACCTATGAAAATTCGCAGACAATCACACATTTCCAACATTGATAGGCGAAATGTCACATATGTGTATTAAAAATATTTAGCGCAAATTTAAAATTATTTTTAAAATTTTTATTTATACACCTACTTTTTACATGACTTTGCAAAGTATGCAAAATAAAGAGTTTTAACTTAATTCAATTGAAAAAAGTTTCTTAAAAATTCAATTAATCGTTTGCAGACGATACAAAAGCCTATATAGAATTTGAACGGTCTGATAATAATTATCACAATCATTTGCAAGAATTTATTGATTATTTTTATGTCTGGTGCAAAGATAACGGCCTTACTATTGCTACATTAAAATGTCAAATCTTGCACATTGGCTTAAAAAACCCAGAAAATAACTATTCATTAAATGGTAAAAAAATTTCTAAGGTCAAAGACTGTATCAGAGATTTAGGAATTTATGTTTCTCCAAATCTAAAATGGAATCAACATATCAGAAAAATATGTCAGTCAGCCAATCACAAGTTCTTTAACATTTTAAAAGCATTTAAAACTAATGATTCCAAAATGCTAGTCAAATTATATTTATGTTATGTACGGCCAATCCTAGAATTCGCTTCACCTATATTTAATACTGATATTGTTGTAAATGTTAATTTGCTAGAGTCTGTACAAAGAAGAATAACCAAGTCTATTATAAGAAGATGTTTTAAATCACTCCGAGTTATACCAAATTATGAAGAAAGACGCTATTCTTGACATGGAAAAATTGGCCACAAGGTACTTAAAGCTTGACCTGACTTTAATTCATAAATACAGACTAGGACTTTTGCCTAAACTCTTAGATTTTTCTGATATGACAATGAAGAGAGGCAGAACGTCACTTTATGTCCCAAGCTCTAAGAATCGTGTGAGAAACAACTTTTTCACTGTCCGTGCAATTAAGAAATATATCAAGCTTAATCCATTGACGCAATTCTCTCCTTCCATCGAACAATTTAAATCTCTATTAAATACCGTTAAATAAACTAATGTATTCTTTAGATAATAATTTTTGTAATAGAGCTTATAAAAATTATTTTAAGCCCGAAATATCCCACCCCTAATCCTAGTCCGCTCTATAATTTATTCCCAAATATTATTTATTTCCAAATGTCGTTACCTCATTATTCATTATTTATTGTTTCACCTTATTTTAATTTAATTTATTGTTTTTATTATCAGTCGCGATTTATCGTAAATAAATTAATTAAAAAAAAAAAAAATTAAAAAAGGTTGTAATACACATAATTAAAATAAAATATTTTTCTCAACTATTTATAAAATTTTACTTTTCATTCCAGATGACGATTGCAGCGAATAGACCTCCGGAAGAATTATTGAATGAGTTCTACAATGTTGTTTCATGTGATCAATCAGTTCGATTGTCGGCGATAAAAAGATTTCTTAATCATAAGGTACAGCGATTTTTATTTCCATTTGTCGATTTTATTATAATACTCATAATATAATCGTTTTCCTTTTACATTTTTATTTTTAAATTAAGGAGGCTGATTCACACGCGCAATATATCATAGAACGAGTCATTACTGGTTTATCTTCTTCACGAGTCGCCTCCAGACATGGATTTTCAGTTGTGTTAACGTTACTTCTTTCGAAATGGTCGTCAAAATTTTCCTTATCAGATTTATATAAAATTGCGAAAAAAACATTTGATCCTGAACATTTGGTATGTTTATGTTACGAGAAAAGAAGATACACGGCCAAATACGTATCTTCTCGGATATATACGTATTTCCGGTCACATAAGTATTTGGAAAATACTTTCTAATTGAGCACCTCTCGGGTGTGCTCAATTAGAGAGGGCGCAGAGGTTTTGCGAAAATACTCTAGATAACTTTCTAATGGGAACGTTGATCACCAAAAAAACGAATAATCTTTATTCCATCAACTCTTTATTCTGCCTGCAGTCAACTGAAGCGACAATAACTATCCTAGCTTGCAAACTTTGCCAAAAATTTATTGTTCAATATAAAAACGAATTTATTTGAAATTTTGTCGGGAGTGCTCAATTGGAGAGGGCACCCAATTACAGGGGTATCCAATTAGACAGGTTTGACTGTACCTATATATCCGAAAAAATACGTATTTGGCCGTGCATCTTCTTTTCTCGTAACATTTATAAAATACAAACATTCATACAAAAATGCGATTCAATTTATTATAACATTTAAGCGAAATATTTACTTAATTACAGGAGCCTAATAGTAGTGCAATTGCGTATGCGCTTTTTTATAGTTGTTGTTGTTTGTGTGGAAAATATAATAATGTAAGTTTTTTTGTATTTTTGTTTATATTTATTTTTATTTATTCGGAAAAATTTCTAGGAAGCAGATAATTTAATTGAAAAACAGTTGGAATTGTCGAATTCTTGTTATTTTATAAGCCCCTGCATAATGGACGCAATCGTAAAGTATTCGGTGGAATTGAGCCAAGATATCAATGGAGAGGAGATTTTCAAAGCAAAGATTTTACCCAAATTGAATCACATAATCGCGAAACCGTTAAATGAAATGAGCGCCCACGAATTTATTCTTTTAAACGAGATTCGTCTGGCGTTTCCCGTAAGTTTATTTTTAGATTTTTTTTAATTAAAAAATTGTATTCAAAAATTAATATTATAGGAAGCGTTGCAAGGCGAAAATCAATTGATTAAAAATAAGCGATTTTTGCTGACGGGATCACACTATTATGCATTAGTGGAAATGATAAAAGTTGGTTTTATTACAATTTTAATTTTTTAATATTTAAAAAATATATTTTAATATTATGTACATGGTAAACCAAATTCGTTTAGGGATTTAAAATAGTTTTTTTAACCTTTTTCTTTTTAACCAATTTTGCATATTTTTTAAATTTGATTTTAAAATATAAAAATTATTTTAATATACCAGTATTTATTTCTATTAATGAATTTGTCTTTATAAGTAACTTCAAAAACATTAAATGTATGTTTAGCATAATCATTTTAATTTATTTTAACTTTGAATCACTTATTTCTATTTTTGGTAGTTGAACGCATTTTTTATTTCATCCTTAAAATTATGATTAAAATCTTTACCAAAAATTAGATTGGGAATTAAAACCAAGCAATCTTATTTTTCTTATTTTAAAAAAGTGCCTAAATTTTTACACAACTACTGAATTTGTAAATCGAAATAAAATTTGGTATGTTTGTTAACAAGCAATCGGTAACTTTTTAAAAATCAAAACAAAATTATGAAAATAAAAAAGTTATGGTCATTTTAAATCCTATGGGATAAATCTAGTTTATCCTGCGAATGTTTTTTGTACGTTTAGAAGGCGGATGTTACAATGAAACTACGACTGATTTTTGCCATTCTCGAAATTGCTCGTGAAAATAATGCCTTTTACAAATTTTTTAAACACGTTTTCGAGCCGTATGCGTTGCATGGCTCGTCCAATAAGGCTATTGAGCGATATTTTCGTCTTTTGCAACATATTTGTGAATCAAGCCGTATTCAAAATTCAGAAGTATATTATTTAGCATATTTAGCTAAAAAAAAAGTGAATAAGTCTATAAATTATATAGTTAGGGTAATTTTAAACATATTATTAAGTGTTTAGATTTTCTTAATATTGGACAAAGACTTGGAGGCACGAATTCGAAAGCAGCTGAGGATTAAACATGCCGGACTTTTTGGCATTCGCTTGCTAATCAAGAATTTTTTGAAATGTGTGAGGGCACGTTTGAGCTCTGAATCTGATGCGTCTTTAAGATTGGAGCAGATTCTCACATTGTTAAATTCCGAATGAATTTTTTAACGGTTATTGTTGTTATTGTTTTTGTTTTAAGATTACATAAAAATAAATTTTTAAACCTTTTCATTATTTTTGATTTAATTTCGAAAAAAACATAAATTATTTCTAATATTCTTTATAAAAAAGCTACATTATTTTGCCCCAAAAAAGTTAAGAATCATTAGAAAGAGTCTTATTAAATTTTTTGTGAAAGATCTTGTATAAATTATTTAATAATGCAAGACCGGAATCATTCAACACGTCGTATGCGTGTACATTCAATGTATTTTCAAAAAGTAGTTATGCAAATAAAAAACGAAGAAGTCACATCAATTGAGAATAAGAAAATGATACAACATTATCAATTTCGTTTTTTTTGTACGAATTCCTATTATTTTTATTGCCTAGTAGTCCTTTATTATTGTTATTAAGTACAACTATATTTTTTTACTTTATCTTATTGCTAACGAGTAAACAAATACTATTGCGCAATCATGAAAAAAGTAGTCAATTTAAAAAGAATAACATTCACAAACACGACAAACAGTGTCGAGAAACAATGACATTTTTTCTACGTGAAGAATGTATCTCGGAAATGAGAGGAACACTAAAAATTATTCGATGTCGACCTAGTTGCAAAGTGGAATACATTTTGTGGCTCAAAATAAATTACGCAAAATTTTTCTTTCTAAAAATACCTACATAAGAATATATTGGCAGAGAAAGTTATTCGTAAAATTCAGTGCAATGCCTTGATATTTGTATTTTTTTCATCTTCTTGTCAATGTCAATAGCTGTCGAATTCTTTGTAAAATCAGAATTGCGACCTATATTCCTTTACATGGGAATATTATTTATATTGCATGATGTGATAAAAATTAATGCAAGCATACTTCCAATTCCTAGTTCAAATTATGCGCCATCAGAAATGTTGCAGACTACGAGATTAAAGACACAAATGCCACCTTTTCTCACAGAAACTGACTTTTATAACGCAAAATATGTAAATACTAAAAAGCCCATCCGATCTATTATGAATGATCAACGATTTCCAGCTAGCTCAAAATCCAAAGTATTATTAATAAATAATACACGTAATAAAAATTTCCCTCGCATAAAAATATAAAAATGATATTTAAAAAAAGTTGAATAAATCATTCAAGTGTTTTGTTTTTGAGCGATATCGACGTGGATCCGTAGTTGCTGTGGAAACGGACAAGTGGCCCAATGGTCGAATACCATATATATTGTCTGCCGCATACAGTAAGTGAACATTGTAAAACCGATTCAGATAAACACGACGAATTATAAATGTTTATAAATATTAAATTATAGCACCAAGTCAGCGTGCAGTACTTGCGCGCGCGATAGCTTCGTACAATTTGAAAACCTGCATTCGCTTTGTTCCAAAAGTGTCAAGCGACAGAGATTATGTCGTAATTTCTAAGCTGGATGGGTATGTTTAAAATTTTTTTGTCAATTTGAAGATATTTCTTTGTTGTACACAATTAGATGTTACGCTGATTTCGCTCGCGTTGGTGGAAGACAACAGGTATCATTAGCGGATGAATGCATAGATTACGCCACAATAATTCATGAATTTATGCACGTTATTGGTTTTATCCACGAGCACCAGCGAGAAGATCGCGAGGCATTTGTAAAGATTGTATGGGACAATATTATTGAAGGTATCTTTATATGAAAGGTATCAAAAACTTTTCGTAAAATAATCATGTTAAGGAGCCAACAACGATTTTGACAAGTTGTCGGCAGTGGGTCTGTCGAACTACGGTGAAACATACGATTATTTTTCAATAATGCATTATGAAAGCACAGAAGGTAGCCGAAACGGGAAAAATACGATTGAAGCAAAGCTAAGCAAATACACACCATTAATGGGCAAATCTACGGATTTTACTATAGGTTAATATTAATTACAAAATGATTTTTTATAGTTTTATTCTTATTTAGGTGATCTAAATCGTGTGAACAGAGCATACAACTGCACTGCACGCTTATACTTCTATAAAAGACAGATTTAAAGAAAAAAAAAATTTGAAATCTCCATCCATTTAAAAATTAAAAATTGTTTAATGGAATGTCTTAAATTTTTCGACATTTCCAAATTTAGATAAGCTCCAAATTTAGACAAATTTTTATTATAAGCAATTGTTTATGAGTTTTCATTGGAAGTTCATGCAGTTCATACCAACTCAATTTATACTAACTGCAATTTATACTATAGTTGGAAATTTACACTAAATAATGACATACACATGTTTACTGGTTTCATTCACTTTTTTTCTAAATAATGGTTGTGGCCGATTGCGTTAGGTCTTTAAAATACCGATTAATCAGCAGTGTTGTTAATCGGCTCATTTTTTGCGCTCATGAGCCACGAGCCGTGAGCCGGCTCTCAGTGGCTCGTGGCTCACCAAATTTTCAAAAATGGCTCACCGAAATGACTCAAAAAAAACGAGTCATTTAACAGCTTTGGAGCCATTTGGCTCGCATGGCTTAAGGGGCCATCCAGCAGAGACGAGCCATTTGGCTCGTACGGCTCATGAGTTACAAATTTTTAAATAGCTCTTTTTTGCGGCTCATAAATCACACTTAGAAAATGGCTCACGAACTCACGAGCCATTCTTAAAAAATGGCTCGTGAGCCATTTCACCTCAAGTGACTCTCGAGCCATATGAGTCATATGGCTCATTTCTAATAATTTTTTTACAATTCGAAATTGATTAGTAATCCGATGTTTTTTACCTTAAATTTTGTTGAAAAATAAATTTTTATCCGAAATTTATGATTCAACCCAATATGCTATTTGCATATATAATGTAAACAATTTCTAGCTATAGTATGAATTGAATTGGTATGAGTTAGTATGAACTGAGTCAGTATGAACTGCAGTTAGTATGAACTAGGGTGATATGAACTGTAGCTGATATTATATTCCAAATGAAAAGGTAGTCAAAAAAATAATAAATTATTGATCGTTATTTTTCCTTTTGAATTGGACACGATCCACTTTTATCTCATCGTCTACTAATCGATAAAGATATGAAATAATAGTGTCGGATTGCACGTCGAGTAAGGCGAATGATGGAACTACATCCCTATAAAAACCGATTTAACTTGACAAAAGAATAAAAGATTTAATTCAAGAGAAAATCTATGAATACGCCTAAACTAACTCTTCGATAAGTGAAAATGCTCCTGTGGCTGAACCAGGGTTAACAAACATCAAGGAGTTTTTCTCATAGATTTTGCACGAGTGAGTACTACCGGAAACTAGTATTTCGACATTCATTTGTCGCGCAGCCAATTCCATAGCCTAAGCACATTATAAATAAAAGCCATTTAAAAAAATGTTTTAAAAAGTTCTTATATGGAACATATGATATAGCTTACCTTCAAATCACCCCACGGCACAAATTGATGACCGTGTACGAGCCCTACACGAAATTTTCCCAATTCAATTATCTTTACATCAGGAAAGGTTTTGTTTGTGTCAAAGTCGCCTCGTACAAAATGTATATCGGTGGAAAGTGTTTTTAAATAGTCAACCATACTATCAGATGTAACATTTCCAGTACAAAGCACATGTTGAATCTTATTCGGCACAAGAAGTTTCTTAAACTTTGCCGGCAGAGAATAAGCTCGATGTGGAATATGCATATCGCCGATAACGAGTACTAACTAAAGTGATTGAGATCTCTTTACGGAATAAATTGAGAATTACATTCTTTATTAATAGAATAAATAACATCAAACCAGAAAAATACAAATAAAAAAGTTAAAAAAAAACCAACCATAATTGTGTTGAAAAAGTTTCTGAGATTCTAAATTGTGGTCATAAATAGTTTGATATTTAAGAATATTTTAGATATTTTCCGAAATAAGCAGATAAAAAATTGAAAAAGGAAAAATAAAAAATTTATAAAGTGAAAGCTCGTAGAGATATTACACGTATTCTATACCCGTTTATAGTAAATACATACATATGTGTGGGCTTGAAAAGATGAAAAGATTATAGCAGTTGAAAGAATTCAAAAGCATATATAAATACAAAATTTGTTTCGGAAACAAGCAACTTTTATGGCTTGTTTCATGTAAGTTAATAAATAGAGCATTTTTCAAAACTCAATTTTGGCTAGCGATATCATTTATTAAAAGATAACAAATTTCCACAATATGGTCATTAAGTCAATTTCTCTTTGACCAGGTATTTTACAAATAATGCGATTAGATAAGATGAAAAACAAAATGTGAAAATTATTAAGTCATTTGCCACATATGAATTTCGTGTCACAGTTTGTATGTTTATGGAATAATTTCTGATATTTGTGGAAAACGTTTTTTAAGCCTTTGAAGAGTAGCGACATCCTTAGATTGTGCAGCCAATTTTGCGGCACCGACAAAATCTCTATAACAATTAAATTTAATGAATTTAATCAATATAAATATAAATAATTTATACATATATTAAATCCATTCCATGAATAAAAAATATATATATATATATATATATATATATATATATATATATATATATATATATATATATATATATATATATATATATATATATATATATATATATATATATATATATATATATATATATATATATATATATATATATATATATATATATATATATATATATATATATAATGGAGAATACCTTTTGGATTAAAGTGTTGTAATTTTGTTTTTACAATAAATTTTGTTTTTGGATCAAAACGCGGTTTCTTTCCGAAAACTAATATATATATATATATATATATATATATATATATATATATATATATATATATATATATATATATATATATATATATATATATATATATATATATATATATATATATATATATATATATATATATATATATATATATATATATATATATATATATATATATATATATATATATATATATATATATATATATATATATATATATATATATATATATATATATATATATATATATATATATATATATATATATATATATATATATATATATATATATATATATATATATATATTTCTCGGTAAAAATATAAAATTTTAAAAAAGTAAAAATTACTTAGAAGAAAAATTACCCGATAAGCGTTTTTGCTTTAATTTGATCATCGACGCTAACAAGCTTATCAAAAAAGCGTTCGGCCAAGTTCGGATTTCCATGTCGACAACATGCTTCAATCAGCTTCTAAAAAAATTTTTAATCAAAAAGAAAAAAAACGCGGAAAATGGTTACCAAAAATCCAATAGGACTTTTTCTTGAACGCCCAAATTGTTCCAGTTGCTGCCAGCGCTGGCCTTGGGCGAAACCCTCAATCATCCACAGCCAATATCTGAAAATTTAAAACAAAATTACAGTAAGATATTTCGTATGCAAGATAATAATCATATAAAAAATAATAACTGTGTGTCTGTAAGTTTGTGATGTTTTCGTAAAGATTCAACTAAGGCCATCTCGTTTTTCGTTACAGCAAAAATAAAAGTTTCGCGCACTGTTTTGTTCGTCATAGATGTGGAAAACTTTTCTTCTAATTTTGCGTTTTCGTTTATAAGATGAATGGATTGGTCGACAAGATGCAACGCAGCGCCGATATGCCGAAGCGATTCACCAGCGGCACGCAATTGTTCGACCATTTTTACTGTGTCAAAATCATCGGATGATTGTCGCGCACGCTTCAATTCACAAATGGCAAGACGTAGAAAGTCCTCGTTTTGTTTGTATAAATCCAATGCTCGGTCGGGTGTAGAATCATGCACATGGCTCTGAAAATTGCATTACAAAAAAAAATATAATTCAAACATTTTTTCTATTTTAAACCAACCTGATAAAGAGCGAATGCTTGAGGATTTTTTTTTAATAGTGACTGGAATTCACTAGATAAGTGATCTCCTTTTTTCTTGACATGATTTAGAACCATATGAACTAAATGTGTAATTAGATATACATACAAAAAAATTTAAATTTTAAAAATTATTACGCAAATCGGGTTGTTGACTTTTTATGGCTTCTTGTAAGGCTTTTTTATTGTCATTCAATTTTAAGAGGACATGAATATGCCTCGATGTGTCTGACTCACGTTCCAGTAAAAAATAGGCTGTTCTTTTTAATTTTTTTAACGTAGCCATCATCGCAATATCTAAACATTGAGCTTTTAAAGAATAGTGATATTAATATTTTAAACAACAATTTGTTGCATACCAGCGTAATTAATATGCTTAAAACTTTCGAGGCGATTCAATATTTTGTTCGCCAGCATTTTTTCATCATTTTCGCTTATTTCTGAACCATTTTTCTCGATTCTTTTTTTTAGCAAATCCATTACCCAAGAGCACCAATGTGTCAATACAACACAAACTTCATTTTCGTCTTCAAGATTCACAAATTTGTACAAACTTATGGCTAGAGACCATTCGTGTAAAGCCATCAATCGATCAATTACGCCGAGTATGCTCAATTCTTGAATTTGTTGAAAAGTAAGAGGAAATCCGAAACGCCTAAGCGTATTCAAAATCCGCAATTTGAGAATAACGTCGGCGTATGTGGAACGATCGTATTCATTACAAAACGATATCCCCATTTCTGCGGCCTAAAAATCCATAGTCAAATAAAAATGAGAATAATTTTTTTATAGTGAGTATCCAAAAATACTTAAATTTTTCAAAGATTATTAAATGTATTGCGATTTAAATTATTATAATTCCTTTTTCAGACCAATATTAAATATATTAAGAATATTTTAAATAAAAGTGATTTAGTGCTTTTTCAAACTCATTCATATTATTTATCAGCACACACCTTTAAGAATTTCATTTGAGTTGGTGGATTAAAATGATTAGCGGCGGCATCGATGCAATTAAACACTGCTTGACTCATTTGCGAATCGATCATTTTTATATACGTATACGCGTCACAATTCAGATGCTCGTTATCGTTCAACCTTTTGCACGCGTCATAAAGAAGTGCGGTCGGAGAGGATATGCAATTCAATTTCAATGCCTCTACCATTGATGCGGGAACTTGAGTGATAATATGACAAGAACTTTGCGTAAAGACGCGAACCGCATCGTTGTCAACGCCAATCCAAATCGGACGACTCGAATTAATTCTATATATAATACCATCAATATGGTAAATTTGCAAAAAAAAGTTCAATTACTTTTTAAAAACGCAAATTTTAAAACTTTTTTTGCTAGGTAATTTAAAAATTAACATACGCAATTAGTTTCTTTGATTTTATCACACAAAACTCCAAATCAGTAGAATTTTTTACGGCAAAAATAAGATCCTTTCCGCACCTAAAAATTAAATAAAAAATCTATATTTTTTAACAAATATTTTACCATTGTATAGGTGAAATTGTGGACATTTGTAGAAGATGTAAGACCTGACTAAATTCTCCTGTAACAAGTTGGACCTGCTTAGAATCGTGTAAAAGTGCAATAGAAGAATTATCATAATTCGGTTCCATTGAAATGTAAGCTCCATTTTTAAATGCCCATTCAAAAATCTAAATTCTTAAAAATTTAAAAATTCAATAAATATTTAGACCATAATTTCAATTACTACTTGTAAAGAAAATTGGCCAGCCAAAATTCCGCGAAAAAATCTGTTCTGCACACAAACTACAACAAAAATTGGTTCAGTGGCTCTCGAAATTACAGCCCAAGAAGTAATTTTATACCGTTCTAAAAATAAATAATTAAGTATACATTTATAGACAAATTATAAAAAAATAACAATTAAGAATTACTTTCTAGTCCAGTTATTTGCCATGAAGCAGGATTGATTTATAGAATTAATGCCAAATATTTCATTCGATTTGTTTAACGCGACCAATCCATTACCATTGTCATGTGAAAAAATTTTTGCTTGCTCTATTAAAAATGCCTAAAATAATCATTAAAAATTAGATTACATGTGATATATTTAAATATAAAATTACTTCGCCTAAATCGAATTCCCGTAGAAGTTCACCAAGTGGAGTATATAAAAAAATATGTCCTTCTGAATTCATGACCACCAACTAAATTTGTAAATTAAAACAAAATTACAAATGACAAAAAAAGTTTACTTTTTGTTCTTTCGACCAAACCAAATAGAAGATTTCATTTGTCTCAACAAATCCAATATTTTTTCCATGCGATGTATAAATAAAAATCTTCCATTGCGCTCTTAATTCATCGGTCATTTTTGCAATGGCAATGGGACCGCCACAAATACAGCAAGCAAATAGTGCACGTTCATTAAGAGGTAATGATAACAATTCATATAAAGATATGTCGCTAAAATTTTTCACTTACTTTCCAGTAAATTTAAAAATAACAAAATTTAACTTACCGAATATAAAAATCATCATCATTGTTTATCCAATCATCACTTTCGTAAGCGGCCATAATAAAAAAAAAATCTAATAAAAAAATAAATAAGTTTTTTTAATTCCAAAAAAATAAAATGTAAAATAATAAAAAAATAAAGAAAAAAAATACACTTAAAATTCTATCGATATATTCGAGTGATAAATGTCAATTTAAACATTTTTTTAAATTTTTAATATGTTTTATAAACACAGGCCTATCTCCAAGGATAAGCTTTCACACGTAAGCCTATGTCTACGTAATCGCAGAAAATAGAACAAAAAATTATTCAAAAAAAAACATAACGCCAAAATGAATAAATAAATTTTAATTTGTAAATGAGTATATTGCATTTCTTCTTCCATCACTATGTATTCATTCCTTATCACAAAATGAATGAAAAGAAACATCAAGACGCACATTTAATTACGTTGTGATTTTTGTACTTGCTTGACTATCATGTGAGCGCTATTTATTTTGCCTAGTTGAAAATAATATTTTCTTTGATAAAAAATGATCGAAAATATAATTAATTAAAAAAGTCTAAATCTCAGTTTTTGAAATTTCATTTAGTTTTAAATCATTTTTTGCATAATTAAATTTTTTTAATTTGCATTTATCACGCGAAATCAAATGCGAAATTTATCTTTTCAAAGAATACGTCTGAAAAAATTTTGCATATTTTAATGAATGTTAATTATTTTTATTATTTTAATTTCAACTTTTTATACATAAAATTTTTTTCTTATTTATTATACATATAATAGGTTATTTTTAAAACCATTTTGTAAACTTTTTTAAAACTATTTTTTCCAATTTCTAATTAAATATTATGTATCATTATTATTATTAAAACTAGATTTTATTAATAATTCAATGTTTGTTACCGAAATATGCACATTTCTTTTGTATTATAGATACATTTCCAAAGAATATGTCTGAAAGCGCAACACAATATGTAGTATCCAAAAAAGAGGCATGCTTATTTTTTACTTATTCGAAAAATTCACTAAATATAAACAGAATTTAATATTTTGCTCTTTTAGATGGAAAGATTTGTTTGTGATTGTATGTGCAAAATTGGAGCTAATCATGAACACGCATTACAAGTTGCAAATTTATTGATAGCTGCGGATGAGCGCGGTCATTATAGTCATGGGCTTAATCGCTTACGTATTTATATGGAAGATGTACATTCGGGAAATTGCAATGGAAACGGTGAAGCCAACAAAAATTTCGGGAATTTAAAGATTATTTCTTTAATAAACAACTTTTTAGGTAAGCCAAAAATTTTGAAACAAAAGGGTTCCACTGCTTGGGTGGACGGAGACAATGCGTTGGGCGTTGTAGTTGGCAATTTCTGCACCGATTTGGCAATAAAATTGGCGAAGGAGTTTGGTATTGGTTGGATTGTGGCAAAAAATTCCAATCACTATGGAATTGCCGCTTTCTATCCATTACGTATGGCAAAAGAGAATTTAGTTGTACGTCGATTTCGATAATTACGAGATACTAAAAAATATTTATCACTTTGTATTTTATTAAGAGTGGCTTCGGGTCAGTATTTATTGACTCTCTGGTCTGCTCGGCATTTTTTTAAAATTAGGCTCAATCAACCTTAAATTTTATAAAAGCTAAATTATAGTTTATCTTTGATTTCATTTACTTTTAGATTTAGTCTTCATTATATTTTACGCACCTCCAATTTTTGAATAATTACATTTGCAAAAAAATAAAAATAAGAAACTTAAAAAAATTATTTTACTTTAAGTTAATAATACGCCCGCATATATAAGACGCAGTTTAGCGAAATGTAAAAAAGTAAAATATATTTCATTTTCTTTGAAAATTTTGTTGTTTTTGTTGAAAATCAACGAAAATTTGTTTTTTTTCGAAATTTTCGTTAACGTTATCTAAGTTTTGATTAGTAAACGTAACTCTTTTTAAGTTTTGATGTTTCCGAGGAGAAATTCTTACACTGCAGCATTCAAAGTTATACTTTGTTTATCTTTCTACTTCTTTTAACTGCAATATTAAGCATGTTACGCTCAAAATTATTTTTTGTCTTTATACATATTTATTTAGGTCACGCTACCATCTCACTGCTGGCTCTGAATCCGCCATTTAAAAGCATTCCAAAATCGCCGTGATTTCAGGTGGCTTGACGAAAATTCTCCAGCCTTTGGATGTGGCCGTGAATAAGTTCTTTAAAGATCGTCTTCGTCGAAAATGAAAGTAATGAATGATCGACTGCTGGCGGGAGGATGCGCCGATATCATCAAATTTGTTCGTGAGTTCTCGACAGTTTCAACAAAGTAACTTTTCGATGCGTGCAGAATGGATTTCGAAACGCACTCCAGGAAAGCCACCCAATAGAACAAGAGCCCAATTACGAGTTGGAGGAAGAAGAAAATAAAATTGTGACAGACGAATTGACCCATGAATTTTATGATTTGTTTGAAAGCTTACATTTTGTTTCCAATGAAAATTTCGACAGATTTTGAGCTTTTTTTATTGTTATTTGTTTGTTTTTTTCTTGGTAATTGCGAAAATAAAAGGAAAATCAATTAATTTAATAGGATCGAACAAAAAAAACTTTCTTGCGTTTTTTAGATAAAAAATCAAAATCAAAAACAACATTTTATAGGGAATGTCTTTTACGAATACGTCACCTTTGGCGTTTCCAAATCGATGTGCCGAAGTTGGTCTTGGAACAAACCCACTTAGCGTTGTCGCACCTGCTATCGGAAACGATTCTTTTGAATTAGATATGGCCACAACAGCAGTTGCACTTGGAAAAGTATCATTTTTAATTAAATTACATAAACAATCCCATTAAAAAATAATAACTAGAGACAAATAAATATAAAAAAAAATTTTATTGTTCAGATAGAATTAGCGGAGCGAAAAAGTGAAAAGATTCCACTTGGTTGGGGAGCCAACTCGAGTGGACAACTCACCACTGATCCAAAAGACATAACAGCGCGCGGTGGTGCACTTTTGCCATTGGGCGGTACAGAAGAAAATGGTTATTTATTATTTATAAATATCTGGACTCACTATAAAAATGAGTTTTTATGTCCATTTCTTATATGAATTTTAAGGTGGATACAAAGGAAGTGGATTGTCTATGATGGTGGAATTGTTCTGTGGAATTTTCGCTGACGCCAAATTCGGAAAGAACGTTCGAACGTGGAGAGAAGTTAGTCGTGTGGCTGAACTGGTAATCTTAGGCGAACCTTTAATAATGAAAATGAGAAATTAAATTTATACAAAAATAAAATCAAACAAAAATTTAAAAATTTAGGGGCAATGTTTTGTTGCAATTGATCCTGAATGTTTTGCGCCCGGTTTTGCTGAACGTTTGCAACAATTTATTAATGAGACACGATCGCTAAAACCGGTTATCATTTTAATTTTTTATACATTTTCAATGTTTAAGGCTTTGTTATTTTAGAGTGATAGCATAAAGCCAGTTATGATTCCTGGTGATCCGGAGCGTTTAAACATCGAAAAAAGTAAAAAATCTGGAGGTTTAATTTACGGAAAGGCACAAATCGAACATTTAGTTAGTTTTTTAAAGTATAATCTTTTATAAAAAATAATATGATTTTATAGGAGGATATTGCAAGAAAATGTTCTGTTAAAGTATTTTCTTACGAAGCGTTACCGCCCATCAAATAAAAAACATTAACATGAAAAAATAGATTACACAATTTTTAAAAAGGATATATATATATAATTTATGATCAAAATTTCACATTCAAAAACATTGTATAATATTTTTTCCTTTTCTATTATTAATATTTTTTTACATCATAAATAGACAAAAATGGATCTAATAAGAACTCAAAAACAATTATTTTAGTTCCTCATACGCATTTAGTAAAAAAAAAATACATTTCCCAATAGATCAAAATATCGTATAGTTATTCCTATAAAAATATAAATATGTAAAATAGGAAATGTTTTTTTCACAAAATATGCAGATATTATTTGTTTAAATTTATATACAGGTAAGCCCAAATTGGTCCGATTGCATTTTTCTTATAAGTTTTTTATTTCGCAATCAAATTGTAAAATTCTTTTTGTATTCGATTCCCAAGACTTCAGGCAACTATTTGACACCAAGCTTGTCGATTTTGATTTACAGATTTGCTTATTATTATTTAAACTTTTTTTTCGCCAATTTTTCCAATGGTAAAAAATGTGTAAAATTGACATTGACATTAAATTGACGCAAAGGGGGCCACTCTGTATTTTAATTAGGTAATAATGTTGTATTTTATGAGGATTATTTTTTAATTCGAAATTCGTTAATAAATTTGTTAAAAAGAAAAAAATAAAAAATTTTATATAAAAAAATTCTAGTATCTACTAAATTTTAAAAGTAATGAAATAATAAATTATTATTTAAGTACAACTTCAATATTAAATGTAAATTATTAATTCTATAATGAAAATGTATATTAGATTAAAATTTTAAAATTCCTTATTGTATTATTTATCCTCATTAAATAACAATCAGTTGATAATACCTAAAAACTTATTCATTTTTTATTTTGTTTATTTTTCAATGTAGACTTGCTATGTATGTAATCATTACCTATATTTATAAAGTTTATATCGCTTCTCTAAAATTATATAGTATATAAAATGAAATGTAGCATTGCAAAGAAAAAAAACACAAAGTTTAACGGATAATACAATTTAACTAATAAGCATCAGGTTTTAACTAATATTCAAAAATTCTTAAATTTCATCATCAAATTACCCTGATTTCGCATGTATAAGTCCGGGTGTTTTGAGCCAAATTAAAATTCGCGCCAATGAGTTCATTCTGTTGTATCGGGTTCTTTGGGATCCAAATTTTGTGCCCGCCTTTGTCTCGGTTTCATAAAAGTGGGCACAAAATTTGGACTCGCTTAGATCAAATACAACAGAATGAACTCATTAGCGCCAATTTAAATTTGGCTCAAAACGCCCGGCCTTATACACGCGAAATTAGTGTAATAGTCAGACTCTCAGGAAACTTCCTATAAGATTGATTTTTAGAAAGAAATAATTTTAAAAAACTAAAAGTTTTGCTACCGTAATCCTTGCAGTAATCATCAGGCCCTCAAATTGCATTAAAAATATGAGGACCATTAATTGTATAACTGATAGAAATTTGGTGCATTTTGGCTTATTCATTTACGAGACAAAGCAGAAAATTGGAAATGTTCATCAGAGCCTCACTTAAATAAAAGTACTGTAGCTCGCCTTCTACTGATTATACAGTATCATATGACTATCTTTTTGAGTTAGGTCCAGATCTGTTCAGGCTGTATTATGTAACAAATTAATATAATAAATAAAGATATAACAAAATTTTAAAAATTTTTCAAAGATTTTCTTACCAACCTAATTATGTGTATATAATTTCATTGGAAATCGGAATTCGAAATTTAAAAAGTTAATTTATCAGAAATCAAAGCATAATTTACTACATATTCACCATATTTTATTTAATCTTTTTTAAAAAATAACTTTCTATAGATAGTCTCCTTTTTCAATTAAAAAAGTGCGCGAAATTTTTTGCAGCGGCTTTAACGTGAACAGGATTGCAGCGCAAAGGTAAAAATTGAGATACATTTCTCCAGTTTGATTAATACTATTATAGATCAATTATTAATGAGTAAAGGTAAATAGCAAACTTTTTACAAGCGATTTTGTAATTCAGTTCGAGAAAATGTCATAGCAATCATAGCAAAGAATTTAGATCAAAAAGTACAAAAAAGCATATAAAATAAATAAACTTAAAAACAAATTTTAATTTCGCAAAAAAAAAAAATGACATATATAATTATTTACAGTTAAGTGAAAATTTTTAAATGTATAGAAAAATAAACGTAAAAAAATTATTGTTATCGAATTACAATTTATTCATTGTTATTAATTGGAAAACAATTCAACCTAAATTCTATATACATGTTGCCTTTTCAAAAAATGTTCTTCAAAATATCTGTAACTGATCGTTGATTGATGTAGCATTTTTGAATATTTTTGATGAGAATATTTAGTAATTCAATGATTTTTTTGCACAATTATTAGATATATAATATATCTAAAGAAATATGTTGTATGTATTTAAATCTGGCTTGTGATATTTAAATTGGTCTATTAGACTTAAATTTGACTAACAACAATTAAATTTTGATGATCGAAATTTGTATTTTTAAAAATTTTTGGCCAGGATCAAAACTGGCTAGTCGAAAGTTCAAATAAACAACATATACAAAAAAATCATCTATTTAATTACACTAAAGCGCTATTTTCGTCTGTTGCTTTTAAATTTGTATCAAAAATTAATAGCCAAATTGCTAACGCATTTGATATTTTTCTACGACTTTTAGTGGAAGGCGTTTTTTGGAATAAAGCATAGGGATTGAAGTGGCTTTTATGGTCCGAGTTTGATAGAAACCCATCAACGCCAAATATTTTAAGGTGAAAAGACTATTTAAGATCTATCGGCTCCAAACATTTCCGAAAAAGTTGGGGGGGGAGGGGAGGGGGAGGGGGGAGGGGGGGGGGGGGAGGGGGGAGGGGAGGGGGAGGGGGGGAGTTTCCGAAAGAGGGGGAGCGCATATGCGGCTGCTACCAATTATCGATTTAGCGTTCCAAAATCGTTTCACAGTTTTACACACCTAATACGAGTTTGTAAAATGTAAATACATATTCTATACTTTATTTTACTATATAACTGTTATATTTATATATTTTTCTCTTATTTCCGTCGGTTATTAAAAAAATTCCGTTATTATCTTTGTTCACTTTTTCCAGTTGTTTATTTTTCACTCTGTTTCATGTATTTGGCGAACTAATCCCATAACCCTATAAAATGTAAAATTGCGTTTATGATTGCAAAGTAGTCGATTACTTTTATAGAAAATTTTTCATAAGTGCACACATGTAAAGTCTAATGTACTTGTGTATGAGGGAGGTATTGAATTTCTTTACCACCAATAATAACTGTTTTATTTGTGTAATATATTCTCACTTCAATTCACTTTTTTATATAAGAAAGCTTTTTTTAGCTGTGTATTTTTATATTTTCTTTTTATATGCTTACATATTGATCTATGTTTTTTTCAAATATGCATCTCTAACTTAAAATATTATAATATTTGACAAAGAAAAATCTGGCAGTATTTAATGGATTTCCCAATTATTTAAGGTAGAATATTTTTGAAACTTAAAATTCCCAATCTTTATTTTTTTTTACAAAATTATTTTTAGGAAATTTTTAAATAAAGCTAGATATCTTTTGAAATTTAAGCATAATTTATATTAATTTTTTATTTAACGAATGATTTTTGAACAATTTTTATTTATTTTTATTTTTTTATTAAAAAAAACATTTGAAATTTGAAAAACAATATCATTTTGAATATCATCCAGATAATTTATGTTAATTTATACACGTTAAATAATGCTATCATGCTACCTTATTTTTATTTTAATAATGTACGAGTGAAAATAATTAAAAAAACAATTAGTATTTATATAGGTATTAAACTGTCGCAAGAAGTACAAATATAATTGCAATAACAATGCACGAAATGACATTTTCGACAGCTGACTCAAAAAGACGAAGACTTGTGCCGTTATGGCGCCAAAATTTATTATTGCTTCTCACAATAGCAAGCGTTTTTGTAGGTGCTGCATTTGGTTTTGTCATGCGCGGCAATTATCCATCCGTGCATACAATTGATATTATTGGATTTCCAGGAGAATTATTAATGAATATGCTCAAAATGACCATTCTACCATTAATCGCTGCTAGTCTGATATCTGGTTAAAAAGCTCAAATTCTATTTAAAATGCCAATAAAATATAAGAATAATTACATTATAGGTCTTAGTCAATTAGATGCAGCAATGTCAGGTAGAATTGGTGGTTATGCACTTATTTATTATTCTATGACAATGTCACTGGCTGTTACTGTAAGTATTAAATATAGAACCTAGTGTTTAATTTTTAAGAATAATGTTTATAGACGGGTATTGTGCTTGTACTTATCATTCATCCAGGAGATCCGTCTATTAAACAGAAGTTAGTTCCAAGTTCCGGCGCTGATGATACTCCCGCAAATGTTTCATCGGTCGACAAACTGATGGATCTATTGCGCAATATGTTTCCTGATAATATTGTTCAAGCGTCTTTTCAGCAAATAGAAACTGAATATCGTCCAATTCACATGCACGCACTTAATGGCTCGACCGACATAATCGTATTAAAAGGCGTGCATAAATATGTATACGGCATGAATGTTCTTGGTCTGTAATATCCAACAATAAAATATATATAAACTTGGACAAAGTTATAAAATATATCTCATTAATTTTTGTTGCAGGTCTTATTGTTTTTTTTGTCGTGGTGGGTCTCGTAATGGGCTCGTTAGGAAAAAAAGCGAAACCACTTGCTGATATTTTCATAGCACTTGATCTCGTAATAACGAAAATTGTTGGTATAATAATGTGGTATAATTTATTAATGAATACAATATTTAAAAAATGAATACAATGTAAAAACAAATTTATAATTTTTTAACAAAATTTGGAGGTAAAATTTTAAGGCGCTTTTTTATAAGATTAAAAATATAATTTGAGTCGCAAAAATAACTAATCCATAAAATATATACTGATTGCAAATAGTAGTTCATAAATTTGATTAGGTATTCTCCGATTGGAATTGCATCGTTAGTTGCAGCAAAAATTCTTGAAATTGACGATATCGGACAAACGGCACGCACTCTACTCATGTATATGATAACAGTGATAATTGGACTCGGTATTCAATTATTTATTACTTTACCACTTATTTTATTTTTCGCATCACGGCGCAATCCTTTTACCTTTTTAAAAGGTCTTAGTCAAGCAGCAGCAACAGCTTTCGGTACTGCTTCCAGGTAATGCATAATAATAATTATATCATAACTATTAAATGATCATAAAATTAAAGTTTTTAAATTTTGAAAAATTTACAAAGATAATTTTAGCG
This sequence comes from Bradynema listronoti, assembly GCA_024678965.1. Taxonomy (NCBI): domain Eukaryota; kingdom Metazoa; phylum Nematoda; class Chromadorea; order Rhabditida; family Allantonematidae; genus Bradynema; species Bradynema listronoti. The sequence continues at coordinate 310,271 of JANLNO010000001.1, read as the reverse complement.
CGGCCTCTATACCAGTAACATTTAAGTGTTTGGAGGAAAAAAACAATGTCGATCCAAAATTTACCAAATTTGTATTACCTGTCGGCGCTATGATCAATATGGTTTTTATTATTCTAATGTTGCAATAGAATATAAGATTAATTAACTGATTAATTAATATTACCAAAAATATAATATTATGTAACATTATTAGGAGGGCCAAAAATATTACGGATTCTTTGACATTAATTAAAGAATAATAATTTTAGGATGGAACTGCATTATATGAAGCAGGTAATATTAGAAATTTTTTACTGCATAGTATATATTTTATTTTATAATTTGTTTTAAATAATAAAGCATGTTGCAGTTGCTTCCGTTTTTATTGCGCAAATTAATGGCCTTGAAATGGACATCGGAACTGTTCTCACAATTAGGTGCATATTTTTAAATAATTTATATTTTTATCCAAACTAAATAAATAAAAATATTTAGCATGCCGATAACTTAATATAAATAATCAACTTTAAAAGTATTTTAAATGTATAATGTATATAAAAGGTCTTCCTTTTTTTTATTTAATTAAATTTACCTATTATGAAATAAAATATAAATACCCTAAGTTCGGGTAAATAAGGCACGACCGTTCAAAGAATTTTTGAATTTTAACTTGGCTTTCATTCTATTATAAACAAAGTTGAGCTCAAAATTTTTGAACCACAGCTTGGACCTGCTTTAAAGGACGCATCCAAATGCAAAGAAATTTTGCTCATTCTTTTGCTCATGTTTTGAATTGGCGCCAATGAGTTCATTCTGTTGTATTGGATCCAAGCGAGTTCAAATTTTGTGTCCACTTTTATAAAACTGAAACGAAGGCGGGCACAAAAATTTGAACTCGCTTGGATCCAATACAACAAACTTTCTTTGCATTTGGACGCGTCCTTTAATGAAGGCGTTGATTAAATTTTATGCTTAACCTACACAATAACAGAATGAAGGCCAAAATCAAAAATTCTTCGAACGGCAGCGTCTTATTTATCCAAAATTATGGTAATATAAACAAAAAAATTTTGCATTAGCATTACGGCAACATTGGCATCTATTGGAGCTGCATCGATTCCCGGAGCAGGACTTGTAACAATGTTAATTGTTTTAACTGCTGTTGGCCTTCCAGCTAATGATGTTACAATGATTTTGGCTGTTGATTGGTTTCTGTAAGGCTTTCCATTTAAAAAATAAAGATATGTACATGCTACTAATTGCAATTACAATTTGCAAGATCTCCTCGAGCTAAACGGAGAATTGATGCACATAATAAGCAAGTATATGTAGATATCTAAAACTGCATATAAAATTGTTTAGCGATCGATTGCGAACTCTAGTTAACGTTATGGGCGATGGCGTCGGATGTGGTTTTGTCCAAGCTATGATTCAGCGAAGTGATTATTCTATAGCATCTGTAAATGATCACTCAAACATAAACAATGAAAATAAAATTGATAGCACAAAGAACAACTTTGGCGCTTCATTTTATGACGATCCGGAAGTAAGTATATACCATATGATTTATTTATATGTGTATTTTATTTAGAAAAATGCATCAAAATGTATAAAAAATTATAATTCGTTTTTTATTTTATTAATTCTAATGAGTAAAAATGAGCAAATAGAGGACAACATGTTGTATGAGTTAAAAATAAGTCCAAGAAGTCATGACAGTAGCGCGATATCATTTAACGATTCTAATACTAATTTAAAGTTCTCAAATGTCACACGAAGTGTTGCCGATGAATATCTTACATCGAAAAATCTAAATGGCAGTCTGAGCATTCGTGTTGGTCAATAACTACAAAACAACATGAATAATTTTTCAATTAATTAAGCATAATTTTTGTTTCTTTTTTTGATATACATTTTTATGAAGAAATAAAGGTTTGCTAAATTTTTTTAAAATACATTCAAAACTACATAAAAATAATGATGGCTGGGCCGGGACGATTTATCCCGATTTTTTAGTCAAATTTTGCACAACTGCTTTTTGGGAATAAATTGCACAGTAATTTTTTCTTTTAAATACAGTCAAACCTCGATATAACGTCACCTCGCTTTAACGTCAATCTCGGTATAACGTCACTTAGGCCCAGTCCCGATGATTTTACTATGCCATAACGTCACCTTCAATTATATGAACCCTCGCTTTAACGTCACCCTCGGTATAACGTCACTTAGGCCCGGTCCCGATGATTTTACTATGCCATAACGTCACCTTTAATTATATGAACCCTCGCTTTAACGTCACCCTGTGTCGTAAACTTTGGTTTACGAAAAATTCAAATTTTTTCTCTTTTCGCGCTTCTTTTCTTGTCATTCTGCTCAATTGTTATCGTTAAAATATTTTTGCGTTAACGTTTTTAAATTTTTTTATTGACAATGCGATGCTGAAGCTCCGTCAGAAGAGGATGCGCCAGCCGACCATCATCGAGAGCTTTGCAAAGGACAATTCCGTGGATTTTCTCAGTGATATTCGGCGTTAGTTAAAAAAATAATGTATATTGTAAACCTTTTTCTTTGTTAAACATCATTCAGAGACATAACAGCTTCTTACTCAGACTTTGGGGTCTGCTTATTAAACCCTCGCTTTAACGTCACCCTCCCCCCCCCCCCGGTCCCGAAGGGTGACGTTATATCGAGGTTTTGACTGTAATAATAAAAAATAATTTACCAATTTTTTCTATAATAAAATAATTAAATATATTAATTCAATTATAAGCAAACATTTTATCAACATTTTAAACACATTTAATATTGATGCTAAATTATTTAGTCGATTATACAATTTTTATTTTATCGTTTACATGTTTAAAATTATGTAATTTGTAAATAATACTTATTTCTATTTTTTAAAAAGCAATACTTTTTCAGTTAATCATAATTTCTAAATAAAAATTAAATTGTAATAAGTTTTAATTTAAACAGTCGCGGTCTTCGCCTTTAAACTTTCCAGCCAATTCGATACGACCAGCGTCGTAAATGCGCGTTGGCTTCTCGCCAGTTGATACATACTTGTCAGGAATACTAACGGATACTTTTCGTTTACACGGCTAGAATAAAATAAAATTTTTAAAAAAGTTTCATACTGGTATTTTTAATAGTAATTTTTGTATATAATATGTATTTTATTCGAGTTATATGTGAAAAAAATTAATTCGAAATGAAAATGAATTTATTAATGATACGAATATATTTTTTCATTAAATAACATTTGATAAATTGCAATCAAGCAAATTAGTAATTATTTGGAACAATTTAAAGCTGAAAAATTATGATGCGCAGTGTCACAAGCAGAATGTTTACACTACAAGTTAGTGAATGCAGTCGCGACTTTCTCCTTTAACTTTACCAGCAAGCTCAAAAGTTCCAAGATCGTAGAAACGTTGCGGATGTTCACCACTCGAAACGTATTTATCCGGTATCATGATACTCACTTTGCGTTGGCATGGCTGAAAACGTTTAGACAAAGTTTCTCACAGAATTCTCTTCATACAAACCGTATAACACAACATATTAGTAGCTGTTAAGAGCGAAATTTAAAAAATGTTAGCGTATGGGATAGAGCTTATGTTTTTCATAGGTGAATTTATGTAGACAAATTATGTAAGGTATATTATCTATTATTAGTTTCAGCTTTTAAAAAATCAAAATACTTTTATTCCATCGTTGCAATCGTGATAAATGTTAAGTTTTGGATCAATTGTTGTGATCTCATGTGTATAACCTTCCAAATTAAAATGACCTTGTGAGTCCGTTTTACCGGATGCCATTAGATCGTCACTGTCGATTCCTAAAAATATTTGCTTGTGTTTTTTTTTATTTTTTTATTTTGTCTACCTCGGTCATCATCATAGAGTTTAACTTTAACGCCAGCTGCGGGTTTTCCATCGCATACCAAATTTCCACCTAAAGTTTATGCCTTATAAAATTATTCTTCCAAAAATGAAAAATAAAAGTACGTACGAATTCCGGCACTTTGCTTTCGTCCGATACCAATTCCGTAGCTAAAATTAATTGTCAATTGAATCAATAGCAAGCAAATGAGTAGCTTCATAATTATTCTAAAAATTTTAGTGAAATATTATAATCATAAAAATGAATGTTATTGAGTGTCTGCAATTAAATAAATGGCAAAAATAAAACTATATTGTCTAACACAGTGAACACACGTTTAAAAATACAGGTTTAAAAAGCACGTCCTTCTTCGAATTCATAAAACGTTTCATTCACCTTGACTAAAAAATTTCTTTTCATATGGTTTTATTTGTTACCACTTTAAATTATTTTCTTTAGATTGCCTTTCTAATAAAAATGTTCTATAACAATGATGTTATGGAAACAACATGAAATCAATTGCAATTTGCAAATATCATTATGAATCAAGTAATTTATATTTTTCTATGATTGCTTTTATTTTTATTTCAATAGGTTATAGATAGTTTTTATTTTTGCTTGTTTGTTTCGAAATTTTTGTGATTTATCACCTTGAAATTTTTCTCTTTATATGTATTTTGTAGCTCCATTTTGTTAAACTTTTGATACCTTTTCATTATTATTAGCACGTAATTTTATAATTTAACGTTTAGTAATTGAAGGCAAAAATCATTTTTCACCTTTTTGATTTTAACACATAATTATAATGGGTTAAAAAATTGCTCATGATGATCAATAGTTTTTTTACAGTTTTTTTAATAATAATAATTTATTATGATAAATCGCGATTGGTTCATAATGTGCGCATCACATTATAATGTGATTTATATATGTTACGGGAAAATATGTTGCACGGCCATATACGTATTTTCCCGGCCATATACGTATTTTCCCGGCCATATAAAAAAATTTTCACAATCATTTAAATTTTGTTTTCAATTGAGAATTCATTTTAAACAACACAGTTTAAATTTTTTTTAATTTTTATGACGTTACCATTCTTTTAATTGTTTTTAAGTAATTTTTTTTGGTAGTTATCGTAAACTTTGGCTTACGAAATTAAAAATTCTTCTTTTTAAATTCAAATTTTTTTCTTAGTTGCTGACGATTTTTTCTCTCTCATTTATTGTTTGGAAAATGTTTATTTTATTTATTTAGAATTATTTTTGTAATTTTTTGTAACTTTATTTTGTAATGTGATTTGAATAAAGAAAAGAAAACAAATTTTTTATTTTAGAAATGCAAAAAATTTTTGAGGAAAAATTTTCTTTGTGGAGAACAAACAAAAAGCGGCAATATATTCTTGATTCCGAAACGTATACTCAACGTGTAAATAATAATAATAATTTAATAATAATTTATTTACGATAAATCGCGACTAATAAGATAAACAATAAATTAAATTAAAATAAGGTGAAACAATGAATAATGAATAATGAAGTAACGACATTTGGGAATAAATTATAGTTGAGAAATAAGAGCGGACTAGGATTAGGGGTGGGATATTTCGGGCTTAAAATAATATTTATAAGCTCTGTTACAAAAATATTTATTAAAGAAAACATTAATTTATTTAACGGTATTTAATAGAGATTTAAATTGTTCGATAGAAGGAGAGAATTGCGTAAATGGATTAAGCTTGATATATTTCTTAAATGCACGGACAGTGAAAAAATTGTTTCTCACACGATTCTTTGAGCTTAGAACATTCTGCCTCTCTTCATTGTCATATAAGAAAAATCTAAGAGTTTAGGCAAAAGTCCTAGCCTGTATTTATGAATTAAAGTAATAATTCAATCATCTTGAATTATTTAAAAAGGAATTAATTTATTAATTGAAATTTATAAAATGTAAAAATTGTAATGTAATATATAATATTATTTAATGTAATATATAATATTATTTTGATTATTATTATTGTGACCTTCGGCAAAAACACGAGCAGAAGTGTTAACGTTGTGCAGCATAAAATGAAAAAGCATATAAGCACAAATGTTTCATTTTGTCGTTCCTTTATTTATAAAAGTGTAGATATTATAAATTTACTATTTGTATATATTTACAAATTTAAATTTTTAGGGTCAATCTTTGTTATTGTTTTTTGTTTTTTAAGACAATTTTAAGACACGCGATTTTCGACATTATTTTTTACTCATAAAAATTTGCAAATTATTTGCGCACACACAAAATTTTTTTTATGTTTTTTTCTATGTATTTTGCAAAAGACATATGTCAATTGGTTTTAAAAATAAAAAGTTATGGTCCAAAATTTTCCAGAGAGAGTTCCTATAAGTCATAAGTTTTTTAATGTAGTTAGGATATCTAGTACTATCTCTGAAATTCTTTTTGAGCAGGACAAATTTTTCAATAGCGGACTCGACATGAAGGCTAAGTATGTGGAGTTAATGTCGCCGGGTCCATACAAAAATATCATGCCAATTGGAATACAATTTCACACGGTCCGCCAGTAAATCCTCGGATGCGCACACGCTATAGTTATTCATTTTTGAGTTCCATTAAAATTTAGAAATTTACAAAAATGCAAAGAGCGAGTTAGAAAAATTCTGTATTCCGTCCAAAAAAATTTTGTTATAAAAATTTGCTTTTGTTTAAATATATTTTTATTGAGGATGATATTATAAATCAAATAAACTTCATCCATAATATATTAAATGCCATTGTATAATATTTGAGCAATTGTAAATTAGATATCTTAATTTTTAAAAATAAAATGCGAAGAAAGAAGGGCCCGTGAGAATTTTTCGTTAATGAAAAATAATAATATTAATTTATGATTTATGGTATTATCGCGAAAGCATAAGGCCATTAGTATAAGTTTTGCATTTATACAAACAATATATAATTGGTTTTCTCGGATGTAATATTACAACCAAATTTTTTTTAAAGCGACATTTAATCGGATTTTATCTTTCTGTGAATTTGACCAAATACATCGCTAAATGCAAGCGTGCCACCAAATACTAACATTGCCCCCATCCAGTGTGTTGACGTAAAGATATTGTTAAACCAGAAAATGGAAATTAGCAATGATAAAAATTTCCGAAGTGTAACGACCAGTGTTACACTAAGCGAATCCACTTCCGCATTCAACCGATATACGAACATTATGCAGAGCCACCTGAATAAGTAAATATGAAAATGATTCAACTAAATCTTTGTAAAATTCGAGAAATGACAATATCTTTTCTCTATTTGTATATCTATATATCTATCTTCTAATACTTATCGGTTTATTCGTGTATCAGTGTTCTGGACTTATTTCAATTTTTTTACTTTGACATGATCCAATTTTTTTTTTCGTCGATGGTTTTCAACCCCAGGGATCGCTGCTATTTCATCGGTTTTTGCGATGACCTCTCTCTGGTCCTATACAAGATTACCCCTGTTCCTAATCAAAAAATTAATCAATCATCCGAAAAACATCACAGCATATAGATTCTCAATGGTCCTAAATTTGAATAAAATAACCATTTACAATTTGATATCCTTCTTGGTCACTCGTGGCCCTATTTTTCAATTTGATCAATCTTAAATGCAGCGAGGCTTGAAGGATAGCCGCAGTCCGGCCCGAAAGTATCGTATGTACATAATGCTTACTGAGAAATACACGCGGAGAAAAGCTTCAACATGAGATCACTTATTAATGGAATTTTGACACCGAATGCCGAAAATGCTGGAGCATTCCAAAACAAAACGGCATTTCTCCAAATATCATCACTCATGAATGCAAAGAATGGCAGTGAGAAGAAGTGCTAAAAATAATTAGATAACAACTGTGTGCAATACAATTATCTAATTTTTTAATGTAAAATTATTGTACCACATAGAACATGGCCTCACGTGAGTGCTTTCCGTGCTTAGCGTACAATCGTTCTTGACAAATCGCCACCAGAGATGAGATAATAAGCGCCACTGTAAGCATAATAATGCCGATCACCCACTCCGTATAGTGTTGGTTTATTTCCTGTTCGGAAAGTGCGGCCTTCTTCTCCATATCTTTCTAAAATAGTTTTACTTTCATTTCTTAGTAAGTTAAGAAAATTAATATAAACCTCAACGCTTGATCCGGCCAACGTGCATACGATGACGCCAAACGTTATGGCTAGAACCGATAAATACTTAGTAGTTGTATACCGCCTTTTCACAATTAATTTATTCATCAACAAAGTTGTTAGAAGCGAACCCTAAAGCACATTAATTATTAATTTCGGGACACAAAAAATCCTAACATTACTTACGGATCTGAAAATGATATGCAAAGTTACGGGTACGTGATAATTTAACGCCTGATTGTTTATCACATTACAAAGGAAAAATGTCAATACCACAGGAATGTATGCTCTAAAAATTAAATGTTAATAAATTTTTACGAAAATTCAAGACATTAATATCATATACATATGTGCATACCTAAGAGGTATCTTATTCTTAATTGTAAAAAATTGAGTCGTAAAAACAAGTCCTTCGAATGATATGAATAGAAACGTAGAAAAAGTGAGCAAATTCATCGATGCAGGATGTTCTCTATAACAGACGAAAGTATAGATATTTATAGATACTTATAAATTTTGTAACGCACTTGGCCAGCGACTCGACGCAAATCATGCTGCCCATGCAGCCGCTCAACGTGCCGAGTACCGCAGTCGCCATAGAACCGTTTTAACCGACTCAATAAATTGTTTTTAAAATAGTGTTTGGCAATTCTATCGGTTTAATTTATATCCGATCATATGTAATTACTGTTTTTAATTTGGATGTTTATTTTTGTAGTTTGTGTTTTTCGTTCATGCATAAAAATTTTGTTAAATAGGAGTTTATAATATGTAAAAAAAGATATTCCAATTTTAAATAAAATTTATTTAGTGAGCATTATAAATTTTAACGTATTTCTAAATATTTTTATTCATAAAAATTGAAAGAAAATTTATTAAGAAATCAAAGCCAAGAAAATATTTAAATTGGAATTTAAACGATAGACACCTGAAAATTTTTATAAAATTAATCAACAAAAATGTTTTTTGACGATATTGATTTTTTGATAAAATCTTCATTGTTATGTTATAAAAATGAGATGTATATAAAAACAATCGCCAACAGAAAAAAAGAAAAAAAACTCTCAAATAGACGAGTTAAAACAATTCGAATTTCTTTCTTAATAATTAGGTAGAAAGTAAGAACGCGTTATACATAAAATACATTCTATAAAAAAATTAAAAATTTGTACAATTTGAAAGTAGAAACTTCCCACTACATATAATATAGAGATTCACGTTGAATACACGAACAATACGTATATACTACACATAGACATAGGTGTAAACATTGAATGCAACACTACAAATATTAATATGTGGTAGTAAAATTTTACCGCACAAAGAATTTTCGATTTTGAATTAGATATTTTTTTAAATGCGATGAAAACAACATGTAATGGGCACCATCATCATTTGATATTTTTTTATGATGGCAATAATATGTGTAAACGCACACACATACACATATGTAACAAAAATGCCTTATCTTATTTTTCCTCTTTTTTTCTTCGTGTGCAAAAAAATCTCCGATTTTAATTTTGGCAGATAAAAAATAACCGGAAAAACCACTGAATACAGAAGGTCATAACTGCCGCATATAAATTCTTTGTGAAAAATTATTTGATCCGATTACTTGTCATTTTTAAGAAGCTTACATTTTTGAAAATTGGCATGATTTTTAGTATCAAAAAAAGTTGAAGTGAAAATGTAGCGAGAATTTAATGGCATATTAGGTAATTAGCAGCAAATACAATTAAAGATCGGAGGAGAATGTTTAAGGATAAAAGAATTTTGAAACAACAATAAATGCTGACTAATATTTATTAAAAGGAAAGAAGATTTAAATTATAATTGAAATAAAAAATTTCCCTGATCGAATGAAAAAGATTCTCTTTTCCGCTTTTGCTAATGGCGTGACAATAAATTCACGCGCGTCATTTCCGACGACAAATCCGCGCGACGATCTTTGGCTACTTCATTTAACTCGACGTACTGCTTCAACGCAAACTAAAATAGTCGGAAAAAATAATTATCAATTCGAAAAATTTATTCTCGTAAATTATAAATTTAAAATTGTTATGGTAACATAAGGAAAGGAAATTTAATGTGCAAAAAATTAAATTAACCTGAAAGTGGCAGGTACCCTTTGAAGTAAGCTTCACTTTGTTTTGCTCCATCATTACAATTCCCTTCTTCAATCGTGGGTCGTTGTTTTGAAGATATTTCTGGAAGAGAGTAGCGATATTAAAGGAGACGGGCAAAACTAACGCTCCGTCCTTTATTCTAAACAATTTTAATTGTTAATAAAAATGAGGAATTCGCACAACGGATAAAACACAAATGCTGAAACAATAATATGCATTCTTTCTTTAAATAACTTTAAAAAATGCCGAAGCTTAACATTTGTAAATTTTCTCAAAATATTTAAACCTTTATAAATACAAAAGTGAAAACTATAAAGGAATAAAAAAATATGTATTCATCAAGAACCTCGTGATAGTGACGGTCACAGGTCCGGAAAGCGTAGAGACGATCGTATATCCGCCATTGTAAGTCAACTCCTCGATGACGACGGATGCCTCGATTTGTCCGCCGGACGGTACAATAATGTTGTTGTCCACACCCCAACTAAGCGACTCCGATTTGATGTTTTCGGTGAGCGTGTTAAAATGCGTCTCGTATTTAAAACCGGTCTTCAGCTCAGCAATATCGCCTAATGTTTTGTGAATGTACGATAATCGATTAAAAATTAATTTTAAACGTTTACTACAAAAATAAATTGCCTATTAACTTGAAAATATCTATAGATATGTGAGATAATTTTAAAAAATACAATACTTTAAAAATTGAAATCATTTGGGATTAGAAATATATTTAAAACGAAACCGGGAGTTTTGATGGTAAGCTCGGCCTCCGCTCCGAACGAAAATCCCTTTTCGCGCGCCACACCGCAAACGCTTTCAGTTGTGCGCTCAGTTTTGAGTGAATAGGCCTGCGCCTCCGACGTATTGTTCGTAAAAACGGATTTGAAAATCGCCGATGGACGGCTGGATGCCATTTGGATGTTCGAATACACAGGATCATCATGCGCTACGATAAGGCGCTTACGGTTCTAAAGTAATGGAGCTTAAATTTTACAAAACTTTTTTCTCACAACCTAAAAGCCGAAAAGGCTTTAACAAATAATCGAGTTTTCTATTTTTTTATCTATGATTTTTTCTTTATTTTTTAAAATTCATTTTAATTACTGGAACTAAACTTACAATATTGAATTGCGCTTCTTCTCTCTCCAAGTGTTTAAAAGAGTCGAGGCCAGACGACTTTTTAAGATTTGAAAGACTTGACATATCCTTAAAGTAACGCCAAGCGTAATCCTCAATTAGCTCGTCCACATCTATGTGATTCTCCGCTCCTTCCGTAGAAATACTCGACGATGGCATTTGTTGTTTAGACATATTTCAGCTTATTCTTTTAACTAAATGCTCTTTATTTGCAAAAAGATATTCGTATTAAGAAATAAAATAAAAGTGCATAAAATGATGCAAATTGCAACTTTAATTCAGAGCAATAAAATCGATCACCCGTAGAGTCCTCACATGTAATTGCGAAATTTATAGACACAAAATCGACAGTTATTATATAAACAACATCTAAACATTCAAAAAAAAAAAAAAAAAGAAAAGAAAAGAAAACGGCCTAAACGAGTCAAAAAATCCTTCACACATACGAATGTAAGATGACACATATACATGGATGTATTGTGATGCATCGGTGTGGATGATTGTGGATTGTTGAAGTACAACCCTTAACTTTTAATATAAGAATGCATTTTTCTTCATATTCCAAACAATAAAAAATTGAGAAACGATTTAGTTAAACAAGGAAAATGACATGCAATGTTGAAACATTTTACGGGAACAATGTATATACGAAAACAACACGTACATTGCCTCTCGTCCTCCATCCCCACTCCGCCGTCACCACCCAAAAAAGGCCACTTCAAAACGAAAAATTCGCGCAATAAATTTTAATCGCCTCAAAAAATCTTATTATCTTTCTTCGTTATTTTCGCTTTCCCGCATAATTGGTAATAAAAGTACAAAAGTACAGAAATCAATGATGTTCTTACATATTCGAAAAATTAAGTCGAGAAATATTTGTTTGTTTTCCTGCTTAGTTTTTTTTTTTTTTTTGAATATTCAATGACCCACAATTTACTTGTATAAAAACAAAGAAGAAAAAGATTATGAGTCAAATTTTTTTCGGAAAAATTTTTTTATCAGATGGTCGAATCAATAAGTGTAGTAAACGCAGAATTAATGTATTTTTTCTATATATTCATTTCGATAAGAGGATGAGAGAAATTGCATTAAACGTGGAAATAATATAAGATGGTTGCACTAAAAGTGAAAGCTTTTTGAGGCCGAAATGCAGCATTTTTTTTGTTCAAAATAGCCATTTCGCTATCATTGTTATATTCTCTTCTTTCCTAGCAACCGGCTTATGTCTTTTCAATGAAAAAAAAAGACTTTCTTCGACTGCACTCTTATTTTCCTTTACCTCATTTTTTGTTGTCTTTTTATCGTCTTACATGTTCGACCAGTAAAAACGTAATTACACTAGCAAATTTCCAAAGCTTATTTTTTAAATAAATAAAAATTTGGTTGCATAAAATTGTTGTGTTTTAAATCTAAAGATAATTCTGGCACTTATTGTTTTATTATTCGATAAGTTTTGAGGATAAATTGATATTAAGTTTTAAGTCGAAAAAATTGATGAAAGACGAATAAAATTCGTTAATATTCACAAAAAAAATCCTGAAAATTAAATTAAAATAAAAATACAATAAAAAAGTTATATTTAAGGCTTTCAATATGCGAATGAAAAATGTAAATGACGGTCCAAAGGATTTTTTTATTGCTTTTTTATTCTTCTAAAAATTCAATTATTTTTCTCAAGACTTTCGAGAATTTTTCTGTCACCAAATATAATGAGAAATATCTTGACATACGTTAAAAATAATATGTAGTCTGAACACTTACCATGCTAGTTTAAACGTTAAAGTTTGGTGGAAAAAATTCAAAAAGTGCTGAAAAATAAAATTTTTCAAGAAATTTGAAAAAAAATTATAGCAAAAATTACAAAATTAGTGACCGCCTTATACTATTGTCATAAAAACCCGCATTTAATGAACTCAAAAAAGCAGAGTAACAACCTAAGATATGAATAAATAAAAATAATTTTGATCAATACAAAAGTCAAAAATATTCAGAATATAATTATTTCATTCACAAACCAATGACTACTCTTCTAATCACGACACAATTATAAATCTAAGTGACGAAAATTCTTTGAAAACAATCAGGCAAACGATAAAACAGAAAATAATTCTTAAATAAGTATGGATAGGTTCCTATTAAAATAAATAGATTTTAAAGGAACTTGTTTTCTTCGATAGTGAACGAAAGTGAGTAAAACAAAATGATAAAATTTTAAACTCCAAAATAATAATTTAAAGAAACTGATTAAATACATAAGTAATTTTAAAATTCGACACAACGAAGATAACAATTTGAATTGAAATAAAGGGCGAAAGCTCGGAAATTCCAAAAGCAACTGTACATACAAACAACTTACTGAATTTTGAGAATAAAATAAACATCTTCCTTCTTAAAATTATTCCTTAATCAGTCTTCGTGATCTTATTGCATGAAAAGAAGTTTCTGACGTAAAGGCACCAGCGTTTGAAACGACTCATTTCCAGCACATTTGGTTCCTCTTCCTGCATTCGACGGCGTTTGATGGCCTTTTGGATGAGTTGCTCTTCCTTTAAAAAATTCGAGGCAATCGCCAAAAAAGAAAGAACAAAAAGTGGTAAAACTTTTACTAGAAATTATTTATGAATAGATGCTTTATCTCAAAGCTTAGCTTTAAAAACAGGTTAAAAACGGTATGCTCTTAGCGAATAATAGACAACAAACATACCGAAAACGTGTATTGGGTACAGCCCTCGCGTATCGGCCACCAGATGCCGTGGCCTTTGGGCATGCGCTTTTCGCCACAGAATACCTCGGATAGGTTTCGCCTCCAGCCTAGATCGTACGGAAATGTGAATGTAGACGCATCACCGCGTCGATACCTCGCCTTTAGGCCTGTAATTTTTTTTTTTTGCTTACAACTGTGGTTTATTTTGCAATGATTTTTTCAACAAATTGGAAACCTACAAATGTACTCCTCAATGCCGGTAAGGTTTTTGAATGCAATCTTGATTTGAATATATAACAAAAAACTGAGAGCGGTAAACACGCCGATGGCAAAACTCAGAGACATTATCACTGCGAAAAACCAATAAATGGAAGTGATGAGAATTTGTGGCTCCTCCTCGTAATAGCTCATCGAATCAAAGAAATAAATCTAAAAAAAATATGTACTTTATTTTTAAAAAAGCCTACTAATAAGCAATTACCTCTCTGATAACGCTCCAAAGGCAACTTCCCAAAACAACAGAGGCATGGGCGCATCCGATAATGGCGAAGAAAAGAAAGCGAATAAAATGTACTTGATTCCTGTGTCCCACGCAGTTGTTGATCCAAGCTAATAATAAAAATGATTTTTTTTTATAAAAAGTAATCATAAAATGTAAATACAATATATTATTGGGAAAAAAACCAACGACAATGATGATCCATTTTCATGACGCAACGATTGCACTTTGTACAATGATGCGACCTCGGCGCCTTATACCCATTGCAGCGATTGCAAAATTGAAGACGATGTTCGTTTTCTTCATCCGCAGGACGCCAACCCAAAGGCACATATCCGCCTCCTTCGAAGCAAATTAAATATTGTTTTTGAAAAAATTGGGTAATACGGGGTGTTTTTTTAAGATTCCATTTTTGTTTATGAATGTTTTTGGCTTTTTGATCATATCTCGATTCCAAACCGTTGAATTTCAATGTGTAATAGCTTGTTCAATTCGACTTGAAATTTTGCGTCGAACGAGTACCAGATTTAAAAAATTGCATTAAAAAAATTTTATCGACAGATTTGAAAGTTATGAAGAAAACAAATATAATCCTAAAAAACACCCTGAATATGTTTGTAGGATATGTATGTTTTAAGCAAAACGAATAGAAACCAATAAAAGCCGCTCGCAAGAAGTTGGAAAGTACTTGATAATTCCACACAAGAAAAAGTGTAAGATCTATACATCCTAACGGCGTATCTATAGGCCACCAGAATGCGTGCAAAATGGTTGTAGTTAGACCCACCTAAAAAATAATTTACTACGTAAATTTTCAAAGAAAATTATCATAGAAAAAATATAACCACAAGAATGATGACTAGCGCCGTAATCGGCCCGGGATGGAGGATTCGCTTGTAGAGTGGTTTTCCAAAATCCCAAACGTTGTAGTCAATACCGGTCGGCAACGCGGGCGCATCCTCCACCTTTATGGCAGTTGTAGCTTTCTCCATCAAAGCGGCCAGCTAACTAGAAAAATTATTTCAACGCATGGAATGGTTTTATAGTATTACATAGAAGATAAATTTCTACTTTTCCCTCGATTATAATATAATTATTTATTAATAATTATTGCTCAATTAATGATTATATATGACATTATATGTACATTTAAAAAATTAAAATCCAAATTTTTTTGCAAAAAAAGCGGAAATTTAAGCAGTTGATAAAAAAAAATATAAAATTTGCGGGCGCGAGAAATAATAAGAGGAACTTTGCTAAGGTTCTTCCACATATTGAACGGCGATTTTCTCCCAGAATGCGACCAGAAAAGTGTGTTGTCGCAATGACTGTATTGTATTGTATGCCTGCCACAACACATTGTCCGATATTGCTATGGATATATTGTACATTTGTATTTCGCAATGGTTTGACAACTTTTTTCGAGAATTTTCGCCTCCCATCCATCAGAATTCTATTCTTAAGAAAAATTTTTAGATCAAAAATCGATTGTTGCAGTGTTGATTTTTTAATGTATTTCAATTATTTTAATGTAAAAATGAACTTTTCACGTACGGCTTATAGGATATATATTGTTTTTTTTTTTTGACTTAAGTTATTTATTTTTGCCACAATTATTGCATTTTTATAAAAAAAAAATGTCTCACCACAAATGTATTTTTGTAATGTTTGATGGTTAATAAAAAAAAATCGCAAGACTTTTGTTCCCCCAAAAATGGAGGTCAACAAGGTTATTTGAAAAAGATCTGCTTAATCAAAAACGGTTTTCTACGTTCAATAGTAGAGAAAATTTATCCTCGAATATGGTATTCAAATAAATTCTTTTCGACGAAGTTATAGCCCACGAAACATTTTTGATAAAAAAAATTGTCCATAGCGTGAAATTTCGTACATTTTCTCACGATGATTTAATCGCTAATTCGAATCTCTTTGTAAACATTTTAGCGTTTTTTCGTTCGTTTTCTAAAGCTAACCATTTTTAGTCAATAAAATAGAGTTGAAGTATTAAGATTTTAATATATTTTAAATTTGCATTGGAAAAAATATCCAAAAATAAGTTTAATATGTTTTACTTCATTTTTTTTTTGATTCCAACTTTTACGCTTATGACAAATGTGCTATTTATGTTTTTCTCAATTTAAAAAAAAGAGTCCACTTTTAGCACAATGGAAGCTGGTAATTCGTCTTCTACATCAAGGGATTCCATCAACAACAGACCGCTTTGTCGGTATTTCGCCAGTAATATTTGCAATCGCGGAGACAGCTGTCAATTTTCGCATGAGCGTAATGCTAGACCCGATATGACCTGCAAATATTATCTAGCCGGAAATTGTCTCTACGGAGAGGCTTGTCGGTAAAAATTTCAAGTTTTAAGAATTTTTTTTGCGGTTATTTTTTAGTGTGGCCTTATTTTTTCTCAAATATATTCTTAATTAGCGCACAGATCAAATATTTTCCTTTTTAAATCGATTATTATTATTAGTCCTATACGTACAACAATAATTTCACACAAAACTTTCTTCTTTGATTATTATATTTTATGGAATATGCAATCGATCCACTCACTTTTTTCTAGATACGACCATATCAGGCGTAGGCCAAATCGCGATTTTATTCCCACAATCATCCAATCCTCCTCACGTAATTTGGAACCTCTGCCCGCGAAAGAACCGCCTTCGAGTAATGCGAGTCCACCGCCGAACGCATGGGCTAAACCTCTGCCCTTTATTTCCATGCCGAGCGCCGATCCGTTTTCGAGTCTGTTTAATATTGAACCAGAAATAAATTATTCGATTCACACGTTTCTTTATATCATACTCCAACTCGTCCATAGTTTCATTGTTTAGTCAATTCATTTCGCTTTTCAGTGGCTTCTCTTTGTTCGGAGATGGAACGCATCGAATCGGATGGACTGGACGACTTTTTGCGACGTCGTTGCATACCCGAAAATCCGTCCGACATTCCCATCTGTCCCTACTTTACCGCCGGCATTTGCATACGCGAAGACGCTTGCACCTTCGTACATGGCGACCCATGCGACATGTGCGGCGCCAATTGCCTGCATCCGTTTAACGAGCAACAGCGTCGCGAGCACCATCGCAGCTGCCTCGCCGAGCACGAAAAGGCCATGGAGGAGGCGTTCGCGGAGGCGCGCTCGCGCGACAAGCAATGCGGCATTTGCATGGAGGTAATCGTTGAAAAGCAACTGCGTTTCGGCATTCTCGAGAACTGCAAGCACTGCTTTTGTCTTATGTGCATTCGAAAGTGGCGACAGCGCACCGATTTCGACAACAAAATCATTCGGTAAGAGAATATATTTGCTTATTTATTTTACGCGGATCAATGTGTTTTATAAACCTACCGGATGCGATCCATTCGATAATATATTTATTAATGGATTATACATATTATTGGCCATTTATGAGCACATTATTATATTGGACTATTCAAAATGAGGCTGCGGATTTCCGTTGCTTATAATATAAACTTTTTTTTTCCAGTTCCTGCCCGGAGTGCCGTGTCAAAAGCGATTACGTCATTCCGTCGGCGGTGTGGGTGGAGGACACAAAGGAGAAGGGGCACCTGGTGTCGCTCTATCGTCAGAACATGAAACAACAGGAATGCAAATACACCAAGGCCGGCAACATCGACGACTGTCCGTTCGGCAACAAATGCTTCTATCGGCATATGAGGAGTGACGGCACGACGACGGAGGGCGAATCGCCGCGCGAGTTGCAAAAGCGGCGGCGTCTAATGATGCGACTCAATGACGATTTGCTTAGCGAGGACGAGGAGGACTCGCTAATGAGCGACGTCATCGAGACCATCGTTCGATCGGCGGCCGGCGCTCGCCGCAATCTACACGACGCCGTCGGCGGGGAGAGCAGCGGCGCGACTCGTCGTACGTTCGCGTCGAATCGTCGGGACTGACTCGAGTAAAACAAAAAAACAAAAACAAAGTCGATCTCCATGTTCTCCTGTAAATACGTATGTGATAATGATGATGAACTGCTTTCTTCCCGTCCATATATGTTATTTCCTTCGAATAAGCGTCCACGTACTTTGTGTGCAAATATTATAAAATAAAAAATGGAACATTTTACACCAAAAAAAAAAAAAAGCTTTTTATTATTGCAGTATCGAGGAACGTTGTTGTTGTTCTTGTCACTGATTTCTCCAATACTGATGTTTACAAGTCGAATTACTGCCTTTTCGTGCTTATATTTTTAAGTATTTTCCGTCTTTTTTTTCTTCACTGCTAATATATTTTCCTTTACTGCTATTACAATTTGCCAGCATTTGTTTAGCTGGCAATAACTTTACCCTACTCATTTCAAACTGTTGTGTCTTTTTTCCGCTTCCGGATTATTTTACACATTTCGTATCCGATGTAATTTACTTGGTTATATTTTTAATGCGATTTATTATATATGGTATCTTATATTATATCGGAATCAAATAAAGAGAGTTGATTCGAAAATTTTTCGAAATGCCTATAATTTTCTCCATCGATTCGGCGGCCAAATGATTCGGGTGGCCTGCCCTTTAAACAGTCCTCGATTCACCTAAAAAGAAACAACGTGTTCCATTTACAAACCCATTTCCGAAATGATTAATCAATTAGATTAAAAAAAAAACCGGTCCATAGACGTAGCTATCATTGGCGTTCGTCGAATTGTCGGAAACCATCCAGAAATGATTCTCCGGAATTTGAAAGAAATCCTGATTTCGAAGGCGAATCATCTCGCCGGCCACGTGAGCCACTCGCTTTATGTGCGCTCTGTTGGGATCGCGAGGATAGCTGGAAAAACGTATACGGGGAATTTTTGAAAATTCCCAACTAAGAAAAAGATCTACGTGAACACGAAAATGTCGCCGGCGTGGGGAGTACGTCGTAGCTTATTCACCCAAACCGTGTCGCATTTCCACCAGCGGTTTTGGTTCCCGCACAACGTCGGCTGTACAAATAGAAATAAGCAAAAAAAATTGGGGAAAAAAACTAAATTTGAGCACGAGAAAATTCACCTCCATTGAGCAGCCTTGTACGACGCTCGGATGACCGACAACATCCATAAAACTATGTATTATAAATATGGTGGTTATTAAAAATAGAAAAAAAAAATCAAATTAAAAAATTACGCTATCGGCACGCAAATCACTCCGATTGCGCCTCCGATTTTCTTCAAAACGTCGGTTATCTTCATTTGAATTCTTCAACGAATACGTGAATGAAAACGTAAAAAGAAATGGGCTTTGTTTAATATTATATATATATATATATATATATATATATATATATATATATATATATATATATATATATATATATATATATATATATATATATATATATATATATATATATATATATATATATATATATATATATATATATATATATATATATATATATATATATATATATAATATATATATATATATATATATATATATATATATATATATATATATATATATATATATATATATATATATATATATATATATATATATATATATATATATATATATATATATATATATATATATATATATATATATATATATATATATATATATATATATATATATATATATATATATATATATATATATATATATATATATATATATATATATATATATATATATATATATATATATATATATATATATATATATATATATATATATATATATATATATATATATATATATATATATATATATATATATATATATATATATATATATATATATTATATATATATATATATATATATATATATATATATATATATATATATATATATATATATATATATATATATATATATATATATATATATATATATATATATATATATATATATATATATATATATATATATATATATATATATATATATATATATATATATATATATATATATATATATATATAGGTTTTCGGAAAGAAACCGCGGTTGGATTTGTTTATTTATTTTTCTCATATAATAAAAGATTTTGTAAATTGGTTTTATCTATCAGATAGAGCGTTTTTTTGCGCATCGTTTGATATATAACTTGTCTATGTATACTTTGATTTTTTACTAAGAAAGTTTTTAGAAAATGTCTGATCAAAAATTTCGAATGCGAGGTTGCATGTGGTACGACTTTAAGCACCGCAAATCGGCTGCTGAATCTCATCGTGCGCTATTTGAAGTATATGGCGAGGAAGCCCTGCCTGAACGTCAATGCCAGGAGTGGTTTAAACGATTCAGAAGTGGCGACGAAAGCTTGGAGGATCATGAACATGGACATCGACCTGAAGTCGTCGACAATGACCTGTTGAAGGAAGCAATAGAGTCGGATCCGTGCCAAACAATTCGAGAGCTGGCAGAACGGTTTGGTTGCGGTCAAACGACCATTGCCGACCACTTGCACGCAATAGGCAAGACGAACAGGTCCGGAAAGTGGGTGCCGCATCAGCTGAGTGATGCAAACAAAGCAAGCAGAGTGGCAATCGCCAGCATTCTCGCTCGCCGCGCTAAGAACAGAGGCTTCTTCGACTCCATTGTTACTTCGAATGAGAAATGGATCCAATACGACAACGCCACAAGAAAGCGGCAGTGGCTGGACCCCGGTGAGGCGCCAAAACCGACTCCAAAACCGGACATCCACGGAAAAAAGGTGATGCTTTGTGTTTGGTGGAACAGCAAAGGTTTGGTGTATTTTGAGGTTCTGGATTCTGGTCAGACGGTTACAGCGGACCTCTACAAAGACCAATTGAGCCGCGTTGACCAAGCCTTAGGGCGACAAGGCGTGGACACGGCGTCGACGAAATTCCTCCACGACAACGCTCGGCCGCATATCGCAAAGGTCACTTCGCAGAAAATCGAGGAATTGGGCTGGGAAGTTCTTCCTCATCCGCCATATAGCCCAGACCTGGCACCATCCGATTATCATCTGTTCCGGTCGATGCAGCACTCACTGGCCGAGAAAAAGTTCAAAAACCACGACGAGATCGAAATTTGGGTGTCCAACTTCTTCGAGTCGCAGTCGGCGGAGTTCTTCGAGAGAGGCATCCATTCTTTGCGTGGACGTTGGCGACAAGTAGTTGATAATAATGGAGAATACCTTTTGGATTAAAGTTTTGTAATTTTGTTTTTACAATAAATTTTGTTTTTGGATCAAAACGCGGTTTCTTTCCGAAAACCCTAATATATATAGTTTTTATTGCAATTATATGTATGTGAAACACAAGATGAAATTAAACAACCTTTAGCGTAACAATTATAGCTTACAAATATTTAGTAACCGTTTTTCGGCCAATAACAATTCATTTAAAATATTTTAATTCATTTTTATACCATTTGTTCGTGTCAAAGGGGCAATTGGCATTAAATTATTTTTAATTTGAGCTCAGCGAATATTTTAATCTATATACTTTTTTGAGCACTAAAACTAATAAAATAAAATTTGCCATGGAAAAAAAGCAAAACATCGAAGCGAGAAAAAGGCATCAATCTAGTAACATCAGCCGTCTCTCTTTAACAGGAAATATAAAAGCGGCGCAGTTAGAACAACGACGGTGTACACGCACACAACGCCGACCAGCGTCTGAAGTTTCATTTTGGACTCGAGATTGCCTTCGGTTTTTCGCAGCAGAGACTCCATCTCACCGCCCACGTAGACGATGCGGTCCGCGTCCGTGCCGGCCAGCGACTGGTCGAGTCGAATCAGACGCTTCAACTCTTCCATTTGTTGAAAAAGTGCGGCATTCTGGAATTTTTTTTCAATCAAAAATGTGTGTATTTACAAAAAATTTCAATGCATATATGGCTAATAAATTTTTAAATGCGAAATTAGAGAATATTTTTTTAGGAAAAATAAAAGCGAAACCGATAAATTACAGTGGAAGAAGGACGACGCGATAAATTGTGAAAAGTGAGTAGAAAAATTAGAAAGAAAATTGAGTAGGCGGGTTAAAAATAATACGCTAGTAATGTACCTGTTCCTTTATGAGATTGAGCACTTGCTCAAAAGGGCCGCTAGGTTTTCGGATGTCCAATGGATGAAGCGTTGCCGAATTTTCAAAACGCATTGCATCCTTTATGTCTTTGACGAAGGCGGCAATCTGTAACATCTATTTAATTAATAACAACAAAAGAAATAAGGGCAAAATTTTTAAAAAAAAATTGTTTGATTGAATCGGAATGCATGGCGGATAAGCATACCTGCTCCTGTTCTTTGTGCACGACTTGCGTGATCTCCTCGAGAACGGGCCTAACATCCTGCGCGGTGGGTAGCATTTCACGAAAGCGTCTCATTCGCAGCTCGTTGCCCATCGACGTGCCGAGTATACCGAGAACAGCGCCAATCAACGACGCAGTCAATGACCAGTATTTTGTGCGCTCCTCACGTTCGCGTTCTCTCTCGTGGCTGGCGCGCACCTACACATACTCATAATAGAGAATTGGAAAAAATCAAGACGAAACTATCATGTGATTTGAGAGAATATCACCAGATTTTTGTTTAAAGCTTTTTTTAGCAGTTATTGTTTGATTATAAAATAAAGCAAAAAATGTAAGTTAATAATAAAGTTGAAAAGAGGAGCAAAAATTTTTCTAACCTTGCTGGATAGCAGGTTGAACGCTTCGCGCTCTCGATTCTCCACCTCATCAAAAACTGCCAATAGGGATTGTTCTTTTTTAATGGCTGCATGTTCTTCCGTCAATAAATGAAGATATCTAAAAAAAAATCAGACCATTTATTAAATTAGTAGCATTTGAATGTGGAACAGAACTTGTCCTCTCCGCGCGACGTCCGATCCAACTCCATATGAATTTCCTTTAAACGCACTTGCAACTTTTTCAGTTCCGCCTGTTTTTCGCGACGTTCTTGCTGGGTGGCAAAGAGCTGCTCTTCGCACTTGGAAAAAAAACAATCAAAAATGAATACATATGTTTTCGGTTTAATACCTGCGTGACATCGTGTCTAGCTTTGTGTACCTCCGCCAATCCGATGCACTCTT
Organism: Bradynema listronoti; assembly: GCA_024678965.1. Lineage (NCBI taxonomy): Eukaryota > Metazoa > Nematoda > Chromadorea > Rhabditida > Allantonematidae > Bradynema > Bradynema listronoti. The sequence continues at coordinate 286,753 of JANLNO010000001.1, read as the reverse complement.
CATAATAAGCAACAGCCGAATTTATGGCTCGTCGAACAATGTTGGGACTCGACGAAGACGAGGAAGCAATGACTTTGTTCGGACAACGCAGATAAGGAGTTAGGTGCAACATCCGAAAAGCATTTATAAATTTTTATTTTATTTTAAATTATGAAAAAAAATACACTTTTAAAAAATTTCACTTCACATGAGCACAAAATGAAGTAAAAATTAAAAATCTCACTAACGGTTAGTTTATCACAGATAAAGTAAATAAATGTTTTTGGATATGAAAAAAATTATTATTATTGTTTATTATGAAAAATCAATTAACTATATAAATTTAACATATTTGCATTTCAGGAAAAATCATGTCGTTTGTTCTTGACTATTCTAAATTACCTACTTAGATATTTTAATTTTTTTGAAATTATTATATTTATTAATTTAACTTTGACGGATTTTCAATGATAGTAGACTGTCGCAGCTTATTTATTGTCATCATTTTTAGGACTGACAAAAAAGTCCGGAAAGTTGGTCTTCCTAGGATTGGACAATGCTGGTAAAACCACGCTCCTGCACAGATTGAAGGATGATCGGATTGCACAGCATGTCCCGACTTTGCATCCGAGTATTTGCATCCGAGTATACATTTTTAAAATCTAATCTTTATACACTATATATATGGATTCTTTTTAGCATTTGAGGAGCTATGTTTGGACGGAATTCGCTTCACCACATTTGATTTGGGCGGTCACGTGCTAGGTTAGTCATAATGATAAAATGGATGAATAAACCATATCCTTTTCATTTCAATTCCACAATGAGGGAGGAGGTATCTTTTTTGATCCTCGGCCAATTTTTTGGATGGAAGATTTAATATTTTGTTCGATTATGCGGAGAGTGGTGTTTGAAAGTTATGGAATTAAACTTTTAAGTCATTTTTATTACTATTGTTTCAACTTGAAATTGTGTGACCAAAATTTAGCTTAATAATATAATTTTTTTGGGCTATTGCATTTTTTATACGAAAATGTGGTCATTTAATTTTTTTCTACTAAATATAATAGACACTTTTTGTCCACTTCTAATGTCAATTTTTTTGCTTTGGACTTTGTCGTATTAGTCACCAACTGTTTGTTCGCAATTTTTTTTAGCAGCCATATAAAAGCTTTTTATAGGCATGAACTTAAAAACTTTAAATTTTAAATCTTATCATAAGATCAAATATTACTTTAAATCATTACTTTTTATTCTAAAAATTATAAAATTTTTGTTATTTTTTTAATCAATTTTAATCAACTTGATTATTTTTTTTTATATAGATAATTATCTTTGTGTTGAAATAATTTTTCAATCACCTAATATTACAACCTTTTTTTTACATTATAAATGTTTATAATTTGAAAATACATTAAAATTTAAAAAAAAATTGACACTTAAGCTCAAAAAATCAGACCAATAAAATTCCTCCCAATTTAATCGAATTTGTCTTGCATTTTTTTTGCAAATTATTGCCACTTACTTCCTAAATTTTTATGTCTTTCCGTCGTTTGTTTTATTATAAGGCTTAATAATTTTTTTGCATGCAATCACTTTTTCACATTCGATTTTTTCTGACGTTTCCGGATGGCCATTTTTTAGGTCATTAGCAAAAAATTATTATTTGAATATTTGTCGAGTTGTTTTTTTTTATTTAAATGTTTATTTTGACCTTTTTTTAATAACTAATTCTAATTTTTTTAAATCAAAACATTATTTTGGAAGTATTATATTTTACTTTTCAAGATTCTCGTTGATCATGAACGAGGAGGATATTTCTGACGAGGAGGAATACACCTACGAATATGAAGACGCCTCTGATTACGAAGAAGACGTTAGCGGAATGGAAGAAGCTAATCGAAAAGCCGATTTTGAGGTATCGTTTACAATGGCTGTACCAACATCTCCGACGCAGTCGCAACCGATACAAGCCATTATGGATACAGACATGTGGGCGCATTATGCTTATTATTTAAATGCTGAACTATATTAATATCTATTTTGGGAATTGATGATTTATAATGTTAAAGATTATATTTCAATTTTTTTTTATAAATAGAGTGATTGAATTTTGCTCCGCGTTTTTGTTATAATCACTTTTTTAAACTCGTTTCTTGTTAATATTTATTAAAATTTGATAAGCGTTCCATTTTTTTTTGACAATAATTAAAATTGATTTTAATTTATCTGTTTGATTTTTGCTATAATTGCGTTTAATATTAAATAATGATTTCAATAATAAATTTAACCTTTATTTTTAACTATGAAATAGATTTGGGCACTTAAATGATTTTTTTTTATTCTTGGATTAAATATTTTAATTTAAACGTCTTTATTTTTGAAAAGGTGACGAAAGAATTTAAGCAAATTCGGAAATTAAAATCAATACCAATAATTTTTCTGCTAAACAAAACCTTAAAATCTTGGGAATCGAATAACGAATGAAAAGAGGAAAGAGGATCTTACTTTTTAGTAACGATATATTATGTTTTATAAATTAACTTTTTTACAATTATTAGATTACTACGCGTTCCCCAACGCGTTCTAAATGAAGAGGGACAGCTCTTGGAGGATATGGTCTGGGTTCACGACCCGAAATGTGCATATCGACTCGTCAACGTGATCGAACGCCATGTCAACCATGTAATTGTTGATTTTTGCGATGAAAACGGAAATCACGAAAAGGTACGCTTTTTCCTAAAATGCATTTGACTGGCATATGTGTACATCTTAATATTTTTTTGCAATTCGCAATTAATTTTTTTGAAAAAAAAAATTTTTTTTTTGAACGATGAATAAATTTGCAAAAAGAAAGTGTTTTGCAAATTTTACTTTTTTCACTGATTTTATTAAGGTTTTTGGAACAAAATTTAAGAATTTGTTTTTATTCTATTTATCATGCTCAAATTTATAATGTTCGCATAAACAGAAAAAATTAGTTTAAAAAAATATATTTTGGAAAACCTATTATTTAGCTTTTTTAGCACATCACTATTTAAAAAATAGCGACCATTGGTCGCTTAAGATTGATTTTGCTAGCAAAAATATTAATGATTTTCAATTGCAAAAAATTAAACGTAAATAAAATGACTTATAAAAATTAATTATGACATAAAAAAATGTGTTGATATTTTAAGGGCTTAAAAATACGAATAAAATTTATGAAAACAGAAAAAAACTTCCAGAATTGAAAAAATCAAATAAATTAAAATTCGAAAGTATTATTTGTTTTTCAATTCAGAAAGTGTTTAACATATGCGATACACAGTCGAAGAGTTTGTCGCATTATTGCGAGGATATGTGTCATCTGACGGAGCTCAACGAGCCCTCTGTACTTCACACGATTCGATCCCGTTACAATCAAAAATTGATCCATGTATGATTGATTTAAAAAAGTGAAACATAAATTTGAAAAGAATCAGTGAAATTTTAATTTTATTCTCACTGGCTTTTCAATTTTCCACAATTTTAAAATTATTTACAGACTTATTCGGGCCTTTTTTGCGTAGTTGTAAATCCGTGGTGCAAAATTCCACTCTACACGCCTCAGGTGATCGACTATTATATGAATGAATCGGAACTACATCGGAATTTGCCGCCGCACATCTATTCCATTGCTCAAAGCGCTTATAACGGAATTTTGCAGGGAACTTTGTTTAGGTCGTCTGACAAAAATGTGAATGGATTATGTAGTCAATCTATTCTCATAACGTAACCATTTTATAATAATTTATTTTAAAAACAAACAGTTTTAAAAATTGACAATTTTTAAGAGGTGAAAGTGGTGCCGGAAAAACGGAGAACACCAAACGAATGATTGAATATTTATTGCGTAGTGCCACAAGGAACGTACAAAATCACAATAAATATGTAAAAGAGGAGAAAATGAATCGGGGTTTGGACTCGGCAATTCTGAACGCGGGAATTGTTTTCGAGGCTTTTTCCAATGCTAAAACCGTACATAATAACAATAGCTCTCGCGTGGTCCGTGGTTGATTCATTAGATTTGAAATATTTGAAAAATTATTAATACAAAAATTAATTTTTAGGGAAAATTTATTCGATTAGACTTTGACGAACGTGCGAGGCTCAGCACCGCACGAATCGATTGTTGTAAGTTGCATTTGATGTAAACTGCTTTCTTATTTATCGCATTGTTCACTCATTTTAGATTTATTGGAAAAATCGCGAGTTGTAAATCACAACGTAGGCGATCGAAATTTTCACTTTTTTTATCAGATTTTCAGTGACGTTTTTATCGACGACAAACAACGACGCACACTCGGTCTCTTAAAAAGTCCCGAAGAGTATCGTTTTTTGAACCAGGGGGGTTGTGTGCACGTAAACGGAATTAACGAGCGAGAAGATGCCATCTTAACAAATGTAAGTGCATATTTTTTATTTACTTAAGTATTGATAACTTATGTTTTAGAGAGCATTAGACGCTCTTGATTTTGAAAAAAGCGAAAAAAAATGGATTTTGGAGTGCATCGCAGCATGCATTTTGACAGGTGAAATCCGATTCAACGAGCGTCAGGGATTGGATATGAGTTACGTTGAGAGCCCGAAAGGTTGGCAAAGTTTAAATCGATTTACATTTTTGAAGTTTTCCATTCACATGTGTATAGTTTTGTATTTTTACGTTTACAGATGTCGACGATGTAGCAAATTTAATTGGTGTTAATGCCTCACGTTTAATTGATGCTCTTACGCGGCCCACGATTCGCGTAGGCGACACCGTCATTCGGAAAAATCAGAATCTTAAAAAGGTTTAAATTTGTCTAAAACGTGTTTCGAGTATTGTTAAAGTTAACGATTAAACCAAATGGATGCCCGTTTTTATTGCGGTTTTAGACACTGCTGTTAGTATCCGCATTTGTTAAAGTAATTTACGAGCGATTGTTTTCGTGGATAGTGGAAAAGTGTAACGCCACAATTGAGGCAAAAAGCCAAAAATCCAATTGTAAGTTAGCTATTAAAAAATTATCATAACATTTATACAACTTTTTAAAGGGTTATCGAATGATTTTGCCGGAGAATGTTTCATCGGCGTACTGGATATGGCAGGATTCGAGATTATGAATGTAAAAGCTTGTTTATTATTCTTTTTGTGAAGCCATTTTTTTCCTACATTTGTTTACGTTTTAGCAAAACGGCTTCGAGCAATTTTGTATTAACTATACAAACGAGAAGCTCCAACAATTTTTTAACCAAGTTCTTTTTGTAAAAGAACGAAATGATTATGTTTGCGAAGGAATTGATTGGAATGAGGAGAATTACTGCGATGATCTTCAACAGACTATAGACTTAATTGAACGGGTTTGTATTATATATTCTTTTATCTTCAATTCTAATAATTCTAATAACTTCAATTCTAATAAAGTGGTTCATTCGCCAAGTTATTTGTGAATTTTTTAAGCCGTTGGGACTGCTAAGTTTGCTTCAAGAAGAATGCATTGTTCCAAATGGGAAAGATACCAGTTTGCTTGAGAAATTATATCAGCATTTCGATGGCAATTCAAACGGCATTTTCACAAAGTCAAAGTATTCATCAAGGTAAGGAATTTTTTCGATTATGAATAATTTTGATTATTCCCATAACATTTTTTATAATTTTAGAAACAAATCCGTAAATCATTTCACTATACGTCATTATGCCGGTAATGTTCACTACAATATTGAAGGCTGGGTGGAGAAGAATCGCGATTTAGTGGACCAGGGCCTTTTAGACATTCTCTCAAAATCCACACATCCATTAATTTCATTACTTTTTAAGAACGGTAAATTTAGAAATTATGTGGATATTGTCATAAATATTTTCCAGCTTTCATTTTTTTTAGCTTTAAAAACAGAAGCAATGACCAAATCTCGCCGTGGTTCATTTGCCACATCAACAATTTCTTGTGTCTATAAGGTTTTGAGAATAAAATTTTATGAAAATTTTATGTATTTTAGATAATTTTCTAGATTTTTTTTCTTAATTTTTAGGAACAATTGGGTAATCTTTTGCAAACACTAAATTCCTCTCAAGCGCATTTTGTTCGATGCATTGTGCCGAATTACGAACGACAACCATTCGCTTTGGACGGTCCATTAGTCATGAATCAACTAAAGTATGATATTTTTTATTTTTTAATTACCAATGGAATTAAAAAATGTCTTGCAGATGTAATGGTGTATTTGAAGGCATTCGAGTCTATCGGCAGGGATATCCCAATCGAATTACGTTTGCCGAATTTTTACGTCGCTATAATATTTTATATCCCACACGTGTCGTGGGAGTCTCATCATTTACCTTTGCTGAATCAGTTTTGGTGGAGAATATGTGCAAAAACTTGCGCATCGATCCAGCACGATATTGTATCGGCAAAACAAAAATATTTTGTCGCAGTGGTCTTGTCTCGGAGGTTTGCTAAGCAAAAAAATTTTTCATTTATTTAAACGAAATGTTAACCTACAAAAAAGCCAATTTCACTCTTGGTTTCAAACACATCTTTATTTGGGAAAATGAAGACAAAAACATTATGTGAAAAAATAAATAATGCATAATCATCTTACACCTAATAAGTTTAAAGATAATTTTATTCATTTAAGCTGGAAGACCGGCGAAAAACACGCCTCAATGAAATTATTCTTTGTCTGCAGGCACACTCGCGTTGGTATTTAGCGCAATCGAGCCTTCAGGCGAAACAACAAGAAATTTACGCCATGGAACTTGTTCAAAACGCTGTTCGCCAACACGCGACACTGCGCAGTTGGCCGTGGTATCGATTGTGGATGAAAGTACGTGAACTTATACCTCTTGTGCGAAATCAACGTCGACTTGCCGAATTGGAGGCTGAAAATAGCGAATTAAGCAAGGTACTTAAAATGTTTATGCTATATTAGCTAATTTTTATTGATTATTCAACTTATTTTCGAGTTTAATTATTTTTTTAAGTAATATTAGGGAGTTTTTTAAAAATCGTTTTTATTTAATTGACAAACTTATATTAGAAACTAAATATATTTCCATTATTATTGTAACCAATAATCAATAGCCTTGCTACTTTTTAAGCCACTTCGAATAGAATTATTTGATTCGTTAGCAATAAATTAGATTTTTTTTTTGAAATTATCTCCAAGAATTTTCCTGTCGGCTTAATAATTTGGCAGATGGTTGAAATTGAGCAACATGTGGTTGTTAAAATGAGATTTTTAAAAACATTTTGCGACATTTTTTAATTCTTTTTTTAATTTAAGGAAAACAAATGTTTAAAAGTTAAAGCTGAAGAGTTTGTTGAATATCGGCGTAGTACCGAAAATCAGTTGGAAATGTTAGTGGATGAGCGCGAAAACGCGCAACAAAAGGCTTTAGAATTACGTCAGGAATTAAAGCGTAGTGAAGAATTATTAGAGTTAATGGAACGCAAATTTGACGATCAGCACACTAAAATTATGGTATGATTATAGTATATAAGGTGCGATAAGTGTTCGGCAACTTTATTTTGTAATAAAATATTTTATTAATAAAATTATTTTTTTAAAGTTGTTTATGTTTCTGGATTTGCCATGAAGTTCTCTTTCTAATAATATATAGCATGTTTGTTGTAAATATTTTGTTATAAGATCTCTAGTGAGTGTGAAAAAGTGCGCGCATTGATAATTTTTTCTTGCGACCGATTTGGATGATCGATTTTGTCCACGCTTTCTTCAAATCGCGCTTCAGGGACTCTATCGATTTGTCGGGTTTAGCACAAGCCCTTACCTCTAAAATTCTCAGATGGACTAGTACAGGGTTGCCAGATGGTCTTTTTAAAAAGATTTGTTCTTTTTTTGAGGGGGTCTGTTCTTTTTTATATTTTGTTCTTTTTTTCCATTTTTTGTTCTTTTTTTTCCATTTTTTGTTCTTTTTTGTTCTTTTTTTCCATAAAGAATGGCTCTCTTAGACACAGGATCAGGCGTTCCGAGAAGTATTAATTGTTGAGAGAATAAAGAATCTGACCCGAAAAGTTAACGAAATAGACCAATTCAGATATTTTTAGAAAAATCTTTTTTGTTGTTGGAAATTATCAATAAAATATTTTTTTCGTGCCCAGCGTTCTTTTTTATTTTATTTTCATCTGGCAACCCTGGAGTAGTATAACCAATTTAAATCTGGAGAGTAGGGCGGCCATTCTTGTGTGTGGTGATAAATGCGAAAAAAATGGGTTTTGCAGGAATTGCATTTTTCTATTTTTAGCCATTTTTTTCTAAATGTGCGAGACGATTCTTTTTTTTGGCTTTTGAAGGTTTAGGAGGAAGTAATATGTTGTTCTGGACGTTGTGAGCTTGTTAAATGCTGAAAACTTCTCATCGGAAAGGCACAACTTTTCGTGAAATTGAGCAACGCAGGAAAAAATTTTCAAGGCGCACACTTTTTCACACTTACTAGAGATTTTATAACAAAATATTTACAACAAACATGTTATATACGATTAGAAAGAGAATTTCATGGCGAATTCAAAAACATAATAATTTTATTAATAAAATATTTCATTACAAAAAAGTTCCTCTATTACATCCTTTATTGCATATTATTAATAGTAAAAAAATTAATTTTTTTTAATTTAGCGTCTCAACAGTCAATTGAACGATAATGTTAAAATACTCGAGCGAATGGAGGAGGATAAGCGCGTCATGGACGTGCAGTACAAATCGTTGGTGAAGCGTCACGCCGACGAAAGTGCTGCGCACGAATTGGCGCAAAACGTATTGAAAAGCACACAAGAAGAGTGCACGCGTTTGCAGACGCGTATAGACGCAATGTTTATTGAGTTGCGAGAGCAGGACGAGAAAATTCAGCAACGCGAAGAGGAGTTCATCGAATGGAAGGAAAAGTATGATCGAAAGTCGGAGGACGTGGTCGAATTGAATCACTCGCTTGCCGATGCAAACGTTTGTATTAAAAAATAACTATTCCTTAGATATTCTTTACATCAAAGTTTAATTGTATTTGCTTAAAGAATTAGAATAGATGATTTATTGCAAGTTTAGGAGCGCGTGAATAGAAGCGATGCACTTTTGCGCGAAGAAAAAAATCAGCGAAGAAGGTACGAAAGCGAGATAGATGATTTAGAGGAGGAAATCAACCGATTGCGAAATGAAATCGAAGGTGCTAACGTCAAGCAAGAGGCTATGGTAAGCCGTAGTTATGTTTGTGCTCAAAATAAACTTTTCTCATCATGCTGATTTGATTCGTTAAAATTTAAAACAGCACCGATACGCTTTTATTATTTAGAAGGAACAATTACGCCTCAAAGAGAATAGTATTCGGAAATTGGAGCTTAAGTTGGACGATAAATGTATGGAAATGGAGAGCTGTCTTAACGAATTGAAGAAGATACACAAAAGCTCGCAGACCGAAATGCAAAATCAATTAGAGGAAGTGAAACGCAAATGCATGAAGTACTTTCAATACATACATATATTATATATATATATATATATATATATATATATATATATATATATATATATATATATATATATATATATATATATATATATATATATATATATATATATATATATATATATATATATATATATATATATATATATATATATATATATATATATATATATATATATATATATATATATATATATATATATATATATATATATATATATATATATATATATATATATATATATATATATATATATATATATATATATATATATATATATATATATATATATATATATATATACAGGGTGCGGAAAAAGTTCTGCTAATTTTTCAGATATTTAAACAGCGCGAAAGTACTGTATAAATAACAAAACAATGTTAATGAATAATGAACAAAGGCATTAAAACATAAAGATTACTTTAAACAAAAAAAATTACAACAAATTTTCAAAATTGCCTCCTTCGGTCTGATACATTTTTTTAAAGCTTTGGAAAATTTCCAACATGGTCGTTTATTGTTCAAACGCTAATCTCGTCCCAGGCGCGTGTTAAAGCCATCTTCAGTGTGTCAACATTGGCGTATCGTGTAGCCGAGATTTTTTGCTCCAGGATGGACCACACCGAGTAGTCCATCGGGTTAAGAAAGTGAGTTAGGTGGCCATACGTCTTTGTTCCAAAATCCCGGAAACAGCTCTTCGCAGGTGACGATGGTCGAGTTGGCAGATTGCGCCGGCGCCCAGTCCTGCTGGAGCACGTCCACCCGGATGAAGTGATTCCGTACGGCTCCAGTACTTCACGGAGCACTCGCTGCTGATACTGGCGGCGTTGATTTTGACGTTTCGCTCAATGAAGACCAGAGGCGTCTTCCCGGTGGCGCAGATCCCGGCCCAGAACATGATGAAGACAAAAAGTGGCTGCAAATGATGGTTTTTGCCGCCACAGTCTTCTGCTGCCCCTTCTTGAGATTGACGGCGATTCTGGCGGTTGTGGAGTGGCTCGACAGTGAAAATCTTCTCGTCGGTGAAAAGCTCTTTCGACAAGCGACGCGCCGATCAGTCGACGCATTCTGCGGCATTCTGCACCGTTTTGCCTTCATCGCTTCATTCAAGAAGTGTACGCGAGCGATCTTGTAACTGCGCAGTCCCAGCTTTTTTCTTGACGGTGACGAACGGTTTTCCATCGGAGCTCTTTCGCCATCTTCCGCATGGACACTTCTGGATTTCGGTCAAATCGTCTCACTTTGCCGTTCTCTGGAGTGGTCGCAGTGGTTGGACGACCACTTCGAGGACGGTCCGCAGTCCCTGTCTCCTTGTACCTTTTGCGCCTCTAGACTGTACTTTGCTCAAACCCATCGTTCGAATAATGTCCGCCGTCCATGCCAGCCTTGTGCAACTCGACAACGGTGACACGTTCATTTTCACGAAGTACTCGGATTTAACTAAATAAAAACAAAATGGCAAACCACAATTTTTAGACCAAAATTCACAAGCTTCGATAAAATAATCAGAAATACAAAATAATCACAATGACAAAGCCATAATGGCGCAAAATTAAAATTAGCCTTTTTCCGCACCCATATATATATATATATATATATATATATATATATATATATATATATATATATATATATCGCCGCCGCGATTTATATATATATATATATATATATATATATATATGGCGGCATATATATATATATATATATATATATATCCACCGTATATATATCTTATATATATATATATATATATATACTATATATATATATATATATATATATATATATAGCCATATATATATATATATATATATATATATATATATATATATATATATATATATATATATATATTGATATATATATATAATATATATATATATTATATATATATATATATATATATATATATATATATATATATATATATATATATATATGCGCTATATATATATATATCGTTGGATATATTATATATATATATATATATATATATGTATCGATATATATATATATATATATTATTGATATATATATATATATGGTATATATATATTGTATATATATATATATATATATATATATATATATATATATATATATATATATAATATATTCATATATATATATATATATATTATGCTTATTATATATATATATATATATATATATATATCGCTATATTATATATATATATATATATATATAATATATATATATAGTATATACGTTATATATATATATATATATATATATATATATATATATATATATATATATATATATATATATATATATAGTCAAGCCTCGATCTTATGACACCCTCGATCTAATGACACCTAGGCTCGGTCCCGACGAAAACTAACGTAAAAATCTTCTTTCAATGACAGTTATAAGGAATCCAAACCTCGATCAAATGACACCCATTGCGCTCAGCTAGCCGCCATTTCTTTACCTCGGTGTCGTAAACATGGGCTCACGAAATTTCTTTTTTAAATTCAAATTTTCTTTTCGCTCATCTTCTCTTGGCATTATGTTTAAATTTTGCCACCAAAAATGTTTTTTCTTTATGTTCATTGTTTTTCGCTTGATCGGTTATTGTTTTTGTGTGATAGTGTTGAAAAAAAGCTTTTTCGCCATCTTTTGCTCTTGGGAGTTGCGTAAGGTTATTGGAAACATTACCGATTTTATTGTTTTATAGTTTTTTTGCTTCCCTAGTCTTTTGGTGAATAAAGTGCATTGATCGACAGAAATTGAGGCAGAAATTCCTCAGTGGTGCTAGCTAATTTCGAAAATCTTGATCTAATGACACCTAGGCTCGGTCCCTAGGGGTGTCATTAGATCGAGGTTTGACTGTATTTTGTTTCATTCTCAACATCATATGAGATCATTTTTAGATTGGAAGTGGAAAATAAACAGCAAAAGTTAATCATCGACTCGAACGCAACCAACAATAACACGATGACTACCAGCTCCATCTTTGATCGTGAAAGTAGCATCGACTCGGACTATGGTTAATAACTAGATTTTATGTTTTAAAAACAATAGATATTTTCAATATTGGTTTTAGGACGCTACTCCACACTTGGTCGTCACTATTCATCCCGACATCATCTCTTTGGTGGTTCATCGACGAGTATTCAGGCTGCCTGCGGCGGTCACAGCTTCTCTTCCAGCTCATCAATTCGTGCACTTTCCGTACGTCGTCGCGACACCGAACCTGAATTGGCGTACGGAAATAGCTATTACGATATGACCGCTTCAACCTACGGTTAAAAATTCGGTTTATGAGAAAAAATTTTGGTTCACCGATTGATATTCAATTACATTTTAAAGGAAGTTTGGGACGAAGTTTGTCAAGTTCCTCGTCGCGTCTGTCGCGAAACGGCACGCTAAGCAACTTGACCAACACGAATACGATTGACTCGGGATTAGCGCGTAGCTCTTCATCTGCCTCCAATGCGGCGACGAACGCGCAATTGCAAAGCAGTGAGCGAAAAGTCGTGCAGTTGGAACGCGACTTGCACAATATACGTACCGATGGACATTTGATGAAGCGTGAAGTGGAGGTCTACAAGGAGTCGCTACAAAATGCGGAAATGGTTTGTTTATTGTCATTTTTTTTTGTTTGAAAAAATGGCTGGTTTAGGAGAAGGAAAGACTCGAAAAACAAGTTCATTCGCTTGTCGCCGACTTAGAGCAACTCACAAAGGCTTTAAAGGCGGGAGAAGATCGTAATCAACAATTGACTTTTGATGCGCGTAAAGCGTTTAATGAGTGCGAAGCGTGGAAAAAACGCGTCGAGAATACTATTCAGGATAGCCGCAATGAACTTTTGGATGCCAGGTAACTTGCAATGAATATTTAATTTTTCAAACACTTTTTTTAAACGAATTCTAATTTCATAGAAAAAAATATAAAGAAAGGCTGGATGAGCAGCGACACGAATACGAATTGAAATTCGCGCATTTATCCAATACTGAAAAGAATTACGACAAACTGCAAAGCGATTTGGTGGAAACGCAAAACCATTTAGATAAAGCTCTGGGTCAAGTTGCTAAAATGGAACGACTTCATAAATCTCAGGTGCTGGTGCTAAATTTGTAATAGTTCCGAATATTTTTTCTTATACTAAAATAATTTAGGATGTCATCGGCGTTACATGGGAATCGCAGTACCGAACTGCTATCCAGGAAATGGAGTCTCTTCGGGACGAAAATGCGGCTCTAAAGAGCAAAATTCGCCGCCAATATAAACAAATTGAACTCTTGACTCGTTCGCAATTTTTCTTGTGCATATTTTTCAGTCGATAAAATCCCTGTTTTATTAATTTTTAGAGCAATCGGAAATGAATGAATACATGAGCGATTTGGAGTCCAAGGTCGGCCAATTCAACGATCGAATTGAGAAAAGCACGTCGATAATCGAGATACCCGTTCAAATTACAGGTCATTCAATCAACTCACCGTCGTAACGTAGATATTCGCTCAAAAATTTTTTTCACGGGTTTTTTCAGTACTTTTTTAAAAACCAAATCCCCATAATATGATGGAGATATAGTTGAAACCGCAATACAATTCCTTTTCTTCTATGAAAAGTTTTTCATTATCCGGTTATGGAGTTCATTTAAAAAAGACACGGTTACCTAAATATTGATTTTTTTTTAAAACATTTATCCTGAGTGAAATTTTTTTTGAAAGTATCCAACGGGGTCTTGAATTGGTCTGAAAAAATCTTTGGGATCATAAAATCGATGTTTAAAAAGTTATCAACCTAGGTAGCCGTATCTTTTTAACAGGCAGTACAGCAGACAATTGTTATTTTTTTAATATTTCAATAAACTTTTTATTCAGTTATAAACAACGATGTATTATTTGGAATAAAAATATGCATAAAAGAATTATGAAAAATAACAAAAAAATTTCTGAAAAGTAATGGTATGATACAAATTTTTGGGAAGAGCAGTTTATTTATTTTTTAGTGATCAAATAAAAATACCAATTTAATTTATTTTTTTGAAGAAGAAGGCTTATAAATCAAAGAAGCTTGAAATTTAACCCATAAGTGACGAGCACTTTTTTTAAAAAAATTTTTCATTGGACGAGAGTTTTTTTTCAAAAAAAGTTCTCTGTACATTTTTGTGTAGACGTCGTCCACTCCAGCCAGCATTTAATCTTTTAAAATGTTTAAAAACTTTAAAATTTCTTCTCAGTTATTCTAGAACTTTTCCGTTAAACTTATTTACCAAAATACATAAATATTGTTCTTTATTGTTTTTTTGTTATAGATAAAAATAAAAAATTATAAAAAAATTATTCTATTGTTGCAAAATAAAAATTTTTTTTTTTTTAATATCCAAATGGCAATATTCTTGCCGAGAGTAGTTATTACTTGTTTAGGATCTCTTTAAAGTAATAAGTCTATAAATTGTTACATTTTTTATAAAATCAGTTTAAAAAATTAATTTAAAAACCGTGTACACAAAAGTGTACACATCGTCCACTAAGGTAGAAAAGTTGTGTACACAAAAGTGTACACGTCGTCACCTATGGGTTAAAAAAAGTTTTAATTCAAAAAAGGCTTATAAGCCAAATTAAGCTTATAAGCGAAAAGTTTTTAAGCCGATTTGGAGTACAAATCGAATCGAAAAAAGTGAATTGGTAATTGAGATTCACCTTAAAAATACCAAATACATCCAATCAAGATAGCCACTCAAAAAATTTTTTACCAGTCTTTTTTCAATGCTTTCAACTGTAAAGGAAAATCAGTTTTATTTAATAGTTTATTTAAACTTTTTTTATTTTTGCATAGGTTTTTTCTTTATACTTTCAAATTAACTAACAAATGCTAATTCCTACAAACCTTACGTTTTCACAGCAAATTTTTATCCGCCACAAATAAAATAATTCCGCTATCTTTTCTTCAATAAAAATTTTTTCATTGTCTTATTTTTTTTTACATCAGACAATTATTAATATTTCATTTTTCTCAATGTTCCAAGTCAACAAACTTTTTATTCAATTATCAACAACGTTATTTTGAATAAAATAATATTATATACTCAAAAGACTTATGAAAAATCAAAAAGAATCTGAAAAAAATAACACCATAAATTAAGAAAAATTTATTAATTTTTTTTTAAATGATCAATTAACAATATGTATAAATTTAATCCATTTTTTCGATTTTATGCAACATTATATTCATACAAGCGCTTGCGTCTTCTTTGCTATCGTGTCCATCAACTAAAAATATTTTTTGGAATGTGACGAATTTCTTATTATAATAACTAAATTAATTCAATTCTAAATTGAATCCATAGAAAAAATAAAGGTAGAATGTTTACGATATGACCGGGCTTTGATTTTGCGAATCGGATTGGCCCAGCCGATTTTTTTTTTCATTCATAAAATTTTACCTAAATTTTTAAACTAAATTTTGAAATTTAAGAGCCGGACCAAAAGGGCTTTTTTTATTTCAGTATGCCAGACCGGGTCGAATAAAACCGTTCTCAAGTCACTCTTAGAAAAAACACCAACCGCCTTCCTGAATAATTTTCTGCAGAATTTCGCAGGTAATCGTCTTTAGCGCACGCTTTTTCGGCGGTCCTAACCGATGTGGAAAGACTACGCTCGTGTCGACAACTTTTTTATGTATCACGCGCATGGCTTTCAAATCGCTCTCCAGACTGTGGCCGATAAGAATGGTCTCCTGGTTCACTAATTCAAAGAGCCGTTCGCGTACCTAAATTCTTTTCACTGCTAAAATATTAGGTTGAGGGGAAAGAAATGTCGGTTTGATTTGTCCATTTTTTTTTTTTTTTTTCAAACGTAATAATTTTTTTTGCAAATTGGTTTGGTCTATCAGATAGAGTGCTCTTTTGTGCATCGTTTGATATATAATTTGTGTATATAAGGCCCACTTATGAATGAGAAATTTTTTATAGAAAATGTCTAACCAAAAATTTCATTTGCGGGCCTTCCTGTGGTATGATTTTAAGCAAGGCAAATCGGCTGCTGAATCACACCGCACCCTGTCTGAAGTGTTTAACGATGAAGTCCTGACCAAACGTCAATGCCAGAGGTGGTTTGAGCGATTCCGAAATGGAAATGACAGCTTGGAGGATCACAAGCACGGACATCGACCTCAAGTCGTCGACAATGACGCGTTGAAGGAAGCCATTGAGTCAGACCCCAGCCAAACAACTCGCCAGCTTGCAGAACAGTTTGGCTGCGATCAAACAACCATCGTCGACCACTTGCACATTCTGGAAAAGGTAAATCGGTGCGGAAAATGGGTGCCGCACGAGCTTTCCGACGCAAACAAGGCGACACGCGTCGCAATCGCCAGCATTCTCGCTCGCCGCGCCAAGAACAGAGGCTTCTTCGACTCCATTGTTACTTCGGATGAGAAATGGATCCAATACGACAACGCCACAAGAAAGCGGCAGTGGCTGGACCCCGGTGAGGCGCCAAAACCGACTCCAAAACCGGACATCCACGGAAAAAAGGTGATGCTTTGTGTTTGGTGGAACAGCAAAGGTCTCGTGTATTTTGAGGTTCTGGATTCGGGTCAAACAGTTACGGCGGACCTCTACCAACATCAGTTGGGCCGTGTAGATCAAGCGCTGCGACGTCAAGGTATGGATACGGCGTCGACAAAATTTCTTCACGACAACGCCCGGTCGCATGTCGCAAAGATCACTTCACAGAAAATCGAGGAATTAGGCTGGGAAGTCCGGCCTCACCCGCCATACAGCCCAGACCTGGCGCCATTCGACTACCATCTGTTCCGATCGATGCAGCACTCCCTGGCCGAGAAAAAGTTCAAAAACCGCGACGAGATCAAAATTTGGGTGTCCAACTTCTTTAAGTCGCAGCCGGCCGAGTTCTTCGAGAAGGGCATCCATTCTTTGCGTGGACGTTGGCGACAAGTAGTCAATAATAATGGCGAATACCTTTTGGATTAAAGTGTTGTAATTTTGTTTTTATAATAAATTTCGTTTTTGTTTCAAAACGACATTTCTTTCCCCTCAACCTAATATATGCAAGTAGCAGGAATAAAAAATATGTTTGCACTTTTGTAACTTTCCGTGAATGTAAAATGTTCAATATTTTAAAAATTTCATTTTTTTAGGATTTTTTACACAGAATTTAATGGCATTATTCGTTTTTTAAGTTAATTTCATTTTCATCTTTTAGATTCTGCATAATTTTTTCGTGGAATTAAACAAATTTATAATAATCAGTGCGGGAAAAAAGTTTCCCTCATTTTATGAAGAATCATCTCTAAGATTTCAAAAAATGGGAATTATCATTAAATGAGATGAATAAACAGATGTAATTCAAAAAATTTATGTAAAGTGCATTTTTATGAAACGTTACGTTTTCAGGCTGGAAAAAGGTTTAAAAACACCCCATTAAAATAATGTAACTCTTGGATAATTCTGATCGTTGTTTATGTTTAATGGTATTCTTTAGGCCAGTATCATTCAATGGGCAAGGGCCCGGTCGCTTAAAACATCGAAATGGGGAAGATCCAAGCCCTTAACGAAGCGGGCTAGATTACGGCATAAATTGGACGTTTGTGAAATGGTATTAATGTAAATGCACAAAATTTGAACTGGTATGATATCAAATAATTACCAATTACCAACTATGCTACTGTACTTATGGGATCCTTTTACGGTGAGTTATCTTTACAGGAGGCTCGATTTTATTCAAAAATTTTATATATATTAAGGTCTTGACACGACGATTACGGTATCAGGGCCTAGCTCATCATAAAGCCAAAACATTTTTGTTATAAGATGCAAAAGGACCCATGCAGATTAGACTCGTCTGGGTCGAGTTATAAGCCAAACAAAATCGTTAAAAACAGCAAATTTAGTTACCGTAGTCGATAAAGGTTAAGCTTTGTTTCGTTTATAACTCGGCCCAGACGAGTCTAATCTGCATGGGTCCTTTTGCATCTTATACAAAAAATGTTTTGACTTTATGATAAGCTAGGTAGGCCCTGATACCGTAATCGTCAAATTCACGACAAAAATGCAAACATATTTTGAAAAGAGAAAACATGTACTTCTTTAAATGTGCACGTTGCACTTTCCAGTTGTTTTTTGGTTAGACCACTGAAGTGTGTGTTCGCATCAACAACTTCCTCTTCAGGCCGAACAATCTCGTCAAGCACAAGCTCGTCAAGTACGTCAACAACAGAAACGCGTGCCAAGATAGGTCCCCACACACCGTAAACCATTTCGCAATCGAGTGCGTAGACTTTGCGCGAGCGAGGATCGCCCACACCAAGCGGTCGCGGCGTCTCCGCATAATCGGAGAGAGTCGATGAGCGTTTCGTTTCGGTAACGTGCAAGTCGCCCACCACACAGCCTTTAACGGTCAGGTCTTGATCACAGCAGGTGTAACGAGAATCCAGCGCTCCATTAACTGAAATGAAATTTTCATCGAAAATTCTTTATTTAAGAATTTTTTTTGTTGATTATACTTCGCCTTTTCCACGCCTTTCCCCAATGATAAACGCATGTGTTGTCGACTGCTTGGTATTTACCATCTTTCGTCAGTCGATACTCCTTGCCGCACCGATTGCAAATTCGCGTCAAAACTACAACGTATTAAGTCATTTTTGGAAAAAATTCTTACTATACAATCGCTACTTGTATCGCTCACAAAGCCGTATTTAATGCTTATCGGATTGTGTGGTTGAATTTCGGCTATGCGCGGCTGGCTTTCTGACGGCAACTCGTTTTCCGACCATCGTGGAAATCCGTTCTCCCACAGCTGACCCTCCGTGAGTAAATACTTTTTGGAGAGCTTAGCGTAGAAGTCCACCTCGCTGATGCGACCGCCGCTGGTGCTGCTCGCCAGTGATTTTAGACCGAATGTGAAAGTTCCGACGTGACGCCCGGCCAACACATCCATATGTGACACACCGCTGGCGGCGCCACCTGCAAAAACGTATTATCCTAAGTTCTGGTGTATAAGACGCGACCATTCGAAGAATTTTTGAAATTCGACTTGCCCTTTCATTCGGTTATAAACGAGGTTGAGCTCATCATTGTTCAACTACAGCTTGAGCCTTCTTTAATGAAGATGTTCATTGAATTTTGTGCTTAACGGGCACAAAATAACGGAATGAATACCAAGGCAAAATTCAAAAATTCTTCGAACCTTTATGCACCAGAACTTAAGATATCCGATAAAAGTTCAACATGTTTCCTTTAAATAATGTAAAATATGAGAACCTGCAGCTTGACCGCTAGCCGCCGCTTCACGTATCCGTTTCACACTATTAGCGATGGCGGTCGAATAGGCTACACGCGTTTGTATTTTATCAAGAATCGCCTTCTCCTCTCGTACAGCCTAAACATATACGCAAAAAGGTAAGAAATACTTTTATGTAACTTCAAAAATCACCGTTTCAATTGCTTCGTCGTCATTACTGATGACCTTTTTAAGCTCATCGAAAATCTTCTCAAGAAATTTCAACCGCAATGAGTAGGCGATCTTCTTGTTGTACATGTCCAATGGCGTCAGCTTCCGGCCTTTGGACGACGTTGTCGACGTCTGAACACAAAACAACAAATACCCTAATTTCGCGTGTATAAGCCGCGGGTGTTTTGAGCCAAATTCAAATTTTGACGCCAATTGGAGTTCATTCTGTCGGATCGAATCCGTTGGAGTCCAAATTTTGTGCCCACTTTTTGAAACGGAAATGAAGGCGGGCACAAAATTTGGACCCCAACGCATTCGCATACGAATAGAATGAATTCATTGGCGACAATTTAAATTTGGCTCAAAACACCCGGACTTATACACGCGAAATTAGGGTAATGAAAAGTCAAGGAAAGCATTATGTTATCTCATTTGTTACACACAGTTTCTATGAATAACCTACACCAAGGCGGGCCTTTCGCGCTTCGCCCTTCGAGAATCCATACTCTTCCAGCGTCTAAAACATGTTAATCAAAATTAATTTTATTAGCAAATAAAATTAAATTTTATTGTTAAAAATAAAAATTTATGTAAGTCGAAAAAGTAGTAAAAAAGCAGGCTACCGAGCTGGCCGATGTTGACGAGGATGCGGCCGGCGTAGTGCTTAGATTCAGAGTGTCCAATGCCGCAAAGCGATTCTTCATCTGCTCGACCGCCGTCAAGACCTTTGCCTTCTGCTGCTGTTTGTTGATCGTCGGCTTTATTGTGTTAGTCGGTTTCGTAAAGCTGAATCGCTCCGCCGACGTGGTAGCAGTTGTAGTCGTGGTACTGGTCGAAAGCGTAGTGGTAAGCAAGGCGTCAGACTTCCTGGCATCATTGTCAAAGAGTACGGGTTTAGCCGCGGGTTGGGCCGTAACGTCAATACTTGTCTTTCTTGTCGACGTTAAATCGTCATTATTATTATTTTTCTTAGTCTCGCTATTCAGGTCTTTCTTATTGCTCTAAAAATATAGCTTGAATTAATAAAAAAAAAAATCATCGAAAAAATTTGTAAAAAAAATAATCATACCATAATCTCTGAAAGTTTATCGTCCACATCGCCAAAAACCGTGTCAATGTTGAATTGATGCAAGGGTTTTGCAACAGGGGCTTTCGACGTTTTAAGCATGTCTTTCTAAAAGTATAATCCATATTTATTTTAAAGTTTAAAAAAGGTTCGAAAATTACTTTATTGGAGGATGGTTTGCCGGTGATAAGAGCATTAAGTTCACGTTCCTTCTCCGCAATAATCCTATCCATTTCGACCAACGCCTTCGTCCGCGCATTAACTTCGTTTAGCCGGTCGCGCTTCAACTTGAAAAGGCTAGTGTCCAAATCTTTTTTCTTCATTTCATCAGCGCTTGATTTGTCCTCCTAAACAACATTTTGTTGAGCTATTAATATAATAATAAGAAATAAAAGTACCACGGATAAGCCGCGTTGTTTCTCCAATCGATCGAAAATCGAAGAATTGCCTTTGAGGCGTTTATTCGCAGTCAACATCGTCGTTTCGTTTTTCACGATCTCATCCGAGATGTTCGTTTTCTTCGGCAATTTTTGTGTTGTCGAAGAGTCATCACCACCGCCGCGTTTGTCGGCAACTTCGGCATCATCTATCGCGAATAATAATAATTAGAAATGAACATATATTATTAAAAATTTATTAAAAAGAAAAAAGTTGATATAACTTAGAATTTATTTAAAGCTAAGAATTTATTTAAGGCTATCTCAAAGTTCTTTCTAATTTTTAAGCTGAAATAGGCTAATTGAGCTAATTAAAAGGAAAATTTTACGCGTTCTTTCCGACTGCTTTTCCGCATTGTCGCCAATAACTGGTCTAGAGTTTGACGCAACCGTAGTCTTCTGAATTTTGACCTTCTTCGGCGGTGCCAAAATTCGATTGGAAAGAGAGAAGGACGCCGCCGCGTTTGCGACCGTCTCCGATTTGTTTTCGCCACTTTTTTTCTCATCCAAAATGTTCCCTTTGGACTTTGGCGGTACTATTGTAGCACGCTTTTGCGGATTCAAAATCTCATCGTCTGCCAAATCGATTGGCAACGCGAATCGATCGATCACTGAAAAATCGTCGGCTCCCGGACTCCGATTGCGTGGAACGGGCTTCACCTTCGATTTTACTAAAAAAAATTTTAAAAAGTAAAAGAAAGTCTCTTCGGCCAAGTTTTTTTCTTTATAAATAGGACAAAAATTTTAATAGCCAGACCTTCTTCGCTAACTCTCCTCGTGGCGTTCTTCAATTTTTTTTGTCTCTCCAGTTCGGCAATCGGCGTGGGCACGTAGGCTGGCACGGCAGAAGTTGCCTTCACGGGCTTTGGCGGTCTTTTGCGTGCCGGCAAAGGCTGCTCACTCGCCGACGGCAACGACGATAACGAAGAAGCAGATTTATTTGACGCAAATATTGGCGAAGATGTGTCAACATGTTCACGTTTACGAGAAGTCTGCTGCGTTGTTTTAACAGGTTGTGGAACGCTTCCAATATCATCATATGCGATAGATTCGTCTTCGTCTTGAATTTGCATTATCGTCGGGCCGTTAGCTTGAGTAGTCTGTTGGTGCTGATACACATGCTGGTTATGGAAACTTGTCGGTTGATGAATTTGATGAGACTGAACTTTTTCTATTGAATATTTGGGCAACG
The DNA here is from genome assembly GCA_024678965.1 of Bradynema listronoti. NCBI lineage: Eukaryota > Metazoa > Nematoda > Chromadorea > Rhabditida > Allantonematidae > Bradynema > Bradynema listronoti. The sequence continues at coordinate 264,155 of JANLNO010000001.1, read as the reverse complement.
TAAATGCTGGCGTATGAAACGCGCCAAATGAGGCTGCGCCACTTGTGTCATAAGTCGACGACGACAATGAGTTTCTAACCGAAGTTGGGTATTGTGGCGGAGGCGGTACACGAGCGGTGGGCGGATAGACCGGTCCGTCCAATGACGTATCGTCTAACGCGATTATGTTCGAATAGTTCGGCGGTTGAGCATATAAAAGGTCGTGTGATTGTGTTGTGGTTGGTATTTTATACACAGTTGAAGAATATACAGGTGCAGTAGTGGCGGACGCATCATGTTGCAACGAGCTTTGCAGAACAGGATCTTCGGGTGCGTAAAGCGACTGAGTTACCTGTAAAAAAGTATGCCATATTTAGATTTTCCATTTAAATACAATAACTTCTACGCACATTGAAGGAGGAATAGGGAAACGCGCCGCCATACATCGTCGGCACATGCGACGACGATGGCTGATTCGCCATGTAACCAATATAATCGGATTCCGTTAGCCCATCCTCCTGGACGATCACCGGACTGGGCGGATTATTTACGGAGGTCACCGAATGTTGACTTTGCTGCGAAGAATCTACTAGCAAAAGACTACAGATTATATGTGCCGAGCATACACAATTGCCTTTGCTTACCCAATGCATGTTCGTACTGGCAGTAGGGACGATTGCACGAACTGCCTAGCGGGCACGGAACATTATATTCGTTCATCAAAAGCGTCTCTTAATTACTTTTCTAAACGATAAAATTATCGATGTTTGCACATTTGAGATACGCAAAATCTAGCCAAAAATCGCCCTTTATTTTTTTGAATGTTTGGCTAAAAAAATGGTTTTTTTTTTGCTTGAAATTGAATTAAGCTATTTTGAAAAAATTAAACTAAGAAATTTTTACATTTTGCTTCTTTCTCATAAAAGGTTTAAAATTTAATTTCTTCTTCAAAACGAAATTAGGTAAAAAAAATCAAATATTTCGTTAAGACTCGAGAAAACAGATTATTTGTGGTGTGGTTGGTATGAAATAAAAATTTTTATTATCTTTGATTATAAAATTTTTTACGTTATTTACTTTAATCTACTAAAATTATATTGTAGTAGAAATTCATCGAGAAACCTAAAAATATACCAGAATGCTTCAAAATTATTTTTAATCATTAAAGAAAAAGAGACAAATTGAGCAATTGGGTAAATATGAGGAGAAATATATAGACGATGCGTCAAAAACGTTGTCTAGTTTCGAATATAGAATTTAATATGGTATTACAAAGCTAAAAAATATGAAAAAATCCATGAAATGGCATCGCTCCAATTACATAATATAAAAAAAACTACAAAATAATTGAAGGGAAAATTAGGTGATGACAGTCGGCGAAGTGCGGCCGGTAAATTGTTCCATTTTAGAAATGTTTAACGCGATCAAAACCAGCGGCTTCAATAACTCCTGAAATAAGAAATTTATTAATTTGTATACTCTATGGGCATAAAAAAAAATCAATATGCTAAATAACAATCATTTTTTTTATTTATTCAACACGGAGAAATTCCACAAATTTAAAAATAAAATTTTTTTTAGTGTTTATCGGCTGGAAGAATTACGGCCGACAATTACGAGCGGAATAATCATAGCTTTAACGTAAAAATAGAACACCGCACATGGCTTTTCTCCACGTTTGAGTTGAACTCTTTTTCGTTTTAAAAATTTCCGTTACCTCGGATGGCTTCAAGAGACGCGGGTCATTTGCCTCCACAACCGACTCGACATAGAGCCGAATAGTGGCGCCCGCTGAGCCCGTTCCGCTTAGGCGAAAAATCACTCGGCTGCCGTCCTTGAAGAGAATGCGCAAACCCTTAAAACATCAATGAAGACAATAGAAAAAATAGTATAAAATGAATGACCTGATTTTTGGCGACAGAACCGTCGATTGGATCTTTGTATTCGTAGTTGTCCGCGTGTGCAAGTTCGAATTTTTGATCGTTAGCGCTCAATGTCATGTTCACATATCCGGGAAGAAGTGGCTCCAAATAGGTCATCAGCAAATTAGCGCCGCTCGCATCGACGTCCTCGTAATCATAGCTATATATACAAAACAAAATTGTTCAGAAATAAAAAAAAACAGAAATTCATTAAAGCAAAAGAGAACGTACCGAGTGAACACATTACGACCGTACTTCTTCCAATGTTCGGTGACTAGAGTCTTCACGGAACTTTTTGTGTCAGCAAGAATTTGCAACCAGGCCAAAAGCGCCCAAATGCCGTCCTTCTCGCTAAAAAAAAATCGATTAAAATTGTTTAACGCGCATTTCGATTATATGGACAAAATACAAAAACAAAATGAGTAATTGTTAAAACATGAACCGAATATGGTCGGATCCCGTGCCAAATGACTCCTCACCGCACAACGATAATTTTCCAGCGTCCATCAGATTACCAAAGTATTTCCAACCGGTCGGAACCTCATAGCATTGCTTTCCTTTTGCCTTAGCCACACGATCGACGGCGCAGGCGGTGGGCATGGAACGCGCGAAGCCTGAAAAATAGTAAATTAAAAACCGAAAAATTAAAAAAAAACACGGCAAAATAACGATATATCCATCGAAAAATGAATAAACAAGAAATTTGGTCAATAAATTAATTCAAGCTAAACGTTAACAAACCGTGAACTCCATTCTTTTGAAAATAAGGAATGCACTCCAAATTTGCGGCAATCACTGCTAGCGAGTCACTGGGCGTGACGAAAAACGCGTTCTCGCCTATAATCATATTGCGATCCTAAAAAATTAAAAGGTAAGTGTGTTCTTTCAAAACCTAAAAAACTAGCCAAAAAAATTTATTTCAAAACTTACGCCATCACCGTCGAAGGCTGCGCCCAAATCATGTTCACCCTTTGCCAATTGTGCGACTAGACCCTTGGCGTAGGTGAGATTCGGATCGGGATGACCGCCGCCAAAGTCAGGCTTGGGCACTGTGCGAAGACATGCCGACGGATCGGCGCCCAAATTGTCGACAAATATCGTGGAAACATACGGTCCCGTAACGCCGTGCATACTGTCTACGAGTAGCTTAAACGGCCGACCCGTCGACTCACCGCTAATAAACGCTTTAATCTAAAATTTTCTAGCTTGCTTTAATAAGCAGAGAATGCTTGTCGCTATTTTCGGGACATAAAACAAATGTAATTATAGATAAAAGTTAACTTTTCTAAAATCGAAAATCTCTTGCATATATTCAACGTAATCGTTGACGCTGTCGATCACTTGAATAACAAAACTTCCGACGCCTTCGATGTTGACGGTTTGATGGCCAATTTGTGAAAAGTCAACATTTAAGTCCGAACAGATCTTGTACTGATTAATGGTTGTCGTGAGTTGATGGATTCTGTTGGTGACCTAAGTCAAAAAAGTAAATGTTCATATAAATTTAAAAACAACAAACTGAATCCTTTAAATATATTCTACTCACATCGTCGGGTGCCGGTCCGCCATTCGAGCAATTAAATTTGATGCCAAAGTCGTTTTTCGGGCCACCCGGATTGTGGCTGGCCGTTAGAATAATTCCGCCATGAATAAACCGTCCGCCATCTCTCTTTCGAATGAGACGCGACACGGCGGGCGTGCTGAGAATTCCATCCTTACCAATTATCAATTTGCCGATCTAAAAACATTGCTGCATTTTTTTTAACTAGCACAACGAAATGCCTCAATTTATCAGTAAAAATTCATTTTTTTTGTCTAATTAAAAATATTTTTTATAAATTTTTGCACTTTCCTAACAACCAAAAGAAACTAAATATTCAGACAATTTAAACGTAAACAAATTACGCCAACTTATATGCCTTTATAACTTGCAAATTAAGAAAAAAGTTGTAAAAAATTTTTACCTTGGTCCCCCAAGGTAAAAATGCATTGTCTGATCTCAAATTTCTTTTTTAAATTCAAATTTTCTTTTCGCTCATCTTTTCTTGGCATTATGTTCAAATTTTGCCACCAAAATATTTCTTTCTTTTTATTCATTCTTAAGAAAATGCGCCAGCCAATCATCGCCGAGATCTTTGCCAAGCACCAAGAGGAAGAGGATGGGGAAGAATTGCTGCTCTAAGAATTATGCGTCCCGATTTTATTGCTTCACAGGGTTTTTTTTTGCTTCCCTGGTCTTTTGGCGAATAAAGTGCATTGATCGACAGAAATTGAGACAAAAATTCTTCAGTGGTGTTAGCTAATTTCGAAAACCTCGATCTTATGACACCCTCGATCTAATGACACTTTGGCTCGGTCCCTAGGGGTGTCATTAGATCGAGGTTTGACTGTATTATAGATTAAAATAAAAAATTAGAAAATTTTCAAACATTTTTATTTTCGTTGCACGACCACTTTTTTACTATCATTACTTTTTACACTAGTTGAAATTGGCATGTTGACATTTATCAGTTCGTTTTCAAGCATTATTTTTTTTTGGAAAAAAAGTCCGGTTAGAATTTTTGAATTGAATTTTTTTGTAATTTTCTTCATGCTTGTCTAACATCTTTTCAAATTGCAAGCTACTTTTGCCATCCAATCTAGCAAATTAAGTTGAGTTGCATATATTAATTTAACTTTTTTTTCTTTGCTTGTTCAGTCTGAAAAAAATTCTTTAAACAAAATCAGAGAAAATTTTTCATTGTGATACAATCCATCTTAAATTTCATCATAATATAGAAAATTTCATGGAGAATTTAATGGATAGAAGCTTTTTATAATGTACTAGATAAATGAGCTAAATATGACCATCCAAAGACATATTTTCTAGATTTTTAAAGATTTTCTTTTAAATTTAATTTCATTAAATATTGATAAAGGATTGATACAATTTCAAATCGTTTTTTCAAAATTCCAGTGGCTTCAAAATAATTCAAAACAGACTTTTTTCCCAAAAAAAGCGTGATTTTATTATATTGAATCCACCTACGTCCAATTTTGTGCCCGCCTTTATTTCCATCTCATAATGTCAGGCATAAAATTAGGACTCGCATGGATCCTCTATAACAGAATAAGTTTAAATTTGGCTTAAAACAACTGGGTGTATTTGGGTATTTGATTTTTTTTAAATATTTATGGAAGAAATAAAAATAAAACCGAAATTCACCCCATTCGCAGCAGCAATTTTGATGATCAAGTTGACGACTTGCACACCAAGAAAACGGCCGTCACCTCCCACAATCAAAACTGATCCCCTCTTATCGTTTCCCAGACCACCGTCCAAAATACATTGGATGAAATTTTCGGTATAGTTGGGCTGTTGGAATTCCGGGACCTTAATTAAGACAAATTATAAATCGATTGCGATATTAAAATTGATTTAAAAAAGCTACCCTCTTGCGAAGGCCACTCGTACCCGGCTTTTGTCCAGCGAAAGGTTTCGTACTAATGGTCGACACTTTAAAACTTTGTTCCGTCATGGTTTCTATAATATCAAATAAAATATATAAGTTAAAAATGATAATGTCAAAAAACGAGTTAAAATTATTAATAAAAATGAAAAGATGATAAAATGTGAAAATTCGAAATGGGTTCCCTACATGGATTTATTTGTAATAAAATAGATATGCTGTTGAATTATTCAAAGATTTAAATTGAATACAATGGGATTTTAGGATACTGTAGCTTTTATAAAATCTTAATTAACCTATTTTTACACATTTTGGAACTACCATATCTCTTAAATTAGGGACATTTTAAAAATTTCGAATACTAGGTTTTGTAGTGCTCGAAAGGTTGTATCAATATGTGCATTTTCATGGCAATTGAATATTTAACTAAAGAAAAATTCAATTTTCAGGTTACTCAACATTTGCAATTTAGCCCCATTTTTCATAAAAAATTGGCTACTTTGGGCAATTTTCTGAATTTTTAGATAAACTTCAAGCATTATTCTAGCTTAACAAATAGACGAAAGACATTGAAAATGCACATATCGATACAACTTTTCGAGCACTATAAAACCTAGTATTCGAAGTTTTTAAAATGTCCCTAATTTAAGGGATACGGTAGTTCCAAATGTGTAAAAATAAGATTTTATAAAAGCTACAGTATCCTAAAATCCAACTGTATTCAACTTTTTTGAATAACGGTGCTAAATTTTGTGCTGTAGGGTATTTAAATGATTTTAATTGTTTTATTGTTTTGTTATTAATAAAGTTAACTGGACGTATACTTTTGTGACACCCCATTTCCAGAGAAAATAATGTAAAATTTCGAAAAAATTATTTTCCCTATTTTGATGTTAACATTCGAGACAAGCGATAGGACTAGTGGGTTTATAATTAAAATGTTTAAAAAAATTATTATTCAAAAAAATCGAGTGGACGTATAATTTTGCTAAATACTATATATGCGCATTTGAGGTACG